>CM040425.1:104306235-105506235 GCA_022702705.1 Papilionanthe hookeriana x Papilionanthe teres | reverse complement strand
AAACAAAAATTATAAAAATCCAAAACAAGAAAAAAGAAAAATTTAAAGAATATTTTTATTTTGAATGTGTTATTTTATTTTCTGAACTTTTACGTTTGCATGTGTACTTCAGTATCTGAAGTTTAGTGCCTTACGATTCTGAGTTAGAGTTTACGATAAGAAAAATTAGAAAATAAAGAGGACTTCATAATTTTCAAGAAAAGGCGAGTGTATTGACCAACTAAAAATATATTGAGATTTTCATGTCTATTTTATATTGATTTTGCTGATATTGCACTTTAAAGAAAGTTATTTTTGATGTTTTGTTGCAGGAATGTTGATTTATGGTCATTGGAGTAAAAAGATGCAAAAAAGAGCGAATTTAAAGCAAAAACGACTAAAATATGAAGATTCGACATTGGGCACCGACAGCGAGATCGACGGCACCGACGACGGATTTTTCCCGAGAGTTCAGAAATTAAAAAGAAACGAAGGTCGTCGACGACGAGATCGACCCGCCGACGGTGAGATTTTCTCAATAGTGCCAAAACTTAGTGTTCTAGAAGGTCGCCGACGGTGAGATCGAGGCCGCCGACGGTGAGATCGAGGCCGCCGTCGGCGAGTATGTCGGTTCCTTCATAGATTCAATGAATGTGGACAATTTTTTGAAGGGATGCTTGGATAACTCTTGGAAACTCTTCTACAACTTTAAAAGAGACAATTTGAGGCCAAAAAATCTGTGTTTTACAGGGTGTCCACGGGTATAGAGAGTAAGTTAAATTAGTACTAATTGTGAGGAATTCTTCGAGAGATTGTAAGAGTAGAAGGAAATTGAGAGATTCTTCCTTCATGCCGCTTCGAAGGAGAATTTTGTGTGCTGTAAAGAAAGGAAAGATTCAGAGGAACTTCAAGGAGTTTGCTTGGGGAGGAATTTGAGATAAGTTGTATTTACTTAATGTAGTTTGTATAACTTTGTTTTTATATATGAAATTCATGTTTTGTTGTATCTTCTCCATGAGATCTGAGTAGTTTCTTTGTCTTTCTCCTTTTTTGAGATTTTGTGAAATAGTGATTTGAATTTGTTGTGCTAAGATAATGCTAAATGATGATCTTTTCACTTCAATTTTAATTTACTTTGTATCTGGCCAATTGATTTGTTAAAATATGTTGATTTTTACAACTAAAGTGAAGATTACATCCAAGATTTAGAGAGTTAAAGTCCTTGAAAGTAGGGTGTAAATAAAATAGGGAAATATTATTTATCGGGTATAGAATTAGAGATTTTAGAGTGACAGACTAAAATCCTCAATTCGGCTCTATCGTTTGGGTGCTGAAGTGTAGATGTTAGCCCTCAGGCGAGGGGAACGTGGGAGCTCCGAAGTGAGAGCCGGTATCCTCCCAGCCTAGCTGTAGATTCAGTAACCAAGCATAGGATTAGTCAATGTTCTTTATGCCTGGACCAAAGGGTAACGAATAGGTATGCTCCTATTTGGCACAACACAATTTGAACTAATTTAATTTATCCATTCACTTAAATTTCTTGACAAGGAGAAGGATGTTTCTTATATATTGAACCTCACATTACAAACTTTATTAGTAAAATTAGTTAATTATTAGTAGAATTAGTTTATTAAAATTACATCTTATTTACGATTGCATATTAGTGACAAATAGGAAATTTGAACTACAAGGTTGTGATTCTGTATTGGTTTTTAAAATCCTAGTATGTAGCCTCTAATATATTCCATGTGGGATCGATAACCAGGACTCCACTAGAGCCCTGTATTACTTGAGCGATACATATACTTGCTTTGATAAGAGTAACTTTGAGATTATTAAATATTTTATACACTTCTTCATCAAATTTATAATCACGGTCAAGATTTTGGTGTCATTGCTAGTGATTCAACCCTTTTAGTAGCGATATTAAATTCTTGCAATATTAAGCTTACGCAAAGTAGCCGGAATCGTATCACAAAATAACATCGATATTCAAACTGCTGAAAATGAACATCATAACATACAAAGATCTTTAAGGGACTATGTAAACCCTACAACAGATGAAATTCATTTAAGCAGACAAACCCCTGCTGTAGTGGCTAACTCATTTGAACTTAAACCTGCAATTATATAAATGGCACAAAATAATCAGTTTGGGGGTACACTTTCTGAGGATTCAAATTTACACTTAGTAAGTATTCTTGAATTTTTTGTTATGTTTAAATATGATGGCATGCTAAACAATGTTGTCAGACTTAGTCTTTTTCTTTTTTCACTAAGGGATAAAGCTAAGATGTAGTCAATTTTGTTAGCACCTGGATCTATTAGAAATTGGGGGATTTAGCATAAAAATTCTTGGCTAAGTACTTTCCTCCTTAAAAAATTGCTAAACTTAGAAATGATATCACTTTTTTTACTCAGTATGAAGCAGAGTCAATGTACGAAGCTTGGGAAAGATTTAAGGGACTCCTTAGAAAGTGTCCACGCCATGCTTTACCAGACTGGTTAATCATTCAAACATTTTAAAATGGGTTAGTAGGATCCTTTAAATCTATCATAGATGCTGCTACTAGAGGTTCATTAATTGAAAAGATGGCTACTAATAATTTTCAATGACCCTCGGAAAGAGTAAATTCTAAAAGAGTAGCTAATATTCATGATAATTATGTTATTTTGATGGTTGCATCTCAAGTTCCAGCATTATCTCAAAAAATATACCAAATTGGGATTACTTCTTCTCAAACACATCATATGATTAAAGAAATTTCACTAGGAAAGATGATTGATTCTCAAATTACATTGGAAACTTTAAATGCAATTAATAATAGACCTAATAACCCATATTCTTACTATTACAACCCATGTTTGAAAAGCCACCTTAACTTTAACTAGAATAATAAGTCTAGTTGTAGAAGTCAACAATCGGGGAACAACCAAGAGAACCCATTGAGAAACTGGAACAACCAGGATAGTAATAACTATATATCTTCTTATTCTCCAGGGTTTACAAATATCCAACAAATTAAAGAAAATAAGTTGTCTTTAGAAGAAGTGGTGTTGCAAATAGGGAATCAATTACAAAGTTTAAATGTTGTAGTAAGAAACATTGAAATCAACTGGGATAAATTGCTAATTCAATTAGGAGTAGGCCTCAGGGAACACCTCCTAGTAATGTTGAAATCAATCTTAAAGACAAAAACAACGAACAAGAGCATGTTAAAGCTGTCTAATTAAGGAGTGGTAAGGAGTTGGAAACTAAAGAGCAAAAAGGGATTGAAGTTGAAGGAGAAAATAAAGAAACTGAAAAACCTGAAGAAATTCTTTCTAAGGATGTAGAAAAACCTATCTCTCCAACTAAGATTAATTTAGAAAGACCACCACCTCCATTTTCTCAGAGACATAGACATCAAAAGCTAGATCAACAAATTCCAAAAATTTTTGAGATATTTAAAAAGCTTACGATTAATATTCCTTTTGCTGAAGCTTTGGAACAAATGCCAAGATAAGCTAAATTCAAGAAGGAAATATTAAACAAAAAAATGTTTGAAGATTATAAAGCTGTTGTAGTTAGTGAAGAATGTAGTGCAATAATTCAGAAAAAACTTCCTAAAAAACTGGTAGCTTCACTATATATTGCGCTATTGGAGAAAATTTTTGTGGAAAAGCTTTATGTGATTTAGGAACTAGCATTAACCTCATGTCTTTATCAATATTCAGAATATTAGATTTAGGAGAGATTTCTCCCACTATTGTAACCCTGTAGTTTGTTGATCAATTAATCACCTATCCTAAGGGGGTGATGTGTTGGTAAAAGTAGATAAATTTATCTTCCATTTTGATTTCATTGTTTTAGATAAAGATAAATAAATTCCTATCATTTTTTGGGAGACCTTTCCTTGCTACCGGACGAGCAATGATAGATGTGTAGAAAGAGAGCTAACCATGAGGGTTAACGGCTAGGAGGTTACTTTTATTGTGCTGAAATATATGCAGTGTCCAGCTAAAGGAAAACATAACAAATGTTGTAGAATGGATATTATTGATTATATGATTATTAATCATTTCCAAGAAATATGTGAGGTCATAAGAAATAAAAAAATGGAGTTTCAAAATGAAATTGACTTGCAAGATAAATCAAATGAGATAAATATTGAGGAAACAAATTATGTTCAGGAAAAATTTGAAATTTTAGATACTACGGAAAATAGTAAACCTTTGATTCCTTTAATAGAGAAACTTCCTAAACTTGAAATGAAGGTGCTCCCTACTTATTTAAATTATGCATTCTTGGGAAATTCATCTACATTACCTGTTTAAATATACTCAGACTCAACTAAATAACAGGAAGGAAAATTATTGGAGACATTAAAAAATCATAAGAGAGCCTTTGGATGGACATTAGATAATATTAAATGAATTTGCTCTTCAATCTGTATGCACAGAAATTTGGTGGAAGATAGTCATAACCTAGGATTGATTCTCAAAAGAGATTGAACCCTGTAATGAAAGAAGTTGTAAAAAAAAGAAATTTTAAAGTAGTTTGATGCTGAATTATTTATCCTATTTCTGAAAGTTCTTGGGTTAGTCTCATTCACTGTGTTCCTAAGAAAAGAGGAGTGGTTTTAATTGTTAACGAGCAAAATAAATTAATTCCAAATAGACAAGTCATTGGATGGTGAATCTGTATTGATTATAGAAAATTAAACCTCACCACTAGAAATAATCATTTTACTCTACCTTTTCTGGACCATATGTTTAAAGACTAGCTCGGCATCATTATTTCTACTTTTTGGATGGATATTCCAGATACCACCAAATATCCATTGCTCTTGAGGATCAAGAGAAGACAACATTTGCTAGTCCATATGAGACTTTTACTTTTAGAAGAATGTCATTTAGTTTATGTAATACACCTGCAACATTTCAAAGATGTATGATGTATATTTTTGTGACTTAATTGAGAAAGGAATTGAAGTTTTTATGGACGATTTCTCAGTTTTTAGAACTTCTTTCAATTCTTATTTAGACCATTTGACAAGAGTTCTAAAGCACTGCGAAGAAACTAATCTAGTTCTTAATTGAACAAAATGTCAATTTATGGTTGTAAGAGGAATTGTGTTAGGACATAAGACTTCTGAAAATGACATGGAAGTAGATCCCGCAAAAATTCAAGTTATAGTTGAATTATCACCTCCTACATCTGTGAGAGGAGCTTTTCGGGACATGTTGGGTTCTATAGGCGGTATATTTAAGATTTTTCAAAAATTGCTACCTCTATATCATCTTTTAGAAAAAGACATTAATTTTGATTTTAATGAGGAATGCCTAAATGCCTTCAATTTATTAAAGAAAAAATTAATCACTGCACCTATTATTGTTTCACCTAATTGGAAAAAATCATTTGAATTAATGTGTGATGGTAGTGATTATACTATCAGGGGTAGTATTATGACAATAATATGACAATGTTTTTAAAGTTATATATTATGTCAGTAAAACCCTTAATGAAACCCAAATTACTGAAAAGGAATTATTGGGAATAGTGTATGCTTTTGATAAATTTAGACCTTATCTTATTAGGGCAAAATATATTGTGCATGTCGATCATTCCGCTATTAAATATTTGATGTTGAATAGTGATGCAAAATCATGATTAATTAGATGGGTCCTTTTGATGCAAAAATTCAATTTTCAGGTAGGGGATAGGAAGGGTAATGATAATCAAATTGCTGATCATTTATTAAGACTTGAAAAGGAAAATTGTGGTGATAATGATATTGAAATCAATGAAAATTTTCTTGATGAACAACTATATAAGATTACTGAATAGAGAATTTCGTGGTATGCTGATATAGTTAATTATTTAGTTAGTAAAATTTTACCCTACGGATTAGATAGCCACCAAATGAAGTTCATTCACGAAGTAAAATTTTACACTACGGATTTAAGATTTTTCAAACTGGATTTTATTGTCCTACTTTATTTAAGGATATTAATATTTTTGTATAGTCATGTGATCGATGTCAGAGAGTAGATAATATTTCTAAAAGAAATGAAATGCCCCTAAATTTTACTTTGGAAGTTGAAATTTTTTATGTTTGGGGTTTAGATTTTATGGGACTATTTATACCATCTTCTGGAAAAATTTATATTTTGATAGCTATGGATTATGTTTCTAAATGGATTGAAGCTGTTGATGTACATTGCTATAAAATTGATTTTGGAAAACACTTGTAGTAGTCCATAGAAATTGATTTTGGAATTTATTTGAATTTTTATTCAATTTATTTAGATTGAGTCGTGACTCCTAAAAGCATGAGAGACAAAGGGAAAAGTTCTTTTGATTCTAAGAAGTTTGTTAATTGTGTTGCACAAGATCGATACAGTAAAACTCTCATTTCAAAGAAGCTTATTCATGAACAAGCATTTCTTTCTCCTGGCGGTTCTGTTGAAACTCTCATTTTTTGCTCAGAGTTGGGAACGTTTCTACTATTTTTTTGATGTTGCTATCATTTCTGTTGTCCGAGAATTTTATGCAAATCTCCCTGAAGAATCTGATAATTTTGTTTTTTGTTCGAGAGAGGTAGTTGGATTTCAATCATGTTCGGATTAACACATTGTTTCAGTTACCTGATGTGACTTACTGCTTTTATGTTGAGTTTGATCCATCTGAGGGAGAACTGAAGGAGATTATTGCATATCTTACTGATGGGAGTGGAAGTTGGAAAGTGAGAGATAATAAAAAGGTAATCTTTCCTTCTTCTACTATGAATGCCTCATCTAAAGCTTAGCATTATTTTATCGCTGCTCGTCTTCTCCCTTTGAACCATTTGAGCGAAATGATTTGAGAGAGGGCTACTCTGAACTACTACATTCAAATGATGAAGCCCATCAATGTAGGCTCCCTGATTTACCACAACATTTTTCATTCTTCTAAAGGAGGAACTACAGTAGGTTTGGGTCACCCTTCTCTCATTTTTACTTTGTGTAAGCAATCTAGAGTTATATTTGAGCCTTAGCAGGAGTTGCTCCAACCACTAAAACCTATTGGTAAGGCCAATGTGGATACTTATGGAAGACCTCGAGGTAGAGCATTTGATGGACCATCTACTTTAACCTCGAGACCTTCTACATCTAGTGCTTCTACTTTAGATACTACCTTGGAGCAATTATTTATTCAGCAGGGAGAAATTTTATCTCTACAAAGTCACATGGACCATTTTGATCATTATCTTCGGAGGTAGAGTGATTATGATGCGACTTTGATGAGACGTTGGTTAAACTCATGAGGGGTGATCATTTAGTTGTATTTTCTACATGCCCTAGATTTTCTCCATTCGAGAGTCACGGGGATATAGATGCAGATATTGATGATGATGATGATGATGAGAAAGATGATTAGATAATTTTTTTTTTCTTTAGTTCTTTTATTCAGGTGGATTTACATTGTTAGTCTCGTGGAGTACTTTTGATGGGTTGTTGTGTTTTGTGTTTTGATTAGTCACTTTAGGTGTACGTTTATGTTGTGTTGCATATTAGACTGTTTCAGTACTGCACCTTTTCATTTTATTGCATTACTGCTTACCTTCTACTCTAGTTTATATTATCTGTGTGCTAGAGTAGTCTTTTATATTGTGCTTTTAATGTTATACATATTAATTTTAGATCTACTACTGCTCAACACATTTTATTACTACTTGTACCTATATTGTTCTCCTGTTTAGAACTTTTAACTTTTTCTCTTTCTTAATGCTTATTATGAACTGAATTGTTTCAAATTAACTTAAAATTTAAGTTTGGGGGAAGGGAGATTAAAATTTTAAAACTATACCTTATTTGTCCACAACAAACCATATTTTTAAAATTATTCTAACATTAGTTGTGGTATGTGGTGTTAGCTTTAAATAGCTATATATTTTATTTTATAAATGTCATAGTAGACTTAAGTAAAGGTTTTAGATAATAATGGGTAATTTTTAGATTAAGATATTTAGTATAAGAGTATAAGATTATGTTTTTACTATTCAAAGTAAAGAAAATTATATTTTTTGAAATATTAAGAATCTTAGATGTACACTTCAAAAAGAATTGAGTCTTTATGAAAAATCTTTTTCAAAGCTAATACACATTATCAAACATAGAAATGTGAGAAGTTTTTAACTTTAAGAAAAGGATAGTGAAGTTAAAAATCATTAAAGGCTATCTAGATATAATAATCCTCACACAAAAAAGAAAAAAAAGAAAAGATTGAGAATGATCCTGAAAGAAAAAGAAAAGGAAAAATCAAAAGAAAAATAAAAATAAAAGCAAAAAGCAAAGATGAAAAATATGTGAGGAAAAGCTTGAAGAGATGTCTAATTAAAAGTTGGCTTCACTTGAATTATCTTAAGGGAAAGGACTTAAATAACATATTAGCATCTTTATCAGTAGAGTTCTCATATAATTCTTTTCTTTTAATTATTATGATTCATAAATATGACAAATTACAGTTATTCTTGAAATGAATAGAAAATCAGAATTGCTAAACTTGATTACTAGATATTCTTACATTTGAGTTTTAACCTGAGTTATTGAAAATTTTTGTAAAGTTTTACTATTACATTTATAGGACAAAAACTATTTATATCTTTAATTTAAACCCACTACCATTAGTTATAAATTTTTACATAGTAAAAGGATTACTTGAACAAGTAATGTTTAAGTTAGGGGAATTGATATACCTTAAAATTACCTATTTTATATGACCATTTTATGCTTATGTTTGATGATATTGCGCTTTAATGAAATACATTTTACATGTTTTTGGTTTCAGGTATATGAAATGGAATTTAAAGGAAAGAGATTGAAGTTGGAGGCAAAATGATGTCATGGAGCAGTGGCACCTAAGCGCCACTTGCGGTGCCTAAGCGTGACTTGCGACGCCTAAGCGCCACTTGCACTGCCTAAGACCCACTTGTGGAACCTAAGTGTCAGTCATGATAAGAAAATGGCACCTCAGTGCCAGATCCGATGCTCAAGAACGAACTAGTTATTCAGCGTTTCTAGAAGAGTGGCGCATATAAGTTACAACTAGGCTCCAGAGTTGGTTTAAGCAATATACATTGAATTTGGATGAATTTTGAAGAGGTCCTTGAAGCAACCCTTGGTTTTTTTTCAGAGCTCTTTATATAAGAACGAATTATGGATGAAAAAAAGAGTTTGAAAAGAGAGGGGAAAGTTTTAGGAGGGTTTGTAGAGGGTCGAGTGTGAGTCTAGTGAGTGAGACCACCATAGTGAGAGTGTGGTGAGTTTTTGTGTTTGTGTGAGTCTTGTGAGAGTCTTATGGAGTCAAATGTAGTCAAGGAACTTCAGAGTTGCTTGGGGAAGAAGCCTAAAGATAAGTATTTTGTATTTTTTTTAGTTTTACTTTATTCTGTAAACTTGATCAACTATATAAGTATATGTGTTTTTGTGTTATCTCCATGAATTCTGAGTAGTTTTTTTCTTCTCCTTGTAATGAGAAATAATCTTATGAGATGAGAATGATTTGAAGATTTCATTTTAATTTAAAATTTGTGATGATATTTTTACTGGTTCTTCATTGACTTTGCAAATTGGTCACTTGTGTGGTTAAAATTCGTTGTGAAACATATTGCATCGAGAGGGCTATGATTTCACCCAACTAGTGAGTGCCACACTAACCTCATGAGGAGGGCACCTAAAATATATGAATAGTACAAATAGATAGGAAGATAATTTTTTATTGGCATAGAATTAATGTTTCTCGGGTAACAAACTAGATTCTTTATCAATTCGGTTTAGAGTTTGGATTTAAGGGTTCCTAGTAGGTCCAATATAGAGCGCACAATGGATAATCTGGAAGTAAGAGGCTAGAATCTACTTAGAACTACTACACAAGCTGGAACAAACTTTAAATTAGTCAATGTTCTTTATAAGCGTCGAGATGGGATAGAGAATGGGTATGCTCTTATTTGTCATAGTACAACATTTTATCTTTAAACATTCAAATTCTACACTGATTATGATCTCTTTGCAAGGTAAAAGATCATTTTATAGCATTTAAACTTTCTTTTAAGTTGTGTTAGATTAAAAAAAATTGCACTTACTTTCTGCTTAGAATTAAATCTTGCATACATTTACTTTTAATCTATTTGAAATACTTTGACATTCTTCTCCTATAAGTTGACTTTGCAATTTTAATAGAAGTCTTTCTAAGTCATCAAAGTAAGTTACCACTTCCCAGTGGGATCGATGTTGGGGTTTTTAAAGAAAGTTCTATATTACTTGAAATGATATGTATACTTGCGTAGTACCCTTAATGTGAAAGCTTATTATATATTTTCTAAATCAATTTACTTATTCACACTAGGCACTAAAATATAAATCGGGTCAAGCTTTTTACCAACTTTTGAAATTATATAAAACATCTACATAATTACGGTCGGGTCAATAAGTTTGGCCATATGTGAGGCCACATATTTTAAAATGTCACCCCTCTTTCGTGTCGTGCTTTAAATCCCTTAGATCTTTAGAACGGGGCTGATATAGCAACCCCGTCAGAGTCATACGGTAGCCAAAGACTTTAACCTATACACTTAGGTGCTAGGTTATGACATTTTTCGGTGGATGGTGTGTTAGGCTAGAATCTAGAATGCTAGGTAGTCTTTCAATGTCTGGCTATTATTCTTTACAGGTTTAGTTGCCATAGCTAGACATCCTTCTTTTGCTTTATTCCTTTTGTGTGCCTACATGCTTGATATGCATGGCAGTATATTAGGGTATTCTTCTGTAAGGAGTTGTGCCTATACACACACACACACACACATGTACTACTTTGGGGGAGCATGTAATGATTTATACTTACCCTCTTGCTTGTAGGTGCTGCTTAGCTCACTCACCAGGCACTGCTCATTATATGTTGCATGAATTTCCCTGCTAACACTTGTTTTCTATGCATGTCGATTCTTTTTCTTTTCATATGTACTTTTTAGAGTCTAGGAGAGTCATATAGCAGAAATAAGATATAAACACGAGTTCCGAGGCATTTGGCTAAGGAACCATGTGACAGGGACCAGAAGCAGATGTTCATGTACATATCTTAATTATGTATTTGATATTCAATATAAAATTAGGACTGTGCATGTATATGTGGAGTCTGACCATTTTTTTTTTGGGATATATTTTCGACCCAATGACACCGGTCTTTCTTATTTATTTGATTTTTCTTGTTTTTTATCTTGTTGAGTGCTCACATGCTTGGACCATTTTCCTGTTTCTTTCTTGATCTGGGGTATCAAAAAAATTATAATTTAAACTCTTTAGGACCATAAAATTGTAAATTTTTCAACATAAAAATTCTAATAAAAGATTTAAGATAAATTAAAATTTAGGACTAAAAAATTCAAGATTTTCAAAGCCTTCTTTTACTTTCCTGCATGGACTTCGTGATGGTTTTAAAACAAGTTGCATAGCATGGATATTTCCCAAGCCATATAATAGGCCTCCAGAAAATCTAAGGATCGCTCTAGATAACTGCATCATATTTGCATGTCTCGAGGAGGAGCTCCCTTGAGGAGCTCCCTTGCTTCTCCAACCTGACTGAACCAACATACATTTTTCTATATAGGTAGTTTTCTAGTACAGCTAGGATGTCAGAAGGCTCCCCAATCCAGATGAGATGTAAGTATATTTGTTTGGAGTGTTTCTAGCTTTGTAGCTAAACCTTCATTTCTCTTCCTTTCTTGAGGCATCCTTACTATTTTGATAGGTATAAGTCCCACCACTTGAAGCTCCAGCTTATAGTTGTAGGGTATAGTTTCTTTACTTTGACCTTAGGGTTATCGAGGTCCCCCGTGGATGATGCAATTCATGAATTACTAACCGGGGATCTCAAGATGTGTTGGGTCGACTACCTGCACTACTAGGTAGACTTGTGGTCTTAGTGGCTTGGAATGATGGGTCTGCGGTACCCTAACCCGACTACCTCTAACTTCTAAGAATTACTCCCCACCTTTAACTACCCTTATTAAGTATTGTCTTTACTTTTTTTCCTTCATTGGCATCATCTCGATGGCCCGGTTGCTGATGGGCTGTCGCCCGTTTGTGATAAGACGATTTGTCATTTGCCTTTATAGCCCGAATGTGCTTTGACATTTCGGGATCCCTCGTCGGGATGATATGAGTATTTCGTAGGCTCCTTATGCCAATGATCCTCTACCTACCTAGGATGTTAGAGACTCATTCTCTGTCTGATGATATAGCAAAAGCTTAGAGCATTGACGCATGCCCTCTACGAGATAACCTTCTTTGATTGACCTGTGTTAGTTGTCACTCTCAGGCAAGAAAAACCCCTTTGGATCAAGAGTATTTTTGGGAAACTCCCAAGATGTAATTAATCAAGTGGGATACGTCTCGTTGGGGGCATTCATGATCCCATAACAGGCACATGCACATGTACCTTTGGTTATGGGTAGTCCACATAGATATTCTTTCATGGATATTGGTCCACGGTGCCGTCGATGGTTCTTGTTTAGGAAAACATACTTGACCTATCCTTGCAAGCTTTATCACACATAGGATCTCCACTTTTTACTTTTTATCTTGTCTATAGTCTATGTCGTATGTCCATCTTTTCTAGTTCCTCTCTTCTCCTAATCATTTATATGACCTGAAAGAGAGATTTATTTGAAGAATGGAAGCATACAACGATTGATAGGCTGACAAATCCTTCAAAAGTAAAAGAGATAAAAATGAATGAAAAAAATAGTAATCTGAAATATTCTTTGTTAATATTCAAAATGTTATACTAATTAACTTGAACATACAAATAACAATAATTTGAGCAGGTTGTTTATCAACGGTTTGAACATAAAGGATGATTCTCTAATTATCAAGAAGGTCGAAAAAAATTTTTCAACGTGGTTCAAATTTGATGCACCGATACGTAATATAATTGTCACATTAAAAGTAAGACTAATTAGACTTTGAAACTTTCTTTATGTCCACAATACAAGTAACAGAATTACAGATCAAGGCTTATTAGATTTTACATGGGGGCCTAATCACATCATCACTACAAGATAAAATATTTGATGTATATGGTCATAAATTTCACACGAGTTTCTGGTGTAAATGGAAGAAAAAACATAATTGTGATGTTTGTGTTAGAGGTAACACACATACACACGTATAGTGAGAGCAGCAATTATGACATATTTGAAGAACTAGTTTAGCTGCAATATCTGGGTAATGTTACACGCAATGTTTATATGTTCAACTGTAAGTGATTTGATCATGTTTTCAATCAAGAAACACAAACACTTAGCATGTATAATATTACTGAAGTCAAAATGAATAGAAGATATGTGATGTATGATATATTTTTTTTCTAGCACGTCAAGCTAGTCATATTTATTACCTTATATACTCTAGTAAAGCAAGGAATAAACTTGATTAAACTGTGGTTATGAAGAATAAACCACAAAAAGCTATTTAGATGCACCCATTCACTAAGAGCAATGTATGTCAGATTTTTGTATTCTGATTATTTCAAGTGAATAAATATTTGCCCGAGGGGATACCGCATGGATTTATGAAGTTCAATATGGATGACATTGATGATGACATTAAATAAGAACTTTTAAGTTCATCATCGACGATCTCGTCCAATGAAACACAATAAAAAGGTCTACATGTTTGGATGAGTAGTCTCTTTTACTATTTTTAGTATTTTAATTTTCTAGGCGTAGTTATGACATGTGTCTTCTTTTGATTATGCTCCTTCCTATTTTTAGTTTTATTTCTTATATTATACTTCTCCTTCTTACTTTCGTTGCTTTTAGACATAGTTACGACATATTTAATATTTTGATTTTGCACCTTCCTCGTTTTAATTGTATGGCTTATATTATATTATTTCTAATTTCTTTCATTGTTAGTACTAATTTTATTAATATTATAGATGAAAACAGGTGGTCAGCCACTAACCTCGTGTTCATAACATTTTAGAGAGCACATACAAGAGGATAAAGAAAGTTGTGTCTTCTTTCATGGGCAGCACCACTGCCATTACAATCCCTACTACATCGTTTCAGCCATCAGGTCCTTCCACTGGTCCCTCTCAGGAACCTACTCCCACATCCAAGCCTGTTTTTAATCAGCCTTCAGCTCCCTCCTTCGATGAGCTGGGTCCCTCAACTTCTGCCTTATTGAGGGAGGACACCTCTGGCAGGGTATATATTGTGTTGGAGGGAGACTTGTAACTTATCTTTACAACTAAAATAAGTTTGTTTGTCATTATTTATATTTGTTTGTAACTACTATATATTTATTTTTAGGTTCATTCCTCTCAAGAACCTCATAACATGCATCACATAGATCATCCACAGTAGATACAATCATTTGTATCTCTCCTAAAAGCAGATCCTGATTGAGACTTGGGCCAAGTGGTTCCAGAAGTTTGAGGTAGGATCATTTAATTTGAATTAGAACACTAATTTTTAATTTTTTATTATATTAATCAATATTGCACAATTTCTAATTTACAGAGCTCGTTCAATTGTCTGTCAGAGCATCATCGATAGATACACCATATTTTGTTAGGTTCATAGAAAGCTAGGATTGGGTGACATGTTCACAACATCTTACAAGACGAAAGAGTGACCCATCTGGGTGGGGGAGGAGATCTAGACTGAGTTGACCAAAGTCTGGACCTCTTTGGAGTATCAGATGAAGAGGTAAATGAAACAACAGAACCGAACGACTTAGGGGGCAAGCGCATTGCACTCCACACTATAGGCTTAGTCCCCTACACAAAGGGGTTGTTAATAATCTCTAAAATATTCAAACATTCAGTGGTTGGTGTAATTATGTGGTACCAACAATTTTCTTATGATACATAAATGGATGAGCTTGGTTGTCCGCCTTCTATTCTAGAGTTGCATGTCCGTACACATCGGGACCTTGGGGAGCAGTAGTGGTTCTCCGACCTCTATAAGCTGGTCAATGTAAGTAAAAAATTGATTTTTCTACATTTTTTACTATTAATGTTAAAAATGATAATTAATATTTTGTTCTAATTATATAGGAGGACCCCGAACAGCTCTAAGAGAGGTAGAGGGAGTTGGACAGCCGACTCCAACATCCACCAGTAGTAGTGGTGGTTAGTTTAGCAATGCGTCGTCTGATTTCGAGCTATGAAAGCAGACAACGTTGAAAAATAATGGAATGGTCTACGACCTGGGTGCGAAGGACATGATATTCAAGGTCGAGCCTATGGGTGGCCTGACCTGATTGTGGAGCATAAGGAGCTTGTCAGGCGAGTTAGTGCTATGATTTAAGAGCTCCCTTAGATGCATGATCATATGTGCGAAGGCCAACAAAGAGTTGAGGATTCCATAACACGCCTGAAAGAAAGTATGGCAAGCGGTCTATGAGTTCAGTGGAGGAGGAGGAGGAGGAGTTTTTTTTTTTCTATTTTTTCATTTTGAGAAAGTGAACATTTGTTATGACTTTAGATGTGAATTTTTTAGAATTTAGATTAATATTGGTCACATTATGTTCTTTTTCATTATTGGTACTCATTTGTGATATACATTATGAGTTTTAGAAATGTTAAGTTGTGATAATGGATTAGTCAATTGTTGTGCTATTCTTTTTTTTTTTTGTGCAGGTTGTGAGAAATTGATTGTTCATTTACATTTTTTTTCTATGCTACAATTTTGAGTCAACCTAGCGTTGAAATTTCTGATGCCGACCATACAATCATGCCGATGCACGTCGATTCAGAGTGACACTAAATTAACATAGCTTTGTGTTCGATAGAGTTCGAAGCAAAAGTCGACGACAAATGTTGCATCTGCACCAAAGGCATCATAAATGGTCAACAACAAACTATTCAGCTGCAAATTCCGATGCAAACAATTAGCGTTAGAAAATGTTGATGCAAATTGCATTACCGACCTGGCTTTTAATGCTGACACCCTGAACAACAATATTCTATGCTAAATGACATTTGCGTCGGATTTTATCCATTTTAGCGTTGGATATGTCCAATGCTAAATGCTTACATCTTGTAGTTTTAATGCATTTAAAGCATGTAACGATCATTAATGCATTTAAAGTGTTATATGATTTTGAGATTTGACAGAGTCAAATTGAATATAGGAATTTGGTGACTAATTTAGTAGAATAGTCATATATCTATTAAATTTTTACAATCATTAGAGAAATATGATTTTCAAATCTTTTTTTAACATAATACATAGACATTAGTAAATTTTGTAAAAAGGCTCCTGTTATGTGGAAATCTATTGAAGATAATGCAAATCCAAAAGTATCTTTCATCTAAACAATTTTGTTTTACACATTAATCATGAAATTGCGAAAACCTTTATTATTGAATATAAAGTAGGGTTAATCTCAATTTGTATTTAAAGGTCTCCTTGAATTTTTTCATAAATCCTCGTGAGAATGTTATCTAATTCAATGTCAGTACTATTTGATTCATACATAGATTTGTGCATACTATTCAGTCTGATCAAGCAGTATTGGGTTATATGAACCAGACATACTATGATATAATTTTTGAAGTAAGTGTGCATGGTCATGTTGATGTTGAGGCCAATAACATCTATGTGATCACCTATTATGTACTCTTGATTATTATACTCATGGGTGAGATGTGGTGGGATGCTCAATCATAATCCCATTGTAAAAAATGATGTTGTTTTATGTAGTTAAAAAAAAATATAATTAGTTTATACTAAAATACCATTTCTTAATATTTCTATTATTCCATGTCTATTTTGCAAAAATGATTCTTAAAATTTTTATTGCAATTAAAAATGTGTCTTTCTAAAAAAGTAAAATAAAAAATATCATAATTTTTACTTCTAATTTGATAAATGATAGAGATCACTTTTAAAATTTTAAAAGGAATTTGAAATTATGGACTTAAATTTTAGGAAAATTTATATAAGTACATGCAATTTTTATGTATTTTCATATATAACATCTAAATTTTGATATTTACATACATAGCATATGAAAATGAGGATTCAATTTAAAAAGTGATAATAGTTCTATTTTTGATTATATGTGTAAATATGGAAATTTAGATGTCAGATATGTAAATAATAATTATGTCTTTGTATGTAAAAGGCCCCCTAATTTTTAACGTACTCGTATGTATATATATATATTTCGATATTGATCTTTAAAAAATAAAAAATTACTTCGGCGGGCGCGTATGGCTTTTTATCGCATGCAAACGGCAGCTCTAGCTTTTAGCCTCGGCCGCTGAGAAATGCGAGTCGTTCGGCTAAATTTTCGGGGCTCCATATCTGTCCGGACGACCTTGTTTATCTCTTTATTAATTCCTTAAATTCCTTAAACAGGCAATTCCCGTGATTCGGAATTTTGGAACAGTAGTCTCTTCTATTCGATCTCTTTGCTCTCTAGGGTTTCGCGGGTGTTGTTCGCTAATCGGATTGATGGCGAGGAAGAGGAAATCAGAGGCAACCCATCTCGACGATGTCGATCGGACTCTTTACTCGACCTTCTGCAGCGCGGCCAACTCACTTTCTCAACTCTACACCCAAGCCATGAATCACCAAAAAGTAGCTTTTCAGGCGGGCGAGCGGCAGGCTCTGGTTCGTTGCTACCTCTCCTTTCTATGTTTTTTTTTTTAATTTTTTTATTTTTATTTTTTTACTGATTCTTTAATCAACCACCCTTGAAACCGTTCTAAGATTTGTAAATTTCAGTGGCTGGTGTTTGAAATCTCTGCAGCTCTGATAAATAGCTAACTGGCTTGTTAGTTTTTGTTGTATTTTGGAGTACGTGAGAATTCCCTTGTTTTTTAATTGATATAGGCAGATAACGATGGTTTATTCTTGAAGGGATCTTCCCTTATTTTTTAGTCGACATATTCACATAATGATGGTTTATTTTTGAAGGGCTCTTCTCTTAACCCAGCTCGTTCACAAGTTGCAACTACCCATATTTAGGGCCTGTTTGGGGCAGTTGCAGCTTATTGAATAATCTGCTGATCAACAGCTTATCCACAACTTATCCGGATAAGCTGACTGGTTGTTTGGTGCAGTTGTTTTAAAATAGCTGATTTGCAGTTGTTTGTGGATAAATGATTATTCTGCCCCTATTAAGTAATATTTTTTTATAATAGAACTGACTTGACAATATACTTGACACTGCAGAAGTAGAAAACTAATACAAAAAAGTAAAGAAAAAAGATGAAACAGTCTTTACTTAACTGTAATTATCAAAATTGATAAAAAGTAAAATAATAAATTATAATTAAAATTATGATAATATTAATTTTGTAATCGAGGCAGAGTATGTCACGATATATACTATCCCCCAGAGATACCATCGAATCCCGATCACTATCAATACGCTATGTCACAAGATATATTATGTCCAATGTATGCCCACCGGAAGAAAACACACTTGTCCGTGACGCTCCATGGGCAACTGTAGAACTGTCTCCCGTAACTGTGCGCTCGACATGACGTTAGTAAGGAATTCTATAGTCCACAATGACAAAAAACATGTCAGGAGGTCTCTGAAATCTTAGAGATCATGTTCCTTGATTTTTAATTGACATAGGCACATAATGATGGTTTATTCTTGAAGGGATCTCTTAACCTAGCTCGTTCACAAGTTGCAACTGCTTACATTTAATTCTTTCATTTGGATTGTGTGGAAGAGTTCATGAATCTTCTTGGCTCATTTTAGCATATAGATTCACGCTTTTTTTAATGGGCCAGTTTTCCTTGAGTTTTTAATTATAATCTGTGCAGTATTAGGAGCTTACATAATTTGTAACTTTCTTTGACCTTGGATGATGCACTTTTGTTTGTAGGATGTTATAAACTGATACTCGATATCAACATTGCTATCTCATAGGTTTGGCCCATTCTTAACATGTTGGTGAGGCCTGCAAACTAGGTTTGTTTTGTTTTTGAATGTAATAATGTGTTTTTGGTTTGTTGATTGTGGTGGTTATTAATGAAGAGAATTCAAAATCATTTTCATTTGTCTTTTCATATAATTTGGCTTAGGCAAGTGCTGACATAAGGATTATGACGTTGACTTGTTTCCTGCCAATGTGCAGCGTTGATTTCTTGATCCAAGCTTCAAGAATCACCTCTCACTAATTTATTTTTTATATCATTTCATAATTTTTGATTGCTTTTTGAAGTAGCAAGAGCTCTATATCATTGTTATTGCTATAATGTTTTCATCAAACATTATTCAGTTATCACTAGACTTATTTTTTAGGTACAAAAATATTTTCACCAATACTTCCCGGAAGCAATATAGAACTAAATATATTAATATTATCTATGAAGAGAAGCTCCTATGTCACAGTTTTAATTGAGGGACGTCATGGCTGATATGCTTCCAACATCTGTTGGTTTATAATTAGAATAAAAATGAAGTAATTTTTCTTTGATATTATTGAACTTGAGTTTTCATTAATAAAGTCTTACATTATTTGTGATTTTTATTTTGAATGATTGCACTTAAGTTATATGTAACTAGAATTATCTATTTCATCCTCTATAGTGATTATTGGAAAAAACATGCAACCTTCTGTGAAAGTGAAAATTGGATGTAAGTTGCTTCATAAGGATTCATCTTGTGATAAATGCTTCTTACTCCACGTGAATGTTTGGCATTTTTTTTTTGTAATAAATTTTGTTCACCATTTTTTTTATATCAATGATAAGGTATTTTCATTATTTTTTATGGAATAGGGGAATGTATGAATAAGTTGACTCAATTTTGAGTTTTCCATGACCCTCGAGCTCAAGCCATTTTGACTCGAGCTAACATGGTCTCTTCCAGTAGAGCTTTAGTTTGAGCTCAAGTCTAGATTTTTTGTAGAGCATGTGCTTGAGTTTTTCCTTGGAATCAAGCTCGTCAAGTAACTATTGAGCAAGGAAAGAGAAATGGAGATGGATGACATTTAGAAGCAACATAGTTTTGTGGTGGTGAAAGACCAACATAAGAGAAGAAGAGCATATCTTCATTTATATTTTCGATGATGATGTGGGAGACAAGTGAGAGAAAGAAGAAGCTGAGGTAACATTGTAAGTGCCATAATGACGAGCATAATGTGAAGAATCAATACTTTTTTCTTGGTACGTTAAAGAAGTATCAGGAGAAGCAAAGTCTATGTCTTTTGAGCACGTAGGTGACAAAATGAAGAAAACAAGTTTAATGGATGGAGCACCAACACTTTATTCTCACTTTGTAGTTTTACATGTAGTCCCCCGAATGTCCTTCCTTTTATAACTAATGAACAAGTGCCTACATGTCCTTTGCTTCGTGTTGACTTCATCTCGTGTCCATGGGCAGCATGCCTGTGCATTTGCCAAGCTATGGCGATTGTAGTGCTCATTCTTGATGGTTGTTGGAATGTCATCTAAGGTTGTGGCTTTGTGATTTCTCTATTATCGATTGCCGCTCTCCCCTTCTATCAACTTCCATGTTTCCTCTATCATAATCTTTCTCTCTCTCATCCTCACCCCTATTTGACATCCTAAGTTAGTCATCCCTCGTTTTGATCTCATTCCTTTTATAATAACCTTTCTTTACAATGCTTCATAGGGCTTTGGTGGTTCCCAAAATTCGGCTATCATAGTCGCCACCTTTTCCTGTGGGTTTTGCCTTTTAGGACGTTCCTCCCACTTTCATAACATCAAAAAATGAACCTCCTTTTGTTCCTACTTCTCATTCCATGCAAATATTGTGGGCGTGTTGCGGAATTTGGTGGTGTTTCTTTCCTCTTTCATTCATTTTTCTATATGTTTCTATCAAGGCTTAGTTCCGCCTCACCATAAGCAAGTATCTGCACTTCTTTAAAAATATGTACTTTTTTATGGTGATGAGTCCTTTGAGCTTATCAAACCCCTCTTTTTTGTTAGAGGCTAAATTTCTTTTGGATGCCCTAATCTGGATGTTATTTGCGAATGCATGTCTAATTTACTTTTGATTTATGTCTAGTTTGTCATTCTCGTGGATGCTCATTTTATCATTATTAGACAATCATTAGAAGCGTATTATACCAGAATCTTCTTTGCGCAAATCGTTATGTTAGTGGCTATGTGATGTGTATATGCTAACCTTGTATTCCCATTTTGACACATTTGAGGATCCACCTATTACTCATGATGTATCATTGTGAAAATGAGGACACAAACACAATATGATATTGACACAAGTCACTTATTTTTGAAAATATAGGATATAGGCATACATTGGACATAATATTATAATATTATAATATTATGTCTTTAAATTAAAAACAAAGTTATAGTAATGTTATATTTTGAAAAGTTTGAAATGAATTCATATGATACTAGTTTTATTTAATTAATTTATTTTTTTTGTAAAATGAGAAATATATTTAAATTTCTTAAATGTCCTAAACTTAATTGAAGAAGATATAACTCCATGAAATTCAAGGTGGTTAGTAGGAAGTTGAAAAAATTGATTATTTAAAAAACATTAAATATCATAGGAAAATATAAGAGATTAATGAAAATAAAAGCGTAAGTGGTCATTATGTTATTTAAATAATATAGCTTGAAACCAAAAAAAAAATCTTAATTTAAATTATTTATATAATTTACTTTGAAAATTGAAATTTATTATTAAGACACTTATATTTAACTTATGTGTTTGCTAATTTTATTTTACTGGGTTATTAGATGGCTTGTCGAGTGTGTGTCGAGAAAGTGCATGTGTTCAACACAATATGTTACATTATTACAAATTGTCATTACATCATAAGCTTCATACCTACTATGGGTGACTTTTCCTTAGCTTTTTTAACATTATTTTAACTAATCAACTATGTACTTCTTCTGTTATATTGGTTAAACTTTGCAAGTAGAGGTTGCTACTACTCATCTTATTAGGCCACTTATGGCTAGAATTTTGTTGGAAATAGACTTCTCTGCTTGCAAAGAAGGTATAAATTGACTTATCATATTGTGAATATTATTAGAAGGTAGAATTGGTATTATTCTATTGCTCATTCTGCGAAATCTTTGGGCTTAATTACTCAAGATATTATGAGACTTGTTCAATATGAAAAAATCTAATGTTCAGACACAAGAGGTATATTCATATATTGAGACCCTTCCTCCCATAATGGTTACTGCTCTTTTATCTCTTCATGTTTGTAATCATATTTTGGAATCATTGGGCCTTCCTTTGATTATTTGAGCCTACTCTGCCCCCCATTGCTAGACTTACATAAATGATCTCTACATTATTCATAGGCAATATTATAGATTTTGATTATCTAATTTTTTTTTTTTTTATCCCCTTCTAATTTGTGAAGATATTAATAATTATTTTTAAAACATCCTTATGATTTCGATGGTGTATTCTGAGTGATAATGTTCTAGTTGATAGGAGATTTTAGATCTTTTTTACCAAAAGGATTTCAACCATAAAAAGTCCATTTTCACTCATATTTTCATCAAGCTTCTAGTAAGGCAGTCTAAATGAGTGGTTTCTGTATGTTTATGTACCTTTGGGTATCATGCCATCTTTACTTTATTATGTGAGACAACCTTTTCCAAAAGTATTAAAGTCTTACGCGTGATCTAGGATCAAAATACCTAAATAGACGATGAAGAGGAGCCTCCACATGTATGATAGGAATTTTATTTATGTCATAAAGTATCTTAGATGACTCATAATTCTCATATTTGTAGATGACGGAACCGTGAGCTACCAATGAATTGCTAAGAAATTAATAAACTGCTATTAACTTGCTAATAAATTGCCAACCACTAGAATATCCCTTTTTTTATATAATGAAATCTAATGAACATAAACTAATCAAATATCATGATGAAGTAAATAAAAAATTTCTATTGTATCTGTAATTTCTAATTTCTTGTAAATCATGATTTACATTTTGGATGTTTTTTGTTATTTATTTATTTAGTTATCATCCATATTTATGTTTTAAAGTCCAGGAAAAGGACTAGTATTCTTTGAAATGGCGACAAGGTGCTAAAATTATGGTTGAAATTTTTTTATGATTTGGTGTTTTGGAAAAAATGTCATGTGTCATTTATGAAAGTACAATTGTTATCAATTTGTTAGCATGGCAGTTTTAAGTTCTACATTCTCTTTAGGGAAAAAAAGTATAATTGCTGGGGCAGATTAACATTTTTGCTATGACGTCTTTTGCTTTAATTAGAGGCTGAGAGATTGGTTATAAAAAAACAAATTATATTGCTGAAAGATAAGTGAATTTGCTTGATGCTCTTAAAGACCAAGTTGGCCAAAACATATGAGCTTATAGAGTTATTCATCATCTTCAATATCATGTGAAATATTGAATTTCTTTTATAATCAAGTTTGACTTTAGCATTCAAATATTTCTCAAATAAAATGTTCTTAGAATCACTTATATTCTCATCAAATTTATGTACATCTTCCCTATCATTGTCTTCTTTATCTTCTAATTCAATATTAGTGTGTAAGCATTTAGTATGATACTCACAAATTGATTGTTCGGCGACATTCAGAACAAGTCTTAGTAGAAATTTTGAAATCTGATATGGTAGCTACCGACTTTCCTTCTATTCTTTATTGATAGTCTTGTTACTACCTTTAGATATGGTTATTTGTTTGAGTACTTCGGAAAGAAGAATTCTTCATGTATGCGAAAATAATTTTAGATGTAGGAAAATTTCTTGCTTTGATGTCTAATGCTAGTTGATATGCATTTTCTAGTGAATTAACATTTTGGGGTTTCACTTTTTTTTTAATGTGTTTTAAGTCAATCCTCAATCTAAATATCGTTGTTTTTGGATCCTCTCTAATTTCCAAACATAATTACACTTTCAAACTTGCTGATGTGTTCAGTTATAATCTTAGCTCTGACCTAATCATTGAGTTATTGATCCTGTTAGGATAAGGATTAATATTTTCTTTTGATTGCAGTTTCATTTATTCTTAATTTGATTTTTGGTTATAGTCTTGGCCGTCCTTTCTTTAAACCTATCTAGTTTATTTTTGCTTGGAAAATTGACACAGCTAACATCTCTTTACAAATAATCATATCTATAACCTTTACCCTGTCAGAAACATTTTATGGATCTATCTTTCCATTGATAGATACATTGAATTGATATTTCACTATTATTAGGTTGTCGTCTCTGGTCATCATGGTTTTCATTGAGGTATTGCGTATGGCATCAATGTTGGCTGTTTCTTTCATGGCAATTTACTTCTATTTATGGTTTGTTGGAATGGGCTTCTCATTGAGGCGAGATTCAATATTCATTTCATGTAAATGCATTAGTTTCTATTGTATTATGTTTTCTATTATTTTGTTTATTATTATGTTGGATTGATCATATTTTGCTTGAAACTCTCTTAGTTAATTTTGCAATATACAACAACAACAAGCCTTTATCCCACGAAGTTGGGCCAGCTACATGAATTCTTTTTCTTCATTGTGTCCTATTGAGTGTCATATTTTCATTTAATTATAATAAATTAAGATGATTTTTTCTACAGTTTGCCCAAGCCTTTTTAAGTCTACCTCTACATTTTTAAACATAAGTTGAATCTACAACATCTAATCTCCTAACTGGCTTATCAGATGATCGATGTTTAATGTGACCGAACCATCTAATAAGACGACTCACTAATCTTGTCTGTCACTGGAGCTACACTAATACTTTCATGGATACATTTGTTTTGTATTTTATCTCTAAGTGTCATACCACTCATCCACCTAAGCATTCTCATCTCAGCAACACTTAACTTATTTTTATGCTTCTCTTTTAAAGGCCAACATTCTGCATCATAAAGCTTTGCAAGTCTCACCATCTTATAAAATTTTCTTTCAAGTCTAAGCGGTACTTTTCTATTACACAATAGACCCGATGTGTTCCTTCACTTCAACCAACCAACTTGAATTGTACTAATAACATCCCCATTTATATCACATCACTTGAATAATAAACTCGAGATATCTAAAGCATTCACACCTTTTAATGATTTGATTTACTATAGTTGCATCTCTACCACTAGATCTATTACTGCTAAAATTATAATCCATATATTAAATTTTAGATCTACTCAAACGAAGGCCTTTAGACTCTAAGGTGAACTTCAATAATTCAAGTTTTTCCTGAACACTCTCTAGTTTTATCCACAAGAAGGATATCATCAACAAAAAAGCATACACCAAGGTACATCCTCTTAAATGTCAAGTAAAAGCATCTATTACTAAAATAAAAAGATGTGGGCTTAAAGTTGATCCCTGATGTAATCCAATTGAAATAGAAAAATACTTGGTAAATTCTTCTTTGTTCGAACACAAGTAATAACTCTAGTATACATATCTTTAATGACTTGAATAACAGTCATATCAACACATTTCTTTTCTAAAACTCTCGAAAGAAATTTTTGGGAACCTTATTGCTGGCTTTTCCTAAATCAATAAAAATCATATGTAGACCCCCCTTACTCTCTCTATAATTCTCCATCAAGCCTCTCAATAATTGTATAGCTTCCATAATAAACACACCTGACATATCAAAGTGATTATGAGAAATCTTTGTATCATGTCCTAACCTATGTTCACTTACTCTCTTCCATAATTTTAAAGTATCAACTTAATTCCTCTATAATTTGCACGCTCTTGTGCATCCCCTGTATTATTCTTAAAAATGGGACCAAAATTCTCTTCCTTTGCTCCTTAGGCATCTTTTTAGTTTTTGAAATAATATTAAAGAGTTTAGTAAGCCAAGAAACTCTTAAATATCCTAAAAATTTTGATTCTTCAATTGAGATTTCGTCAAGTCCTGATTTTCCACCATTCATTTTTCTTAAATTTTTTTTAACTTCTTTACTAATGTGATGATAAAAGTAAAAGACTTAACAAATATTAAGATCACTATGGTCAATCGTATTTTTCAGAAGTTTTAGTGAAAAGTTTATCAAAATATTTCACCAACATATGTTGAATTTTCTGAAATCTTCTAACACTACCAATATGTCATTTAAACCCTCTCCAATAAATTTTTTTTTTTTTCAAGAGGTATCATTTGTATTAATTCTTTCAAGTCGTTCCAAAATTTTTCTTTTGAACCTATATATAAGCTTACTTGAGGAGCGTAAATACTTATATCATTAAAAATATTAGTATCAATAATAATCTTTAAAGCTATAATTCTATCTCCAATTCTATTAGTTTTTACAATAATATATTTCAAACTCTTATCTATAATTACAACTACACCATTTCTAGTGCGACTCCTACCTGAATATCAAAATTTAAAACCTAGGTTATCAATCTTATTAGCCTTTTCTCTATCCTTTGTTGTTTCTTGAATGCATAAGATATTTATCTTCCTATGAATCATAGTATATACTAATTCTATTAATTTACCTGTGATAATACTTATATTACAGGATCATATCCTTATATTAGTTTCATAGACTAAATTCTTTGCTCTCATCAGTTCATAATGTGTGAGTTGTTGCTTATTTGACACTGCACTTAGGGGCCGGTGTAGCGGCCTTTGCACACATCTCATTGTATTCAGGTAATACAATGCATCGCTTTCAGTGGACGCTCTAGCATTTACATAATGATTTAAATGATTCATGTCATGATATTTCGACAAAAAATTTTACATTGGCTGTCGATTACTGAGTACAACCTTCAATTTTTCGCATCTGGGGCTTGGCATCCGGCAACTGTTTTTGCAATATAGCTAAAACATTTTTGGATGATTCTGATAATTTGTGTACTTGTGATGCTGGCCTAGGCTCTTACAATTTAATGTAGGATGGCTAATGATTTAAGTTTATTAATGCAAACCATGATTAGATACACAATGGAAAAAAAAGTCATAGGTTATCAACACTTAAAATTATCCTTTTGTTACTGTTAATCTAAAAACAATAAGAATGTTCATTGCGAAGTTTAAGTTACTATTAGCCAAAATATGAATTTTCATTAAAAAATGGATATAAAATTTTAGCTATGATTATGATTCAAACTGAGAAAAGGATATTAGTATCACACTTTTAAAAAATATCAATTATGCATATATACCAACCACTAAATAAATTAATAGCTGGCCAATGATAATTGACCTAAAATGTTGATCCATGCCTCATATCGAGAGAAGAATATTTTCTTCTGGAAATAGTCATTAAGACTTAAGAAGGATTTGAAGCATGCATGTCCTTTTTAAACACATGAGAAATGAGAAAACTGGATCTCATTTCAACACCCTTATGTTCAATGGCTTTTTCGTAACTCAGAAGTTTTATTTATAGCCCCAAATATATCAAAATGCAAAGCTTATCACAATATTACGAGATCTAGTAAAAAACTACTAGTTCGAATTCTCCCTACACAAAAAATATAAATCAGTCTTAATTTCATAATTTCCCATACACATATATCCACACAAGGAAATTTACAAGAGGTTTCAATGAAAATGAATGACAATTCTTGTCACTGTGGCAGCAATGATTCAACTAGGAAACCATAATTTTAGTAAATCATGGCAGTGGTTTGTTTTATTAACGTTTGCAATATGTTGAGATATATGGCTTTAACAATCCAATGTCGTTTAGGATTTCAGGGCTAGCAAATCATGTTGAACATATTGTTACAAGATTATTTTATGAAGTCTCTCGTGACTATAGAGTGAAAATTGCATGGTCGAACTGTATCTGATGACATTTAAGCTTATGGGACTTGCTAACGTTGGTAAACACAGAAAACAGTAGGAGAAATCTGCACATGGAAAATTTTTGAAATACTGTAGATTAAGAAGTCTTGAAAACTGAAATCATCACTATTTATGGTTTCTATTGAATTGAGACATTTGCAACAATAAACAAACCTAAAGTGGAAACCAAAATATGGAAACGCTGTTCATTCTCAATGGAATAAACATCATTGACATGCTAAATAGAAATTGAAAATAAAAGTGCAATTAATTTTATCACTTTATAGATTTCGACAAGAATACACTTTCAGATGAACATTATGATTAGAGTTCATAGCTAATATGTTTTACCTCATACCTCTCCCTCCTCATTCCAAACATTCCAAGAAATGATATCAGGGCTAATTAATTGATTGAAATTAAGTGTTCATTAGGAAGTTGGTATTAGTGTCATTGTTTTGACTAAAATAAAGGATTCTATGTGTATACTTTCTATTGTTAATAGTGGCTGATTAGGCTTTTGGTGCACGACACTTTATGATATTGAAATGTTCTTTTCTTTCTTTTGTTTTTTTGTTAGGCAGTGGTAGTTGACTGGGAGGACCATTGAGTGGGGGAGATTGTTGAAAGCACATTTAAAGTATGGTTGCACAGTGCAATAGTAGGCATAATAGAAGATGAGAATCCAGTTCCAACAGAGTCAGTGAAAATAGGGAAGCGATGGATTTAGTAGCACATAGGAAAGGCCACCTAATCAATCGGAGGGACTAACAACTGCTAGAATCACCAATCCTTGTAGGATTTTTTATTTTTTTTAATAAACAAATGTAATTACTTCTTTCCTTAGAACTGTATGGATTTCTAATATAATCTGGATAACTCTGTGCATAAATATCTAGTAAATGCAGTATAAGCAATTCAAGCGTTTTATCTTTCTTTGATTTTCTAAAAGTATAATTATAGTTAAGTTCTTCATATTGTGATAATGACATTTATTGATTGGCCCTAGTTTTTGGGTTGATTTGTTGGAAAATTTTAGTAAATTAGGCTTAATTTGGGCAGTTGGTGTTCCACCCAGGACCACCTGCATTGTTTGTGCGTGCAACTTATGGAATGAATAGGTGGCAGGTTTGTCTGCCTGATAGATTAAATGCGTTAGCTGAATTATCTGCAAGCAGAACAACATATGCGGTGTTTTGAGAGGGCCAATCATATTTTATGCACTCACAAATGGGTCTGTAAATTTTCTTTTTAAAGTTTAAATTGGAGTTCTGAAGGTTGAATTTAGATGCTACGAAATTGAATGAAAGAAAACAGAAAGGGGAGGGAATAGCACATACTAACTGCGGAAAAAGGGTATTTTATTTGGTTTCCTTTGCTTAACTTCAACAAAGCCTTTGTGTCTAGTTAGGGGTTCTAAGCCTTTTTTAGCTGCATAAACCTTTTAAGGATTTCCTTATTTCTCACTTGTTAATGCTAAGCTCAAGATGCTTATTAAGCTTGATCTGCTCTAATACTTTCTACAGAATTGGCTTTTGTGAGGGCTACTTAAGTGAGATCTATGAGGACTTTGCCTTCTCTGAACTGCACACCTGTTTTTGTTTTTCATATTTTTTTTTTGTCTTCATGCCATTTTTAGGAAACACTACTACCATTGTTTAATTTTATCTGAGAAAACTGTCAAAATTATCCAATGACTACTTGCAGGGCCATTTTAGTATTAGAGTCTATAAAAATGTCAAATTAGTCCCCAATCACTTTTACTATGGACTGAAAAATGTCCCAATATTCTTTTAAGGTAGGATTGTTTCGGCCCTCATCAAAATATTTGTGGACTAATTGGATTTTTTATAAGTTATGGGATTAAAATAACATTTTCTAAATGATGCGGGGCTTTTCTGGTTGAACTGGGCGCCGTCCCTGGAGGTTTTACCGGTTCAACTGAGAGGGGAATAGGGCCGCATTCTCTAGGAAATAGGATTGCCGCCCAAATAGGAGAGGATCACACCTCTCCTAACCATCTGCTAGTATTTATGTATGTTTATGATTCAGACCCTGTTTGGGGCAGCTTATAATCGCGTGTGGCAATTTCAAAATGTTGTCGTTTCGTTTGATTCAAGTGTTCGGGCAGCGTTTTGGAAAACAACGTATTTGATTTGTTAATAAATGCGGCCGTGGGATTGACCGGCTCACATTTGTTTGCGATTGTTTTACCTCGCTGCCCTAGACCTCGCCTAGTAAATCCCGTAAAGTGGAAGAATGGTGCGAACGAGCTCACCTTCCTTAACGGTTTCTGGTAGGAGCGGAGCGGAAGGATGAGAAAGATGGGAGTTTCGGTGGTCTATGTAAGCTGCAATCCCGTCGTTGCCTTCCCAAGTAGCTCTAAAGGCGACTGGATCGTGAAGGTTCATTCACAGACGATGGTTTTGAGCGAAAATGGGAGTGGGAGGGAGATAAGCGAGGGTTTTTAGGCGGGAGATGGGAAGTTCGGGCGAATTTAGGAGAGGGGAGAATGTATGCTTGGGTTTTCGGGTACAGAGGGGAATTGTTGAATAAATACTTGACTAATTTAATTCATTAATATTTAATAATTACTTTATATAATATTAGAAATAGTTATAATTAAATGATGTTTGATGAGTAAGGAGGCCTCCCATTATATCAATTAAGAACTTATCAAAATGACAAATAAAGTTTGCAACTTACACTTTCATTTTTTTTTTTTAGTAACAGTGAATTTTAGATATAATTTTTTAAACAGAAACATATTTTTAAAATTATACTTTTTTGATCTCCTGTTAAACTTATAAATATAACTATGTTGGACAACAATTTACTTTGTATGGTATTTATAAATAACATTATTGCACATGGGCAGAATGATCTTTTATCCTGAAATAGCTGCAAATCAACTGTTTTCAAACAGCACAAACTAAACAATTAGCCAGCTTATCCGGATGTGCTGCTGATTAGGAGCTTATCAGGATCAGCTGCTTATCAACAAATTATTGATAAGCTGCAGCTGCCCCAAACAGACCCTCAGTTTTAGATTTCATTTCTATCAGGACGGTCGTGGGTGTCCAAGTTTTCCCATTTTATAGTTGTATTCAAGACGGGTGGTGCTACGGTTGTAGTTCTTCCGAAGTGTTGATCTCCTTCCAAGGATCAAGTGGTGCTCCAGTTGTAACTTGTTTTCGCTGGTTATTTATCTCTGATTTTTTCATCCTTTGTATTCCTCCCCTTGCTACAACCACCGTCTTTTCTTACAGCTGGAATAACCGGACAACAACCTTGTTGTCGTCCTCCGATTCCAACCACCGACCATCACCGCCTCTACTTGCTGCCATTCTTTCCAATCACTTCCCACCTTGATGCCATTCATTCCAACCCCCTGTCTTTGCTGTCCAGCCACCCCCCTCACTACCGCAGCCCCGGGATAGTAATCTCTTTGCAGTCACTCACTCTCACACATTCCCCCTCATTGTCGACTTCTGGTTGTTTGCTGATTTTCCGGCCTTCCAACCAGCCTTTGCTTACTGTCTTTCAGCTGGCCAAACCCCACCTTTCCCTGTCGCAGTCCCTCGTAACTTCCCCTTACTCGTCTGATAGTCTTCCACCACCTTGTCACCTTCCTTCTGCAATCCACTCACCAAACCAATCACCACCTTTGAATACATTTAACTTTGTTTGTTTGGTTTGTTGTTGTATTTTCTTGTCAAATGTGTGGTTGTAACCACATATGTACCATTATTAGTAATAATATTTGTGTTCTTATTATTGTTTGGATTAACTTTGGTATCAGTAAATATTTAGAAAATCATTTGGGCTCTTTTCTCATTCTTATTTTTATTTTTAACCATGCAACAACCACATGGCCAATCATGGTCATCCATCTTATTCATTGCTTTTAATTTTAACAAAGATCAATAAAGGGTGAACCTGTTTCAAATGGCAACATGCACCGTTCATCTGGTATAATATTTTGTGTGTAATATATATTTTTTTTTTCTCTAGTCATTTAAGCTGTTTCAAAATTTTTCTTTCATTTTATATCATCAACATTGATGTTGATCTCCTATTTGCAACTTTCTCAAAGCGGGAAGCGAGTTGCCCTCTTTTTAAGCTAAAAGAATAATAGATCAATATCCATACAAATGATGCCCGCCACCAAGGTTTAGAAAAATGTCAAAATTTATATAAAGTCCAGAAATGTATTCGTGCAAAGTGGTCTTAGTCTTCTTTTTTTTTTTTTTTTTTTTTTCTTTTTCAGGTGATGCTATTTTACCTTGCTATGCCTTGCTGATAGAAAAAACAGTTGCACGACTATAGAAGTTAATGAACTATATTCATTTAGTCTTTAACTTATTTATTTATTTACTTATTTTTTGGTGATGCTAATTTACCATGCTATGCTAGCTGAAAGAAATAAAGTTGTCGCGGCTATTGCAGTTAATGAACTATATGCTTGTCAAGTGTGTTTTTGTTGGTTTAGAAGTCAGGTGCACGTCTAGGCTGGGGATTTCCATTGTGCATCCTGAACAAAAGTATGGTACGATGTGATTTTAAAAAGTAATGGACTTGTTAAAGTTCCCAAATGAAGGCGATCGTAGCTATTATATTTTTCGCAGCTCTTGTAGTCATCCATATCAGTATTCCAGTTTCAGGCCTATACCAATTCTTAGCCTCATCATTTGAATGCTTTATTCGTTTTATGCAAAGCAACTGAAGTAGGATGCTAGAAGCAGACCTCTTGCAAGTCGACTTTACTTGTTCTATTTGATTTTTTGTTAGTTTCTCTAGTTAAGTTTTTTAGTATCTCAACATCTTTTCTAAAATGTTCCTTTCTGCAGGAAAAACTCTACCAATGGATTATAAAACAGCATGAGGAAGATTCGAGGGTGACAGCTGCTGATATAGTTGCACATATTGAGGTTTTAGCAACAACTTTGTCTTTTGGATTTCATTCTTGTTTGCCTTTCTCTAGCCATGCATAATATATTTGTGAGCTCGCTGAGGATTTTGTGCTTAAATGCTTTTTCTGATTTGCTTTGTGGCTCTCTGGTGTGATAATGAAGGTTAATGGTCCGCCTTGTCTTCTTGTGGATGAATCCTTGTGTTTCTGTCTTTTATCGTCTTTCTTAGGTATTAAATGTACATTGAGATCCTATCCCTAAAATTCTCAATCTACTAAGGCCAAGGAAAAAACCAATCTGAACCCCATTATCTTGTTCTTCCTTACATTAACTCTCTCTCTCTCTCTCTCTCTCTCTCTCTCTTCCGATTCTCTCTTCTTCACGAGACTCCATTCCTTAGGTGTGATTCGAGGACAAATATGGGTTCAATACAATTAAAAGATACGGTAAGTGTGGATCATGCCACAAATAAGAAAACGAGTCATACAAAGAGAGACCAAATCATAGAAAGGTCATAAGCATCATGGACTGCACCAAATAATCCATAAGCCAGCAGATCAATGAGCATAAAGAGAACATGATGGACATTATCAGAGATACACTTGCTCAAGCAATGGACTTACCAGCTCAGCCGGAACCCCTCTGTGTTGAAGGGGCGATCATGACATCAACACTAGAAGGACCCCTTAACCAGCCAAAGTTAACAAAAACGACTATTACTATCTCAAAAACACGGGATCGGCCCATCAGGCTGCAATAGACGAAAGAGTGTTGAAACGCCCTAGCCTGGTCGATTGGATAATACCTTCTCCAGGGAGATCTCTAATGTTGAAGCTCCTAAATGCTTCAAGATCTCATCCCTAGAATTCTACCGAGGTTGGTCGGATCCTTTCAACCATGTCGCCTTTTTCAAATATATTGTGTTTGTTGAGAATAAATAATGCACTGAAGTGAAGACTCTTTTTCATGACTATGAAGGTGTTTTGGGCATGTTCATAATGTAGTTGGCCAATGCATGCAAGCCCTATAAAAGTTCACAGGCATTATTACAACTTCGCCAAAAACATGGAGTCCATGCATGCTTTTGTGACTCACTTTTAGAAGAGTATGTTATCTAGAACCTACAGTCGTCCTAGCCACCTTAGCTCAAGGGCTGAGAAAAGGACTTTTTATGTGTTGGGCCTGCAGCACCCAAGAAAGTTGGTTGAATTGTTAGAACTCTCAAACAGTCACATCAACATAAGAGTACAACTTGCCTTTGGTCTCCCTAAGGGTCAAACATTTAGAGAAGCACCCGTTAAAGAGGAACTTCCATGTAGGTGAATGGAGATCAAATCACCCTCCTAGCTTTTTGATAAAAAGGCAGAATACACTATGAGTTCTGATTTTACCTATCACTTGAGTTGAGGGTAATAAGCAATTTACCGCCGTGGCTGGTTTCATCATAGTCGACTCGCCAACCATTAATAATTCCATCCTTGGTCGTCCCCTCAACACATTCAAAGCCATCATTTCAACCTACCACATAATAGAGGAGTTTCTTGAGGAAGGAGAGGTGATCATCATTCTGGGAGACCTGGAACAATCTCGTACTTGCTACCTACGTGCAGTCAGTAATGCAAATCGAGAAGCACTAGTTAGATCCAACAGGAGGGCAATAGTAGAAAAGCCATTAAGATCCCAGTCGCAGTTGAGGATCCTAGTAAAATTTTTTGGATAAGTGTGACATTTGATGTAGGATGCAAGAAGAAACTTTGAGCCACACTACATGAATACCGAGATATATTCTCCCAGTCAGCTAAAGAGATGCGGGAGTCTCTATTAATCTCACATGTAATTGGCTACACGTCAAACCAAAGATTTCGCCCATCAAGCATAAAATGATGTCGACGGACGTAAAACTGGCAAAACCAATTCAAGAGGAGATATAGAAACTATTAGCGTCCGGAAATATCTTAGAGATACAATATCCAGACAAGATGGCGAAGGTGGTGATGGTCCCAAAGTCAAATGACACATGAGAAATGTCTGTTGACTTCACCAGTTTCAACTCAGCTTGTTCAAAGAACGACTACCCTTTGACACAGATCAGTCATTGGATCATGAGCTTCCTAGATGCCTTATTTGGGTACCACCAAATTAAACTGCACTCTACAGATGTTAAAAAGTATCTTCATTACTAGAGAAAGGAGTATTAGAGAGATACCTTCTAGTTGACTACTTTAGTGAATAGATGGGGTTTTCTGCTGTTGATGATTCCTATACTTGGATCTCCGCACTCTGCCTTTCGTACTTGGCTAAGCTTGAGCTTGATTCGAGTTTTTAGAACAGTGTTTGAACTCACAGCTTGATTTTGAGAATGACATTTGATTTGAGCTCGATTCATTTAGTGTTGAACAAGCTTATAAATGAGCCGCTCGTTCAGCAGGACAAACAAGCCTTAACTGAGCTTTAATCAAGCTTTGACCGAACTATTTCACGAGCTTTTAAATGACAATATCCGCTTAACCAAACTAGTTGTTATCTAACCAAATGCGTCTTATCGAGCCTTTAAAGCTCATTTGGTTAAATGAGCTTCTTATCAAGCCATAAACAAGCACTTTGTTGAGCTCCAAAATAATGAAAAACTAGTAAATGAACAAATGAACAAACATCAGAAACAAGTCGCATGTGTTCGTTAACAAATAAAATTTAAAGAAAACTGAAAAGGGGAAGCACTATTTATATGTGCTTGAATAATTGCAAAAGTTGATCGAATGTACTCAGAACATGAAATCAATATGTACAAACGGCCATTTAGTTTCATACTAACACACAAACAACTGAAAAAAAAAAGAAAAATATTTCACAACTAGAATGTAAAAAAGTCTTGTTGAAATTCTAGTAATCTACAAAACCATCTTGGTTGTTTGATGGCATGTCCTCTATCTGCATTACATGATTGAATACTTGAATTCTTGAATAGAAACTTTCTCTCGAACTGACAGCAAGTTGATCTCAGAACTTCCTATGATGCAAGTATATCACATTAATTATGGCACTAGAAAGCTAATAAAATTAACACTTATGGAACTTGTAGTTTTAAACAGTATACACTTTTTACACCTAAAATTATATGATGGCTCCTTGCCCTGTTAATCCATTTGTTTCCACTACTCTGACATCAATTCATGGAGTTCTGCAATCTGGAAAGCTTGTTGTCCATGGACTAATAAGGGGCCAATAGTAATGAATAATATAATCGTGAAATTAATCTTTTTAGAATAAAACCAGCACTTGAGTACATAAATTAAAATCAGGATAGTTAGCTTTAGATCATTCCATTGATAGCTCCTGATTTAAAGGTTCATATCCTCGTCCAATATAATGTCTCTAAAGTGCACTGGCATGTACAAGTTATAAAAGGAACTAGAAAAAGAAAATAGCTCTCACTCGAAGCTCCTCCTAGTTAACAAGGCATAATAAGTTAATAACACGAAAAATTAAGAGCATAGAAAACAATCACATTCAATCCAATCTACACTAATACCTCTTTTTAAAACATCTTTTTATGCGCAAGTTTAAAGCACCCAAGTGTATGAATGTAAATATGGAAGTTAAGATGTGAGATATGTAAATACATAATATTTGTTTCAGAGCATTAGTGATTTTATTAGTCCTTATTTGTTGGGTCCTTTCCCTGTCAACCCATTTGTTTCCACTACTCTGACATCAATCCATGGAGTTCTGCAATCTGGAAAGCCTATTGTGCTTAGGATAATGAGGGGATAATATTAATGAATAATACGTTAGAGTAAAATAAAACCAACACCAAAGTACATAAATTAAAATCATGATACTTTGCTTTAGATTTTTCCATTGATAGCTCCTGATTTAAAGGTTCACATCCATATCTGTCATAATGTCTCTAAAATGCACTGGCATGTACAAGTTATAAAAATAACCAGAAAAAAAAAAAGCTCAACCTCCAGGTTCCCGCTACTTAACTAGGCATTATAATTTAATAACCCCAAGATTAAGAGCATAGAAACCTATCACATTCAAATCAATCTATAGTCAGAAATCAACCCCACCAAATAAGGACTAATAAAATGACTAATGCTCTGGAAAAAAATATTATATATTTACATATTACACTTCATTACTTTCTGATTTACATTCATACACTTCGATGCTTTAAACTTGTGCATGAAAATGTGTATTTCACTTTTAAAAAGTGGTATCAGTGCAATGTTTTATGTGATATAAAAGAAATGAGTGACGCGTGTAAATATTAAAATTTTAGGTGTAAGATATGTAAATACGTAAGAACTGTGTGCTATGTATGTAAATGCCTCAAGAAAAGATAATGAGCTTAAATTCAAGATAACAGGAATGCTGCAATTTGCATCACAAATTGTATGTATTATTCTTAGTTAATAAATGGAACTTCTGTTTGACTATCATAAGCATCTCATATTCATAGAAAGCATAAGTCAGTTATAGTCTCTAAATATAAAAACATCAACTTAAAGAATAAAAATTGCTGAAGCTAATAACTATGCTGTACTTGAAGCATGAGTACCTGAGCTATTCAACAGAAAACATATAGGTGCAGCTAATCTAATTATCAGTCAGACATTATTTCTAATTACCAAATATTAACAAGATATCTCTATCCAACAAAAAACAAATTACGTAGAATCCATAATTGGTAAGTAATCTTTGCAGTGCGGAGACTGCAAATCACCAAATAGATCCCACTCGGTTCTCCTGCAAACAACAACAAACCAAAAATGTGCATGTAAGTAGAATATAGTGAACTCAATGCAGGAAAACCTGTAAATCCAGATTTTAGGACCTGAATTCTAAAACAATTTGGATGTTAATAATCTAAAAAAAAAGGATTTGCTAAAATTACCGCAACAGTAAGCGCACCTAACATTAAAAGCAGGTAGGAGGATCAGTTACACTGCTTCAAAGAAGACAAAATATGAAGCAAACAAACAAGAGAATCCAGTCTCCCCGATTACAAAGTCAGATCTAAATCACATGTTTGTAGGTGGCTACCAACATTCAACTCAATTAGGGCATGTAAACAAAATAGCTGTCGGCTCACAAAAAGTACCTGAGCTACTGTCAATAATAATTAAACATAGAAAGGTTGAAAATATTGTATGTTTCCACCATGATTTTCAATTATGAAACTTAGACGAAATTAGAAGATAGCTAGTGAGCTTGGCCAATATGTAGCCCACCAAGTGATCAAATTCATGAAGCTATTGCCAACATTATTATTAATTATGTTCATTACATATATATTCACACCACATCAATCCTCAATGCATATTTTAAGAGAAATTACCTAGCAAATATAGACATTTAAATGAGTGAGACAACAAAGGTATTTCTGACCATTGTAAAACACAATTGACGTCCCAAAACCTATACAATACTTAGGTGTGGAAATAGGATTTGTCAAGCTCCTCTTTGCTATACACTCTATGTTAAGTATCCTCAATAAATCAAGCTCTTCTTTTAGAACATTCTATGCAAGCATCTTACAAAATGAACTTAATTGTAAGGATGTAAGAGATGGCATAATATAAATGCATACAGAAGGAAATTGAAAACTGACAAGTCACTACTTACTAGCCAAGAAATAATTCAAATATCCAGCATTCTTTAATCTTATTGATGTGCTAAATTCGAGCACAATCGAGGGCATTTATATTGCACTCCCAGGAATAGCATTTCCAACCTACACGTACAATATTACAACTAAATGGTTTAAATATAAGAAAATTTTCGATCTTCTATATTCAAATAACTACAAGGCTTTTAAGAGATTTAGTAAGAAAACCAAGAAATAAGTATAATCTTCAGAAAAGCTACACATATCCTAAGTACCAGTTTGCAGAGGACTTACAAAAATGGCTGGTTGAAATAGTTTTTGGTTAAAAAGGTTATGGAGGATGCCCAAATGAAACAAAATGACTTATGAATAGAAACATAAGCAATTAGAGCGTCTCTAATGTCTTTCTGTATGATATTTTGCTTCCCCTAGTAAAAATTTCCCCCTTTTCAATTGCAACAGATTTATGATATTTTTTTACATATTTTAAAATGAAGCAATTTTAGCAGACGATTGAGCTCAGGTAATCCAGGCTACATACTTTAAACGATCCATTGCTCCAAGTATAAGCATTCCAACTTTCAAGGACAAACTATATCATGCAACTAGAGCATACCATAGTAGCCAACATTGCAGCACTTGTTTTCCCTTGATATATCACAAAGGTGTCAATCCACTTACTACATAACCCTCTACTTATCATAAGCTTTGACCATTTCTTGTTATCATTATTTCTCATTTAGGAGGTTGGATTTTATCATAGCTCAAATGAAAGAACCAGCTAAATTAAGTAAATAGTATCTGTTCAAGCAACAGTAAATATCGTTATATATTAACTGAAAGAATAAGCTAAATTAAAAAAATAGTATCTGTCAAAGCAATTGTAATTGAAAAGAAAGAATAGACTAAATCAAGAAATAGTAGCCGTTTGAAGCATAAAATGAAAGACGACCTACCACACCAACTTTCTCAAATATGTAAGCAACATAAAATAAAATATAAGTAAAATCATGCAATGAGATGCTGAAATGTTTGAAGCTATGCACAGTCATACTTAGCAATCACCAAACTCAAAAGTATTTTAGTGTCTGTTACATTACAACTGAAATTTACATTAAACATGCATAGCAAAAGATAATAAAAATTTGAAGCCTCCTTAATTGTCATTCGTTAAGATAATGATATATCCCTCAGTCTCCTCCTTACTTTGCAAAATACATATTAAAAAAGATATTACCTTGTGTTTAAATTCATAATATTCAAGTTAATAAGTTAAAGAAAATATGCACCTTTGATTTTCTCTTTATGCCCTAATATTTACGATACCAATTACTCAATCATATGTTGCACTCTCTATGTTCCCAAAGAAGATTGATACTGATCAATTACTTTATCACCAACACTAAAAGTGGCCTCCGAAGTTACAATTATTATGGGAATGAAAAGAATATCACATGCCATTCTTGGTAGAATATAATATTTCAAACTATTTGTCTTTCATCAATCTAAGCAATCAAAATGAGAACTTAGAGTTTTAATCCACAATGAGGATGCCATCATTCAAGTTGACATCAAGCTCAGACTTAACCGTATGAATTGTATAATCAGTTCTAATGTATGTTTCATACTTCTTCTTTCCATAGATTGGCGTACCTTTTGAAAACCTAGAAGAATGAATTCCTGAATTATTACATTTCTCACTTTTTAATAAGAGTTTATCATTTACAGCTTTATACTCAACATGATATTCATTGTAAAGTTCTTATAAACTATTACAAACATCATCAATGTGCATTTTAGCAATATCTTCACTATAGATGGAGTTAAAAACAAAATTTATCATCTTCATTTTGTTTTGAGGGTCCAAAACAACAACAATTAATATAAGAAGATTACAGTTACCCCAATATTTATCAAACATTTCTTTCATTCTTATGGTCATTTCTTTAATGTGTTGGTGATCATTGAGAGAGTGTTCATCCAACATATCTTTAATACGCCAAAGCTTTGATAGAAATAGATTGGTGGTAGGATATAGAACCTGATATGCAAAAAATCATATATTATAAAGCATTCAAAATTATATTTCTGCTAAATAAAAATAAGAACATACAAATATGTAACCTAATATCATTTCGGTTGCTTGATTGAACACCTCTAGAAATGAACAAACTTCTCCTAGCTTTGTCTAGTCATCACCCGTTGGACATGTTGTGTAACAAGGATCTCTATCATGAAATCTAGTGAATGCTTCGCTGTACTAATGCATGAGAATATTGCAGAAGTAGCATTCCATCTAGTAACACAATCAAGAATTAACTTCTTATTAGGCAAGTAAAATTACTGTGCTATCTCACTAAACATGATTATACGGTGCTCAGAAGCTGTGACATATTTAACACTTCTCTCCAACCGTATTAATTGTACCTTTAATCTCTGTGATCCCACTTACAGTAATAGCATTAATATATGTGCGCAACACCGAACATGAATTAACTTATCACTTGAAGGAAACTTCTTATGTAACTTAAAGAGTCGCCTTTAGAATATTCACTGCAGAAGTATTATATATTGTATTATCAACTGTTATTTTTGCAACTTTATTTTCAGTATTCCAATGCATCAAACATTTATATAAGATATAATTTCTATTAGTTGCTTAATGAGGAGACGACACAAACAAAATTAAGAACTCTTTTTGGTAGTTTCCAATCACCATCAACAAAGTAACATGTGAAGACCATCCAATGGATAGCTTGTCTTGGTTTTCACAAATCAGTAGTCACACTAACTCCACTGACAGAATCTAACAAATTTTTTAATCTTTTTTTTCCTAATCTCATTACTTAATTTACAATCCTTCTTCAATGTAGTTTGTGATATTTTTCTCATAATGATGGCTGACGGCTTTCATAACAATATTGAACATGTCATTTTCTATGAAATTGAATGGCAACTCATGCATGAGTATCATGTGGGAAATTAATTCTCATTCTAGCATGATCATACACCCAATTATTAACATTACAAGCTATGCTAGAATGAGTCATATTTGATGCCTATTGGGATTGAACAGAAATATTCTTTTGCCCTCCAAAATTTATAATCCTCCTCCCACAATGAAGTAAATGGTGTTTATATTGTGTGGTTGCGCCACATTTGTTCTTTGTGATTTTATGTTTGTAATGATTATATTACACTTTTTTCTGTCCTATCATTTAACATAATGATAGAGAATTTAGAGCACACTGACGTTGTTTTCTTTCTTTTTTTGCGTTAAGGATTGTCAAGTTGACTATCATCTACTATTACATCTTTATTATTTGTAGCATCAATATATATTGTTGGGCTAGAAGATGAGCCAGCGTTGAATTCCCGCTTTGGAACTTGTTTGGGATTAACAATAGGTTCTTTGGAATTAACAACTTGCTGGATGAGCTTTCTGACATACCTTCATTACAAATTAAAATCATAAAATTATCAACATACTATCTAAACTTAAGTTGAATATGAGAATGTGAAATTTGAATCTATAAATCAAGTATAAAACTTGCCAAAAATGCTTTGTACCTTTGATAATTAGGTGGAAGTTAACCTTAAAATAAATTTAAACCAAAATTCAACTTACATAGATTATAAAACAATTGAAAAGCAAATTGGGCAGTCTAATCATGCTTGAAGCCTTGAATGCACAAAAAATTCCATTGATATTGATATTGGTACCATCTTTCCATTAACGAACATAGAATTAAAGTTTGAACTGAAGATTGAAAATGACAGTACCATAAGATTGAAAATGAAAATAATAAAACAAAGTAATAATTCAGAATATCAAATTGAGAGTTTCTTTAAAATAAAATAAATCTTTTTTATTTAACCTGCTAGTAGTCACCAGTACATCCAGAGGGCACCTAATACAGTTTAAATAGTATAAACTATATTAATACCCAAAGTGTAGTAGTTCACAATTCTTTTTAACCAACAAAAAAATATGAACTAAGTTGTGATGGATGTAAGAGAATGCGTAGCATAAGTACATACAAAAGGAGATTGAAATTTCATAGGTTCTTAGCCGAGAATTAATTCAACTATCTATTCAACTTCCTTTAATTTTTCTGATTTGCTAATTTCAAGCACAATCAAGAACTTGTAGAAGAATAAGAATAAAAGAAACGCAAATCCTTTATCTTTTTGCCACCCACACATTGATAATGTGCAAGCATAAGCTTGGTTGAAGGCCTTTAATTAATTCACATGAACATAAATACATTTTGAATGTAGAGTTCAAGCAAAAAATTAAATTCTCAAGTATCAATGCAACATTATGACTAGTGATGCTAAGGGCATGGTAGAAAGACCAAAATTTCATTTTCAAGTATCAATTAAATTCTTTTCCATTTTACTATCTCGAAATATATATATATATATATATATATATATATATATATATATATATTTCGAGATAGTAAAATGGAAAAGAATTTAATTGATACTTGAAAATGAAATTTTTGTCTTTCTACCTATATATATATATATATATATATATATATATATATGAAAGAAAAACAGAAGATAAAAATAAGGTATATTTTTTTTACTCATCAAATATTTTTGAACTATAGAGAATAATAATCCCCTTAAACACCTTACAATTTAAAAATACACCATCACTTATTCTAGCCTACCAAATAAAGTCATCCATATACTAGATGCTAAACCAAGCAGTGCTCGAGAAAGAACTAGCAGCACAAACGGACAAAATATAAAAGATATAATTAAATGCATTCTATCATCAATGTTGTTGCATGGTAGAATCTTATAACTATAAAACCAAGATTCACTGTAATTCATCGCATTCTATCATCAATTATTTCTCTCACTCGTGAAAATGTTTTACAAACAATGGAAAGAGAGAGCGAGAGCATTCACAAAAGCCCTATGTGCTATCCATGCTCTCGAACAATCAAGTTGAGCAAAAGAAAAAAAGCTATGTCAAAATACAAAATCACAAATAAACTATTAGCAGGTTTACTTCAGTCTCTACTTACAAATTATGCTTGTATAGATAATTGTCCAATTAAATATTATTACTAGATATATAATGCCAAATTATTTCTAGAATCCAAAACAAAAGAACAAAATAATCTCTACCAAACACCCCTAAGATGAAAATACCCTCAGGAAAAAATTAAACATATAAACCAATATAAAAAATATCAGAAAAAGTGCTTGCACGAGTGAACACTAAGCTGAGATCATAAATCTGGAAGAAGATAAATTATTGCATTGATCTAACCAAAACACATCACAATCCCCAAATTTCTCACTTATAGTAGAGAATAAAACTCAAAATAAAGCTCCCTCACAGCGGAGAAGAATAGAGACCGAGAGGGAGAGATAGAATAGCTTCCGTGATAATCTACTTCACTTATTTAACCAAAATGAAACTCGCAACATAGAAGTGAGACAACAGAGAGGAGAAGAATAGAGGGAATGCCAACAGAATGGGATAGAGGCTCTGAGTAGGGTTGTCTCAAAAGTTATTTCATTACGCCGCATTAGAGTTTAGTCACTTGACTTAACCATATATTCACTGTAAATTCAAAAAAAATTCACATAATTGGATCGAATTTAAGATTGTACGGGGCATCCGCTACCCATCAAGTGAGAACCAAGGTCCTAGGACTTCTATATGAGAAAAAAATAATTTTTTGGATTTATAATATCATTTTAGAAATGTTTGATCTTTAAATTGATATAAATTTATTAATTTATTTTAAAGTTAATTTAATAAACACGAAAATAAAATTTTATATTTCAAATATTTTTTATGATAATTTTAAAAGTTTAATTTTAATTTTTAATTATTTCAAATAATCTATATCTTTTTTTGTAATTATATTTTTTTAATTACACACACACATATACTTACATTATTATATTTCTTTTCTTTTTATGTTGAATTAATTTTACAATGAATCCATAAATCTAATTAAATCATATGATCAACGATTAACTTTAATATGATTATCATTTAAGCTTTATAAAAATTGTACATAAAAATAATTAAATAATAAAAAATTTAGTTTAATATAATTATTCTATTTGATTAATTATTATGTATTAATTCAATCAAATTTATTATAAATGCTCTTTAAATTGGACTTTACTCGAGCTTTTTTCGCGGGTATTAAATGAACTTATGAACACTAATTCGATCTTTAATCTAGCTTTTTGATGAGCATTATCCAAACTTCAATTGAGTATGTTAGCGAGCTTTTAATAATAATGTTAGTGAACATAAATTAGTTGAGCAACGACCCGTTCAACCTTGTTCATTTGACTACCTAGTATTCATAGAAGTGTTCAAGCTTGTTTGATAACTTAATCAAACAAACATAAGCAAACTCTTTTTGAGTCGAGCTACATGTAGCTTGTCGAATGCTCGGTTCTTTTGCAGCCCTAGTACTTAGTTTATTCGTGCTTTTGAGTTGACTTTTTCGTCATCCACTCCCATATTCGCCTATCCGGCTAGCTCGTACTAGAAAGCGAGCTAAGGGTCATTTTGTCTTCAATGGTCAAAGCATACACTTTTTTTTACATTAATATTCACACATTTGCATAAAGTCTTACGTAATATTTTCGATGAATAGCAACATATTTCAATTTTATTTTTTGTCCAACCCCTTTAATGATAATTTATTAGTTTAGAGAGAATTTTTGGGTGCAAGTTCTTTATTCCTTGTATAATGTTCACCTACACCATAATCATCTTATTTATCTATTTCTAAATTTATCATGCCGTTGGTGGTTTAAAATTGCGTAATGTGAGACTTGCTTCAAAACTCTTTAGAAGAAATTGTAATGAGGCTCATTGGTTACTAAATGAAACTTACACCTCACATAATATGAGACCCATCTCAAGGTACATCTCACCTCATTTCTTGTGAGGAAGTACTCAATTTCATGTAGTATTTTTTTTAAATAAATATAAATAAAAAAATTTAATAATTATTCCTTACCCATATAATACATAACTGTGGATGTAATTAAAATTATTGTTGTCAATATTGTTTTTATTTTGAAATCTAATAAATATTTTTACTAATTATATTTATTAACTAAAAGAAAAATGATTGGGATTTAAAATGAGGAATAATGAAAGAACATGGATACAATATGATGTGAAGGATAAAATAGATGAAATAATTTCTTCTGATGAGGACTGTAATGAAGTCTTTTTAAGTGATAAGAATGATGGAGCCTTTTGAATTTAGAAATTCTAACCTTGTGGCTTATTATAATCCTTGATCAATGATGGTTGGAACGTGAGAGAAATTAACTATATCATCTTATTTTGAATTTTTATGTTATCATGTTTTTCTTTGAAGTTTGTATAGCCTTCCTTATTTTACAATTTGGTGTTCTGATATTAACATATTACCTTTTACTTTGAACAATGTATTACTTTTATCAAATTATAATATTAATATATTATTTTTTTACTGCATATTTTAAACTTAATACAATACTTTCTACTTTGTACTGTTTTTTGATTTTGAGATTTATGCTTCAAAACACATCGAGTCTTGTGCCTTGCCACATTCTAGTTTTTATGTTTTATGTTGACCCATTTAAATTTAATAGAAATAGTTTGCTTATAACATTTGAAAAGAATCTTTCAAGTTATCAATCCAATCTAAACTTCTTTATTATTGTAGCTTCCATTGAATGCTATAATAATTTTTATCTCATGATAGTCATGTTGTAATTGTAACAGTTTAGAATCATTGTTTACCTGATTTCATTTAAATTGTATCATGTTATTACTATTTTGGTTTGGTTCAACTATTATGTTTTATTTATGTTTGACATAATGATGCAACTGTAAAAAATCTTTAAACAATCTGATTTATAAAATATTTATGTGAAATAATGACGACATCAATAATTTAAAAAATAATTTATGGCATCAATGGTCGTACTTTCAACACAAATAATTTTAAAAATACTTTCCATCACAACCAACTGATTTAACACAAATTTTGTACATGACATCAGTGGTCGTAGTTCACATATCATCCGTTTAAACAAACATTCATCTACAACAACAACAAGCTTTTATCCCACTAAGTGGGTTTAAATAATATTCATCTCTTCCATAAAAAGTATTTTGAAATGATATATAATGACGACATTAGTAATTTTGCATAGAAATTCAGAATTAACGAATATCGTATTTGGTCATAAATCACACTGAAATCAGAAATCTTAATTTATGCGGGTTTAGATGAAATTCAATTACATACCTTCAGCTAAAATTATATTATAAGAATTAAGTCGAGAGATCACCAATAAAAATTCCAGGCTTTACCTTGGCAAGAGATAACAGTCATTGGAGCTTTAGAAGGTCAGATGGTGTCATAGCCAACCAAAAATTATTCAATTAAAACAGAATTATGTGCTGTATTGATAAATCCTTCCTCAATTTATAAATTTAAAAAAAAGAGATTTGGAAGGCTCATCTTGATAGGATACGTGTCACTGCAATCTCACAAGAGGGAACTCGTAGCCAGCCAGAAAATCTTTTAACAGCAGACCGCAGCCAAGTGTGTCCCGCCACAGGACTCAATTCATGAGGCATGGCTTTAAGAGAGTTGCATGTCAATCACGGTACATCATAGATCGTGGACCGAGAACACAAACTCCAGCCCATGGGGGTCAAAAGATCATAAATCCGTAGCTAAGAACGTGCTGCCGCTGTTCCATTCCATGTTTGTCGTGGTTCCTTTTTTTTTTTTTTTTAACTTGACACGGTGAATTGGTTTTGAAGGGTTTGTCAATGTCATTTTTTTCTGGTCATGTTGCTATTTTTTTCACGCTCGTATAAGTGGTAGTATGCTCACATGATCTTGATATAAATCATAGTTTCTATAACCTACATTGTTCTTTTGTGCTCGACATATGCGAAAAATTGGCTCCAAGCAGTACCTGCTTTACTGCCTAACTCATGGCTTGACAAACGTCCCTTGCAACCTTCTTTGTTTCAGAAAGAGATTGATTATGGTGGAGATGACGCAGCCATCTCCCCAATATTGCACTTTCAGCACCAATTCCCTCAGAGTACACCACACCTTACAAACTCTAGCATCCCACCTACTACTGGATTTGTGGGGCAGCTTGCTCATGGAGTTCCTCCCCGTACATCTCATTTGGAACAGGTAAAGAACTCAGTTTTCTCAAATGCTTTTCCCAGTCCACTTCGCAGAAGCCTCCAGCCCTATCACCTAGCACAGGGAGAAGGGCCATGTGGCCTTTGGGGCACCAGGAGTAATGATGTGAATTCGTTAATTGATGGCCGGGAATGTGATTCTCCAAACCGCCCCAATGATTCTTCCATGGAGCACTGAGGTTGGGAATCGACTTTCGCTCAGTTAAATTGAGCAACATCTCTTTCATTCGATTGCTTCAGTTGCTCTGCATAAAGTTGCAGGTCACATTATCAAATCAGGTTTATCGGAGTGCTTGAAATAGGTTTGTGTTCATGAAATGCTTGAAATAGGCTCCTTGTATTATGTTTGTATTCATGAAATGCTTGAAATAGGTTTCCTCTCCGTTTGCTTATAAAAACCGACTCCCGAGGGAGTTGGCTTTATACACTATGTTATATTTGGTTTATTATTGGTGTTCATCCTTGTTTTTGCCCTTGATATTACATTCTCGTACGCCAAATGTATTTTATATGTACATAATTTATATATAAATGGCAACCATATGTGTTAATAATTCTCGCAGAGTAATCATCTTGTGAGTGTCATGCATATTAAATGTTTTTCAGATTCATTTAATAATAGATATTAGAAGAACTTTTGCCAATCAATACCTCTAAATTACCTGCTTATCTTGCTTTAGCCGAGAAATTGTACCCTTCTATTATCAATGGTACCTCTTGAAAATATTTTTCTGATAAACTAGCAGGATTTCAAAAGTAAGCAGAACAGTCTACTACAAGAAAAGCAATTTTAATGTTATTGATAAAATAATAATTGTGTGATAATATTACTGCAATTTATATAACCAAAAAATTAATGCAACTCTAGGTTATATATATATTCAACATCACCATATTAGAAATCATAAATAGAAAGGAGTTGTTTAAATCACTTTAATTACTCAAAAAGTCAGCTTATTAGCATTTCTAAAAACAGTTTTGCAAAAAATTAGCTTATAAGTATTTTTTTCAAAATAATTGAGTTATGATGGCTTGTGTATATTAAAAAAATGAATGAGGTGTAATTGATCCTACAGCTTAAATTTTAGTTCTTTTAGTTTTCTTAAAATAACGAGATTAAATGTGGTGTGTGAAAATGTAATTAAACATTTAAATTAATGTGATAAAAAACAAGTTGACTCTTGCATGTCTTACAATTTTGCTTATTATATATCAAACTATATAAACTCATGTTATACTATAATTTAATGGAGGGATTAAACTATGGTACCTAATGGGCATAGGTGGTCTAGAAGGAGACTGCCTAGTTTCAATTAAGCTCCGATAGGGCACTTGGAGAGTTCCTAGAGTTCAGAGAGTTTATGAAGAAAAGGCTTTTCTGTTCCTTCTTTACTACTTCCATTAATTCTAGCTCAAAAAAGGGCCTCTTCCCTTCCTTCTAAGAGAATGGGATTGAGGATTTAAAGAGGGTTTCTTCTTATTTTTATCTAGCCTCTAAAAGCTTGAGTTAGAGCTAACTAGGAGCTCGAAGAAACCATGATGGAAAGAAGGCATCACACCCTAAAATCACTTGCTTGTGCAAGAGTGTTTTGAGAGCTAGAGAACTACTTCAACCTAGTAGTGATGAGAGTCTTCTTACTTTTTTATCTTTAGATTCCATAGAATAATGTTATAGCTCAAAGACAGGTTGATGTTATGAGAAAATAGTAAGGTAGGAAGTCTTTTTCACACATTATTTTTTCTTTCATGAAAGAACCAAAAGCCTAGGTACATCTTCCATTTAACTAATGATTTTGACACCATGGTTGGGTACTAAAATCAAGGTTTGAATGTTTACTAGAGCTTTACATTTTAATGTTTTGGAGATGGTTTGATAAAGTGTGTACTTGTAGCATTAACTTTGGAGTAGTTCATCTCGTTATAGATTTTTTTATGATACTTTTTTATTTTTTTTTATGAAGTCCCTATAACCTTAAGATTGATCAAGTGAATGTTTAGAAATACATATATTATACTTTATTTATTGTATGAATTGTTTGTAATTTCTATATCATCTCATTTTTCGCCTTGGAGAGATTGATTAAGTCCTAAACTTGGGATTCTAGCAATAAATAAGACATATTTATATTCTGCGTGATTAGTTGTGTGTTTAAATTATTGTGAAAATTAGTAATGTTTAAGCTTTGTATTCCATATTTTTCATCTCATGTGATGTTTGTTTTCACTTAATAGTGAGTTGCATCATTTCCCTTGAGTCTTTTTTTTCTTCACATATATATCTTTTTAACTAATTCATTATTTCAATATATATATATATATATATATATATATATATATATATATATATATATATATATATATATATATATATATATATATATCATGTTGCTACGTATTATATAATCCTGTTATGAATTTCAATTAGAACATCTTTATAGTTTCTATAGAATATGAGACTATCAAACATTAGCTCTTCACGCTTTCTAAAATGTCATTTAAATGTCTTATGCATAATCTGTATCGTAATGTATTTGATATTTAGGCATCAATCGTAGTATCATCCTAATGTATTTTGTTGAGTGCAATTAAATTCTTCAAGTGAATTTCATACAATCCTTTTTTTATGAGGATGCCCACATAACTTTTGCCATGATAATATTCATTCATAGCTTTCTCAAGTCATGTTGAGAGAATACATGCATCATATGCTAACTTGTGATTGTATTTAATCAGGTATGCATCATATCATGATATAGCTTCAATACACACATCTTATGTTTGCATCTAGTTTAAGTTTTCACTCATTCTCCTTTATGCTATATTTTAAAATTTTTTGATGTTATTAGGTTTTATGCATCATGCCATGATGGAATGATTTGTTCTTTGCCTTGTTAAATGTCTCGTATTATTTAATTTGAATGTTCTTTTTACTACTTGCTTTAAAAAAAGCATTTGTATTATTGCATTATCATCTTTTTGGATGTTCTTGAATCACATTTATTTATTATTATTGATTGACAAGTATCCCTTTAGATTTAAGGTTATTTTTTGGTTATAATGATTTAACGAGCTTTGTTCAAGGGTGTATCTTATTAAACAGTACAAAATATTGCATTATAATGAAAGGCTCATATTATTGTGCTAAGTACTTAAATAACTTAGAGTATATCACTTTGATTACATATATTATATATAGATCATCCTTTGACATAAAATGATTTTTTTTTTTTTAAATATGCTTGTAATTATATTTTGAGAAGAACAAAATTTCAAAGTAAATTTCATGACTTATTTAGACCATAAAATGGTTCAAATTTTTTTTAAAATTTTTAAAAAAATAAATTTATTATCATATAATTTGTTATATATTTATATTTTAAATTATATTTTTAAAATAAAGCATGTCAAAATGATAAATCCTAGTTCACTTAAATTCTTATGATGGGGCCAATCGTGGTGACATTTACAAAGTCGTGTGAGTTAGCCCTCATACACTTAGGTATTATGATAAGACATACCTTTAGATATTTGTTTCTTAGGTTAGGGTGTAGTTAGAAATTTTATTCAAATGGTTATTATTCTTCATTTGTTGTGTAAATCATGTGTTTTATGATTACCTTCTTATGTACTTATTGAGTTTGAGATATATGCACCCAAGCTGTATATATGTAGTCTTTTGTATTGTGATATACTCACTAGGGGAAAAGCCATTAAGCAAAATTTATTATGCCTTCCTCTACAAGTGCTAGCTAAGTAATTTTCCCGTCAATCATAACTCATTATCACATTTGCATATGCTTATGTATTTGTGTACTAGCCCCTCTATTTTGTAAGTTATGGAGTCATGCATATTTTATACTTTCATAATTACATTCTACTGTCCTAGGGTTGAGTATGAACTAAAAATAAGATATCCGTATGGATTCTTTACAGGGGAGGACCATAATCATGTTTTGGAGAAAAACATGAGTAGTGTAGCTCATGTCATGTACTTTAATTATACATTTTTTTATTATTTTATAGGCATAGGATCAAATCATATATGCAAAGTCCGACTGAACTTTTTTATATAATCTTGGATAAGTTGCTAACTCAATGAAACTTAGGTTTTTTATATTTTTTTATGATATGTGTTACCTTTTAATGTATGTGTTTTGCTTTTTAATGATTTATTATTGATTGTGCTTTGTATAGCCTTACATACATGATTAGGTTCAAAGAGTAAACTATTTTTCTATAATATTTAAATAATTTGAAAGATTTTCATGAAAAATTATCTAATAAAAATGCTGAGATGTTTATAAATTTTATATTATTGCATTATAATTTTAGAAGACTTGCATTACACAGCCATAATTAAGTCATGCTAATAGAGCCTCCACACTATGAATAGATATTGCATTCACTATATCATATCATAAAGAAGAATACTTATTTCTTATATATGAGTGGCCATGTTATTTGTATGAGCTTTGGTGATTTGTCTAGAATGCTTAGGTTTTCAAGAGATGGACCCGACCAAAACAAAAGTATAAGCCCTTAAAATAATTTTGACCCTTGTAGTATATTTTTTTCATTTATCTTTGTTCCATATGCATATTGCCACTCTCAGATGGGAATCAGTCCCATCCTTACTTTTTTCCATAAGATAGCATCTTAGGATTCTAGGTTGGTTTCCATCATTGGCTTAGATTATGTGGAATTCCTCAAGATCAAGCAACTCATAGGTTACTGACAGGGCCATCTAAGCTATGTTGGGTCAACTACCGTCTTGAATAAATAAACATCGAGTCTAATGACATAGAAGGATGGATTTATATAATTTAAATTAATTCATGTATATCGAATTTGGAATTCCTTACCGTTCCTTTGGTAACCCTCTCGAGCCACCACATTTTTGTAATTGAGAGTTTTCTTGGTTATTCATCAATAGATAATTAACCAAGAAATATACATTTCTTAGGATTTCTTTGAAACTCATATAAGATTTAAATTATATATATATATATATATATATATATATATATATATATATATATATATATATATATATTGAAAGTATTTATGAGTCTTCTTAGAAAATGATATAGAATAAACTAGTCCGAATTCTCTTTGGACTTACATTGTTAGAACATGTGACACAAACCACCCTATGAATACATTTTTACCTTTTTATTTGATACTTTCATATTTTAAATTTATTTTCCCATCTCTTTGACTTCTTTTGTAACTTGAATAAAATACATTGTTGAGAAAATAAATGTAAAATGATCTCCTTAAATAAACTGGTAATTCCACTAAGGTTAAAATCTCTTTCCATTTTAGAAACTTTTCTTCCATTTTTTGTTTGTTCTTTTATCTATTCTTTTCAAACATATTGATTCATATTAGTTATCTTGAAGTCTCATATCTTTATCATTATATGAAGGTTCAATCACTTAAGTTGGTTGTAAATTAATACTCTTACTTTTTTGTGCCCTTAGCATTATAGTTGTTATATTTATCACATAATTGAAGTTGTTTTACTTTTATTTAAATCTTTTTCCTTTTTGTTTAGGGATTGATCATAGTATCTTCTGATTGATAAGTTATGGTTACTCAGAATATGGTTATGATTAAGTCTACTTTGAAGACATTTTCGTATTTATAACTAATGTATTTAATGCTAAAGATAAAATGATAAACATTGGATCTTTTGAGCATTCAATTAATATTACACTAGTAATCCTTCTTGGTGTATATTCTCTTGATTCTTCTATTTTTATTCCTTCTCTAAGTCTTTGTTAAGGTAGATTGTCATGATACACTTGAGGCTATTCTTGACTAGTAACCTGCTGTACTTAGTGCAAAGTGGAGGGATTAATGCTCCTCTTACTATAAATTCTATGAGTAGTTCTCTTTTCTTCACTTCCTCAAGATTAGTTATTGTAATAGCTGGGTCACTGAAGAGCACATCTTAGTCATCAAATCTTGTGTCAAATGTAATAATCGGGTTGTTCATCAAGTGACTATGTTCAATTGTCAGATTGACATTATCCTTGAAGAAGAAGGAGAGCTTTTCGTTGGACATTTCCCTACAACAAGAACGAAGAGTTAAATGTTATCCAGAGCTCAATCACAACTTCTTAACAACAACAACAAAGACTTAATCCCACTAAGTGGGGTCGGCTACATGAATCCTTTTTCTCCATTGTGTCCTATTTAGTGTCAAATTTTCATTTAATTCTAATAAATTAAGTGAAATTTTGACATTAAATAAGAGAAGAACTTCAATTTTGGAAATTTTATAGAGTCAGAGTTGAATCATATTCACATTAATTTAAAAGAATATTTATGAAAAGTTTAGACATTTGAGTTTGAACAAAATGATTAGAGTTGGATTTGATTTGATGAAAATTAGATTCATATGATTAAGGTTTAACTAAGTTTAGTTTATTTTGATGAGTTTAGTTAGGAAAATTATTTCATTCAAGTTAGATCTTAAATTCAAGATATTGATAATTCAAATTTCTTTTTAGAAATTCACAGATTCAATAGCGTGATGAATTCTAATAGGAATCCCAAAAATATATTTTATTAATAAAAAGGTGCTTGTGCATCACTATGCATCATATTTCTTCAAGTAATGCCTATTTATGAGGAGCATTGAACTTTCATCCACACAGTCGACTAACTGACACTCCTCGATATACTTTCTCTATCATGAACGAGCCTTCTTACATTGGTTTAAACGTGATACCTATTTTCTGAAGAGTGGGGATCGGTTTTCTAAGCATTAAGATGAATTATCTTAGTCGAAAAGTATTTGGTTAAACTAGTCTGTCATGAGCTTGAACCACTGTGTTTGGTACAGTTCAAGATTCTACCAAGCTGATAATCATGCTTCTATAATTATTTGAGTTCCTCTAACAACAATTTCATGTTTTATTTGGGACTCTTCTAACAAATAGCTATCCTTAGGGAAGGAATATGCTCATCCAAGGAGAGTATGACTTCACACCCATATATAAAGACAAATAGAGTGGTTTAAGTTGGGGTTTGATAAGCCTATAAAGCCTCCACCAACTGCTCATATCATTGTCATTTTTTACTTTCTAGTGTCTTCTTTAGGATTCTAACTAAGGACTTATTGAATGCTTTAGTTAATCCATTATCTCTAGGATAATATATGGTGGAATATCTCCAATCGTTATTGTGTCATTTCATGAAATTATTTAACTTGATACTCATGAATGCAAAACTGTTGTTTGATATAATCCATTAGGGAACATCGAACCAATATATGTTGTGGTTTTAAAAAAAAAATACAACATGGTGAGCTTTCACTTCTCTCAGAGGAATGACTTCCACCCACTTCGAGAAATAATCAGTCCCTGCTCCTGCCAGTAAAAACTTATGTCTTTTAGATGAAGGATGGTCAGTAGGTCCCATGATGTTTGCACTTCAATATTCAAAGTCCATGAGACAATCATGGATTACAATATGTTCATTAAATAATGTAAAACTAGACCATGCATTTAGCATTGATGACATCATTGCATAGTCTGCATCCAACATTCGATCATCATTAGTTAATAATATCCTATTCTCTTGAGTGTTGCTTTAATCTTAGGTGCCAAATTGATGAGTCCCGCATAATTTTGAATCTACGTCATTGAAGATCATCTAGACTTCATTCTTATGCTAGTAATGTAATCACAGGTGATCAAAATATGTTTGACAAAATGTTTCATCCAAGAGGGCAAAGTATAAAGATTTGAACTTCACCTAGTGAGCTACTGACTTATCTTGGAGAAGTTTGTCTTATGGTTGTGTCCAATCAACTGACCTTTAAATTATGACTAAAATGATTTATTCTTTTTGTCAATTTATTTAATCAATTTCAACTAAAGAAATGACCCAACAACCGTGAACTTTAATTGACACTGATTCCTCTTCAATGCATATTATTACTTTAGCCAAGTTTGCCAAACCATATGCAATGATGTTACTGCTACAAGGTATTTGATACAAAGTGAAATTTTGAATCCATTCGAGTAAACTAAGGTTCTGTTTGGGGCAGTTGCAGTTTCTCAGCTTTTCAACTCTAGCTGCGCTGCCCCAGGAAGCTGCTGCGGGGAAACTGGTAGCCGTTTGTTGCAACTATGTGAAAACAACAGTGGGGCCGCTGTTTCTAGAAAAATGACCATTCTGCCCCTATTTTGTCAAGCTTTTTAAGAAAGAACTGTGACAATCATATATTTGATACTTCAAAAGCAGAAATTTATTTTAAAACATAACAAAAGTTAAGATACACAACTCACTTAACAGTGAGAACCAAAAATACCAAAGAAAAGGAAAAAAAATGAATAAAATGTAATGATTATATTATTTTTAACACGAATGCAATGTATGTCTCTTCCTAAACTGTCCTCCAATGATGTTATAAATTCGCGATCACTTTCGGTAGTGGAATCAACCTCACTATCAAACCAACAGAAGAAGTCACTCTGTTTTGCGAGTCTTCGGGGGCATTTGTAAAACTGTTGAATGCGGCTATGGGGCTAATGTGACCTCAAAAAATAAGTCTCTAGTCCACCGTGGAATAGCAATCTTTGGGACGTCCCTGAAATTTTTGAGCTCATCTTTCCTGAAAGCAACAAAATAAAACTTTAGTATTTAAATCCGACGATTGATAAACTTTTTATTTCTTTTGTATTGTACTAAAATTTTCACTTCACTAACACGTCGATTATGTCATTTGGGCGATTATTATAACTGTTTGTCCCCTTTTCTATAGGATTATTTTAGACCCCTATGAGTAGGAGGATAGGCATAAATGAAAGGGAGACATTCTCTCTCTATAAATATATATATATATATATATATATATATATATATATATATATATATATATATATATATATATATCTTCTCCTCTCAGCTGTTACAACTTCATTCTGATGCAGGAAATTCAAAACCAAATACTTACGACGCTGAACCACCCAAATCAGCAAAATATTCATAAATTCAAACAATTGTGGCCCGTAGGAAAGCAAATAAAGAAAAAGTGTAAAAGTGCAAAAAAATCTGAAAATGAATGGGTCCCTTGTCGGTCGCCAAAGGTGTTATAGTTTTAATATATATATATATATATATATATATATATATATATATATATATATATATATATATATTGGAAAATATCATTTTAATTTTGAAAATATGAAATCAAATTGATCTCATACATACAATAGTTTAAATAATCGAGCACTACTCCACAAGTCATGTATCTATCTCGAAGAATGGATACATTGCTTGGTGGTGAGACTTGATCAAATTAACTAAAAAATACATGACATCTGTTTGTTCTGAGAACCATTTATATTTATTGAGAACTTCCTCTATCTAATATGAAGTAACTAGATAGTGTCTATATTACCCGGATTCTTAAAATTTCATATAAGGGAAGCCCCTATAGTTAATTACATCTTAGATAATAGAAGTCACTTAAGAAAACTCTCGATTTAGATCAGAAAATATTGTTTTCATGACTTCCAAAATGTAAGATCTTCACGGTAATGTGGTAATAGGAAATCCAATATGTGAGTGGCTCAAATTTGGAACAGTTATTAAAGGAATCCAAAGGTAGAGAAAGCTAGGGGAGACATCATCGATCCAAGAAGAATATTGGTATCCTCTCGAACTATCCTATTGTTTGGCTTCAATTTGAGGTAGTCATTTGATGTTTCCTTGTACCAATTTCATTATTTAGTGCTTACATTCACTTGATACCGATCATGTGAATAGCCTGGAAGATAGGAGGATTTATGTCGTATGCGACGACAACCTCAGAATCCTAAGACGAGTTTAGGGTTTATGTTATACGAGGTGCAACGACCTAAAGAGATGAAGTGAAGATTTATGTTGCACTAGGAAAACTACCTCGAAATCTTATGGCTTGTTGTTTATTTCTAAGAAAGGAATTTTACTATTGAAGATGGTCGTGTTGCCCACTTTATATGCTTCAAGCTCCTCGTTGCAGCAGGTATAGTTTTAGAAGTGTCAAATTTAAGAGATGAGAGAAGTGTCTTGTTTTAGAGATCTTTAAATTGAGGTGTCTTAATGTCTTATTAATGAGAAATATTAAAGTTGATTAAGTGATATTGGTTTAGATCCCACGGTTCACTAGTTCCATCACCACTATTTTCTTTGGATTCACTTAGTCTAGATGAATTTACCAAATTCAACTAAATGAATTCAGTACTTTCATTCAGACAATGGGAAATCTTGTTAGCAGCTGTAGGTTGCCTCCTCCTAGGGATTCTCAATCATTCTAAGTTTTAATTTAGTGGCAATTGTAGTTTTGTTTTATTTGTGATTAAATTTTGAGTTGTCTTATATTTTGCTTTGTTGTGGCAGTGAATTTGATTTTTATTTTGAGTTTTGGTTTTGTGACTATCCAAAAGGTTTCAGTCTTGACATGTAAGTTTAGTTTTGCAAAAAGTAATGAAAGTAAAGTGCAATAAAGTAAATGTCGGCGAATTTTTAGGTTTGTGTGTTGTATTTTGAAAAGGGGTCGCCTACAGAAATTATCGGCAAATTTTTAATTTAATTTAAATAAATAATTTGAAAAGTAGTATTTGATTTTGAAAATAATTTTAAATTTGAAAGTTTTAAGATATGAAATCAAATCGATCTCACATCCCAAATAGTTTATATAAACGAGCACCGCATCACAAACCGTGTATCTATTCCAAGAATAGACACACTTCTTGAAGATGGGGCTCGATTAAATAAACTAGAAGATTTGTGACATCCGTTTGGTCTGCAAACCAATCTTATAAGCCGACAAGTTCCCCTGCTTAATATAAATGAATTAAGCAGGGTTTATATTACCTGGGTTCTTAAAGTTCCCTACAAGGGCAAGCCCCTATAGTTAATTACATCTTAAATGACGGGAAACACTTAAGAAAACTCTCGATAATGATCAATGGTTTTGCTCTCAAGAATTTCAAAGCTTAAGGTTTTTAAAGGATTTGATTTTTGGAAATTTCAATAGGAAATGGATCAAATTTGGAACAGTTTATTTTAAGAGTCCAAAGAAAGAGAAGTAGGAGAAGCTGAGGATCCAAGAAGAATCTTGACAACTTCTCAAAATATCCTATTGTTTGGTTTCAGTTTGAGAGTTTGTTTAATATTTCAATCCTGCCAATTTTAATTAATTAGGACTTATATTCGTATGACATGATCATACAAATAGCCTCGAAGATGTGAGGGTTTATGGCGTACCAAACAACTACCTCAGAATCCTAAGATTTGTTAGGGCTTAATTTGTATAACATGATTATGCAAATGCCTAACGAAAAGGTTGAGGATTTATGTTGCACTAGGAAAACTACCTCGAAGTCCTATGGCTTGGTTATTTAATTCTAAGAAAGGTTTGCTGAAGTAGATTCAAGTTTTGCTGATGACGATGGCCGTGCTGCCCACCATGCTCCAAGCTCTTTGTTGTTGCAGAGGTTTAGTTTTAGAAGTCATAAATCAGGAAATGAGAGAAGTGTTTTGATTTAGAGAAAATCTTAAAATCCAAGTGTTTTTAATATTTTAATTAAAACAAATCTTAAGGTTGTTTAAACGAACGATTAAGATCCCACTGGTTCCGTCATCCCAGCACCATTATTTTCATTGAATTCACTTAGTCCAGATGAATTTGCTAAACTCAACTGAATGAGTTCCATACTTTCATTTAGACCGTGGGAAATCCCATTAGCAACACGTGTGTTACATCATCCGAGGTATTCCCGATCATTCAACGAGACGTTTTAATTTAGTTAAAGTTGTAGTTTTGTTGTTCTGGTTGTGATTAAATTTTGAATTGTTTTATATTTTGAAATGTTGTGGCGGTGATTTTTATCTTGTAATGACTTTTAATTTAGTTTTGGTTTCGGTTCGAGGACTACCACTAAAGGTTTTGGTTTTCATGCAACAGTTGTTTATCATGCAAGAAAAGTAAAGTACAGTGCATGTAAGTAAATTGCAATAAAATAAAAGCGTACCTGGAGGGTCTTCCCGTCATCCCAAGCTGCACTTAAAACACATGTTAAGACATTTAAATGTTTCAACAAGTACCTAGGTAAAGCTAAGGGAAAGGTTTTGGTTGTCTATCGAAGTCCTAATCCTATAGCTAGTCATCTCCTATGACGTCTAGGTTCTTGTGTTTTGGTTTAAGGATGATTTTCTTCATCAAAGAACAATTAAATTCAATTGTTCTTATAAACATCCTATCATATTGAGGAAGTGCTTAAGACGAGTTTTAAACATCTTTTCAATACCTCTAGGATTGTTTTAAGTCCAAGAGAATTTAATTATACAAGTGAATTAATCATCCATGAGTTTAAGTTTTGTTCTCTTGCTCAGTGAACTAGGACATTTGAATATCCTATGAGTGAAGTAACACTTCACTTGATACCTCATTTAAGAGTTATAATAATAAAAGCTTTAAAAGGGTAAATCAACTTATTAAGTATTTTAATGATTTAAACTTAATGATTTAATTTTAATTTTGACTTAATTATTAAAATTAGTTTAAGTTTGGAATAGTGTTCAAGTTATTTTAGATTTAATTCTTAATGATTTAATTTAGGTTTGTTGATAAATGATTTTGATTTAATTTAATTTCAATCTAATTTAATTTAATTTAATTTAATTTAATTTAATTTAATTTAATTTAATTTAATTTAATTCAATTTAATTTTAATTTAATTTAATTTTTAATTTACTTTAATTTAATTTAATTTTATTTTATTTAATTTTAATTTAGTTTAATTTTATTTAATTTAATTTAATTTAATTTAATTTAATTTTAATTTATTTTAATTTCATTTAATTTTAATTTAATTTGATTTGATTTTAATTTAATTTAGTTTTAAATTTTAATTTAATTTAATTTAAATTTAATTTAATTTAATTTAAATTTAATTTTAATCTTAATTTAATTTAATTTAGTTTTAATTTTAATTTAATTTAATTTTTATTTTAATTATTAATTGAGATTATTCTCTTGATGATTTTTTTTATTGAAATTTAAGTATTATTGAAGTGATTTATTTAGGGATTTTTAAATTAAAGAATAAATATCCTCTTAATAATATCCCTACTTTAATAATTCCAATTTCTATTATTCTTCCAAAATTTCAATTAATTAATTAATTAAAGTTTTATTTTAATTATAGTTGAAATTGTTAGTAGGTTTCTACCCTTAATCATTTAAGTTTCAATCATCCAAAATCAGTTTAAAATCAAATATTTTACCCTTCCCTTTTGATTAATCCTAAAATTTTAATTAAGGGTTGAAATTTTTAATTATCCTTTTGCCCTTCAAGCTTAATAATTCTATAACTCACTTAATTAAGCTCAAATGAACTTAAAATTTTTATGTAACCTCACTCACATGTCAATTAACACATTAGAGGAGAAAATGTAATTTTTCTGTATTTAATTTATTTATGTAATTATTTTTGATGGAAAATAGGGGTTTTCAAGGAAAATTCAATAACATGACCAAGAAAATGCTTCTGTCCTTGAGAAAATTATGGGATGTTCCTAATGACTAGGGAACCATTTGGACTAATTTTGGTGATTTTTTGAATTATATTTTATTTATTAGAATTATTTTGAGTTTAGGAGTATTAATTAAATTTAAAATAAAATTAAAGTTAAAAAATAGATTTTATATTTTTCTTAAATCTCTCTGACCTCAAGGAGTCCAGAGAAATAAATTTTATATTTTTCTGATTTTTCTTTGATTTACTAGAATTATTTTAATGAAAAGGTTGGAAAATACATTTTTTAATATTAAAAATTACATTAAGCCTTTAAAATTCAATATCTTACCCTAGGGACTTAATAAAAATATTTTGTCTGTTCATAAATGATTAGAATTCAAAATGTGACATTTGGGTGATTTTTAATATTTTTATGATTTTGATTATTTTTTAATTATTAAAAATATTAAAATAATGATAAAAATCAACTTTTTCAGAAAATTACAATTTTAATTTTCCTAAGTTTCTCTGATATCAGAAAAGCTCTAAAACCATTTTTGTGAATTTTTGAAAAGTATTTTGTGAGTTATGAATTTTTAAAGTTCAAATTTATTTAAGGGGCTTAATCAACCCATTTGGTGGATCAAACCAAGTCCAATTGGTTTCAAATTTTTATGTGGTGTTTTTCTATCCCTAGAGGACAGTGGAGAATTGTTTTGAAGTCAATTTGATGTATGATTAATCCTAATTAATTAAAGTTCAATTTTGGATGTGTAAGCCAATTAGGGTTAATCCAAGTGAATTAGCTCAAAAACTATTTTTCCTAGGGTCCTTTAGTCATAAGAAACATCACCAAATTTTCCTAGAATTTATTTCACAACATGCTAATTATTGGAATTAAAATACCTAAAACAGTAACATGTAATTGAAAAATCAACAACTTCTCACAGAGATGGCTTCTGGCTTTGGAAAATTCAGGGAATGTTCCCAAATTCAGAGGCTTTAAAAGCCCTATGGTCTCATGCCATGGTGAATTGTCTACATGCATGGAGAATTGAAATGGTACAGAGAGTAATTAAATAATTAAAAAATCAAATACTTGATAAAATAATTTAATTTCTTTTCCACATTATTCTCCTCTGTTCACTGAGCAAGAGGGAATTTTTATTTTATTTTTAGGATTTTTCTACACAAAGTTATGCATTTTTGAATTTCTGGGTATTTAATAAATAAGAAAAATCCCTAATTTTCTATTTAAACACGCGGCGCTGACTCAACCTCGGCGCCTCCGAAGCTCCACGCGTCGCCTCTTGATTCGGCGCCGCCATCTGACTGGAATGCCACGCGGCCCGCGGTTCATGTCTCGTTGCTCCGTCCGGCGCGATCCTGGCCATCCATCCAATACACGCGCGAACGGACGACATCCGTTCATCGTCCCCGATCGACCTCACCGGATAGCTGTCCACACTAAAATCCTAAGATCTCACTCGATTCTCAATGGATTTTTGTGTTCTTGTGCTCTATGGATTCGTCTCGAAGAGATGAATACATCTATACGGTGATCATGCATTGAAATTAAGGCATTTGAAATGGAGAATCCCCAGAAGCTCGGGATAAAGAATTAGCCTATACCTTAGCTCAGAGAAGTGTGGCTTCAATCTGAGAGTTGTGTCAAATTCGATTGGGTCTAAGCAAGCTCCAGATGAAGTTCATTGGCCTGGTGAATTGTCTAGGTATGATTTCGACCAAGCCCGATCACAACCTTTGGAGTCAGGAACAACTGGGTGGTCTGGAGAGGGGGCTTCCACTGGGGAACTCCTTCTCTTGGACTTGTGCAGGTGTGGGTGAGTTAAATTTGATTTTGGTGGGGGATTTGAAAGTGTCCTGTTCTGGCCTAAGAATTGAGCTTCAAAATTGAGCTCAATCAGTAGGAATTGGGGCAGGAGAACAGTGGGGATCAAATGCTCTAAGTGTGGGGAGTAGCTTGGAACAATTTTGGCAGAGTTTCCTTAAGGTTTGTTTCAGCACCCTCATGGCCGAGAGGAGGTGAGGTTTAAATAGCCATGGCTGGAGAGCCTCCCAGGGGGAGTTAGGGGTCGGGATCAGCTGCTCTGGTGAGGAGAAGAACAGCCATGGTGGCCATTGGGCATGGGGCAACTCAGCAGGTGAGAATTCCAAGCTTGGGCTCACATGGTGCTCTCGAGTGTGGTGTTTTCCGGCGACTCAGGCGGCTGGCCGGCAGGGTCAGGTCACAGTTGTCATCAGGAGGTTTAAAGCTTGATGTTTGTGAGTTCAATTGAGCTTTGTCATGTGTAAAGTAGTTGAATTAAAATTGCATGGGTGAAGGCTATTTTGGCTTGGTTTGGGTCAACCCAACACTTTGGGCTTGGTTCACCCTCCAAGGTAACTTTGGGTGTTGTGGGGAGTCAACGGAATCAGCTGGTTTGGAAAGGAGAAGTCCCTATCCAAATATATTTGGATTAAATTTGGGTTAAGGGGAAACATGTTTAGGGGTTAATGACTTTTAGGAGGTAGTTAAAGGACCTCCTCCTTTTGCCATTTAAGGAGAGTTGACAAATTAAAGATTCTCATGGCTTGCCAATGGCTTACATGTGGCTTCATGGCTCCATATGACTTGGGAAAAGATGGCTCACTTGCATGAGAAAGGGTGTTGGAATTTTTGATGGATTTAAGAAGAATTGTCATAAAGCTTGATTTAGATTTATTTAGTGATAGATTTTGGAACTTAGGATGTGTTTTTAAATCAAAGGGATGATCAGAGGAATTTCATGTGGGCTTTGTCATGGACTTTGGGCTTTTGAATTTGTTTTGGATGGGCTTTAGGTTTGAAAATGGGCTTTAGGCTTTTAAAATAAATTTATGGATGGGAATTTTATAAAAGGTTGGGCCAAATAATTGTTTTGGTTTGGTTTAGGGATGTGTCATAAGTGATTTGAAGCAAATTTAAGGTAGTTTGGAATTGAATTGGGTTGGATTTGGGCTTCTTTGGTAAAGGGGCCAATGTAGGTCAAATTGGGCTAAGGTTGAAATTGATGTAAAATTAATGTTGAAAAATGTTTGTGGGGGATGTTACAAATAGGTTTCAACTTTGGTTGGGTTTTGATTTTGGAATTTGGGCCGGTTTGGGTGTAGGCCCATTTAAGGGGTTTTGGTTTTGGGTTGGATTTGAGTGGGGTTTGGATCCAAATTTTGGGCAAATTATGTTAGTGCTTTGTTTGTGGGGATGTTAGGGAAGGTTTAGAAAAGGTTTGGGGCCAATTGGAGTTGAATTGGGATGGTTTGGGTTATGTTTGGGTCATGGGTCTAAATTGGGCTTTAAGCTCAAAAATGAAATTGGATTCAAATGTCAATCAAATTAGGCTTGGATTTGGTCTATATTTATATTGGGAATATTAAATTTAAGTTTAGAATTGAATTGGACCAAAATTGAGGTCAATTGGGGTGATTTGGTTTGACATTGGGTTCATTTGGGTTTAAAATGGGCTAAATTGGGGGTTTTGGTAAAAGTAAGGTAAATTGATAAAATTGACCCATGGTGTAGTTGAACAAAATGAAATTGGGAATATTTGGGATTTTTTGAAATTTTCTGGGAATTTTTGGAATTTTTTGAATTTTTGAGTCAAGAGGGGCATTTTGGTAATTTGGTGGGTATTGGGGGTATTTTTGAAAATTTTGGTATTTTTGGCTATGGATGATCAATTTGAGTGGAGGGAAATGATGAGGATTGACTTTGAGGAATTTTGGGTAATTTAGGTGATTTTGTAAATTTTGGATAGTTTCGAGGGCTTTTAGTAGGTTTGGTGGGTCCGGGGCTCCGGGGGTCAAAAATTGAAAATTTTAAAAAATACAGATTGATCAAATTTGAGTAAAGTGGAATCACTTTGGTTGAGCCATGAAGCCATATCAAGTCCATAGGAGCCATGAGGGGATCCATTTGAGACATTCACTATGTTGTTCCTAACCCTCTTAGCCAGGGACTTAGGGGTTAAGGACCATCCATATGAATTATCCATATGAGTCAGGAGGTCAAGCTAGGCATGAATAGTTTTAGGATTTGGAATGTGTGTGTGAGAGTGTAGTATATGTGTAAGTCGGCCCTCACCGGACCGGGCCGCCTGGGGTAATCCTACGTACTAAAGAGTCTTATATGGAGCTCATCCTTTAAACCTCCAAATTTGATCTCAACTCTCCAGGTGATTAGGGGTTTACAATCAAGCTTGCGGGGTTTGCAGGGAGTTAAGAAGTGGCTGAGCTTCTAAAGGGGTAGGTTCCATCTCTATTCCTCTAAGATAGTCAAAGGAAAAGCCTAAGGCTTGATCCTAAGTACTAAAGAGAGAAGAGAAGACCTCATCAAAAATGAGGTCAACAAATGGACCCCCAATAGGTGTGGTCTGCTAACCAAGCACCCCACACATATTGACGTTGACCGAAGAGATCAACAAAACTAACACAGATGTCCAAGTGACAAACTTAGGACAGAGTAGAAAAATTTCCGCTGGGGGAGTATCAAGTATATTTCCAAAACTGGAGGTTCTTGAACTCTCGGCTGGGAAAGGAAAAAGGAGGTGAATTCCAAATCACGAGATTTGGAGAATCTCGATTTAGATTTCGTTTCATTTCATGTTCAAGTTTTGATGTGTAAGTTTAGATTTTGAGTTTTAATTTAGATCGAAGTTTGATTTAAAATCAATTTGAGGAAATTCAGATTTGAAATGAGAATTGAAACGTATGTTCCAACCTTGGGATTGCAAGGAAAACTGGAATTTAGGTACCAGCCTCAGAGTGAGCATCCGAGCTCAAGTGTCGATTGAAAAGGATGAGAATCATAATTTAGGTACTGATCTCGAAAGGGATGAGAATTGAAATTTAAGTATCAATCTCGAAAGAGAGTCGAAATTTAGGTATCGACCTCGAAAAGGATGAGAATCAGAATTTAGGTACTGATCTCGGAATGAGAACTGGAATTTAGGTCCCAGCCTCAGAAGTTTAGAATTGAAATTTAGGTATCAATTCGAAAGAGAATTGAAATTTAGGTATCGATCTCGAATGACAGTCGGAATTTAGATACCGACCTCGAAGTGAGAGCTAAAATTTAGGTACCAGCCTCGGAATTTAGAATTGAAATTTAGGTATCAATTCGAAAGAGAATCGAAATTTAGGTATCAATTCGAAAGAGAATCAAAATTTAGGTATCTATCTCGAATGAGAGTCAGAATTTAGATACCGATCTCGAAATGAGAGCTGGAATTTAGGTACCAGCCTCGGAATTTAGAATTAAAATTTAGGTATCAATTCGAAAGAGAATCAAAATTTAGGTATCGATCTCGAATGAGAGTTGGAATTTAGGTACCGACCTCGAAGTGAGAGCTGGAATTTAGGTACCAGCCTCGGAAATTTTGAATTGAAATTTAGGTATCAATTTGAAAGAGAATCGAAATTTAGGTATCAATCTCGAATGAGAGTCGGAATTTAGATACCGTCCTCGAAGTGAGCCGGAATTTAGGTACCAGCCTAAGAAATTTTGAATTGAAATGTAGGTATCAATTCAGATGAGAATCGAAATGTAGGTATCGATCTCAAGATGAGAACTTGAATGTAGGTACCAGTCTCAGAAATTTTGAATTGAAATGTAGGTATCAATTCAGATGAGAATCGAAATGTAGGTATGGATCTCAAGATGAGAACTGGAATGTAGGTACTAATCTCAGAAATTTTGAATTGAAATGTAGGTATCAATTCAGATGAGAATCGAAATGTAGGTATCAATCTCAAAATGAGAACTGGAATGTAGGTACCAGTCTCGAAAATTTTGAATTTAAAATTTAGGTATCATTTCAGATGAGAATAGAAATTTAGGTATCGATCTCGAAATGAGAACTGGAATGTAGGTACCAGTCTCAAAAATTTTGAATTGAAATTTACTGTGGAGATTTGGATTTAGCGGGAGATTGAAATGTGATATGAAAGTGTTCCACATCCCATGAGAATCAATCAAAGTTTGATTATTTGGCGAAGGGTATGAATCCTTGCCATCCGAATCAAATTGAAAATTCTTCGTAGTTCTGAAATCATCCAGAGAGAAGGTTTCAAAGGAGATCTGAAGTTGATCTTGATTTGAAGAAGCATTGGAGGATTTGAAAAGATAGATTTAGACTGGAATTCAATTTGAGATTTAGATTTGTTTTGTTTGTCCTTTAACGATCCCATTTTTTTTATTTGTTGTTTATTTAATTTTCATGTGAATTTGAAGTTCATTTTACTCTTTAGATTTTTAGGAAAAGTTCTCATTTATTTATTTTTCTCTTCTGTTCTTCGTTCAAAGTTCATTTAACTCTAATGGCGTTTCCCAGTCAATTTGCACAAAAAGAGGTGAATGCAAAATATGATGTAGTCATTTTCATTTCAACTTGCTGAAAGTACATCATACAACTTGATCTAGTCATGATGACATTTTCCTCAGAAATTTCATGTCTTGTACAATCCATGTAAATCCAAAACGGACTGTGTGAACTTCTTATTGATGTATCCAAAAGCGTCTGTCAAAAATCAATGTCTGAATAGTAAGAAACATGGGTAATAACATCACCTTCCAAGCCACCCTTGGCAGGAATGCCGCATGGATGTGCATTGGAGGTGTACTATTTCCCGTGTAACTCACAGCTCATAGGGTCGGAGACTCTCCAACTATGGATCTGGCTGGAAGTGGTAAGGCGTCTTTCTGTCGTCCATCCTTCTAGAAGTGACTGAGATCGCTCCATTAGCACTCCCGGTATACAATGTTTTGCGATGTCTGCTCCATTTCCTTGTAATATCATGACGGAACCTACCGAAGTGGTATCTCCACCAGCCCTCAGAACTTACCCGGGCCTGCTATCCGGAGGTCAGAGCCGAACATGATATTGCATTAGTTGACAAACGAAACTGTGCAGAAAGGTCTGACAAAGTCATGGTGGTCTATGTGTAGAGATATGCAGTCGCCCTTTTGATAAATGTTGATGATGCAACTGTTGAGTATGCAGTCTGCTGGCAGTACCCTCCACGTTATCATTCTTTTCACCATTCTTTTAATTATCCTCGGCATTAGATCCACCTCACTGTGACGGAGTATCCCTGGTGGATTTCCTTTTCTGTCCTCTACGAAGTTATAGCACCATCTGCATTGTATTGTGACTCTTCCTTTCCCTGGCATCCATCTTCAGGGTTCCGAATAAGTCTTTTCCCTCAGACGGCCTGCTCGACCCATCTTCTGAAGTTCTAAGATGCAATCCACAATCTGCTGTTGCTCGTACTCTGAGAATACACCTGTGTGTAACTCGAGGCCTTCCAAAATGTTGATTCTCTTACCTCTAATCCTTTCAAAGTATTCGAAAGTCTTCTTCTCAACATTTTGCATTCTTTCTAGTTCATATTCTGTAATGATCTGCAAGTGACGAGGCCTAGTAACATACTACGGGATGTATGACTCAATCTCGTCACGTTCTCCTGCATACCTTGGCTCCTTGGGGATTGTCTCTGCTGGGACATCCTCTGGGGTTGCTTCCGCAACAAGGTTCTTCAGATATGGTATCTCTGTCCGGCGTCGAGGCACTGATTCTATTTATGTTCTTCTTGACACTTCTTCGATTTGTTCTGATTTTCTTGGCGTTGGCTTTCTTCTTTCTGGTTTCTGACGAACCGGTATCTTTGAAATGTGTATGTCGACAAAAGCGGATGTTTCCTCGTGTTCATCTGCTGCTAGTTTAGTCAACATTATGTGGATATGGCAATTCTTATTCCTTCTCTGGGTAGCAGTGAGAGTGGCTCTCCTTACCCCTTGAATTTCTGCGGGCGCGGAGCTGACGAGCCTGCCCTCTGCCGTGGCAACTATTGACTTGATTTTCTTGCTTTCCTCGATGTTTGTCTTTCTCTTTCCTTGTTGCTGGAATTGTGGCTCGGGCCACCCATCTTTATCACTGTCTGGCTGTGAAGCTCTTCTCGGTCCACTGGGACCCAATCATTTTCTCCGTACTGTAGGCTGGCTGGTGTGAAGTCAGAATCAATGTGTATCACTGCTCCATCCTTCACCCTCTTTTCATTGAGTGCGAGACTCACGCCATTTTTAAAGTTTAGGACCAACCGCCCGTTCGACATTTCCCTGCGAAAAGACAAGGAAAGGATCAGGGGCTGTACTAAGAACAAGAACATTAAGAAAATATTTATCACTGAAGATTCTTATTCTCTTATTTTAATTTTAATTTTTAAGGAAAGTAGGAAAAGATGAAGAAAGATCAGGAACAAGATTTGATTTGAACGGAAGGGTAAAACTTCGTTATTATGATTCCACATATTTTATTTTTTAGAACATATTTTTTTGTTAATGATTTTTTTTTATCATTCATTTTCTTATGTTTTTGGGTTCGGACCCAGTCACAAGTGGTTACTTCACCCGTGTTTTTAGGGATGATAATTCATTCCTTCGAAACATCAGGTTGCGTAATACTTCTTCAAATATCGTCCGTTGATTGGAAGCATTTGTCGTTCTCCTTGGCAGTTCACAAGTTGGTAGGAGCCTCCTGAGTAGACTGTCTCGACCACAAAAGGTCCTTCCCAGGTCGGTTCAAATTTACCACCTATCTTGCGATGTGCAATAATAGGTCTTCTGAGGACAAGAACTAAGTCACCAACTTTGAAAGTTCTTGGTCAGACTAGTTTATCATGAGCCTGGATCATTTTAGCTTGGTACAGTTCCAAATTTTGCTGCACTGCAAGTCTTCCCCCTTCCAGGCCTTCCAGTTCTTCCAGTCGTAATCTGGCATTTTCTTCTGTAGTGATCTTTTCTTCAACTGCAATTCGGAGTGACGGAAGCTGAACTTCCAGGGACAAGACGGCCTCGGACCCGTACACTAAAGCATAAGGCGTAGACTGAGTAGGAGTCCTAAAAGTCATCATGTAGGCCCATAAGGCTTCTAACAACTTCTCGTGCCAATTTCTCTTGTTGTCGTCCAAAGTTTTCTTCAGGATTTGAACGAGAGTTTTATTAAAAGCCTCGGCCAAGCTGTTTTCTCTTGGGTAATAGATCGTTGAGTATCGCCAATCGATCCCATGACTTCTGACAAAATTGTTGACCTTTGTACTTTTGAATGTTGACCCATTATCTGAATTGATTCTGCGCGGTAACCCAAAACGGTAGACAACTTGATTTTTGAAAAACTGTAGCACGTGGTGTGCCTTCACTTCTCTGAGTGGAACTGCTTCTGCCCATTTAGAAAAGTAGTCTGTAGCTGCAAGGATGAAGCGATGTCCTCTTGAAGAAGGTGGTTCTATCGGACCCACTATGTCTGTGCCCCAACACTCAAACGGCCACGACGCGATTGTCGGATGTAGCGCATTTGGAGGTTGATGTAGAACTACTCCATGCACTTGGCATTAATGACAGCTCTTGGCGATCTTCATACAGTCGGTCATCATTGAGGGCCACTAGTACCCTAGTCTTTTAATCTTCATTTTCATTTTCGGACCCGACTGATGAGCGCCACAGAGTCCTGAGTGTACCTCTTTGACAATTTCACGAACCTCGGACCCGCTCAGGCATCTTAACCACATCTGATCAAAAGACCTTCTGTATAATGTATTGTTTATTAATGCGTAAGACAGAGTTCTTTTCTTGATTTGATGGGTTAATGATTTATCATCTGGTAATTTCCCTGTTTGCAGGTAGTCTATTAGCGGTTGACGCCAATCTTCTGTGTTTTCTGTTATTGCTGCAACTGATTCCTCTGCTTTTTCTAATTTCTGTATCATATCCATGTCGAGCTGTGATAGGACCTGTCGTCCCTGAACTGACACTTCAACTGACTCATCTTGTAAGCAGTCAAATTCTTTTGCAAGGCGAGCTAGCGCATCCGCAAGAGCATTTTCTTTTCTGGGGATCTTGTAGATCGTTACATTTGGGATTTGCCCCAACAATTTCATGGCATACTGAAAGTACTGCGCGAGTCTTGGCTTTAAAATTCTGTATTGTCCAGCGACCTGTTGAATGATCAACTGAGAGTCTCCGTAGATGTTGATATCCATTATTCCCATTTGAATGGTTAGTTCTAGTCCTGTTATGAGGGCTTCGTATTCTGCCTCGTTGTTTGTGCATCGTTCTGTTAAGTGGTAGGAGTATCTTATCATCCCCCGTTCTGGTGTTATAAATATTAGTCTGATTCCTGCCTTACCGGGCACTATCGTTTGCAATTCTTTGTTCTTCTGTGCTGAGGATGCTCCGTCGAAGTATAGTTCCCAACGTCGATCATCAGGGTCTTCTAGGTTCATTATATGTTCGTCAGGTAAGTCGTTATCGAGAGGCGAATCTGCCGGTAAAGGGTGTGCTGCAAGGAAGTCAGCTAGTACTTGTCCCTTTACGGCACAAAGAGGAACGAAAGTTATGTCGAATTGCAATAATATCATCGACCACCTGGCAAGTCTGCCAGAAAGTGTCGGTCGGGTCATCAAATATTGCAATGGATTAACTCTCGAAAAAACGTTGACCTTATGAGAAAGCATGTAGTGCCTGAGCTTCTGTGCGGCGAAGATCAGGGCCAAACAATGCTTCTCAATAGGAGGATACTTTACTTCCGTCGGAATTAGACGACTACTTAAGTAGTAGAGAGTATTTTCTTTTCCCTCATCATTGACCTGGGCTAGCAGGGCTCCAAGGGAGTCGTCTAAAGCCGCAGCATAAAATATCAACGGTCTACCTGAGACTAGGGCTGCTAAGACAGGAGGTGTCATTAAGTATCGTTTGATGTCATCGAAGGCATGTTGACATTTGGGGTCCCAAGTAAACTTGGCATCCTTCTTAACCAAAGCAGAAAAAGGCTGACACCTTCCTGACAAATTCTATATAAAGCGTCGAAGATATGCTAATTTTCCTTGAAAGGATCGTAGTTGTTTCAAGGTTTTAGGAGGTGGCATTTCTAAGATAGCTTTAATCTTTTCCGAATCAATTTAAATTCCGCGATGTCGGACAACAAATCCTAAGAATTTCCCGGAGGTGACGCCGAAGGCGCATTTTAAGGGATTCATCTTAAGGTTGTATTGCCTTAGTAGCTCGAAAACAATTCTCAAATCATACAGGTGATCTTTCTTCAGTTTTCTTTTGATGACCACATCATCCACGTAGCACTCGACTTGGTTGTGAATGAGATCATCAAAAATCCTTTTCATTGCTCTTTGATATGTTGCTCCTGCGTTCTTTAGTCCGTATGGCATTACTGTGTAGCAATACACTCCGATCGGTGTTCTGAATGCCGTGAGCTTTTCGTCTTCTGGTGCCATCTTTATCTGGTTGTATCCTGATGATCCATATATGAATGAAAATATTTCATGTGTTGAAGCAATATCGATCATTAGTTTTGGGATTGGTAGTGGAAATTCGTCCTTTGGACATGCTTTATTTAAATCTCTGAAGTCTACGCAGATTCTGATCTGACCGTTCTTCTTTCTGACTGGTACCACATTGGCTAATCAAGTAGGGTATTGTTCATCACGGACAAATTTAGCGTCAATTAGCTTCTTAACTTTGACTATTACTTGTTGCTCAATTTCTAGACGCATTCTTCTGGGAGCTTGTCTGACTGGCACAGAAGTAGGATTTACTCCTAACTTGTGAACTACGACTTCTGGAGCTAACCCTGCCATTTCGTCGTAACTCCAAGCAAAAAAATCCTTGAATTCCATTATTAGCTTGATTATTTCTTCAGAATCTTCTTTATTGAGTAAGGAGCTAACAAAGGTTGTCATAGGCTCCTTGCTAGTACCTAAGTTAACTTCCTCTAACTCGTCTATTGTAGATTTGATTTCTTCTTCGAATTCTGGTGGAGCATCTCCGATTGGTAGATCTTCGAGGTCTCCTGAGGCTTCTAAGCAGTCTTCATTAGGTTCACAAGTGACAACCAAGCAAAATTCCGTATCGTCAACTGAACATACTGTGCCGAATCCGAGACCATGTTTTGAATTGGGAGGCCGACCGACATTATTCCATAATCTTTCAAAATGTTGTGATTGATCCTTTGTCCATTTTCGAGGTAAGACACCACGTTGAATTAAATTTTGAACACAGGGAGAGTACCACTCAAAAGGTAATTCCATTAATTTGGAAGAAGTGACATCTTCAAATTGTACATCTTTTTCATTATTGGAAGAAGAAGCACCACGGTAAAATTTGATTGGCTTACTACCACCATGCACTTCTTTGACCACCATACCCTCGATCTTATTAGAATGGATCGGGGTCAGGGTCATAATATGTACATGATGGTTAATCTTCTCGTACATTGATTTGTATTCTTCATTCTTTTCATCTTCGAGAGAGATCTGGAACTGGTTTTCTTTTGACTTATTCTCGCTGCTTCTTTCTTGATTTCTTCTCCTTCTTCGAAAGTGTTCTCCCAATCAACATCGATGACCGGTTTCTTCTGTCCAACTATTCTAACATTTCTTCCAAGTCCTCGTCCCCGGCGTCGACCTCGGGTGCGAGTTCTGGAGAAATCTTCACCATCTCGCCGTAAGGGAGTGGTGAGTAACTGTTGAACTAGAACTTCAGGATCTTTGTCGTCTCGGATTTCTTTTGCTTCATTTGGTATAGTATTTCTGGAAAAGATTGTTTTCTTCGGGGGCGCGTAGTAGGCCGCATCTTCATGAATTCCAATCTCGTGTACGGAGAATGGTTGCAAGTCACCTTTGATGCACTATTCCCCTCCTTCGTAATACTTTGTGCATTGGTGCAGAGACGACGACACCATCCGGTTTTCATGAATCCACGGTCGACCCAGTAGAGCGTTAAACGATGTCTCAGAATCAATTATGTGGAATTTTGCGGTTGTTTTTGCTAAATCACCGGTCTTCATTAGTAGTGTTATCGATCCAAGAGCTCTCTCTCCTTTTTGATTGAAGCCTCTTAATAACATCTTGTCTGCTTCAAGCTCGCGAGCATCAATTTCCAAATATGCTAGCATCCGAAGGTTCATTATGTTGATTGATGCTCCCGGATCAACCAACACTCCGGAGAGCGTAGACTTTCCAATCGTGATTGAAATGTACAACGGTCGGTTGTGATCTGCTGTTCCCAGTAATAGATCATTGTCCGTGAAGGTAACACCTCGCTGTTCTTTTAACGAGCAAACCTCGTCAAAGGAATTACCGACCATTTGTGCTAAACAGATCTCTGGATCAAGTAAAGCCTTGATCAAAGCCTCCCTCATCTCCTTTGACAGGATCAGAGCGTCGTATATGCTTAGTTTGGCTGGTAGCTTCCTAAGATGGGCTAGCACATTATAGTCTACTTTATTACCATGTTCCTCGGGTTCTTCCCGAATGGGCAATTCCTTTGCTGGGGTTGGCTCTTCCTGAGCAACCACATGCTTACCTTTATCCTTCAGACCCATTCTCAGGGGCAGAACTTTTCCACTTCTTAAATTTACTTTTGTTATTTCTTCTGAATTTGGTGTTGAATCTGCTGGTGCATCCTCTTGAATCGGAACAACTGGCTTCTCTAAAGTTGCTTCGGTATCTGATGGTTCTAATTCTATAGTGATCGGAGCCCCTCGGAATTCACAAATGGATTCGTAGCTTGTCGAGCTTTCGTAGCCTCCTTTGTGAACATCTTCTTCATCGTGGTCATCGAGGTTATGTATGATTTGAGAATCGTTATTTGTATTCGTATCGAGATCCGGATTAGGTCGATTGTCGCTAGTTACGTAATTGTTAGAAACAGTCAAAACGTAGCCAACGCCATAACCCTTATCATTATAAGATCCTGTCGGGGCGAGCAGATAATCATACAGAGTCAGGAGTTCGAGGAATTTCTCCCCCTAATCAGAAACAACCATCCTAGGATAAGCAGCCCCTAGTTTACCTTTCGGAGCCTCAGTCTTCTTTTATTCCACGATCTTCTCCTCCTTCTGGGGCGGTTCTTCAATCGCAAGTGATAGTGCCGGCCCGATAGGTTTCAAACTTTGAGCTGAAGCGTGTAACGAAGCGGCTTGGATGTGATCCAAAATTTTCTTTGAAGACTTTGTCCAGACGGTACTCCATCCATCATCAGTCACGTAAGGGTCTATCGGAACAATAGGATCCGTTGAAATAACATTGACGGAACCTCCTTTCTGGGGCTCCTTCATGTATTCCTTTGGGATCGTTATGTTCCCTTTTTGGAGATTGTCATCAAGCCAAGTCTTGAAGGTAATGCAATCTTCTACCTTATGTCCAAGCATCTGGTGGTAAGGGCAATGTTTCGGATGATCTTTCTTATTGGCTTCTTCCGGCTTCTTGAGCTCTGGCAGCTGAAAATCCGGTGTCTTCATTAAGCTGCAAAACATCTTCGCTACCGCTTCCGTTTTGAATGGATATTCTTTATTTAGAAGTTCTCTTAAGGTACGTGACGAACGAGGCAGTTGTTCATAATGCTGAGACGACTGATAGCTCAGACGAGGTTGTTGATAACCTTGCTGAGGTTGCTGATAAGTCCGTTGTGGTGGTTGATAGCTAGGCTGTGGCCACTCGATCGTATCCGAACCGAGTCTGCTTGCCCTTATCTACTGCCGCGACGATTCCAGATTTCTTTTCGAATGTTTTCACAGGTTTCTACTTATCGTTCTTGTCCGCGAAACTTAACTGTTTTGCCTCTTCTTGCAAGCTCCCGGCCTTGCTAAGAAACTTCTCAAAAGTCTTGATTGTGAATCCTTTAAGGAGAAGTGCTATCGGGCCATGGATACTCTTAAGTAGGATGCCGACTGCGTGCTCTTCTTGAAGCTGTGGTTCACACTTCATGCTTAAGTTTCTCCATCGAAGTATGTAATCCACTAAAGTTTTGTTCAGCTTTTGCTGCTCCACCACTAGATCACCAATAGTGATGTAGTGCTGAGCTCCAGCAAATCGTTTAACAAAGAGATTCTCCAGTTCTGAAAAAGTCTTCACTGAGCCGTTTGGCAATTCTGCGTACCAGTCGAAGGAGATCCCTGATAAGCTGCTAACAAACTGTCGGAAGAGTAAAGCGTCACTCCCACCTGGATTGCAGCAATTAGCACGAAAATGCGCAACATGTTGCCGGGGGTTTCCTGTTCCATCAAAGGTCTTAAACAGAGGTGGTACGAAGCCTTTTGGGTATTGGACTCGCATCGAACTCTCGGGGTAAGGTCTACCCGTTTGAATAGATGCTCCATTCTTGGATTGTGCTAGGGCCTCTCGCACCTGCTGTTATACCATATTTTTAATATCCTTTTCTGGAATCATGCTTTGTGTAGAATCCTTCTTTGGTTGCTCGTCCCCATTAACGGATGTGATCTCTTTTCCTCCATCCGCAAAATGGATGATCTCTGGGGTGTCTCTTTCTGATGCTGGGCCTGACTCTGGAGAGTGGCTAAGGCAGCAGCCATCTCTTCCATCTTCTTTTCCATTTGGGAAATTTTGTTGTCTCTTTCCCGAATCTGTGCTCTTAACACCTCTGGTTCATCTCTTTCCGCAGTTGATGGGGCACCTTGCGAAGCTGACGATGCACGTGTCTCAACCATGTTGATCTCAGCATACTCCTCATCCATGAACTCTGAGGAGTCAACTTCATCTCCTAGTTCCTCTTCTCTTTATTTTGCTAACCGTCGGATGTTAGTCCTTAACTTATCCATGGCATCCTCCAGTGGCCCTTTTCGCACGGTCCCGCAGTTGCCTTGTGACGGTTGTTGAATTTCCTTTTCGGGAGTCTCCTTCATTGCAGTAGCACTTTCTTCTGACTCGAGCATCCTGACGAGACTTTTCTTTTCAGGACATTGTTTTGGCCTCGGCTCACCGGTTGTAGGTCGCCATACCATCCTTCTTGCGGCCGGAAGCCTAGGACTCGGATGGTACGTCGGCTATGTCTTCGGAAGGTGGTATCCTCCCTAATTTGCGGCCACGATACGATAACAGGTGAGCCTCTTTCACTAGCTCGTACTTTCTTCTTCGGTCTTTCTATGGCAGTGGCAGGCTCCACTCGTGGTCCGAGGCGGGATTTAATTGGCTCTCGTCCCATCCTTCTCAAAATTTCTGACACAGGACATCCTTCCTTCCTGGCCAATTTCTCGACTAACGCTCGCAATCGGGTAAGCGGTGTAGCCTTGCTCTTCTTCTTCTTGCTATCATTGTAATATGCGGGCTGAGGTAACGCAGCAGCAATCCTTCTGGCATCTTCCTCATCAGATGCAGCAGAGAGCAGGTGGAATCTACTTCCTTCTAACAGCGGCGAGTATTCTGGCAACAGCGGCAAGTATTATGGTAGTTCTTCTTCTTTTTCTTCAGGGATTCCTTCAAGAAAGGCGGCTTCAGCTTCTCGGACTTTCCCGATCTTAGCAATCTTTCTGTTCTTATTCCTTCTCTGTGTCCGGGTTAAGGGTTTATACCTCGAACTGGAACCTATCTTGAAAACAGACGGTATCGCGGCAAAGTCTGAACCCTCCACGGTGATAGGCTCATAATCAACTTGGATTTCCTTTCTCTTTAGTTTGGAGGGAACAAGGGTAGGTGCAGTAATGATCAGACCTGTGGGGGTAGAGATAACAGTTCTGGGGACAGCAGCTAACTTCCTGTGAATGACAGTGTTTCTTTCAGTCGGGACCCTTTGCAGGGGAGGGAACTCCTGAGTTGACTTTAATTTGAATTCAATCAGAGGTTTCTCAGTTTCAGGCACTTTGTCCGTAAGTGCGAAGAGAGTGACGTCAGTGATCTTGACATTTGTATTTTCGAATCCTTGTCCGAAACGGAAGATCCCATTGTCACGCAGCTCATCCTTGTAGACAGCTAGGTCCAGTCCGTTGGTGAAGGAGAAAATTAGCTTTGGGGCAGTCATTTCTGTAGGGCAGATTTAGAATATCAGTCCCGAGTTATGCTTCTTGATCACTGAAAAATTTATTAAGAAATTCATACCTATTTTTGATGAAATTGCACTTTAAAGAAGGGTATTTTCTTTATTTTATTGCAGGAATGAAGAATTTAGGTGATAAAAGCAAAAATCATAAAAAGGAGCGAATTTGGAGCAAAATCATGCAATTTGTGCTGAGTCGTCGACGACGAGATCGATCCCGCCGACTGCGAGGTTACGAGAAGAAAATTCTGAAGAATTTATAACTGTCTCGCTGACAGCGAGCTAGCGCGGTTTGAGATCTTCTAGAAGCCTCGCCGACAGCGAGGTAGTTCTTCGCCGACGGAGAGCTAGTTCAAATGGCACAGATACATTGAACCTGGACACCTTTTGAAGGGATGCTTACGCACCTCTAAGTCCTTTGCTTACCTCTATATATAGAGGCCGAAAATCAGTCCGGTTGTTTGTGCAGTTTTGTGTCTTAGTGTGTGTCTTAGAGAGTCCTTGAGTGTTATAAGTGAGTATTTAGTGAGTTAGTGAATTTTTTTAGTGAGTTTTGCTGTACTGGAAGGAAGAGTCAAAGGAACTGTGAGGAGTCTGCTTGGGGATAAATTGAGATAAGTATTTGTATTTATTATTTTTAACTTTAAATGAAATCCATGCTTAGTTTAGTTTCCATACATTCTGTGTAGTTTATTTAGTCTTTCTCCCTGTTTATGAAATTAAGTGACTTGATGAAATTAAAATAGAGATACTTTTATATATTAATAAATTGTGATAATTTTTACTTAAAACTTAATTTACTTTTCAATCGGCCATTTGATTTGTTAAAATGTGTTGATTTACAACTATAGTAAAAATTACATCTGATATTCGGGGAATTCAAAAGCCTTGGAAGGAGGGTGCAAATAAATAGGGAAATAATATCACTGGGAGTAGAATTGAGCATTTTAGTGTGACAGACTAAAATATTCAATAGGGTCCTATTGTTTGAGAGCTGAAGTGTAGATGTTAGCCCTCGGGCGAGGGGAACGTGGGAGCTCGAAGTGGCGATCGGTATCCTCCCGACTATTAGCCGGATTCGAATCAAAGCATAGGATTAGTCAATATTCTTTACACTCGGACCAAAGGGTAAAGAATAGGAATGCTCCTATTTGTCACAATACCTTAACATTATCTATTTAAATTCATGAATCACTTAAATTTCTAAACAAGGGGAAAGATACTTTTTCTGAATAGTTAAGATTTATTTAGCAATTAGTTAATTTCCTGCACCATCAATACGTATTAATCTTCTACTTAGTTAAGTTACCTAATTAAAATACTTAGTTTACTTTATTGCGCTTAAATTTAGAATTCCAAATTTTCGTATACTATTTTAAAATTATTATTATTATTTTAAAATTAGTTGTTATTTAATTTTCTCTTTCCCCGTAGGATCGATAACCGGGACTCCACTAGAGCCCCGTATTACTTGATACGATACGTATACTTGCGTAGCATCCACAACATAAACAATTACAATTCTATACATATAATATAGCGGGGTCGAGTTTTGGCTTCGTTGCGATTAAATTAAAATATCATAATATAAAATTGTGGGTCAAGTTTTTGGCGCCGTTGCCGGGGAAAGTAAGAAAAATTTACTAAAGTAACGGACTATTTTAAAATAATCATAATAAATAAATAAATATCTATTCTAAAAATTGTATGCGCAAATTTAGAAACGAAAATTTAATACCTTACGATTCTGAATTAGAGCGTACAATTAAAAGAATTAGAAAACAAAAGAAACAAATAATAAATTTAACACAAATGGCGAATATTCCTGAAATTCAAAATATGAACCAACAAAGACCATTAAGAGATTATGCCAACCCTACATCAGATGAAATTCATTTAACTATTCAAAACCACGATGTAGTCTGCTAATTCATTTGAACTTAAACACCGCAATTATCCAAATGGTACAAAACAATCAATTTAGTGGTTCATCTACCGAAGATCCTAACTTACATCTTGCTAGTTTTCTAGAACTTTGTGCTACTTTTAAATATCAAGGAGTATCCGACGATGCTATAAGACTTAGACTTTTTCCTTTTTCATTAAGGGATAAGGCTAAAATGTGGTTGAATTCGTTAGCACTCGGATCTATTAAAACTTGGGGAGAATTATCACAAAAATTTCTATCCAAATATTTTCCACCATCTAAAACTGCTAAGTTTAGAAATGATATAACTTCTTTTTGTCGATTAGATGGAGAATCAATATATGAATCTTGGGAGAGATTTAAGGAACTTCTTATGAAATGCCCACATCATGCGCTACCAGATTGGTTGATTATTCAAACCTTTTATAATGGATTAGTAGGATCTTTAAGATCAATCATCGATGCTGCTGTTGGAGGTTCATTAATGTCTAAACCATTTGATGAAGCTTATGCACTAATCGAAGAAATGGCAACAAATAATTTCCAATGGCTCGCTGATAGAGTAAATCCGAAAAAGATAGCAAGCATTCATGAAAACGATGCAATATCTATGTTAGCTTCTCAAATTGCTCGCTATATCTAAGAAATTAGATCATTTTGGAATGGACTACTCTCCTACTTTAGAAGAAAACTCATCTGGACAAATCATAGAATCTCAATCTAATTATGAAACTTTAAATGCTTATTAATAATAGAACTAATAACCCTTATTCAAACTATTATAATCCTGGTTGGAAAACTCATCCAAATTTTAATTAGAATAACACATCTAATCAACAATGGATGAATCAACCTAATCAAGCAAATCCAAACTATAAACCTAATTACCCACTCCGGATTTAATAACAATAACCCTCAATTCAAAGATAAGAAATTATCTATGGATGAATTAATTTTGAATATGGGTCATCAACTACAAAATCAAGGAAATCAATTACAAATTCAAGGAACATCTATTAAGAATATCGAAACTCAACTTGGACATATTACTATCTTGCGCTAAATAATAGAATACACTGGAACTTTTCCTAGTAATGTAGAAATAAATCCTAAAGATCAAGGAAAAGAACAAATTAAAGCAATACAACTAAGGAGTGGAAAAGAATTAGAACCTCAAATTCAAAAAGAACTTAAAAGCCAAAATGAGGAAGTGGAAATTGAAAAGGAAACAATTCAACAAGATTCAAACTTAGAACATCCTTTAATACCTATGAAAATTTATGTTGAAAAACCTCCACCACCATTTCCTCAACGACTAGCTCAACATAAAAAAGATAAACAATTTGCTAAATTCCTTGAAATACTAAAGAAATTAACAATCAATATACCTTTTGTCGAAGCTTTAGATCAGATGTCAAATTATGTAAAATTTATGAAAGATATTCTAAATAAGAAAAAAAAATCACCGATAATGAAACGAGTCGCACTTAGTGAAGAGTGTAGTGCTATTATTCGAAGAAGCTTCCGAAAAATTGAAAAATCCTGGTAGTTTCACTATACCTACGTTATAGGAGAAAAATTTTATGGAAAAGCTTTGTGTGACTTAGGAGCAAGCATCAATCTAATGCCTCTATCAATTTTTAAGAGATTAGGATTAGGAAAAATTACACTACTTCGATAACCCTTCGATTAGATCGATCGTTCGATTACCTATCCTCGGGGAGTTATTGAAGATGTGTTAGTAAAAGTGGATAAATTTATCTTCCAAGTAGATTTTATTGTTTTAGATATGGAGGAAGATAAAGAAATTCCTATCATTTTAGGAAGACCATTTTTAAGCTACTTGGAAAAGCTATGATTGATGTTCGAAAGGAGAATTAACTATGAGAGTAAATGACAAAAAAGTTACCTTTAATATTGCAAAATCAATGAAATATCTCTCGTTGAAAAAGATGATGAATGTTTTCGGATGGAAATACTTGAACATTTACAACAAGAACATTTTAAGGAATATTACGAAGATAAATTAGAAAAAGAAAACACTTGAATTAATTGAAGATAATAATGAAGAACTAGATTATATTCGGGAAAGATTTGAATTTTTGGATAATACCGAAAACACCGACAAGAATATAGTTCCATCAATTATTAAACCTCCCGAACTTGAGCTAAAAATATTACCCGATCATTTGAAATATGCTTATTTAGGTAATTCTTCGACTTTACCGGTTATTATTTCATCCGCATTAAACGAATCTCGAGAACAAAAACTTTTAGAAACTTTAAAAAAATATAAGAAAACTTTTGGTTGGACTTTAGCGGATATTAAAGGAATTAGTCCTTCAATACGTATGCATAGAATTATTTTAGATGATGAACATAAACCTAAAGCGGATCCCCAAAGGAGATTAAACCCGATAATGAAAGAAGTAGTTAAGAAAGAAATTTTAAAATGGTTAGATAATGGTATTATATATCCTATTTACGACAGTGCTTGGGTAAGCCCAATTCACTGTGTTCCTAAGAAGGGAGGAGTGACCGTCACTACCAATGAAAATAACGATCTTATTCCTATAAGACAAGTTACTCGTTGGCGTATATGTATTGATTATAGGAAACTAAATACCGCCACAAGAAAAGATCACTTCCCTTTACCATTTCTAGACCAGATGTTAGATAGATTAGCTGGACATAAGTATTTTTGTTTTCTAGATGGATACACCGATTATCATCAAATACAAATTGCTCACGAGGATCAAGAGAAACTACATTTACTAGTCCTTATGAAACTTTCACTTTTCGAAGAATGCCTTTCGGATTATGTAATGCATCTACAACATTCCAGAGATGTATGATGTCTATATTTAGTAAGTTAATTGACAATGGAATAGAAGTATTTATGGATGATTTTTCTGTATTTGGAACATCATTTGACACATGCTTAACTCATCTTGAAAAATTATTAGAAGTGTGTGAGAAAACAAATTTAGTTCTAAATTGGGAGAAATGTCAATTTATGGTTGCGGACGACATTGTATTAGGGCATAAAATTTCGGAAAAAGGCATGGAAGTGGACCTCGCAAAAATTCAAGTTATAGGCTAAATTACCACCTCCAACTACGGTAAAAGGGGTAAGAAGTTTTCTTGGACATCTTTGAATTCTACGGACGCTATATAAAAGATTTTTCAAAAATTACTAAACCTCTATGCCAACTTCTCGAAAAGGACAAGAAATTTGAATTTACAATCGAATGCTCGAATGCTTTTGAACTCTTAAAAGAAAAATTAATTACATCACCTATAATAGTTTCACCTAGCCGGGAGAAACCATTTGAACTTATGTGTGATGCTAGTGATTATGCTTGTAGGAGCGATTCTTAGGCGAAGATATGAAAAGATTTTTAAAGTTATATACTATGCTAGTAAAACTCTAAATAATGCTTGAAATAAATTATTCGATTACTGAAAGAGAATTATTAGCGGTAGTATATGGTTTTAATAAATTTAGACCTTATCGATTGGAACAAAATGTATCGTGCATACGATCATTCTCATCTATCAAATATTTAATGCATAAGAAAGATTCCAAACTAAGATTAATTAGATGGATGCTATTAATGCAAGAATTCGATTTTGAGATCGTTAATAAGAAAGGAACTGATAATCAAATTGCGGATCATTTATCAAGATTAGAAAATCATGAATTATTCGATATTGAAAATGAAATTATAGACGATTTTCTCGATGAACAACTATATAATATCAATGAGTGGAAAATACCATGGTATGCTTGATATAGTAAACTATATAGTTAGTAATATTTTACCACCTATGCTAACTTTACAACAACAAAAAAATTCATCCATGATACGAAAACCTATTTCGGGATGAACCATATTTATATAAGCAATGTAAGGATTTAATTATTAGAAGATGTGTACCTTATGAAGAAAGCTGAACCAATTATTCAAAAATGTCATGATTCGATTTTGGAGGACATTTTGGGACCGATAAAGCTGCTTATAAGATTCTACGATACGGATTTTACTGGCCTACTCTATTTAGAGATGTATACGGATATATTAAAACTTGCGATAAATGTCGAAAGAGTAGGAAATATATCTAGAAGAAATGAAATGCCTCTAAACTTTATATTAGAAGTTGAAATTTTTGATGTTTGGGGAATAGATTTTATGGGACCTTTTATTCCTTCGTTTGGAAACTCATATATATTAGTAAGTCGTTCATTATGTTTCCAAATGGATTGAGGCACAAGCTTTACCTAGATGTGATGCTAAGAGTGTTTCAAAATTTCGATGAAAAATATTTTTACTAGATTTGGAATGCCGAGAGTGATTATCAACGACGGAGGAACTCATTTTAGAAATAAATACATTCACAAACTAGTAGAAAAATACAATATTACTCATAAGATATCCGGTGCTTATCATCCACGGACTAGCGGATTAGTCGAAGTATCCAATCGTGAGATTAAACGTATTTTAGAAAAATGCTGTAAACCCAAATAGGTTAGATTGGTCTATTAGATTAGACAACTTGCATTATGGGCTTATAGGATCGCTTATAAAACTTCGATTGGAATGACTCCTTACGAGCTTATATATGGAAAAACATGCCACTTACCAGTTGAATTAGAACATAAAACATATTGGGCGATTAAAGAATTTAATTATAATATGAAGGAAGTCTGGTGAGAAAAGATTGCTGCAATTAAATGAATTGGAAGAATTAAGAAATGAATCATATGATAATGATCGGATTTATAAAGAAAAGATGAAATTATGGCATGATCGGAAGATTAATCAGAGAAATTTTGAACCAGGACAGGAAGTTTTGTTATATAATACTAGATTGAAATTATTTCCTGGAAAATTGAAGTCTCGATGGTTAGGACCTTTCACCATAACTCAAATATTTTCATACGAAACTATAGAAATCGAAGATCCAAAAATTGGACATAAATTTAAAGTTAATGGACATAGATTAAAACCATATTTCGAAGGTATAAGACCTAACTATAAAGAGGTTTTAATGCTTAGTCGACTCGATTAATAATTGAAATTAGGTCGAGTGCGACGACGTTAAACCAAGCGCTTTATGGGAGGCAACCCATATTAGTCATCTATTTTTATTGTATCTTAATAGTTAGTCTATATTATTGAAACTTTACTACTCAATTTTTATTAAGAATCATCACATATTCGAATCATTATGATGAGAAAAGAAATTATTCGATTTAGAGCGAAATTGGACATTATTTTGGAATCTCGCCGACGGTGAGGTCGATACTCGCCGACAGCGAGTTCGCGCCTAAATTAATATTAGTTTATTTATCGAGCTCGCTGACAGCGAGAAACGTCCCTCCGACAGCGAGAACACCGAAAGGCGGTTTATAAGCGAGTCGCCGACGGCGAGAAACTTCTCGCCGACAGCGAGGAAGTTATAAAGATGAGTTATTTATACTTGGAATGCCGATTTGGACGATTTCAACACCAAATACTTAGTGAAAACCCATTCTTAAATCATTCTAGATCTGCCTTCTTCACTAGAATTCATTCCATTCACCATAATGGCCTCTAAATTCTTAGATTCCTCTAAATCTGGAGTGTTTAACCGGAGGAAATTTGTGAGTGCGGAAGCACAGCGAATCTTCAACAAGGTTTTGGTAAAGAAAAGAGTTATCAAGGAACGGGGATTTGTCAATCGAGGATTAGAGAATTCCACTACGAAGATAGAAGAAATGATCGCGCGGCAGCTCTGGAAGGTATTTTGTTACACGACGTCTGCTGTTGTTATTCCAGTTGTGAAAGAGTTCTACTCTAACTTACATGCGATCAACAATGGGAATGTCTACGTCCGAGGAAGATGGGTGACGTTTACTCCATCAAGAGTAAATGAGTTATTCTCTATAGAAAACACCCCGGTATGTCACTATTCAAATTTTGTGCCTTCTCGATATAATATGAATGAGATATTTCGATATTTAACTGATGAACCGGAAGATTGGGAAATGCGTGAAGACGGGTATGTTAGTTTCTCTGCATCACTTTTGAATCCTGTCTCAAAGCACTGGCACTTTTTCATCTCATCTAAATTGTTACCTACTATGAGGGTAAACAAGGTTTCGAAAGAATGCGTTATATTGAATTATTGTATTCAAATTGGATTGCCTATTGATGTTGGATCAATAATTGTTAAGTCTGCATTGGGTTTAATTGTGCATGGGTCAGTTCACGGACTAGGACACCCATCTACTATTTTTGCATTATGCGATCGAGTACCGGAGTTTCTTATGAAGCTTGGGAAAAGGTTCGTTACCTTGGAAGCCGCTTGATCCTACGGATATGTTCCCTACTTTGGACAATAATGAAGACATTACATTTATCTCCGATAGAGCTTCACAGAATAATCCTATAAGCAAGGCCTATTTCGGATAAAACGGAGTTACTTATGAAGAAAATTAATGGAATGGAGAAAGAAGCTGCGAGAATGTGAGAGATTTAATCGACAATATATCCGATTTATTTGATCACATTGATTGGAGGATGAAGGAACACTTCGATCATTCCGGACACACTGGAAGCTAGCATTCTTCATTTGTCGAGACGAAGGGTTGGATCACTGAAGAATGCTGTCGAATTTCCCTTCAGGCCTTTCTATAACTTATTTGTGCATCATCATCATATCGGAAATATCAGAGAAGATGAAGATTCTGACATTGAAGAGTAGTAGTAAAGATTTCCATATTATGTTTATGTTTATGATATTTGATTTGATCTAGATTTTATTATGTGTGGAGTTATGATTTGAATATCTCAAACCTAATTGAGATATGCGTCATAGTTTGTATCAGCATTTAGTTTGTCGTGGATTGGTTTGCGATGCTGATTAGTAGTAAGAATTGAAGTTTGAAGTTTGATTATAGAGTTTAAAATTATGTTAGTTTGTACATCCCATGGATTTCAATATTAAAGTTAATTTGTTGTGTTGTGTGAATTTATTTGTGTATAAGTAGCTAATCTTCATATTAAATTAATAAATGATGTGACCAGAAATATAATATAAGACAAATCAAGGACGAAATTGAGTGACGAATTTCAAAAATTTAAAATTTTTGGAATCTAGCCGACGGCGAGAAAAATCCCGCCGACAGCGAGATCGATCTCGCCGACAATGAAGTATTCTCGTCGATACTGATTTTCCCGAGAGTTTTTGGTTCCGAAAAATATTAGCTCGCCGACGGCGAGATAAATCTCGCTGACAGCGAGGTCGGAAAAAAAAAAAATATTTGACCGGTCAAAAACACTATTCATCATCCCCAACGTCTCATTTTCGCAAAAACCGACCTAGGGCTTGAAAGATCTTGGATTTTAAGTGATTTCATCACTCAAAAACACCGGATTTCATCTTCCCTTGGTAAGAGCTTCACTCCTATAAAAAAATTTTTGATTTTCACCATATATTTTCACCACATTGCAAATTTTGGGAAAAATCAAAATGTGGAAGAAATATTCAGTGGAAATCCATGGAATTTGATTTAAATTGCTTACAAATGTTGTAGGAAGCCTTCTTAGTATTATTATTAAGTTTAGTGAAAATTTTTCACGATTTTCACAGATCGATCGTATGGCTCCACAACAAAAACGTCGAGTAGAGTTCGACGAAAACCGATTCATCAATGCACGAGCACAGGCAAAATATTTTGAAAATATACAAGGAAGAAAGTGCATTGCGGATCGGGTATTCAAAAATCCGGGAGGAGAAGTAGAGCGGATTATAAAGGAACGAGGTTGGGAAAATTTACGTTATGTTCGGTATAGAGCAATTTGTAGAAGTAGTGAAAGAATTTTATGCCAATTTGATTGCCGCTGAAGATGCACCAGTAAAGGTACGAGGGTTTTTTGTAGATTTCAATGCTGCAAGAATTAACGCGTTCTATGAAGTTCATGACTCGCACTTTAGCGAGTATGAAACTTTTGGAACGATGGAAGGACCACTCGGAGGAAGTCATTAACTTTCTCACCGATGAGACCGGAATTTGGAAAATTAAGCGACAGGAAAGAGTGAATTTTCCTCTTTCTAAATTAAATGCGATCTCCAAAGCCCGGTATTACTTTATTTGTTCTACTCGTTACCCACATATCACCATAGTGAGGTAACACGAGATGAAAGCAGTTCGAATTTCGCATTCGGAATAACGAAGCATCAACATCGGGAGAGTTATTTATCAGAACATCCTGGCCACTCCTCGAAATGAGAGTGGAGCTGGATTGGGCCACCCTAGATTGATTTTTGCACTCTACCAACTCTCTGGAGTTGAGGCTAGAGATGATGAAGAATGGGTGGAACCTATGAAACCACTTACAGCTGCTAACATTAAGAAGTATGAGTCCCATGAAGGGTGGAGGGTAGGAGTAAGAAGTTATTTCACTCAGTCCAGTAGAGATATACCCTCTACTAGCTATGAACCACCTGAGCCAACCACCCCTACCCTACAAGATCTGATGAAGGAATTGACTCTGCATAGGTGAAGTTTTGAGCAGTTTGGAGAAAGCATGGGGAGAAGGTTTGATCATTTTGATCAAAGAATAGATAATCTGGAGAGGAGACATGATTATGATAGCGAATATCTCCAGCGACATTCGGAATACGAAATTGCATACTATGAAGCTGAACGTCGTTATAGGAGTGGAGATTTAGATGTTGTCTTTCCGGAATGCCCTGGGTATACTCGGTATCACCCCTCGTCGATCTTCTCGGCCTACGTGATCGGAGAGGAGATGATATAGCACGGGACTTTGATGCTTGAAGATTAGGACTTTATTTATTTTATTTGTTTGATGTAAGTTATTTTGAGGACTGTATCTGTTTGTAATATTCAGTACTTTATATTTTGAGACATTGGATGTTAGTTAGATTAATTTGCTTGGATTGTTATAGTAGTTAGTTTTTGTTTTTGTGTTAGTTAATTGCATTTGCTTTTATGTTAAATAGGATGTTAGTTTTTCTTTAGTAAGTTTTTTTATTTTTTTTATTTTATTCTGTATTGTTTTAAGTTGTAAAATTGTTAATGTGTTAGTTCAATTATTTTTAATATGTAGTAATTCATATGTGTAGTGTAGAGTTATTTTAATTGTTGTGTTTAATACTTATCTTAGATTTTATCTCTGCATTTTCTTTAAATTGTTATATATATATATATGGAGAATACTAACAGAACAGGTTCAATAAAAAATGAAAAAGCTTGCAAAAATTTCAAAAAAAAAAAAGAAGAGAAATACCTAAACAAGTGTCTTAGAGAGTCCTTGAGTGTTATAAGTGAGTATTTAGTGAGTTAGTGAGTTTTTTTAGTGAGTTTTGCTGTACTGGAAGGAAGAGTCAAAGGAACTGTGAGGAGTATGCTTGGGGATAAATTGAGATAAGTATTTGTATTTATTGTTTTTAACTTTAAATGAAATCCATGCTTAGTTTAGTTTCCATGCATTCTGAGTAGTTTATTTAGTCTTTCTCCATGTTTATGAAATTAAGTGACTTGATGAAATTAAAATAGAGATACTTTTATATATTAATAAATTGTGATAATTTTTACTTAAAACTTAATTTACTTTTCAAACTGGCCATTTGATTTGTTAAAATGTGTTGATTTACAACTATAGTAAAAATTACATCTGATATTCGGGGAATTCAAAAGCCTTGGAAGGAGGGTGCAAATAAATAGGAAATAATATCATCGGGCGTAGAATTGAGCATTTTAGTGTGACGTGACTAAAATATTCAATTCGGTCCTATTGTTTGAGAGCTGAAGTGTAGATGTTAGCCCTCGAGGCGAGGGGAACGTGGGAGCTCCGAAGTGGCGATCGGTATCCTCCCAGCCTAGCCGCAAATTCAGTAATCAAACATAGGATTAGTTAATATTCTTTACACCTAGTCCAAAGGGTAAAGAATAGGAATGCTCCTATTTGTCACAATACCTTAACATTATCTATTTAAATTCATCAATCACTTAAATTTGTAAACAAGGGGAAAGATACTTTTTCTGAATAGTTAAGATTTATTTAGCAATTAGTTAATTTCCTGCACTTTCAATACGTATTAATCTTCTACTTAGTTAAGTTACCTAATTAAAATACTTAGTCTACTTTATTGCGCTTAAATTTAGAATTCCAAATTTTCGTATACTATTTTAAAATTATTATTATTATTTTAAAATTAGTTGTTATTTAATTTTCTCTTTCCCCGTGGGATCGATAACCGAGACTCCACTAGAGCCCCGTATTACTTGATACGATACGTATACTTGCGTAGCATCCACAACATAAACAATTACAATTCTATACATATAATATAGCGGGGTCAAGTTTTTGGCTTCGTTGCAATTAAATTAAAATATCATAATATAAAATTGTGGGTCACTTCTTTTTGCTGCAAAGTTTAGGACGAAAAAGAAAGAGTCCGAACATATTTTCATTTATCTTAGTGTATTTGTGATTTTAAAAGGATTTATTCATCGGAAGAGTCGTTTATTAGAGGATCTGTTCATTAAGAATGGAATGTTTAAGGGTATAGAAAAGGTAAAGGATTCGATTTAGGAAGAGAAAGTCTTATGCAAGACTTCTCGACTCGAATGATCGCTTCCTAAACTCACACCTATTGGGGGTCCACCCTACCTCAGAAAAGAGGTAAAAGGATCTCGGAACCTCTCTGTTTAGGGGTGTCTAAACAGTGGCTCCTAAATCCGAGAGGAGTTGGCTATACTCGTTCAAGATAGAAATGAACGGTGTATTCCAACGGAAAGAATAGTAGTTTGGTCCACTAGGGGCATGGACTCACTACCGATTTATGAAAGCAAAACCATCTGATCAAAATGGAGAGAGGAACTAGTCCCCAGCGGAGTCGCCAGAAATTATCAGCGAATTTTTAGGTTTGTGTGTTGTATTTTGAAAAGGGGTCGCCTACAGAAAATGTCGGTGAATTTTTAAATTAATTTAAATAAATAATTTGAAAAGTAGTATTTGATTTTGAAAATAATTTTAAATTTGAAAGTTTTAAGATATGAAATCAAACCGATCTCACATCCCAAATAGTTTATATAAACGAGCACCGCATCACAAACCGTGTATCTATCGTGAAGAATAGACACACTGCTTGACGATGGGGCTCGATTAAATAAACTAGAAGATTTGTGACATCCGTTTGGTCTGCAAACCAATTTTATAAGCCGACAAGTTCCCCTTCTTAATATAAATGAATTAAGCAGGGTTTATATTACCTGGGTTCTTAAAGTTCCCTATAATGGCAAGCCCCTATAGTTAATTACATCTTAAATGACGGGAATCACTTAAGAAAACTCTCGATAATGATCAATGGTTTTGCTCTCAAGAATTTCAAAGTTTAAGGTTTTCAAAGGATTTGAGTTTTGGAAATTTTAATAGGGAATGGATCAAATTTGGAACAGTTTATTTTAAGAGTCCAAAGAAAGAGAAATAAGAGAAGCTGAGGATCGAAGAAGAATCTTGACAACTTCTCAAAACATCCTATTGTTTGGTTTCAATTTGAGAGTTTGTTTAATATTCCAATCCTGCCAATTTTAATTAATTAGGACTTATATTCTTATGACATGATCATACAAATAGCCTCGAAGATGTGAGGGTTTATGTCGTACCGAACAACTACCTCGGAATCCTAAGACTAGTTAGCGCTTAATTTGTATAACATGATTATGCAAATGCCTAACAAAAAAGTTGAGGATTTATGTTGCACTAGGAAAACTACCTCGAAGTCCTATGGCTTGGTATTTAATTCTAAGAAAGGTTTGCTGAAGTAGATTCAAGTTTTGCTGATGTCGATGGTCGTGCTGCCCACCATGCTCCAAGCTCCTTATTGTTGCAGAGGTTTAGTTTTAGAAGTCATAAATTAGGAGATGAGAGAAGTGTTTTGATTTAGAGAAAATCTGAAAATCCAAGTGTTTTTAATATTTTAATTAAAACAAATCTTAAGGTTGTTTAAACGAATCGATTAAGATCCCACTGGTTCCGTCATCCCGACATCGTTATTTTCATTGAATTCACTTAGTCCGGATGAATTTGCTAAACTCAACCGAATGAGTTCCACACTTTCATTTAGACCGTGGGAAATCCCGTTAGCAACATGTGGGTTACATCATCCGAGGTATTCCCGATCATTCAACGAGACGTTTTAATTTAGTTAAAGTTGTAGTTTTGTTGTTCTGTTTGTGATTAAATTTTGAGTTGTTTTATATTTTGAAATGTTGTGGTTTTGGTTTTGGTTTCAGTTCAGAGACTACCCTAAAGGTTTTGGTTTTCATGCAACAGTTGTTTATCATGCAAGAAAAGTAAAGTACAGTGCATGAAAGTAAATTGCAAAAAAGTAAATTGCAATAAAATAAAAGCGTACCTGGAGGGTCTTCCCGTCATCCCAAGCTCGCACTTAAAACACATGTTAAGACATTTAAATGTTTCAACAAGTACTCTAGTAAAGCTAAGGGAAAGGTTTTGGTTGTCTACCAAAGTCCTAATCCTATAGCTGAGTCATCTCCTATGACGTCTAGGTTCTTGTGTTTTGGTTTAAGGATGTTTTTCTTCATCAGAGAACAATTAAATTCAATTGTTCTTATAAACATCCTATCATATTGAGGAAGTTCTTAAGACGAGTCTTAAAAATCTTTTCAATACCTCTAGGATTGTTTTAAGTCCAAGAGAATTTAATTATACAAGTGAATTAATCATCCAGGAGTTTAAGTTTTGTTCTCTTGCTCAGTGAACTAGGACATTTGAATATCCTATGAGTGAAGTAACACTTCACTTGATACCTCATTTAAGAGTTATAATAATAAGAGCTTTAAAAGGGCAAATCAACTTATAAAGTATTTTAATGATTTAATTTTAATTTTGACTTAATTATAAAAATTAGTTTAAGTTTGGAATAGTGTTCAAGTTATTTTAGATTTAATTCTTAATGATTTAATTTAGGTTTGTTGATAAATGATTTTGATTTAATTTAATTTAATTTAATTTAATTTTAATCTAATCTAATTTAATTTAATTTAATTTAATTTAATTTAATTTAATTTAATTTAATTTTAATTTAATTTAATTTAATTTTAATTTAATTTAATTTTTAATTTAGTTTAATTTAATTTAATTTAATTTAATTTAATTTAATTTTAATTTTAATTTAGTTTAATTTAATTTATTTTATTTTAATTTAATTTAATTTTAATTTAATTTAATTTAATTTTAAATATTTAATTTAATTTTAAATATTTAATTTAATTTAATTTAAATTTAATTTAAATCTTGATTTAATTTAATTTAGTTTTAATTTTAATTTAATTTAATTTTAATTTTTATTATTAATTGAGATTATTCTTTTGATGATTTTTTTTAATTGAAATTTAAGTATTATTGAAGTGATTTATTTAGGGATTTTTAAATTAAAGAATAAATATCCTCTTAATAATATCCCTATTTTAATAATTCCAATTTCTATTATTCTTCCAAAATTTCAATAAATTAATTAATTAAAGTTTTATTTTAATTATAGTTGAAATGGTTAGTAGGTTTCTACCCTTAATTATTTAAGTTTCAATCATCCAAAATCAGTTTAAAATCAAATATTTTACCCTCCCCTTTTGATCAATCCTAAAATTTTAATTAAGGGTTGAAATTTTTAATTACCCTTTTGCTCTTCAAACTTAATAATTCTATAACTCACTAAATTAAGCTTAAATGAACTTAAAATTTTTATATAACCTCACTCACATGTCAATTAAGACATTAGAGGAGAAAATGTAATTTTTCTATATTTAATTTATTTATGTAATTATTTTTGATGGAAAATAGGGGTTTTCAAGGAAAATTAAATAACATGACCAAGGAAATTCTTCTATCCTTGAGAAAATTATGGGATGTTCCTAATGACGAGAGGACCATTTGGACCAATTTTGGTGATTTTTTGAATTATATTTTATTTATTAGAATTATTTTGAATTTTGGAGTATTAATTAAATTTAAAATAAAATTAAAGTTGAAAGATAGATTTTATATTTTTCTTAAATCTCTCTGACCTCAAGGAGTTCAGAGAAATAAATTTTATATTTTTCTGATTTTTCTTTGATTTATTAGAATTATTTTAATGAAAAGGTTGGAAAATACATTTTTTTAATATTAAAAATTACATTAAGCCTTTAAAATTCAATATCCTACCCTAGGGACTTAAGAAAAATATTTGGTTTGTTTCTAAATGATTATAATTCAAAATGTGACATTTGGGTGATTTTTAATATTTTTATGATTTTGATTATTTTTTAATTATTAAAAATATTAAAATAATGATAAAAATCAACTTTTTTAGAAAATTACAATTTTAATTTTCCTAAATCCCTCTGCTATCAGAGAAGCTCTAAAACCATTTTTGTGAATTTTTGAAAAGTATTTTGTGAGTTATGAATTTTTAAAGTTCAAATTTATTTAAGGGGCTTAATCAACCCATTTGGTGAATCAAACCAAGTCCAATTGGTTTCAAATTTTTATGTGGTGTTTTCCTATCCCTAGAGGAGAGTGCAGAATTGTTTTCAAGTCAATTTGATGTATGATTCATCCTAATTAATTAAAGTTCAATTTTGGATGTGTAAGCCAATTAGGGCTAATCCAAGTGAATTAGCTCAAAAACAATTTTTCCTAGGGTCCTCTGGTCATAAGAAACATCACCAAATTTTCCTAGAATTTATTTCACAACATGCTAATTATTGGAATTAAAATACCTAAAACAGTAACATGCAATTGAAAAATCAACAACTTCTCACAGAGATGGCCTCTGGCTTTGGAAAATTCAGGGAATATTCCCAAATTCAGAGGCTTCAAAAGCCCTATGGTCTCATGCCATGGTGAATTATCTACATGCATGGAGAATTGAAATGGTTCAGAGAGTAATTAAATAATTAAAAAATCAAATACTTGATAAAATAATTTAATTTCTTTTCCACATTATTCCCCTCTATTCACTGAGCAAGAGGGTATTTTTATTTTATTTTTAGGATTTTTCTACACAAAGTTATGCATTTTTGAAGTTCTGGGTATTTAATAAATAAGAAAAATCCCTAATTTTCTATTTAAACACGCGGTGCTGACTCAACCTCGACGCCTCGGAAGCTCCACGCGTCGCCTCTTGATTCGGCGCCGCCATCTGACTGGGATGCCACGCGGCCCGCGGTTCATGTCTCGTTGCTCCGTCCGGCGCGATCCTGGCCATCCATCCAATACACGCGCGAATGGATGACATCCGTTCATCGTCCCCGATCGACCTCACCCGAGAGCCGTCCACACTAAAATCCTAAGATCTCACTCGATTCTCAACGGATTTTTGTGTTATTGTCCTCTATGGATTCGTCTCGAAGAGACGAATACATCTATACGGTGATCATGCATTGAAATTAAGGCATTTGAAATGGAGAATCCCCAGAAGCTCGGGATAAAGAATTAGCCCATACCTTAGCTCAGAGAAGTGTGGCTTCAATCTGAGAGTTGTGTCACGTTCGATTGGGTCCAAGCAAGCTCCAAATGAAGTCCCTTGGCCTGGTTAATTGTCTAGGTATCATTTCGACCAAGCCCGATCACAACCTTTGGAGTCTGGAACAGCTGCGTGGTCTGGAGAGGGGGCTTTCACTGGGGAACTCCTTCTCTTGGTCTTGTGCAGGTGTGGGTGAGTTTAATTTGATTTTGGTGGAGGATTTGAAAGTGTCCAGCTTCGGCTCGAGAATCGAGCTTCAAAATCGAGCTCGATCGGCAGGAATCGGGGCAGGAGAACAGTGGGGATCAAATGCTCTAAGTGTGGGGAGTAGTCTGGAAAAATTTTGGCAGAGTTTCTTTAAGGTTTGTTTCAGCACCCTCATGGCCGAGAGGAGGTGAGGTTTAAATAGCCATGGCTGGAGGGCCTCCTAGGGGGAGTTAGGGGTCGGGATCAGCTGCTTTGGTGTGGGGAAGAACAACCATGGTGGCCACTGGGCATGGGGCAACTCAGCAGGTGAGAATTCCAAGCTTGGGCTCACATGGTGCTCTCAAATGTGGTGTTTTCCGGCGACTCAGGCGGCTCTGTTCTCATCAGGAGGTTCAGAGCTCGATGTTTGTGAGTTCAATTGAGCTTTGCCATGTGTAAAGTAGTTGAATTAAAATGGCATGGGTAAAGGCTATTTTGGCTTGGTTTAGGTTAACCCAACACTTTGGGCTTGGTTCACCCTCTAAGGTAGCTTTGGGTGTTGTGGGGAGTCAAAGGAATCAGTTGGTTTGGAAAGGAGAAGTCCCTATCCAAATATATTTGGATTAAATTTGGATTAAGGGGAAACATGTTTGGGGTTAATGACTTTTAGGAGGTACTTAAAGGACCTCCTCCTTTTGCCATTTAAGGAGAGTTGACAAATTAAAGATTCTCATGGCTTGCCAATGGCTTACATGTGGCTGCATGGCTCCATATGGCTTGGGAAAAGATGGCTCACTTGCATGAGAAAGGGTGTTGGAATTTTTGATGGATTTAAGAAGAATTATCATAAAGCTTGATTTAGATTTATTTAGTGATAGATTTTGGAACTTAGGATGTGTTTTTAAATCAAAGGGATGATGAGAGGAATTTCATGTGGGCTTTGTCATGGACTTTGGGCTTTTGAATTTGTTTTGGATGGGCTTTAGGTTTGAAAATGGGCTTTAGGCTTTTAAAATAAATTTTTGGATGGGAATTTTATAAAAGGTTGGGCCAAATAATTGTTTGGGTTTGGTTTAGGGATGTGTCATGATTGATTTGAAACAAATTTGAGGTAATTTGGAATTGAATTGGGTAGGATTTGGGCTTCTTTGGTAAAGGGGCCAATGTAGGTCAAATTGGGCTAATTTGGGCCAATGTTGGGCTAAGGTTGAAATTGATGTAAAATTAATGTTGAAAAATGTTTGTGGGGGTGTTACAAATTGGTTTCAACTTTGTTTGGGTTTTGATTTTGGAATTTGGGCCCATTTGGGTTTGGTTTGGGTGTAGGCCCATTTAAGGGGTTTTGGTTTTGGGTTGGATTTGAGTGGGGTTTGGATCCAAATTTCTGGAAAATTATGTTAGTACTTTGTTTTTGGGGATGTTAGGGAAGGTTTAGAAAAGGTTTGGGGCCAATTGGAGTTGGATTGGGATGGTTTGGGTTATGTTTGGGTCATGGGTCTAAATTGGGCTTTATGCTCAAAATTGAAATTGGATTCAAATGTCAATCAAATTAGGCTTGGATTTGGTCTAGATTGATATTGGGGATATTTGATTGAAGTTTAGAATTGAATTGGACAAAAATTGAGGTCAATTAGGGTGATTTGGTTTGACATTGGGTTCATTTGGGTTTAAAATGGGCTAAACTGGGGGTTTTGGTAAAAGTAAGGTAAATTGACAAAATTAGCCCATGGTGTAGTTGAAAAAAATGAAATTGGGAATATTTGGGATTTTCTGGGATTTTCTGGGAATTTTTGGAATTTTTTGAATTTTTGAGTCAAGAGGGGCATTTTGGTAATTTGGAGGGTATTGGGGGTATTTTTGAAAATTTTGGTATTTTTGGCTATGGATGATCAATTGGAGTGGAGGGAAATGTTTAAGATTGATTTTGACGAATTTTGGGTAATTTAGGTGATTTTGTAAATTTTGGGTAGTTTCAAGGGCTTTTAGTAGGTTTGGTGGGTCTGGGGCCCCGGGGGTCAAAAATTGAAATTTTAAAAAAATGCAGATTGATCAAATTTGAGTAAAAGGGAATCACTTTGGTTGAACCATGAAGCCATATCAAGCCCATAAGAGCCATGAGGGGACCCATTTAAGACATTCACTATGTTGTTCCTAACCCTCTTAGCCAGGGACTTAGGGGTTAAGGACCATCCATATGAATTATCCATATGCGTCAGGAGGTCAAGCTAGGCATGAATAGTTTTAGGATTTGGAATGTGTGTGTGAGAGTGTAGTATATGTGTAAGTCAGCCCTCACCAGACCATGCCACCTAGGGTAATCCTAAAGCCAAAGAGTCCTATAGGGAACTCATCCTTTAAACCTCCAAATTTGATCTCAACCCTTCAGGTGATTAGGGGTTTACAATCAAGCTTGCGGGGTTTGCAGGGATTTAAGAAGTGGCTGAGCTTCTAAAGGGGTAGGTTCCATCTCTATTCCTCTAAGATAGTCAAAGGAAAAGCCTAAGGCTAGATCCTAAGTACTAATGAGAGAAGAGAAGACCTCATTAAAAATGAGGTCAACAAATGGACCCTCAATAGGTGTGGTGTGCTAACCAAGCACACCGTGCATATTGGCGTTGATCGAAGAGATCAACAAAACCAACACAGATGTCCAAGTTACAAACTTAAGACATAGTAGAAAAATTTTCGTTGGGGGAGTATCAAGTATATTTCCAAAACTGGAGGTTCTTGAACTCTCGCTGGGGGAAAGGAAAAAAGGAGGTGAATTCCAAATCACAAGATTTGGAGAGTCTCGATTTAGATTTCGTTTCATTTCATGTTCAAGTTTTGATGTGTAAGTTTAGGTTTTGAGTTTTAATTTAGAACGAAGTTTGATTTAAAATAAATTTGAGGAAATTCGGATTTGAAATGAGAATTGAAACCTAGGTTCCAACCTCGGGATTGCAAGGAAAACTGGAATTTAGGTACCAGCCTCGGAGTGAGCATCCGAGCTCAAGTGTCGATTGAAAAGGATGAGAATCAGAATTTAGGTACTGATCTTGAAAGGCATGAGAGTTGAAATTTAAGTATCAACCTCGAAAGAGAGTCTAAATTTAGGTATTGACATCGAAAAGGATGAGAATCAGAATTTAGGTACTGATCTCGAAAGGGATGAAAATTGAAATTTAAGTATCAATCTCGAAAGAGAGTCGAAATTTAGGTATCGACCGCGAAAAGGATGAGAATCAGAATTTAGGTACTGATCTCGGAATGAGAACTGGAATTTAGGTACCAGCCTCGGAAGTTTAGAATTGAAATTTAGGTATCAATTCAAAAGAGAATCGAAATTTAGGTATCGATCTCGAATGAGAGTCGAAATTTAGATACCGACCTCAAAGTGAGAGCTGGAATTTAGGTACCAGCCTCGGAATTTAGAATTGAAATTTAGGTATCAATTCGAAAGAGAATCGAAATTTAGGTATCAATCTCGAATGTGAGTCGAATTTAGATACCGACCTCGAAGTGAGAGCTGGAATTTAGGTACCAGCCTCGGAATTTAGAATTGAAATTTAGGTATCAATTCGAAAGAGAATCGAAATTTAGGTATCGATCTCGAATGAGAGTCGGAATTTAGGTACCGACCTCAAAGTGAGAGCTGGAATTTAGGTACCGACCTTGAAAATTTTGAATTGAAATGTAGGTATCAATTCAGATGAGAATCGAAATGTAGGTATCGATCTCAAGATGAGCACTGGAATGTAGGTACCAGTCTCAAAAATTTTGAATTGAAATGTAGGTATCAATTCAAATGAGAATCAAAATGTAGGTATCGATCTCAAGATGAGAACTGGAATGTAGGTACCAGTCTCGGAAATTTTGAATTTAAATGTAGGTATCAATTCAGATGAGAATCCAAATGTGGGTATCGATCTCAAAATGAGAACTGGAATGTAGGTACCAATCTAGAAAATTTTGAATTGAAATTTAGGTATCAATTCAGATGAGAATCAAAATGTAGGTATCGATCTCGAAATGAGAACTGGAATGTAGGTACCAGTCTCGAAAATTTTGAATTGAAATTTACTGTGGAGATTTGGATTTAGCGGGAGATTGAAATGAGATATGAAAGTGTTCCACATCCCATGAGAATCAATCAAAGTTTGATTATTTGGCGAAGGGTATGAATCCATGCCATCCGAATCAAATTGAAAATTCTTTGTAGTTCTGAAATCATCCCGAGAGAAGGTTTCAAAGGAGGTCTGAAGTTGATCTTGATTGAAGAAGCATTGGAGGATTTGAAAAGATAGATTTAGACTGGAATTCAATTTGAGATTTAGATTTATTTTGTTTGTCCTTTAACGATCCCATTTTTTTTATTTGTTGTTTATTTAATGTTCATGTGAATTTGAAGTTCATTTTACTCTTTAGATTTTTAGGAAAAGTTCTCATTTATTTATTTTTCTCTTCTGTTCTTCGTTCAAAGTTCATTTAACTGGAATGACGTTTCCCAGTCAATTTGCACAAAAAGAAGTGAAGGCAAAATATGATGTAGTCATTTTCATTTCAACTTGCTGAAAGTACATCATATAACTTGATCTAGTCATGATGACATTTTCCTCAGAAATTTCATGTCTTGTACAATCCATGTAAATCCAAAACAGACTGTGTGAACTTCTTTTTGATGTATCCAAAAGCGTCTGTCAAAAATCCATGTCTGAATAGTAAGAAACATGAGTAATAACATAACATTCCAAGCCACCCTTGGCAGGAATGCCGCATGGATGTGCATTGGAGGTATGCTATTTCCGTGTAACTCACAGCTCGTAGGGCCAGAGAATCTCCAACTCTGGATCTGGCTGGAAGTGGTAAGGCGCCTTTCTGTCGTCCATCCTTCTAAAAGTGACGGAGATCCGCTCCACTGGCACTCCCGGTATACAATGTTTTGTGATGTCTGCTCCATTTCTTTGTAATATCATGACGGAACCTACCGGAAGTGGTATCTCCACCGGCCTTCGGAACTTACCCGAGCCTGCTATCCGGAGGTCAGAGCCGAACATGATATTTCTTTGGTTGACAAACGAAACTGTGCAGAAAGGTCTGACAAAGTCATGGTGGTCTATGTGTGGAGGTATGCAGTCGCCCTTTTGATAAATGTTGATGATGCAACTGTTGGGTATGCAGTCTGCTGACAGTACCCTCCACGTTATCATTCTTTTCACCATTCTTTTAATTATCCTCGGCATTGGATCCACCTCACTGTGACGGAGTATCCCTGGTGGATTTCCTTTTCTGTCCTCTGCGAAGTTATAGCAACATCCGCATTGTATTGTGACTCTTCCTTTCCTTGGCATCCATCTCCGGGGTTCTGAATAAGTCTTTTCCCTCAGACGGCCTGCTCGACCCATCTTCTGAAGTTCTAAGATGCAATCCACAATCTGTTGTTGCTCGTACTCTGAGAATACACCTGTGTGTAACTCTAGGCCTTCCAAAATGTTGATTCTCTTGCCTCTAATCCTTTCAAAGTATTCGAAAGTCTTCTTCTCAACATTTTGCATTCTTTCTAGTTCATATTCTGGAATGATCTGCAAGTGACGAGGCCTAGTAACGTACTGCGGGATGTATGACTCAATCCCGTCACATTCTCCTGCATACCTTGGCTCCTCGGGGATTTTCTCTGTCGGGACATTATCTGGGGTTGCTTCCGCAATAAGGTTCTTCAGATATGGTATCTCTGTTCGGCGTCGAGGCACTGATTCTATTTCTGTTCTTCTTGGCACTTCTTCGATTTGTTCTGATTTTCTTGGTGTTGACTTTCTTCTTTCTGGTTCCTGACAAATCGGTATCTTTGAAATGTGTATAACGGCAAAAGCGGTTGTTTCCTCGTGTTGGTCTGCTGCTAGTTTAGTCAACATCTTGCGGATACGGCGATTCTTATTCCTTCTCTGGGTAGCAGTGAGAGTGGCTCTCCTTACCCCTTGAATTTCTGCGGGCGCGACGCTGACGAGCCTGCCCTCTGTCGTGGCAACTACTGACTTGATTTTCTTGCTTTCCTCGATGTTTGTCTTTCTCTTTTCTTGTTGCTGGATTGGTGGCTCGGGCCACCCATCTTCATCACTGTTTGGCTGTGAAGCTCTTCTCGATCCACCGGGACCCAATCATTTTCTTCGTATCGTAGGTCGGTCGGTGTGAAGTCAGAATCAATTTGTATCACTGCTCCATCCTTCACCCTCTTTTCATCGAGTGCGAGACTCACACCATTTTTAAAGTTTAGGACCAGCTGCCCGTTTGACATTTCCCTGCAAAAAGACAAGGAAAGGATCAGGGGCTGTACTAAGAATAAGAACATTAAGAAAATATTTATCACTGAAGATTCTTATTCTCTTATTTTAATTTTAATTTTTAAGGAAAGTAGGAAAAGATGAAAAAAGATCAGGAACAAGATTTGATTTGAACGGAAGGGTAAAACTTCGTTATTATGATTCCACATATTTTATTTTTTAGTACATATTTTTTTGTTAATGATTTTTTTTCATTCATTTTCTTATGTTTTTGGGTTCGGACCCAGTCACAAGTGGTTACTTCACCCGTGTTTCTAGGGATGAGGATTCATTCCTTCGAAACATCAGGTTGCGTAATACTTCTTCAAATATTGTCCGTTGATTGGAAGCATTTGTCGTTCTCCTTGGCAGTTCACAAGTTGGTAGGAGCCTCCTGAGTAGACTGTCTCGACCACAAAAGGTCCTTCCAGGTCGGTTCAAATTTACCACCTATCTTGTGATGTGCAAGAATAAGTCTTCTGAGGACAAGAACTAAGTCACCAACTTTGAAAGTTCTTGGTTGGACTAGTTTATCATGAGCCTGGATCATTTTAGCTTGGTACAGTTCCAAATTTTGCTGTGCTGCAAGTCTTTTCCCTTCCAGGCCTTACAGTTCTTCCAATCGTAATCTGGCATTTTCTTCTATAGTGATCTTTTCTGCAACTATAATTCGGAGTGATAGATGCTGAACATCCAGGGGCAAGACGGCCTCGGACCCGTACACTAAAGTGTAAGGCGTAGACTGAGTAGAAGTCCTAAAAGTCGTCCTGTAGGCCCATAAGGCTTCTAACACCTTCTCGTGTCAATTTCTCTTGTTGTCATCCAAAGTTTTCTTCAGGATTTGAACGAGAGTTTTATTAAAAGCCTCAGCCAAGCCATTTGCTCTTGGGCAATAGATCGTTGAGTATCGCCAATCGATCCCGTGTCTTCTGACAAAATTGTTGACCTTTATACTTTTGAATGCTGACCCATTATCTGAAATGATTTTGCGCGGTACCCCAAAACAGTAGACAACTTGGTTTTTGAAAAACTGTAGCACGTGGTGTGCCTTCACTTCTCTGAGTGGAACTGCTTCTGCCCATTTAGAAAAGTAGTCTGTAGGCCGCAAGGATGAAGCGATGTCCTCTTGAAGAAGGTGGTTCTATCGGACCCACTATGTCTGTGCCCCAACACTCAAACGGCCACGACACGATTGTCGGATGTAGCACATTTGGAGGTTAATGTAGAACTACTCCATGCACTTGGCATTGATGACAGCACTTGGCGATCTTCATACAGTCGGTCATCATTGAGGGCCAGTAGTACCCTAGTCTTTTAATCTTCATTTTCATTTTCGGACCCGACAGATGAGCGCCACAGAGTCCTGAGTGTACCTCTTTGACAATTTCACGAGCCTCGGACCCGCTCAGGCATCTTAACCACATCTAATCAAAAGACCTTCTATATAATGTATTGTTTTTTAATGCGTAAGACAGAGTTCTTTTCTTGATTTGATGGGCTAATGATTTATCGTCTGGTAATTTCCCTGTTTACAGGTAGTCTATTAGCGGTTGACGCCAATCTTCTGTGTTTTCTCGTTATTGCTCGCAACCGATTCCTCTCGCTTTTTCTAATTTCGTATCATATCCATGTCGAGCCGTGATAGGACTCGTCGTCCCTGAACTGACACTTCAACTGACTCATCTTGTAAGCAGGAAAATTCTTTTGCAAGGCGAGCTAGCGCATCCGCAAGAGCATTTTCTTTTCTGGGGATCTTGTAGATCGTTACATTTGGGCTTTGCCCCAATAGTTTCATGGCATACTGAAAGTACTGCTCGAGTCTTAGCTTTAAAATTCTGTATTGTCCAGCGACCTGTTGAATGATCAACTGAGAGTCTCCGTAGATGTTGATATCTGTTATTCCCATTTGAATGGTTAGTTATAGTCCTGTTATGAGGGCTTTGTATTCTGCCTCATTGTTTGTGCATTGTTCTGTTAAGTGGTAGGAGTATCTTATCATCCCCCGTTCCGGTGTTTTAAATATTAGTCCGATTCATGGCTTACCGGGCACTATCGTTTGCAATTCTTTGTTCTTCTGTGCTGAGGACGCTCCGTCGAAGTATAGTTCCCAACGTCGATCATCGGGGTCTTCTAGGTTCATTATCTGCTCGTCAGGTAAGTCGTCATCGAGAGGCGAATCTGTCGGTAAAGGGTGTGTTGTAAGGAAGTCAGCTAGTACTTCTCCCTTTACGGCACGAAGAGGAACGAAAGTTATGTCGAATTGCAATAATATCATCGACCACCTGGCAAGTCTGCCAGAAAGTGTCGGTCGGGTCATCAAATATTGCAATGGATTAACTCTCAAAATAACGTTGACCTGATGAGAAAGCATGTAGTGCCTGAGCTTCTGTGCGGCGAAGATCAGGGCCAAACAATGCTTCTCAATAGTAGGATACTTTACTTCCGTCGGAATTAGACGACGGCTTAAGTAGTAGAGAGCATTTTCTTTTCCCTCGTCATTGACCTGGGCTAGCAGGGCTCCAAGGGAGTCGTCTAAAGCCGCGGTATAAAGTATCAACGGTCTACCCGAGACTAGGGTCTGCTAAGACGAGAGCCGTCATTAAGTATCGTTTGATGTCATCGAAGGCATGTTGACATTTGGAGTCCCAAGTAAACTTGGCATCCTTTTTAACCAAAGCAGAAAAAGGCTGACACCTTCCTGACAAATTTGATATAAAGCGTCGAAGATATGCCAATTTTCCTTGAAATGATCGTAGTTGTTTCAAGGTTTTAGGAGGTGGCATTTCTAAGATAGCTTTAATCTTTTCCGGATCAATTTCAATTCCGCGATGTCGGACAACAAATCCTAAGAATTTCCCGGAGGTGACGCCGAAGGCGCATTTTAAGGGATTCATCTTAAGGTTGTATTGCCTTAGTCGCTCGAAAATAATTCTCAAATCATACAGGTGATCTTTCTTCAAATTGCTTTTGATGACCACATCATCCACGTAGCACTCGACTTGGTTGTGAATGAGATCATCAAAAATCCTTGTCATTGCTCTTTGATATGTTGCTCTTGCGTTCTTTAGTCCGAATGGCATTACTGTGTAGCAATACACTCTGATCGGCGTTTTGAATGCCGTGAGCTTTTCGTCTTCTGGTGCCATCTTTATCTGGTTGTATCCTGATGATCCATCCATGAATGAAAATATTTCATGTGTTGAAGCAATATCGATCATTAGTTCTGGGATTGATAGTGGAAATTCGTCCTTTGGACATGCTTTATTTAAATCTCTGAAGTCTACGCAGATTCTGATCTGACAGTTCTTCTTTCTGACTGGTACCACATTGGCTAACCAAGTAGGGTATTGTTCTTCACAGACAAATTTAGCGTCAATTAGCTTCTTAACTTCAGCTATTACTTGTTGCTCAATTTCTAGATGTATTCTTCTGGGAGCTTGTGTGACTGGCACAGAAGTAGGATTTACTCCTAACCTTTGAACTGCGACTTCTGGAGCTAACCCTGACATTTCGTCGTAACTCCAAGAAAAATAATCCTTGAATTTCATTAGTAGCTTGATTATTTCTTCGGAATCTTCTTTATTGAGTAAGGAGCTAACAAAGGTTGGCCTAGGCTCCTTGCTAGTACCTAAGTTAACTTCCACTAACTCGTCTATTGTAGATTTGATTTCTTCTTCGAATTCTGGTGGACCATCTCCGATTGGTAGATCTTCAAGGTCTCCTGAGGCTTCTAAGCAGTCTTCATTAGGTTCGCAAGTGACAACCAAGCTAAATTCTGTATCATCAACTGAACCTACTGTGCCGAATCCGAGACCATGTTTTGAATTGGGAGGCCGACCGACATTATTCCATAATCTTTCAAAATGTTGTGATTGATCCTTTGTCCATTGTCGAGGTAAGACACCACGTTGAATTAAATTTTGAACACAGGGAGAGTACCACTCAAAAGGTAATTCCATTAATTCGGAAGAAGTGATATCTTCAAATTGTACATCTTTTTCATTATTGGAAGAAGAAGCACCACGGTAAAACTTGATTGGCTTACTACCACCATGCACTTCTTTGACCACCATACCCTCGATCTTATTAGAATGGATCGGGTTCAGGGTCATAGTATGTACATGATAGTTAATCTTCTCGTACATTGATTTGTATTCTTCATTCTCTTCATCTTCGAGAGAGATCCGGAACTCGGGGTTTCTTTTCGACTTATTGTCGCTCGCTTCTTTCTTGATTTCTTCTCCTTCTTCGAAAGTGTTCTCCCAATCAACATCGATGACCAGTTTCTTCTGTCCAACTATTCTAACATTTCTTCCACGTCCTCGTCCCCGGCCTTGACCTCGAGTGCGAGTTCTGGAGAAATCTTCACAATCTCGTCGTAAGGGAGTGGTGAGTAACTGTTGAACTAGAACTTCTGGTTCTTTGTCGTCTCGGATTTCTTTTGCTTCATTTGGTATAGTATTTCTGGAAAAGATTGTTTTCTTCGGGGGCGCGTAGTAGGCCGCATCTTCATGAATTCCAATCTCGTGTACGGAGAATAGTTGCAAGTCACTTTTGATGCACTGTTCCCCTCCTTCATAATACTTTATGCATTGGTGCAGAGACGACGACACCATCCGGTTTTCATGAATCCATGGTCGACCCAGTAGAGTGTTGAACGATGTCTCAGAATCAATTATGTGGAATTTTGCGGTTGTCTTTGCTAAATCACCGGTCTTCATTAGTAGTGTTATCAATCCAAGAGCTCTTTCTCCTTTTTGATTGAAGCCTCTTAATAGCATCTTGTCTGCTTCAAGCTCGTGAGCATCAATTTCCATATATGCTAGCGTCCGAAGGTTCATTATGTTGATTGATGCTCCGGGATCAACCAACACTCTGGAGAGCGTAAACTTTCCAATTGTGACTGAAATGTACAATGGTCGGTTGTGATCTGCTGTTCCCAGTAATAGATCATTGTCCGTGAAGGTAACACCTCGTTGTTCTTTTAACGAGCAAACCTCGTCAAAGGAATTACCGGCCATTTGAGCTAAACAGATCTCTGGATCAAGTAAAGCCTTGATCAGAGCCTCCCTCATCTCCTTTGACAGGATCAGAGCGTTGTATATGCTTAGTTTGGCTGGTAGCTTCCTAAGATGGGCTAGCACATTATAGTCTACTTTATTACCATGTTCCTCGGGTTCTTCCCGAATGGGCAATTCCTCTGCTGGGGTTGGCTCTTCCTGAGCAACCACATGCTTACCTTTATCCTTCGGACCCATTCTCAGGGGCAGAACTTTTCCACTTCTTAAATTTACTTCAGTTATTTCTTCTGAATTTGGTGCTGAATCTGCCGGTTCATCCTCTTGAATTGGAACAAGTGGCTTCTCTGAAGTTGCTTCGGTATCTGATGGTTCTAATTCTATAGTGATCGGAGCCCCTCGTAATTCACAAATGGATTCGTTGCTTGTCAAGCTTTTGTAGCCTCCTTTGTGAACATCTTCTTCGTCGTGGTCATCGAGGTTGTGTATGATTTGAGAATCATTATTTGTATTCTAATCGAGATCCAGATTAGGTCGGTTGTCGCTAGTTACGTAATTGTTATAAACAGTCAAAACGTAGCTAACGCCATAACCCTTATCATTATAAGATCCCGCCGGGACGAGCAGATAATCATACAGAGTCAGGAGTTCGAGGGATTTCTCCCCCGAATCGAAAACAACCATTCTAGAATAAGCAGCCCCTAGTCTACCTTTCGGAGCCTGGGTCTTCTTTTCTTCCACAATCTTCTCCTCCTTCTGGGGCGGTTCTTCAATCGCAAGTGATAGTGCCGGTCCGACAGGTTTCAAACTTTGAGCTGAAGCGTGTACCGAAGCGGCTTGGATGTGATCCAAAATTTTCTTTGAAGACTTTCTCCAGACCGTATTCCATCCATCATCAGTTGCGTAAGGGTCTATCGGAACAATAGGATTTGTTGAAATAACATTGACGGAACCTCCTTTCTGGGGCTCCTTCATGTATTGCTTTGGGATCGTTATGTTCCATTTTCGGAGATTGTCATCAAGCCAAGTCTTGAAGGTGATGCAATCTTCTATCTTATGTCCAAGCATCCGGTGGTAAGGGCAATAGTTTGGATGATCTTTCTTATTGACTTCTTCAGGCTTCTTGGGCTCTGGCAGCTGAAAATCCGGTGTCTTCATTAAGCTGCGAAACATCTTCGCTACATCTTCCGTTTTGAATGGATATTCTTTATTTAGAAGTTCTCTTAAGGTACGCGACGAACGAGGCGGTTGTTCATAATGCTGAGACGACTGATAGCTCGGACGAGGTTGTTGATAGCCTTATTGAGGTTGCTGATAAGTCCGTTGTGGTGGTTGATAGCTAGGCTGTGGCCGCTCTGACTGTATCTGAACCGGCTACTTGCCCTTATCTACTGTCGCGACGATTCCAGATTTCTTTTCAAATGTTTTCACAGGTTTCTGCTTATCGTTCTTGTCCGCGAAACTTAACTGTTTCGCCTCTTCTTGCAAGCTCCGGCCTTGCTAAGCAACTTCTCAAAAGTCTTGATTGTAAATCCTTTAAGGAGAAGTGCTTATCGGGCCATGGATACTCTTAAGCGGGATGCCGATTGCGTGTTCTTCTTGAAGTCGTGGTTCACACTTCATGCTTAAGTTTCTCCATCGAAGTATGTAATCCACTAAAGTTTCGTTCGCTTTTGTCGCTCCACCACTAGATCACCAATAGTGATGTGGTGCCGAGCTCCAACAAATCGTTTAACGAAGAGATTCTCCAGTTCTGAAAAAGTCTTCACTGAGCTGTTTGGCAATTCTGCGTACCAGTCGAAGGCAATCCCTGATAAGCTGCTAACGAACTGTTGGAAGAGTAAAGCGTCACTCCCACCGGCATTGCAGCAACTAGCACGAAAATGTGCAACATGTTGCCGGGGGTTTCCTGTTCCATCAAAGGTCTTAAACAGAGGTGGTACGAAGCCTTTTGGGTATTGGATTGCATCGAACTCTTCGGGGTAAGGTCTACCCGTTTGAATAGATGCTCCATTCTTGGATTGTGCTAGGGCCTCTCGCACCTGCTGTTCTACCATATTTTTAATATCCTTTTCTGGAATCATGCTTTGTGTAGAATCCTTCTTTGGTTGCTCGTCCCCATTGACGGATGTGATCTCTTTTCCTCCATCCGCAATATGGATGATCTCTGGGGTGCCTCTTTCTGATGCTGGGCCTGACTCTGGAGAGTGGCTAAGGCAGCAGCCATCTCTTCCATCTTCTTTGCCATTTGGGAAATTGTGTCGTCTCTTTCCCGAATCTGTGCTCTTAACACCTCTGGTTCATCTCTTTCCGCAGTTGATGGGGCACCTTGCGAAGCTGATGATGCTCGTGTCTCAATCACGTTGATCTCAGCATACTCCTCATCCATGAACTCTGAGGAGTCAACTTCATCTCCCAGTTCTTCTTCTCTTTCTTTTGCTAACCGCCGGATGTTAGTCCTTAACTTATCCATGGCATCCTCCAGTGGCCCTTTTCGCACGGTCCCGCAGTTGCCTTGTGACGGTTTTTGAATTTCCTTTTCGGGAGTCTCCTTCATCGCAGTAGCACTTTCTTCTGACTCGAGCATTCTGACGAGACTTTTCTTCTCAGGACATTGTTTTGGCCTCAGCTCCCCAGTAGTAGGTCGCCATACCATCCTTCTTACGTACGGAAGCCCAGGATCTGGATGGTCCGTCTGGCTATGTGCTGGAAGGTGGTATCCTCCCTAATTTGCAGCCCTGATACGATAACAGGTGAGCCTCTTTCATTAGCTCGGACTTTCTTCTTCGGTCTTTCTATGGCAGTGGCAAGATCCACTCGTGGTCCGAGGCGGGATTTAATTGGCACTCATCCCATCCTTCTCAGAATTTCTGACACAGGACATCCTTCCTTCCTGGAAAATTTCTCGACTAACGCTCGCAATCAGGTAAGCGGTGTAGCCTTGCTCTTCTTCTTCTTGCTATCACTGTAATATGCGGGCTGAGGTAACGCAACAGCAATCCTTCTGGCATCTTCCTCATCAGATGCGGCAGAGAGCAGGTGGAATTTACTTCTAACAGCGGCGAGTATTCTGGCAACAACAGCAAGTATTCTGGCAGTTCTTCTTCTTTTTCTTCAGGGATTCCTTTAAGAAAGGCGGCTTCGGCTTCTCGGACTTTCCTGATCTTAGAAATCTTTCTGTTCTTATTCCTTCTCTGTGTCTGGGTTAAGGGTTTATACCTCGAACTGGACCCTATCTCGAAAACAGACAGTATCGCGGCAAATTCCGAACCCTCCACGGTGATAGGCTCATAATCAACTTGGATTTCCTTTCCCTTTAGTTTGGAGGAAACAAGGGTAGGTGCAGAATGACCGCGACCGGTGGGGTAGAGACAACGGTTCTGGGGACAACAACTAACTTCCGCGAATGACGGTGTTTCTTTCGATCGGGACCCTTTGCAGGGGAGGAACTCCCGAGTCGACTTTAAGTTGAATTCAATCGAGAGGTTTCTCGGTTTCAGGCACTTTGTCCGTAAGTGCGAAGAGAGTGACGTCAGTGATCTTGACATTTGTATTTTCGAATCCTTGTCCGAAACGTATGATCTCATTGTCAGGCAGCTCATCCTTGTAGACAGCTAGGTCCAGTCCGTTGGTAAAAAAGAAAATTAGCTTTGGGGCAGTCATTTATGCAGGGCAGATTTAGAATATCAGTCCCGAGTTATGCTTCTTTTCGCTGTAAAGTTTAGGACGAAAAAGAAAGAGTCCGAAAACATTTTCTTTTATCTTAGTGTATTTGTGATTTTAAAAGGATTTATTCATCGGAAGAGTCGTTTATTAGAGGATCTGTTCATTAAGAATGGAATGTTTAAGGGTATAGAAAAGGTAAAGGATTCGATTTAGGAAGAGAAAGTCTTATGCAAGACTTCTCGACTCGAAGGATCGCTTCCTAAACTCACACCTATTGGGGGTCCACCCCACCTCAGAAAAGAGGTAAAAGGATCTCGAAACCTCTCTGTTTAGGGGTGTCTAAACAGTGGCTCCTAAATCCGAGAGGAGTTGGCTATACTCTTTCAAGATAGAAATGAACTGTGTATTCCAACAGAAAGAAAAGTAGTTTGGTCCACTAGGGGAATGGACTCACTACCGATTTATGAAAGCAAAACCATCTGATCAAAATGGAGAGAGGAACTAGTCCCCAGCGGAGTCGCCAGAAATTGTCGGCGAATTTTTAGGTTTGTGTGTTGTATTTTGAAAAGGGGTCGCCTATAGAAATTGTCGACGAATTTTTAATTTAATTTAAATAAATAATTTGAAAAGTAGTATTTGATTTTGAAAATAATTTTAAATTTGAAAGTTTTAATATATGAAATCAAACCGATCTCACATCCCAAATAGTTTATATAAATGAGCACCGCATCACAAACCGTGTATCTATCCCGAAGAATAGACACACTGCTTGACGATGGGGCTCGATTAAATAAACTAGAAGATTTGTGACATCCGTTTGGTCTGCAAACCAATTTTATAAGCTGAAAAGTTCCACTACTTAATATAAATGAATTAAGCAGGGTTCATATTACCTGGGTTCTTAAAGTTCCCTATAAGGGCAAGCCCCTATAGTTAATTACATCTTAAATGACGGGAATCACTTAAGAAAACTCTCAATAATGATCAATGGTTTTGCTCTCAAGAATTTTAAAGTTTAAGGTTTTCAAAGGATTTGAGTTTTGGAAATTTCAATAGGGAATGGATCAAATTTGGAACAGTTTATTTTAAGAGTCCAAAGAAAGAGAAGTAGGAGAAGCTGAGGATCCAAGAAGAATCTTGACAACTTTTCAAAATATCCTATTGTTTGGTTTCAATTTGAGAGTTTGTTTAATATTTCAATCCTGCCAATTTTAATTAATTAGGACTTATATTCGTATAACATGATCATACAAATAGCCTCGAAGATATGAGGGTTTATGTCGTAGCAAACAACTACCTCGGAATCCTAAGACTAGTTAGGGCTTAATTTGTATAACATGATTATGCAAATGCCTAACGAAAAGGTTGAGGATTTATGTTGCACTAGGCAAACTACCTCGAAGTCCTATGGCTTGGTTATTTAATTCTAAGAAAGGTTTGCTGAAGTAGATTCAAGTTTTGCTGATGACGATGGCTGTGCTGCCCACCATGCTCCAAGCTCCTTGTTGTTGCAGAGGTTTAGTTTTAGAAGTCATAAATCAGGAGATGAGAGAAGTGTTTTGATTTAGAGAAAATCTTAAAATCCAAATATTTTTAATATTTTAAATAAAACAAATCTTAAGGTTGTTTAAACAGAACCGATTAAGATCCCACGGTTCCGTCATCCCGGCACCGTTATTTTCATTGAATTCACTTAGTCCAAATGAATTTGCTAAACTCAACTGAATGAGTTCCACACTTTCATTTAGACCGTGGGAAATCCCGTTAAGCAACACGTGGGTTACATCATCCGAGGTATTCTCGATCATTCAACGAGACGTTTTAATTTAGTTAAAGTTGTAGTTTTGTTGTTCCGCTTGTGATTAAATTTCGAGTTGTTTTATATTTTGAAATGTTGTGGCGGTGATTTTTATCTTAGTAATGACTTTTAATTTAGTTTTGGTTTCGGTTCAGTGGACTACCCTAAAGATTTTAGTTTTCATGCAACAGATTGTTTATCATGCAAGAAAAGTAAAGTACGGTGCATGTAAGTAAATTGCAATAAAGTAAATTACAATAAAATAAAAGCGTACCTGGAGGGTCTTCCCGTCATCCCAAGTCGCACTTAAAACACATGTTAAGACATTTAAATGTTTCAACAAGTACCTGAGTAAAGCTAAGGGAAAGGTTTTGGTTGTCTACCGAAGTCCTAATCCTATAGCTAGTCAACTCCTATGACGTCTAGGTTCTTGTGTTTTGGTTTAAGGATGATTTTCTTCATCAAAGAACAATTAAATTCAATTGTTCTTATAAACATTCTATCATATTGAGAAAGTGCTTAAGACGAGTCTTAAACATCCTTTCAATACCTCTAGGATTGTTTTAAGTCCAAGAGAATTTAATTATACAAGTGAATTAATCATCTAGGAGTTTAAGTTTTGTTCTCTTGCTCAGTGAACTAGGACATTTGAATATCCTATGAGTGAAGTAACACTTCACTTGATACCTCATTTAAGAGTTATAATAATAAGAGCTTTAAAAGGGCAAATCAACTTATTAAGTATTTTAATGATTTAAACTTAATGATTTAATTTTAATTTTGACTTAATTATAAAAATTAGTTTAAGTTTGGAATAGTGTTCAAGTTATTTTAGATTTAATTTTTAATGATTTAATTTAGGTTTGTTGATAAATGATTTTGATTTAATTTAATTCAATTTAATTTAATTTTAATCTTATTTAATTTTATTTAATTTTATTTAATTTTATTTAATTTTAATTTAATTCAATTTAATTTTAATTTAATTTAATATTTAATTTAGTTTAATTTAATTTAATTTAATTTGATTTAATTTTAATTTTAATTTAGTTTAATTTAATTTATTTTAATTTAATTTAATTTAATTTAATTTAATTTTAATTTATTTTAATTTTAATTTAATTTAATTTAATTTTAATATAATTTGATTTGATTTTAATTTAATTTAATTTTAAATTTTAATTTAATTTAATTTAAATTTAATTTTAATCTTAATTTAATTTAATTTAGTTTTAATTTTAATTTAATTTAATTTAAATTATTAATTGAGATTATTCTTTTGATGATTTTTTTAATTGAAATTTAAGTATTATTGAAGTGATTTATTTAGGGATTTTTAAATTAAAGAATAAATATCCTCTTAATTATATCCTTACTTTAATAATTCCAATTTCTATTATTCTTCCAAAATTTCAATTAATTAATTAATTAAAGTTTTATTTTAATTATAGTTGAAATGGTTAATAGGTTTCTACACTTAATCATTTAAGTTTCAATCATCCAAAATCATTTTAAAATCAAATATTTTACCCTCCCCTTTGATTAATCCTAAAATTTTAATTAAGGGTTGAAATTTTTAATTACCCTTTTGCCCTTCAAGCTTAATAATTCTATAACTCACTAAATTAAGCTCAAATGAACTTGAAATTTTTATGTAACCTCACTAACATGTCAATTAAGACATTAGAGGAGAAAATGTAATTTTCTGTATTTAATTTATTTATGTAATTATTTTTTATGGAAAATAGGGGTTTTCAAAGAAAATTCAATAACATGACCAAGGAAATGCTTCTGTCCTCGAGAAAATTATGGGATATTCCTAATGACCAGAGGACCATTTGGACTAATTTTGCTGATTTTTTGAATTATATTTTATTTATTAGAATTATTTTGAATTTTGGAGTATTAATTAAATTTAAAATAAAATTAAAGTTGAAAAATAGATTTAATATTTTTCTTAAATCTCTTTGACCTCAAGAAGTCTAGAGAAATAAGTTTTATATTTTTCTGATTTTTCTTTGATTTATTAGAATTATTTTAATGAAAAGGTTGGAAAATACATTTTTTAATATTAAAAATTACATTAAGCTTTTAAAATTCAATATCTTACCCTAGCGACTTAAGAAAAATATTTATTTTGTTCCTAAATGATTAGAATTCAAAATGTGACATTTGGGTGATTTTTAATATTTTTATGATTTTGATTATTTTTAAATTATTAAAAATATTAAAATAATGATAAAAATCAACTTTTTTAGAAAATTACAATTTTAATTTTCCTAAGTTCCTCTGATATCAGAGAAGCTCTAAAACCATTTTTGTGAATTTTTGAAAATTATTTTGTGAGTTATGAATTTTTAAAGTTCAAATTTATTTAAGGGGCTTAATCAGCCCATTTGGTGGATCAAACCAAGTCCAATTGGTTTCAAATTTTTATGTGGTGTTTTCCTTTTCCCTAGAGGACAGTGGAGAATTGTTTTCAAGTCAATTTGATGTATGATTAATCCTAATTAATTAAAGTTCAATTTTGGATGTGTAAGCCAATTAGGGTTAATCCAAGTGAATTAGCTCAAAAACAATTTTTCCTAGTGGTCCTCACGGTCATAAGAAACATCACCAAATTTTCCTAGAATTTATTTCACAACATGCTAATTATTGGAATTAAAATACCTAAAACAGTAACATGCAATTGAAAAATCAACAACTTCTCACAGAGATGGCCTCTGGCTTTAGAAAATTCAGGGAATGTTCCCAAATTGAGAGGCTTCAAAAGCCCTATGGTCTCACGCCATGGGGAATTGTCTAAGTGCATGGAGAATTGAAATGGTACAGAGAGTAATTAAATAAATTAAAAATCAAATACTTGATAAAATAATTTAATTTCTTTTCCACATTATTCTCCTCTATTCACCGAGCAAGAGGGTATTTTTATTTTATTTTTAGGATTTTTCTACACAAAGTTATGCATTTTTGAAGTTCTGGGTATTTAATAAATAAGAAAAATCCCTAATTTTCTATTTAAACACGCGGCGCTGACTTAACCTCGGAGCCTCCGAAGCTCCACTCGTCGCCTCTTGATTCGGCGCCGCCATCTGACTGGGATGCCACGCGGCCCGCAGTTCATGTCCCGTTGCTCCGTCCGGCGCGATCCTGGCCATCCATCCAATACACGCACGAACGGACGACATCCGTTCATCGTCCCCGATCGACCTCACCCGAGAGCCGTCCACACTAAAATCCTAAGATCTCTCTCGATTCTCAACGGATTTTTGTGTTCTTGTCCTCTAAAGATTCGTCTCGAAGAGACGAATACATCTATACGGTGATCATGCATTGAAATTAAGGCATTTGAAATGGAGAATCCCCAGAAGCTCGGGATAAAGAATTAGCCCATACCTTAGCTCAGAGAAGTGTGGCTTCAATCTGAGAGTTGTGTCACGTTCGATTGGGTCCAAGCAAGCTCCAGATGAAGTCCCTTGGCCTGGTGAATTTTCTAGGTATGATTTCGACCAAGCCCGATCACAACCTTTGGAGTCTGGAACAGCTGGGTGGTCTGGAGAGGGGACTTCCACTGGGGAACTCCTTCTCTTGGTCATGTGCAGGTGTGGGTGAGTTTAATTTAATTTTGGTGGGGGATTTGAAAGTGTCCTGTTCTGGCCTGAGAATTGAGCTTCAAAATCGAGCTCGATCGGCAGGAATCGGGCGAGAGAACGATGGGGATCAAATGCTCTAAGTATGGGGAGTAGTCTAGAAGAATTTTGGCAGAGTTTTCTTAAGGTTTGTTTCAGCACCCTCACGGCCGAGAGGAGGTGAGGTTTAAATAGCCATGACTGGAGGGCCTCCCAAGGGGAGTTAGGGGTCGGGATCAGCTGCTCTGGTGAGGAGAAGAACAACCATGGTGGCCACTGGGCATGGGGCAACTCAGCAGGTGAGAATTTCAAGCTTGGGCTCACATCGTGCTCTCGAGTGTGGTGTTTTCCGGCGACTCAGGCGGCTGGCCGGCAGGGTCAGGTCACTGTTATCATCAGAAGGTTCAGAGCTTGATGTTTGTGAGTTCAATTGAGCTTTGCCATGTGCAAACTAGTTGAATTAAAATGGCATGGGTGAAGGCTATTTTGGCTTGGTTTGGGTCAACCCAACACTTTGGGCTTGGTTCACCCTCCAAGGTAGCTTTGGGTGCTGTGGGGAGTCAACGGAATCAGCTGGTTTGGAAAGGAGAAGTCCCTATCTAAATATATTTGGATTAAATTTGGGTTAAGGGGAAACATGTTTAGGGTTAATGACTTTTAGGAGGTACTTAAAGGACCTCCTCCTTTTGCCATTTAAGGAGAGTTGACAAATTAAAGATTCTCAAGGCTTGCCAATAGCTTACATGTGGCTTCATGGCTCCATATGGCTTGGGAAAAGATGGCTCACTTGCATGAGAAAGGGTGTTGGAATTTTTGATGGATTTAAGAAGAATTGTCATAAAGCTTGATTTAGATTTATTTATTGATAGATTTTGGAACTTAGGATGTGTTTTTAAATCAAATGGAAGATGAGAGGAATTTCATGTGGGCTTTGTCATGGACTTTGGGCTTTTGAATTTGTTTTGGATGGGCTTTAGGTTTGAAAATGGGCTTTAGGCTTTTAAAATAAATTTATCGATGGGAATTTTATAAAAGGTTGGGCCAAATAATTGTTTGGGTTTGGTTTAGGGATGTGTCATGATTGATTTGAAGCAAATTTGAGGTAATTTGGAATTGAATTGGGTTGGATTTGGGCTTCTTTGGTAAAGGGGCCAATGTAGGTCAAATTGGGCCAATTTGGGCCAATGTTGGGCTAAGGTTGAAATTGATGTAAAATTAATGTTGAAAAATGTTTGTGGGGGTGTTACAAATAGGTTTCAACTTTGGTTCGGTTTTGATTTTGGAATTTGGGCCCATCTGGGTTAGTTTTGGGTGTAGGCCCATTTAAGGGGTTTTGGTTTTGGGTTGGATTTGAGTGGGGTTTGGATCCAAATTTTAGGCAAATTATGTTAGTTATTTGTTTGTGGGGATGTTAGGGAAGTTTTAGAAAAGGTTTGGGGCCAATTGGAGTTGAATTGGGATGGTTTGGGTTATGTTTGGGTCATGGGTCTAAATTGGGCTTTAAGCTCAAAAATGAAATTGGATTCAAATGTCAATCAAATTAGGCTTGGATTTGATCTAGATTGATATTTGGGGATATTAAATTGAAGTTTAGAATTGAATTGGACAAAAATTGAGGTCAATTAGGGTGATTTGGTTTGACATTGGGTTCATTTGGGTTTAAAATGGGCTAAATTGGGGGTTTGGTAAAAGTAAGGTAAATTGACAAAATTGGCCCATGGTTTAGTTGAACAAAATGAAATTAGGAATATTTGGGATTTTCTGGAATTTTCTGGGAATTTGTGGAATTTTTTGAATTTTTGAGTCAAGAGGGGCATTTTGGTAATTTGGAGGGTATTGGGGGTATTTTTTAAAATTTTGGTATTTTTGGCTATGGATGATCAATTTGAGTGGAGGGAAATGTTGAGGATTGATTTTGAGGAATTTTTTGTAATTTAGGTGACTCTGTAAATTTTAGGTAGTTTCAAGGGCTTTTAGTAGGTTTGGTAGGTCCGGGGCCCTGGGGGTCAAAAATTGAAATTTAAAAAAAATGCAGATTGATCAGATTTGAGTGAAGTAGAATCAATTTGGTTGAGCCATGAAGCCATATCAAGCCCATAGGAGCCATGAGGGGACCCATTTGAGGCATTCACTATGTTGTTCCTAACCCTCTTAGCCAGGGACTTAGGGGTTAAGGACCATCCATATGAATTATCCATATGAGTCAGGAGGTCAAGCTAGGCATGAATAGTTTTAGGATTTGGAATGTGTGTGTGAGAGTGTAGTATATGTGTAAGTCAGCCCTCACCAGACCAGGCCACCCAGGGTAATCCTAAGGCCAAAGAGTCCTATAGGGAACTCATCCTTTAAACCTCCAAATTTGATCTCAACCCTCCAGGTGATTAGGGGTTTACAATCAAGCTTGCGGGGTTTGCAGGGAGTTAAGAAGTGGCTGAGCTTCTAAAGGGGTAGGTTCCATCTCTATTCCTCTAAGATAGTCAAAGGAAAAGCCTAAGGCTAGATCCTAAGTACTAAAGAGAGAAGAGAAGACCTCATCAAAAATGAGGTCAACAGTAAACAAAGGAAATTACGATACATAAAATGTAAATACGTACCATTCCTCTACTCACACTCCAACTGAAATTTTAACCTTTCACAACAAATATTATTTTACAAGAAATTTTAAAATTGCGTGCCACAAAAGTGGAAAACATGTTTAAAACAGATCTACCAAATCCTAAGTCATAACTTGGTAGGTTTCTATTTGTTCATTTGTGAGAATGATTTTCTTAAACAAAGTATAGTAGGTTCAGTAGTCCTCCAAGATATCCAAAAGATTATGAAGGGGTCCGGGGTAATACCCTAGACATTTTACAATCTTTTGAATTGTCTTGAGTTCATTTAAACTTTTTATACTTGCTAAATAATTCATCCACAATATACTGTTATGCTTAATGAATCTTGATGTTTTAACTACCCATTTAAGTGGGGTAATCATCCCTTGATATTTCATTTATAAATTATGCGTGTGAAGACCCTTAGGGGCAAATTAATTTATTAAGAATTTTAGTCAATTTAATTTAGAGTTAGGCTTGTAGTGTTTTAAAGTGTTTAATGCTGATCGTATTTCATTTTCTAAACCTCATTAAGGCAAATCTTGATTAAGCCTAGCTCACTACTAAGGCCTAAGATTTAAAGGATACATTTGCAATTTTTTTTAATAAATACTAAGTTATGTGGTGTATTTGATTCTTATCAATATATTGAATTTTTATGAAACCAATAGTTAAGGAGTTCTCAATTTTGAATTATTATCTTCTAAAGTCAAACCCCTTATGGTAGGATCATTTAATTTCAATTATCTTCCTAATTTCCTCAATTCAAGAAATTACAATTTTATTCTTAATATGGAGAAATGTGAGATTGGTTTCTACCATTAAGTACCTTGTATTTAAATTATCTAGATATGTCAATTATGATCATTTATTTCCCATTTCCCTTTGATTAGGCTTAAATATTTAATTAAGGCTTAAATGTCATAATTACAATTTTATCTTTAAGGCTCTATCGCTTCATAATTCATTAAATTTAACTCAAATGATTTTGAAATTTTTATGTTACCACACTTATGGGGCAATTAAAACATCAGAGGAGAAAATACGAGCTTTGTGATTTTAATTTAATTTTTATAATTATTTTAATGCAAAACATGGATTTTCAATTTTGATTAAAAAACTTAACCAAATTAAATTTCCTGTCCTTAATAAAATTATTAGAGATTCCTCTATGTCAGAGGACCACCTCGACTATTTTTTATGATCTTTTGAGTTTTAGTATAGATATTAGAATTATTTGTTTATTTTGATTATTAATTAAATAAAAAATATTATTTAAGTGGAAAATTAAGTTTTATATTTTTCTTAAATCTCTCTGAGGTCAGGGAATCCAAAGAAATAACTTTCATATTTTTATGATTTATATTTTAATTGCTAGAATTATTTTAGTGAAAAAATTAGGAAAAATCAATTTTTAGCCTTTAAAAATTATTTTTAAGCTTTTAAAAATTAATACCTTCACTTAGAAAATTATTTTTAAATGCTCCTAAGTGATCAGAAGATCAAATATAACAATTTTATTAGTTTTAATATTTTTGTAATTTTTATGATTTTTTTATTTTTTTAATTATTTTATAATTATTTTAATATTAAAAATAGGCTTAAAAGTAAAAATTTATTTTAATTAAAATTTTATTTTACTTAAGTTTCTCTAGTTATTAGGAGCTCCCAAATCTAATTTCATGATTTTTTTGACTTATATTTTAATTATTATAATTATTTTAATTCTGAAATACCATTTAACTTGAAAAATTCATTTTAGTGGGTAAATTAATTCTAATTAACTTCAATTTTTTATTGGAAGCTCTTCCATTTATTTTTAACAGTGGAGAGTCATTTTCATGATTTTTACATTTTTATTTTTTTATTTAATTTTTAACTAATTTAATGTGTTAATTATCATTAGTGCCATAATTAATTATTTAAACTCATTTTATATTTTTTTAGGGTCCTCTAACCACTGTGAACCTACCAAAATAAGTTTTCTATTTTTTTATTAATATTTTAATTATTACAATTTTTATTTAAAAACAGAAGTGATTAGCTTAGAAATTAGGGATCTCTGGCTAGAGATGCCCCCCGAACTTGGAAAAATCAAGAAAGATCACTAACCACATAACATTTAAGCCCTCCAATCCTCATTCCATGATGAAATGTTTGGAGTGATTTATGTCTTAAATATGATTTATTATATTTAATTAATTAATAATAATACATAAGTCAAATGACCTTAAATTTATTTCCACATTATTCTCCTCTGTTAACGGAGCATGAAGGTATTTTTATTTTATTTTTATGATGTGTCCACATCAAGTTATGCATTTTCTAAGTTAGTTGCTTTAATTAAATCCTAAAAATTCATATCTTTCTATTTATCCGCGTCATCCTCGTACCCATCGAACGTGCCGCGTGTCACCGCGGGATTGGGCACCGTTATCTGATTCAGCTCCACACGGCCCTCGCTTTATGAACCAAAGTGTCGTCTGACTCCATCCTGGTCGTTCAAGCGATACACGCTCAATCCAACGGCTCCGCGTCATCGTCCCCAACTGGTTCGTCCAGAGAGCCGTCCACCTTCTAACCCTAAGATCGCGAGTTGGACTCAACCAAATCGAGTGCAGTTTGTTTCTATAGATGCATCTAACCTAGAAGAACCTATATATATGGTTTATACGGTATGAAATATAGTGTACATGCATGGAGAATCAAATAAGGCTCGGGTTTGGGGAAGAGTTCTTCACCTTAGTCCGAGAGGTGTGGCCTTGATCAGAAGTGTTCAACATGTTTATGAGGACCTCACGAAGCTCCTTCAAGCACAAATTTGAGCTCTCCTCAGGTCTACACCAAAACTCGATTAGAGGGCAATTTGTAGTCTGAGGGAAGTCTGGGTTGGAGAGGCTCTGTGATGGGGCTTTTGTGGGGGATTATCTTCTCTCAGTCTGGTGCTGGTGTGGGCACAAGTAATTAGATTTTGGTTGAGTGTGGAGTTGTGGTCAAATGTGTCTTATTTATGACAAGGAACTGGCCTAAGAAATTGGGTCAGGATAGTGGGTTTGGGTGGCTGAAGATAGTGGGCTCGCACTCAGAAAGGTCTGAAGGAGCTCCGGTGAGATTTTGGCAGAGTTTCCTGATGCACCAAAAATATATTTGATTTTTTATATATATTTTGTACTCATTTTTGGTGATATTTCACTTTAAAGAAGATATTTTTTATGTTTTGCTACAAGTATGATGATTTTAGGCAATTGGAACAAAAAGTGGAAAAAATGAACGAATTTGGAGCGAAAAAAGGCAAAAACTAGGAAAGTAAAGTTCTAGCACCTTTAGCGCCTGAATGGGCGTTGACTGTGCATTTCTTCAGAGAGCCCAAGTAATTAAGCGCAATAAGGCGCCGACGGCGCCCAATGTCGATGAAGGCCAAATTCAATGTATGGATGATTTTTGGATGGATTTTTTAAGCATCTCTTGTAGAAATCATTCTTATGCTATTTTAACTTGATTTTGACGCCGGAAGAAGAGAGTAGAGTCTTGATAAAAAGTGTTGTGAGTGTTTGAAAAGTGTATTAGAGTCTAGGGTTTAGTGTTAAGTGTTGTATTGTGAGGGATTCTTCTTAAAAGAGTTGTAGGAAGAGTGGGAAAGTGAGAGATTGCCCCTTCTTTACTATTTCAAGAGAAAATTGTGTGTTGTTGTAAAGAGAGAAGGAGATTCAAGGGAACTTCAAGGGATTTGCTCGAGGAAGAAATTGAGATAAGTTGTATTTACTTCTTATTGTTTGTATGATGTTGCTTAAATATATAATCTTTATTTTGTTGTATCTTCTTCATGAATTATGTGTAGATTTTTTTAAATTTCTTCTTGCTATGATATAAGGTGAAGTGATGGTTTAGATTGGATGTGCCATATAAATGTTAAGAAATTGTGATGATTTTTTTACTTCGTACTTCATTTATTTTTTGATCTGACCAACTGAATTGTTAAAATATGTTGTGTAAAATACATTCGGAAAGGACTATGGTTTCAACAATAAAAGTGAATATTACATTCAATATTCATGAATAAGTGATGTGGTTCATGAGGGTTGGGTGCAAATAAATAGGGAAATATGTTTATTGGGCGTATAATTGAAGATTTTAGGGTGACAGACTAAAATCCCTAATTTGTTTCTAGTATTTGGAAACTAAAGCAAGAGTTAGCCTTCAGAAAAAGGGAAGTGGGAGCTCTGGGATGAGAGCCAGTATCATCCCAGCCTAACCACAAATTTAGGGACTAAACTTAGGATTAGCCAATGTTCTTTATAGCACTCGGAAGAGGGTAAAGAATATATATGCTCATATTTGGCACAATATAAGAATTTTACTAATCTTTATCATTCACTCATCATAATATCATTGTAAAGGGAGATGACACTTTCTCTAAATTTGAACCTTTCATTACAAAACTTATAGTAGTAGTAGTTAACTTTAATTTGAAGTATAGAAAGTAATTTAGTGATATTAAAATCTCTAACATTGTTAAACTTTAGCAACTTTAGTATTTACTGTAAGTGCATTGCTAATTTGAATGTTAGATTTCTGTGCTACACTTGAAGGTTTGCTTCCACCTTGTGGGATCGATAACCAGAACTCTATTAGAGCCCTGTATTACTTGAACGATATGTATACTCGCATATAGATTGGATACTTTCATATTAAACTGATTATACATTGTGACTAAATTGAAAATACTTTTAAAAATTTATTGACATGTAGCAGCTGCCCCATCAATTTTTTGGCGCCGTTGCTGGGAAGACAATAGTGAATTAAGTAGTAAATGAAAACCTTTATTTCATACTTATTATCTATGTGTGCTTGCTTTTAACTGTGATTTTTGTAATTGTGTTTGCATATTTTTGGATCTAAAGGTTTAGTACTTTACGATTCAGAGTTAGAATGTACTGTTAGAAAAATTCGAAAACAACAAAAAGAATTTTAAAATTTGAACAAAATGGTGAACAATTTACATAATCGATGAACATCAACCTAGACTTTTCAGAGATTATGTTAACCCTATAACAGATGAAATTCACTTAATTATTCAAAATCCTGATGTAGCTGCTAATTCATTTGAGCTTAAATCTGATATTATCCAAATGGTACAAAATAATAAATTTGGTAGAACACCGAATGAAGATCCTAACTTACATCTTGCTGGTTTTCTATAATTATGTGCTACATTTAAATATGACGAAGTGTCGAACGATGCTGTCAGGCTTAGACTTTTTCCTTTTTGATTAAGGGATAAAGCTAATGTGTGGTTAAATTCGTTAGCACCTAGATCTATCAGAACTTAGGGAGAAGTATCACAAATGTTTTTGTCAAAATATTTCTCATCATAAAAAACAGTTAAGCTAAGAAACGATATTACATCTTTCTATCATTTTGAAGGGGAATCAATATATGAAGCTTGGGAAAGATTTACAGATCTCATTAGGAAGTTTTCATATCTTGCTTTACCAGATTGGTTAATAATTTAAACATTTTATAATAGATTAGTGGGATCTCTTAGATTGCTCATTGACGCTGCTGCTGGTGAATCGTTAATGTCAAAACTTTTGATGAGGCATATTTTTTAATTAAAGAGATAGCTACAAATAATTTTTAATAGCCACTGAATAGTTAAATCTAATAAGAATAGCTAGTATTCATGATTCTGATGCAATATCTATGTTGGCTTCTGAAACTGTTGTGATTTCAAAGAAAATGGATCAATTTGGAATAAAATATTTTCAAACACCTTAGGTGTTAAAGGAATATTCATTATGACAAATATAAGATTCTCAATCATCTTATGAGACTTTGAATGCTATAAATAATAGACCAAATAATCCTTATTCTAATTATTATAATCCCAGTTAGAAAAACCACCCAAACTTAAATTGGAATAATAACACTGCTACTGTTAATCAACAGTGGGAAAACAATTATGTGATCCCATTGGGGAATTTGAATAAGCAGGGAAACACTAGTTATAGATCTTATTATCCTCCAGGTTTCAATAGTAACCCACAATTTATGGAAAGAAGTTGTCTATGGAAGAATTGATATTAAACATGGGTAATCAACTACAAATTCAAGGAAATCAATTACAAAGTCAAAGAGCTGCTATTAAAAATATTGAAAAGCAATTATGACATATTACTACTGCACTTAGTAATAGACCTTTAGGAACTTTACCTAATAATGTTGAAATTAACCCAAAAGATCAAAATAAAGAACAAATTAAGGCTATACAGTTAAGAAGTAGAAAAGATTGGAACCAAGAGTGCACAAAGATGTTGAAATTGAAAAAGAGAAGGTGGAAACTGAAAAAGGTAATGATAATATATATCCTAATTTATAATATCCGCGTAAACCAATGAAAATTACCATTGAAAGACCTCCACCTCTATTTTCTCAAAGATTGAAGCAATAAAAGAGAGATAAATAATTCTTAAAATTCCTAGAAATCCTTAAAAGATTAACAGTAAACATTCCCTTCATTGAAGCCTTAGAACAAATGCCTAATTATGTGAAGTTTATGAAGGATATATGGCATAAGAAATGAAAGTTTACAAATAATGAGACTGTTCCACTCAGTGAAAAGTGTAGCGCAATTATTCAAAAGAAACTTCCTGAAAAACTCAAAGATCTCGGTAGCTTCACTATACCTTGTGTTATTGGAGAAAATTTTTTGGGAAAAGTCTTATGTGATATGGGAGCCAGCATTAATCTCATGCCTCTATCAACTTTTAAAAGGTTAGGAATAGGAGAAATTTCCTCTACTTCAATAACTCTTCAGTTAGCTGATTGTTCTATTACTTATCCTAAAGAAGCGTTGAAGACGTTTTAGTAAAGATTGATAAATTTATCTTCCCTATGGATTTTATTGTTTTAGATATGGAGGAAGATAAAAAAATTCATATCATTTTGGGAAGACCATTCCATGAAATTGGAAGAGCTATGATAGATGTTCATAAAGAAGAATTAGCTATGAGAGTTAATGATCAAGAGGTGACATTCAATATCTTAAAAGCTATGAAATATCCCAGAACAGAAAAATATGATGAATGCTTTCAAATGGACATTTGTGACTACTTAAATGATGAGTATTTTAAGGAAACGTTTGAAGAAAAAAAGGAACAAGAAAATTTGAAATATGAGGATTAAAATGAAATGGAAGATAATTATGATGAAATGGATAATGTGGAACTGGATTATGTTCAGAAAGATTTGAGATGTTAGATATTACAGAATATGATAATAAAATCTAATCCCATCTATCATAAAACCTGATGAACATAAGATGAAAATACTTCCTATATATTTAAAGTATGTGATCTTAGGAGAATTATCTACATTACCAGTTATTATATCCTCAGATTTGAGTGCTTTACAACATCAGAAATTGCTAGATACATTGAAAAGATATAAAAAAGCTTTTGGTTGAAATTTAGCTAATATTAAAGAAATCAGTCCTTCAATCTGTATGCATAGAATTTTATTGGATGAACAACATAAACCTAAAGTTGATCCGCAAAGGAGATTAAATTCATTAATGAAGGAAGTAATAAAGAAAGAAATTTTAAAATAGTTCGATGCTGGAATTATATATCCTATTTCACATTGTGCGTGGGTAAATCCAATCCATTGTGTTCTTAAGAAAGGAGGAGTGACTGTTGAGACGAATGAAAGAAATGAATTAATAACCATTAGACAAGTCACTGGTTGGTGAATCTCTATTGATTATAGAAAATTAAATGTCACCACTAGGAAATATCACTTTCCTTTACCTTTTATAGACAAAATGTTGGATAGGCTTGTTGAGCATAAATACTTTTGCTTTTTAGATAGTTATACCATCTATTGTCAAATATCAATTGCTCCTGAGGATCAAGAAAAGACAACATTTACTAGTCGTTACGGAACATTTGATTTTCAATCAATGTTATTTGGATTATGTAATGCACCTACAACATTTCAAAGATGTATGATGTCAATTTTCAGTAATATGATTGATAATAGAATAGAAGTTTTTATAGATAATTTTTTTGTATTTGGAACTTCATTTGATGCTTGCTTAAATAATTTAGAAAAAGTTTTGGAGTTATGTAAAAAAACAAATTTAGTTCTAAATTGGTAGAAATGTCAATTTATGGTTGCACGAGGAATTGTGCTTGGGCATAAAATTTCTGAATATGTTATGGAAGTAGACCCTGCAAAGATTCAAATCATTGTGAAACTACCACCTTCAAACTATAGTAAGAGGGGTTAGAAGTTTTTTAGGACATGCTGGTTTCTACAGGCATTATAATAGTTTCACCTGAATGGGAGAAACCATTTGAACTTATGTGTGATGCCAGTGATTATACAATTGGAGCTATTTTAGGACAAATATATGATAAAATTTTCAAAGTTATATACTATGCTAGTAAAACTCTTAATGTAGCTCAAACTAATTGTATTAATACTGAAAGAGAGTTATTAGCAATTGTATATGCTTTTGAAAAATTTAGGTCGTACTTAATTGGGATTAAATTTATAATGCATATAGACCATTCTGCTATCAAGTATTTAATGCAAAAGAAGGACAGATTAATCAGTTGGGTACTTCTAATGCAAGAATTTGACTTTATGATAGTAGATAGAAAATGATCTGATAATCAAATAGCTGATCATTTATCTAGGCTGGAAAAACATGAATTATCTGATTTTGAAGATGAAATCAGAAAAACTTTTCATGATGAACAACTTTATAATATTAAGAAAGGGAATTTACAGTGGTATGATAATATTGTGAACTATATTGTAAGTGAAATTTTATGACCTGAACTACCAAAGCAACAACAGAAAAAATTTGTGTATGATGCCAAATTTTATTTTTGGGATGACCCATATTTATATAAACAATTCAAGGATTTATTTATTAGGAGATGTGTGTCTTATGAAGAAATTGAAACAATTATTCAGAGATGTCATGATTCTGAATTTGGGGGACATTTTGGAACTGACAAAATTGTAAATAAGATTTTACAATCTAGATTATATTGGCCTACACTTTTTAGGGATGTTAATAGATATATTAAAAATTTTGATCGATGTCAACAAGTAGATAATATTTCTAGAAGAAATGAAATGCCCCTAAATTTTACATTGGAAGTTGAAATCTTTGATGTTTGGGGATTAGATTTTATGGGACCATTTATTCCTTCATTTGGGTATATATATATATATATATAATATATATATATATATATTGCAGTGGATTATGTATAAAAATGGATTGAAGCCATAGCATTACCCGGATGTAACGCTCAAAGTGTTTCAAAATTTTTAATGAAAAATATATTTACAAGATATGGAATATAGAGAGTTATTATTACTGATGGTGAATCTAATTTTAGAAATACTCTGATTCAGAGATTAACTGGAAAATAGAGTATTATGCATAAAATCTCAACTTCTTATCATCCCAAGATAAGTGGTTTAACTAAAGTATCTAATCGTGAAATTAAACGAATTTTGGAGAAATTTATAAATCCCTATAAATTAGATTGGTCTATAATATTAGATATTGCATTATGTGCATAGAACTGCTTATAAAACTTCTATATGAATGTCTCATTATTGATTGATTATTGGAAAAACTTATCATTTACTAGTTGAATTGGAACATAAAGCATATTGGGTGATTAAAGAGTTCAATTTCAATTTAAAGGATGCTGGTAAAAAAAGATTATTGCAACTTAATGAATTGGAATAAATTAGAAATGAATCTTATGATAATGATAGAATTTATAAGAAAAAATGAAGATATGGCATGATCGGAAGATTATAAGACAGAGATTTGATCCTGGACAAGAAGGTTTGTTATATAAGACAAGGTTGAAATTATTTCCTGGAAAACTAAAGTCTAGGTGGATAGAACATTTCATTGTTATAAAAGTTTACCAGTTTGGAGCTGTTGATATTAAAGATCCTAAAACTAGAAGAATATTTAAAGTTAATGGGCACCAATTAAAACCATATTTTGAGGGGTCACGACCAAATTTTAAAGAGGTTTTAATGTTAAGTCATCTTGAATGAAACTAACATTTGTCGGACTGACGACGTTAAACCAAGCGCTTTATGGGAGACAATCCATAGTTATTTGTGTTGTTTAGTTTTTTTATTTGGTTGAAGTTGATATTATTATTAGATAGTTGTATATTTGAGTTCTACTCACTCATAAATATCCTAAACGGTGTTAATTATTGAATTGTATCGAAGATTCAGAGTTTATTTGAATGAAAACTTTGTTGGAGAAAAACTGTGCTCTGGCGTAGACAGCGCCAGAATGGACGCCGACAGTGAGATTTTTCAGATAGCAAATTAAAAATTCAGAGCTTGGGCGCCGATGGCGCCCTATCCAGCGTCAACGACACTAACGGCTGAGTAGCGGTTTTTGGAGTTTTAAATAGTGGAATTTGATAGTTTTAAGTGGGAGTTTCATCCTTATAACTTCCCAAACTCATTTTAAAACCCATTAACTCCATAAAAATGAAAGGGTTGTTCCAAAATTTGCAATCCATGGCTTCCAACTTTTTAGAATCTCCAAGATTTAGAGTTTTCAACACGAGAAAGTTCAACAGTTTTGAGGCGCAACGACTTTGCGACAAAGTCCTTATAAAGAGGGGGCATATCAAGGAAAGTGGCTTTGTCAATCGAGGTATGAATGTTCCTAGTACTCGAGTAGAAGAAATTATTATGCAAGGGCATTGAGAAGTGTTTTGTTATACTACTGTCGCAGTAGTCATTCCCGTGGTAAAAAAATTTTAAGCAAATCTTCATATAATCAACCAAGGAGTCCTCTATGTGTGAGGTAGGTGGATATCATTCACTCCTTCCAAGAGTAATGAACTTTATATGATAGATAATGTGTTAATCTGTCAATATACCAATTTTGTCCCTACGAGAGACAATATGAATGAAATCTATCGATATTTTACGGATGAAGGTAAAGATTGGGAGATAAGAGACGACGAGTAGGTCAATTTCTCTACTACCTTATTGAATCTTGAGTCGAAGCAATGACATTTCTTTATATCTCCGAAATTACTCTCGACCATGAAAATTAGTAAAGTGACGAAAGAAAGTGTAATATTGAATTGCTGCATTCAAACTGGAAGATTTATTGTTTTTATTGGTACCATAATTTTGAAATTTGTTTTGGGTTTGATTGTGCATGGATCAAACTACGGTATAGGCCATCCTTCTACTATATTTCTTCTCTGCAATCAGTCACAAGTACCATATGAAATTTGGGAAAAAATGTTTCTCCCTTGGAAGCCCATGGACCCAACTAATATTTATGGCTGTCCGACAACTAGGGATGAAAATGATCTGAGCATAATTGTAGACCAACCATCTCAGAGTTTACAACAAATTCAACCTTGTTTTCATGAAAATGCATAGTTAATTTTGAGGAAGATCTAGAAACTGGAGAAAGAGATACAAAATCTAATAGATGCAATTAAAAATATATCTGAATGATTTGATCACCAAGATTGGAGGATGAAAGAACATTTCGATCATATTGGACGTATGGAAGAAGGATTGATATGATTGATGAAGAAGAAGGATTGGATTGAAGAGGATTCGACTGATAAATTCCTGTATCGACCCTTCTACAATTTGTTTGTGCCTCACCAATTCATGGGAGATATCAGAGAAGATAACACTGACATTGATGAGGACTAGTGATTCTCTTTTTTATTTACTTTATTTAATATTTGGACTTTATTTGCTTGAGTTTGATTTGTATTTGGCTTGCTTATGGTATGATTTTAGACTTATTATGCTCGAGATTTGAATTTATGTTATGCTTTCAACATTAGAGTATTTTGGTTTGATTGCAACACTGAATTATTGATGTAGTAAGAAGATTGATATGTGTAAGTTTGTAATTGTGGATTTATACATAATAAGTGATGTTTTTTGTTGTTTGTGTAATATTTGTATTAGGTCATCACTTAATTATTAATATAGATGCTTAAAAGACTAATTAGATGTTGTAACTTTGAAACGATCAAAATCACAAAATTTTAAGGAATCCTAAAAATTGGTCTGGCACCGACAGTGCCCAAAACCCGAAACTTATCCCAGATGTTTTAAACTCGTGATTTTGAGCCTTTGACCGCACTTATCCTTTTTCAACATCCAACCAAGGCCGAATAGCACTCCTAGGGCTTGCTTGCATTTGGATTTGAGGCGATTTCAAAGCTTTTTGAGTTTGGATCTCATCTTCTCTTGGTAAGAGCTCAACTTTAAACTAAAAAAATTTTATTTTCACCATGGAAATATCCTACATTGGAGAGATTCAAAAATTTGGGTTTTTTGAAGAAAATCTTGAGATAATCCATGGTGAAATGCTCTTATTTGTTAGATTTGACTTTGAAGTCTTCACATTGTGATTTTGGAATTTATTGAGATTTATTTGCAAATCTTCTATAATATTTTGATATGGCTCCAAAGATGTTTAATGGAAAGAGAAAGGTTGATTTTGATGAAAGAAAATTTATGAATATCAAAGCATGGTACTACTTCAATTCTACACTCTGAAGCAAAATGTATACAAGATTGAGGATTTGAAAATCGGGGTGGAGTTGTGGAATAGATGATAGATGATTGAAATTGGAAAACGTTTGGTTATCTTTCTGTCGATACTATTGCTGATGTAGTCCGTGAGTTTTATGCTAACTTGATGTGGACTGAAGAAGAATACGTGCTAGTTCAAGGACAAGTGGTAGAATTCACTCTTGCACGAATCAATGATTTCTAATAGTTGAGAGATAATCCATTCTGTGAGTACAAATATTTTGGAATTATGGATTCAACCTTAAATGAGTTAATTACTTTTCTTACTGATGGAAAAGGGGAGTGGAAAACTAAGCAAAGACAAAAGATAAATTTTTCTGCTTCCACTCTAAATGTAGCATCTAAACTCTAGCATTACTTTATTTCTGCAAGACTACTACCTACTTATCATCATAGTGAAGTTTCAAGGGATAGAGCTATTCTGAATTTTTGTATTCAAAACATGAAAATTATTTATTTTGGTAGAATTATTCATAATAATATTTAGGCTATAGCTAAAGAAGAAACCACTGAAGGATTGGGACATCCTGCCCTGATTTACACATTATGTGTACAATCAGGAGTTGAGGTTGAGAGTAGTGAAGAGTATGTTCATCCTTTAAAGCCCATTAGTAAAGCCAACATTCGCACATATGAATCTCATGTAGGATGGAGATCTGGAAGTAAGAGTAGTGAGATTCCCTCTACTAGTCATGACATACCTTCTACCTCCGGGACATCTACTATTTCTAATGTTAAGGACCAACCGATGATACAAAAAGTTGATATTACGAAGCTTCATAGCAAGATTGATGGTTTGGAAGCAAGAAAAAAACATCAATGATGATTATCAGAGGAGAAGAGTGGAATATGATATAGCTTAGCATGATGCTCAGATGAGATTTATGAGAGGAGAAGCTGTGATATTTCTTACTTGCCCCTGTTATATTCCATACCAGCCTGAGGAAGAAGATAGAGCAGAAGAAGAAAGAGATGATGATTGGTAGTCTAGTATTTTGTTGTTTGTTATTGTTGTGTTGATTTTTGTGTTTGTTATTTGCTTTTGTGGAGTAGTTGTGAGTAATAATTGTAATTTTTCTTAATTTAAGTTAAGTTGTATTGAAGCTTATGTTGGTTTGTTACAGTTGTAGTAAAATTGTAATGGATGTTGTATTAAGTGTTTATAGTGGCGTTTTAAATTTTCTTTACCTTGCAAATCTATGATATATATGTGAACAATGCTTCTAACTATTTTATGCCTGTAGTTAATTTTTTAATTAATACCTGCATGCTTCAGAAGAATCAAAAGCCTGGGGCAAGAAAGTTAGTTTGCTTTTTGTTTTTCTCTCTTTTATAATTTGATATGCACCGAAAAACTTAAGTTTGGAGGAGGAAAAATTAACTTTTATTTGTTCTCAATTAAAATATATATTTTTAAAATTATTTTAACATGACTTAAAGTAGTTGAGCTTAACTTTAGATAACTAAAATTTTTTATTTCATTTAAATATCATAGTAGATTTGAATGAAAGCTTTTAGTAGTGAAGGTTAATTTTATGAGGCTAAGATATTTAGCATAAGAGGATTAGACTATAGTTGACTATTTAAAGTAAAGAAAACTGTATTTTTGAAATGTTAAGAGACTTAGAGGTTTATGTGAGGAGAAAAGATTGTGAATCTATGATGAATAATTTAAAAGCTAATATATATCTATAAAGTAAAGAGGTGTTTCAAGTTCCAACTTTAGGGAGAGAAGAGTGAAGTTCAAAATTATTAAAGGCTATCCAGATATAGTAATCCTCACAATAAAAGAGAAAAAGAAAAAAAGAAAGAAAGAAAGAAAAAAAAAGAAGATAGGATTTAAAAGCAATCCCAAAAAGAAACAAAAAAAGAAAGAAAAAAAAATTATATGCGAGGAGAAGCTTGAGGAGATGCCTAATCAAAATTGGCTTCACTTGAATCAACTTAAGGGAAGAGCATAGTTACATTTTTAAATTTATATTTAAAGTATTAGCATCCTTACTGATAGAGTTCAAATGAGCTTCTTTTTCATATGATCCTTCAAAGTACCCTTAATGTGACAAATTATAGTTATTCTTGAAATGAATATGAGACTAGAACTCTTAGACTTGATTACTAAATATTTTTACACCTATAATTTTGACCAAGTTAATGAAAATTTTTATAAAATACATGCTATTTTATTCATTTAAATAAAAAATCATAGTATTCTTTAGGTAAAGTTTACTACTAAGAGCCATATTTTTATGTAGTAAAAAGATTACTTGATGACAAATAGTAGTAAAGTTTGGGGATTTTGATGCATCAAAAATATGTTTGATTTTTCATATATATTTTGTACTCATTGTTGGTGATATTAAAATTTAAAGGAAGGTATTTTTCATGTTTTACTGCAAGCATGATGATTTTAGGCAATTGGAGTAAAAAGAAATGAATTTGGAGCGAAAAAGGCAAAAACTAGGAAATTGAAGTTCAGGCGTTGTCGGCGCCAGAATGGGTACTGGCGGCGCATTTTCTCAGAGAGCTCAAGTAATTAAGCGTGGTAGGGCACCGACGGTGCCCAATGTCGGTAGAGGCCAAATTCAATGTATTTTGATGACTTTTGGAGGGCTTTTTTAAGCATCTATTGGGGAAATCATCCTTATGCTATTTTAACTTGATTTTGGCGCCAGAAAAAGAGAGAGGAGTCTAAAGAAAAAGTGTTGTGAGTGTTTGAAAAGTGTTTTAGAGTCTAAGGTTTAATGTTAAGTGTTGTATTGTGAGGGATTCTTCTCAAAACAGTTGTAGGAGGAGAGGGAAAGTGAGGGATTGTCTCTTCCATACTATTCCAAGAGAGAATTGTTTGTTGTTGTAAAGAGAAAAGGAGATTCAAGAGAACTTCAAGGGATTTGATCGGATAAGAAATTGAGATAAGTTATATTTACTTCTCATTTTTTATGTGACGTTGCTTTTACATATAAAATCTTTGTTTTATTGTATCTTCTCCATGAATTCTAAGTAGATTTCTTCGTCTTTCTCCTTGTAGTGATATATGGTGAAGTGATGGTTTAGATTAGATGTGTCATATAACTGTTAAGAAATTGTGATGATTTTTCACTTCGTACTTCATTTACTTTTTGATCTGGCTAACTGAATTGTTAAAATATGTTGTGAAACATACGATCCAAAAAGACTATGTTTTCAATAACAAAAGTGAAAATTACATTCAATGTTCATGAATAAGTGATGTAGTTCATAAGGGTTGGGCGCAAATAAATAGGGAAACATGTTTATTGAGCGTAGAAATGAAGATTTTAGGGTGACAGACTTAAATCTCCAATTCGGTCCTAGTGTTTGTAAATTAAAGCGAGAGTTAGCCTTCAGGTGAATGGAAGTGGGAGTTCTGGAGTAAGAGCCAGTATCCTCCTAGCCTAACCACAAATTAAGGGACTAAAACTAGGATTATCCAATGTTATTTATAGCACTTGGAAGTGGGTAAAGAGTAGGTATGCTCAGATTTGGCACAATACAAAAATCTTGCTGATCTTTATCATTCACTCACTATAATATCATTGTAAATGGGGAGGAAAACTTCTCTAAATTTGAACCTTGCGTTAAAAAACTTATTATAGTAGGTAACTTTAATTTTAAGTATAGAAAGTAATTTAGTGATCTTAAAATCTCTAGCATCGTTAAACTTTGGCAACTTTAATATTTACTTTAAGCGCATTGCTAATTTGAATATTAATTTTTTTTGCTACGCTTGAAGGTTTGCTTCCACCCTGTGGGATCGATAACCAAGACTCCGCTAGATCCATGGATTACTTGAATGATACATGTACCTGCGTATAGATTAACTGCTTTCTTATTAAATTTATTATACGTTGTGACTGAACTGAAAACACTTTTAAAAATTTATTGATATGTAGCATCCACTGCATCATTTCCACAAGGCTTTAAGCACTCTCTCATTTGGCCGTGAAGAGCTCTAATTATAGCCATGGTGGTTTTGCTAAGCTCAAGATGTCAATTTGGGTGTATTGAGTTGCTGAGGTGGAGAGCTGAGCAGCGCAAATGGCCAATTAGGGTTGGACACATAGGCTAGGTTAAATTGGGTTTGATTTTAAGTGGAGTGGCTCTCGGTTTGGCCACTTCCATTGGTCAAGAGTGGTGGTCAGGTGGTTAGGTGAGCCAGAGGTCAAGCCATCAAGGTAATTAATTGAGTTAGTGATGGGTTTTGGAAAAAATCCCTTTGGTTTAGGTATTTAAGAAAGAATTTAGGGGACCTTTAGTCCATGGCTCAACTTGGTTGAGTTTAGTAGATCTACGGTGGCTCCTAGGGTCTAAATGCTGGTTGTGGTGGCTTGGCTTAGTCATATTGGCTAGGTTTAGGTGAGCTTGGGTCTTAAGTTCAATATTGGGTCATTTGGGTACATGTTGGGCTAGGTTAGGTTTAAGCTTGGGTTGAGTCCAATTTATTATTAAAAATGGTGTGTATGATTATCACAAAGTTTTTAAAAAAGGATTGGACTGATTTTGAGGGTTTGGAATGTGAATTTGGTGGAATTTGGACATTTGGTTAATTTGAGCTCACTTGGGATTAGACTTGGGATTAGGTTAGGCTAGAGCTTGGTTAGGGTTCAATTGATCATTCAATTTGATGTAAGTGATTGTCATGTAGGGTTTTGGATAGAAATTTGGTGCAAATTTTAGGACTAGGGCACTCAATTTGGTGACATTTGGGCATGTGGCTCATTTGGGAAAAATTTAGAGATTTTAACTTGGATTAGATTTGGGTGAGGCTTGGGTTAAAATTATGGTCAATAAGTGGATCAATTTGGTTTGTAGTAATATTATGAAGAGTTTAAAATTCAATTTTGGAGGCATTGCTTAGCTAAGGGTTTCAATTTGGGAGAATTAAGTACATGATCAAAATTGGGGCTTTTTGGTTTGGATTGAATTGGGTTTGAAATTGGATAACATTGTGCTCGCATTTGGCTTATATTAAGTTTGGGGATGATGAATTTTTATTTGGAATTGAAATTGGGGAGTATTGGGGTCGATTGGGTGGACATTGGAGGTGATTTTGTCACTTTGGGCCTTCAAGGGCGATTTGGGGGGTTTTCGTTAGAATGGATTAATTTAGGTCCAATGAAGTGCTTTTAATTGTTTTTAAGACATTTGGGTTGATTATTAAATTTTGAGGAATTTTTGGAATTTAAGGGGCATTTTGGTAATTTTAGCTAATTTGCGGGTATTTTGGGGACTTTAGTTAATTCTGGTGGTGGAGAGCATTTTGAAATGATTTTTGGAGAAAATTAGGTCATTTGGGCAAATTTTGGGAATTTTGTCAAAAATTAGGTTGTAGGGGAAATTTGGTAAATTGGGAAAAGTTTGGGTTAAATGGGTCAAAATTGGGATTTTTGATAAAATTGAGATGCATTAAGAATGTCGATCATGTGGTCAGCCTATTTGAGCCATGGACAAAGGAAAAGTCGCATTTTGGATTCTCCATGTGTTGGTCCTAGCTAAACCCTAGCCTAGGGCGAAAAGCTTGGGGAACCACCCACATGAGTTTCCAAAAGCAGGGAGCAAAGGTAGACAAGTTTGGTTCAGGTTTGTGAGGTGGTGAGTGAAAGTGTAGATTTTAGGTGTGTTTGTGTAAGCTTGACCCAGACCAGACCACCCAGAGCAAGTCCTAAGACTTGACCATCCTATAGGGAACTCCCCTTGAGTTTCATTATACTTAGCCTCATCCTCCTAAGTGCTTAGAGGTTAGACTTTAAGCATTTGAAACTCTAAGTGAAGCAAGGAAGTGTTTTGAATTTCTATGAGGAAAGGGTTCCATTGCTAGTCTTCTAAGATAGTCACCAAGAAAGTTCAATGCTAGATCCTAGGCTGCCTAAAGAAAGGCTAGACCTCAACAAAAGTGAGGTCAACAAATGGAATCTCATTAGGTGTGGTGTGCCAGACAAGCACACCACACATATTGGTGTTTACCGACGAGATCAACAAAAACCAACACAATTGTCGGAGTTAGCACACTCAAAATAGGACATAGAATTCAATGAGAAAGCGTCCGTTGGGGATTATCTGGTAGAAACCTTCAAACCCTGGGAACTCTCACTAAGGAAAACATGTAGGGTACCTTCATTATGGAGCTATGAATTTTAAGCTTCCACATTCTGAAGGGGATTTGATACGCTTTCAGAAATTTCAATTTTGCTTGGTTTTAAATCTTAAATTTTGGATTTGATTTAACTTTGACTTGAGTTTGATCTTGTTTTTTGTATTTAGTTTAAATTTTGAATCTGATGTCGGTTTTGATTTTGCTCTTAATTTGAGTTCAGGAGTTTACTTGGTGGAATTTGGACTTTGATTCTTGAATTTTTTAGATTTTGATTTATGATTTTGATTTGAGATTTGATTTTTGAATTTTGATTTGAACTATTGCGATAGGAAGGGATCCTAAAGCAATACGGTGTCGGATGTTGCGATCTTCAACCTCTAAAACTTGATATGAACCATTGCAAAACAATGCGAAATCGGACGTATGAATCTTCATTCTCTAAAATTTAATTTTTTAAATTTGGACCATTGCGATAGGAGGAGATCCTAAATCAATGTGGTATCGGATGCTGCGATCCTTAACCTCTAAAACTTGATATGAACCATTGCAAAGCAATGCGGAATCGAACGTATGAATCCTCATCCTCTAAAATTTAATTTTTTGATTTTGGACCATTACGATAGGAGGAGATCCTAAAGCAATGCGATATCGAATGCTGCAATCCTCAAGATTTGCAATTTAATTTTTGAAAGATTGCGATAGGAGGAGATCCTAAAACAAAGCGGTATCGGATGTAAAACCTCAACCTCTAGAATTTGATCTTTGAAAGATTGCGATAGGAGGAGATCCTAAAATAATGTGGTATAGGATGTAAAATCCATAACCTCTAGAGTTTGACATTTGAAAGATTGCGATAGGAGGAGACCCTAAAGCAACGCGTTATCGGATGTAAAATTTTTAACCTCTAGAATTTGATATTTGAAAGATTACGATTGGAGGAGATCCTAAAGCAATGTTATTTCGGATGTAAAATCCACAATCTCTAGAATTTGATATTTGAAAGATTGCGATAGGAGGAGATCCTAAAGCAATGCAGTATCAGATGCAAAATCCTCAACCTTTAGAATTTGATATTTGAAAGATTGTGATAGGAGGAGATCCTAAAACAACGCAGTATCAGATAAAAAATCCTCTACCTCTAGAATTTGATATTTGAAAGATTATGTTAGGAGGTGATCCTAAAGCAACGTAGCATCGGATGTAAAATCCTTAACCTTTAGAATTTGATATTTGAAAGATTGTGATAGGCGAAGATCCTAAAGAAACGAGTGTGATTTGGGGAAGAGTTATTCACCTTAGTCTGAGAGGTGTGGCCTTGATTAGAAGTGTTCAACACATTCGTGAGGACCTCTCAAAGCTCCTCCAAGCAGCAATTTAAGCTCTCCTTGGGTCTACAACAGAACTCGATCAGAAGGCAATTTCAGGTCTGAGGAAAGTTTGGGTTGGAGAGGCTCTGTGATTGTGCTTTTGTGGAGGATTGTCTTCTCTCAGTTTGGTGATGGTGTGGGCTCAAGTAATTGGATTTTGGTTGAGAGTGGAGTTTTGGTAAAATGTGTCATGTTTCCGACAAAGAACTGGCCTGAGAAATTGGCTCAAAGTAGTGGGTTTGGGTAACTGAAGACTGTAGGCCTACACTCAGGAAGGTCTGGAGGAGCTCTAGTGAGATTTTGGCAGAGTTTCCCTAAGGGTTTCATCACTCTCCCCTTTGGTCGTGAAGAGCTCTTTCTATAACCATGGTGGTTTGGCTGAGCTCAGGGGGTCAATTTGGATGCATTGAGTTGTTAAGGTGGAGAGTTAAGTGGCGTGAATGGCCAATTAGGGTTGGACACATAGGCTAGGTTAAATTGGATTTGATTTCAAGTGGAGTGGCTCTCAGTTTGGGATCCTCAAGCGCCTAAGCCGACAAGCCAGGCCAGGCAAGGTGGTCAGGTGGTCAGGTGAGCCAGAGGCTAGACCATCAAGGTAATTAATTTAGTTGGTGATGAGTTTTGGCAAATATCCCTTTAGCTTAGGTATTTTAGGAAATAATTTCCCAAATTTAGGGGACCTTTGGTCCATGGCTTAACTAGGTTGGGCTAAGTGGATCTAGGGTGGCTTGTAGGGTCCAAATGCTGGTTGTGGTGTTAGTCAATTTGGCTAGGTGTAGGTGAGCTTGGGTATTAGGTTCACTATTGGGTCATTTGGGATTAAGTTGGGCTATATTAGGTTTAAGCTTGGTTTTAATCCAATTTATTGTTCAAAATGGTGTGTATGATTGTCACAAAGGTTTAAGAAAAGGATTGGAGTGATTTTAAGTTGGTTTGGAAGGTGAATTTGGACATTTGGTTAATTTGGGCTAACTTGGATTAGACTTGGGTTTAGGTTAGGCTAGAGCTTGTGTAGAATTCAATTGAATGTTCAATTTGATTTAGGTTGTTGTCATGAAGGGTTTTGGATAGAAATTGGGTAGAAATTTTGGGGTTAGGGCATTCAATTTGGCGACATTTGAGCATGTGGCACATTTGGGGCAAATTTGGGGATATTAAATTTGGTTAGGTTTGGGTGAGGATTGGGTTCAAATTATGGTCAATTGGTGGATCAATTTGGTTTGTGTGAATTTTATGAAGAGTTTAAACTCAATTTTGTGTGAATTTCTAAGGGGTTCAATTTGGGAGATTTGATTTAATGGTCAAAATTGGGGCTTTTTAGTTTGGATCGAAATTGGGTTTGAAATTGGATAAAATTGTGCTTGTATTTGGCTTAGATTAAGTTTGGGGATGATGAATTTTGATTTGGAATTGGAATTGGGGAGGATTGTGGTCAATTGGGTGGACATTGGAGGTGTTTGAGCATTTTGGGCCTTTAAGGGCAATTTTGGGCTTTTGGTCAAAATGGGTTAATTTGGTTAAATTAGGTCCAATGAAGTGATTTTAATTGGTTTTAGGGACATTTGGGATGATTTTGGAATTTGAGGGAAATTTTGGTAATTTTGGCTAATTTGGGGGTATTTTGGAAATTTTGGGTATTTTGGTTGATTTTGGTTAATTTTGATGGTGTAGAACATCTTGAAATGATTTTTGGAGAAAATTGGGTAATTTTGGCAAATTTTGGGAATTTGGTCAAAAATTAGGTTGTAGGGGCAATTTGGTAATTTGGAAGAATTTGGGTTAAATGGGTCAAAGTTGGGTTTTTTGATAAAATTGGGATGTATTAGGAATGTTGATCATGAGGTCAGCCTATTTGAGCCATGGACTAAGGAAAAGTCTCATTTTGGATCCTCCATGTGTTAGTCCTAGCCAAACCCTAGCTTAGAGCTAAGAGCTTTGGGAACCACCCACATGAGTTTCTAAAGGCAGGGGATCAAAGGTACACAAGTTTGGTTCAGGTTTGTGAGGTGGTGAGTGAAAGTGTAGAGTTTAGGTGTGTGTGTGTGTGAGCCTGACCAAGATTAATCCACCCAGGGCAAGTCCTAAGGCTTAACCATTTTATAGTGAACTCCTCTTGAGTTTCCTTATGCTTAGCCTCATTATCCTATGTGCTTAGAGGTTAGAATTTAAGCATTTGAAACTCCAAGTGAAGTAAAGAAGTGTTTTGAATTTCTATGGGGTAAGGGTTCCATTGTTAGTCTTCTAAGATAGTCACCAGGAAAGTCCTATGGCTAGATCTTAGGCTGCCTAAAGAAAGACTAAACCTCAACAAAAGTGAGGTCTATATTCCTTTGTTCATGTTCTTAATAGTGCATAAATCAAGTTCCATCATCAAAAACTTTATGTCAAAATCATCAAAGCACTTTAAAAGGAGATCGGAAAAGTTAAAAAAGAATCAATAAGAAAATTAGGACAATCAAATAAATTTTTTTTAGTATTATATATCATATCCGTCTTCATCCATGTTAACCTATATCTGTCTTTTTCTACTTACATCCATGATGAGTTACTGAAAACTTCAGCATCTTCCACTATAACAAAGAAATGCAAATGAGCTACTGAAACATAAAAGTTTAAGAAAGTAACAAAGAAACATTTGCATATAATTAGGAAAGCACTAAAGAGTTTAAAAATACAAGTACATAAAATTAACACAACGATAATGCATTAGAAATATGCTTGTGATGATAAATATAAAAAAAAACTTAAATATTCAAGCGATTATGAAAACATCGAAGATAAAAGTCTATGAGGATAGCTGACATCTTCACAAAGATATCTCTACGATCCGGGACCTCTATCAACACTACTGTGAATAAGTACAATGCTCTATTCTCATAAATTTCTTGTGACTCATTTAGAATTTCAAGCGCATGTTCGATAGTAGTTGAATGAGAAGCCTGGGATTCAACATTGTAAGAGGACACCGGCTGGGACATCTACTTTATAAGGATAACAACACCATATTTTCTTTTATTGTCAACCCTCGGATGCTTGGAACGAGAAGTAGACTCATATTCATGCTACTCTGGGCTTGGGACTTCGGTCTTGAACCTCTAGGAATTCCCAGATTCACGGTATTGCAACCAAACCCCGTCTCGCTTGGGCAACATGCATAGTTCCCAGATGCAACCACCCCCTAAACATGCGGTCGAGCTATTCCTCTAATTCTAGCTCAATTCCAAAAATTTTAAATTTATTTGTTATGGGCACCACTGATATACCTATAATATATATCATTCATGTACACATTTTTATACCTATTTTTGAGTACTGCACTTTAATGGAAGGTATTTGTGTGTTTTTTTATACGTACAATTAAATGAATAAATATGGCTAAAGGAGTGAAAAATGATCAAATTTGGAGCAAAAATGAATGTGTGAAGATGATCCGAGACGCCTAAGCACCCAGATCTGGTGCCTAAGCACCAACAGACAGAGAAGGTCGTGTCTAAGCACCAAAGGCCTCATTCTTAAGCACAGGGTAGCTACTATTGAAGTTTAAAGAATTTTTTGCTAATTTTAAAGGGGTGTTTGAGGAAACCCTTGGTAAAAAAGTGAATAACTGATAGTGGGCATGAAAATGCATTCAAATTGCTCTTGAAAGGAGGCATCTCTTGGAAGATTCATTGAATGTAGACACGTTTTGAATATACACCAAAACAGCTTTTGAAAAACTATAAAAAAAATAACTTGGAGAGAAGAAAGAGAGGAGATTTGAAAAGTAAAATTTAGGGTGTTTTAAAATAATGAATTGTATGATTTTTTACTTAGGGTTTCTTCCCACTTATCTCATTCCTAGTGAATGGGAAGGTGGGTAGAGAGTTCTATGTAAGAATCCATTGTTTGTTAGTGATTAGAGAGATTTTAACACTCGAGGGGTGGGCGACCAATCCTAGGGAGTCTTGTAAGAGAAAGAAAGAGATTCAAAGGAACTTCAAGGGTTTGGTGGAGAGGAATTTGAGATAAGTTTTTATTTTTATACTACATCTGGTTTTAATTTAGAATTATTGTATTTCTACATTATTTTTATTTTTAAAATTAATTGTTGTTGTGTTTTCTCCATGAATTCTAAGCATTTTTCTTTATCTTATTCCTTAAAATGAAAAGTACTTAAGTGTTGGATGGAAGTTGTGGAAGTATTGATCTTTAATGCTGAAATAAATTGTGATGATTTAATCCTTATACTTCATTTACTTCTTGATTTGGCCAATTAAGATGTTACATTTTGATGGTATTGTCAAAATCAACTAAAGGTTAAAGTCACATGAGATTGAATGGATAAGAATGTAATTCATATAACTGAGTGCAAATAAATAGGGAAATATACTTTAATGGGTGTAGAATTAGAGGACTTTAGAGTGACAAGCTAAAGCCCTCAATTTGGTTTATTGTTTTAGGTTTTGATACGAGAAATTAGCCCCCGGGTGTAGAGAGATGAGACAACTCTAGACTGAGAGCTAGTATATTCTCTACCTACCGTCTTCAAAACTATTGAAACTTTAAACTAGCCAAAATACTTTATAGCATCTCTAGTAAGGGTAAAGAATAATATTGCTCCTATTTGACACGACACATTTTGAATACTTCCACAACATAAATCCTATACTTATTACTTGTTCATGATAAAGAAAAAGATATTTTTATTTATACTTCTTTTATCTTATAAAAATATCGTTAAATTTAGTTAATCATTTACTTTATTTCAAATATTAAAAATCACAAAAAAATTAAACTTCCAATCGTATGATAATATTTATAGTTTAAGTAAGTATCTTTTTCAAATTTTATTGTGTTCTAATTTCATATTAAAACTTTACAAGTTTCCCTGTGGGTTCGATATTTCGGGGCTTAAACAGACAGTACTATATTACTTGATAACGATACATATATTTGTACAGAATCTCAAATCTTAAATATACTAGTTGAACTCTTATTTACATCGGAGTCAAGTTTTTAAATCGTTGTGAAGAAATAAATATCATTAAAGAAAAATATAAATTATATCATATATATAAATCAAAATATTTACGCATTATAAATACGATAAAGGGATCAAACACCTACATAGAAATAAATAAAAACTCAATTAAAAAAAATATAGAGAGTGACAAATGAACGAAAGTTATGATCAATGCTCACCATAAGTCTTTCGGCCCACCACTCCTCGAGTGCATCAATTGAATGCTTCACTGGATCCTGCCCCAAACCTGTTGAGTCTCATTTAAATTCCTTCCAATTGTTTCAATCACTCTTAAGTTGATCTAACTTGTTCTTCAATTGCATCCTGTCGTACTCTTTGTCTGTAATTTTCTTGAACTTCTTCATAATATTTTGCCATCATTCCTTATTGAATAAAGTAATTGGCATGTTTCCCTGTTCAATTTCCTTGATGCAAAGGTCACAAAAAATAATTTTGGTCTCTTTTACCCATAGTGCCGTTGTAACGGTCTCTTTAGTCTTAATTGACATTGTATTACTACAATAAACAAATATTGTAACATAATAATAAAACCAATGTGACAAAATACACGACGATCATTGTACTGAAGCCATATATTGTAGCATAACACATAAGGAGTAGCAAAATAGAAATCCAAGCATTTGCTTCATGGAGTAAATTTAAAAAATGCACAATAATCATTGTATGAAAGAAAAGCTAAAGAAGTAGTAAATAGAGGAAGCACTATTTAGGCACATAAAAAACACCATCATTTTAACTTTTAAAATGTAAAATACAACTTTTTAAGTGAATTTTCTAGGGACATAGTGTTCAGGCTGAGTGTTTTTATTTTTATTTTTTACCTTTCGCCCATGTAAATGTTCTCAAGTTGGGAGTTTACTATGGCGTATAAGAGAATTTAACCCAAGCTCTTGACAATAAATTTCAAGAAACTTATTAAACTTTCTTGCTAGAATCCCCAGCTTTAATTTAGCATATCATAGCTGCATCTCGTAGGGTCTGTTTGGGTTCAATCCCCTCTTTAATTGAGTATATCATAGCTGCATCCCAAATAGACCCTAATAGTATACTGGTAATACTGGTAAAGTCGTGGTTTGAAAATTTTGTATGTTCCAGTGATCCGATTAATTACTAATTTTAAGTCCCTGAAGACTATAAATTCTTGAATATCCATTAGATTTTCTTAGTACACCAGTGATTAAGGTTTCATATTTCGCTTCATTGTTAGTACATGGCTCTAACAAATGATTTGAGAATCTCATCATTTCTCTTTCAGGGGTTATGGACACAGTCATATTCTTGCTTTCCAAGGGATAATCACATTTAAGTTAGCTTCCTTCTTGGCTGACAAAGCACCGTCGAAAATTGAACAAATTGTTTGTTGAGATGTATTTGAATTTGTTTATGTTTTTCTGGATTAGAATCATTTATTTAAGTTATTTGAAATTTATTTTTATGTTAATGTTGGTTAAAATCATTACGTTTGTTTTAGGTTTATCTCAAAATTTATTTTAAGTATATTTGAGTTTATTTAAAAATTATTAAGTTAACTATTGAAATTCATTTGAGTTTATTTAAAGTTTAAGGTTTATGGATAGTTGTTGAAGTTGGTTAAAATTTAATAAAGTTTGTCAAATTTAAGTTTACTAAACTTTATTTATTAAAGTTGGTTGAAATTTATTAAAACGTGTTGCATTTAAGTTTTTAAAAGTTTGTTAAAGTTTGTTAATATTTTATTTATGTTTGTTTAAATTTATTTAAGTTTATTAAAATTTGTTAAAGTTTAATTAAATTTGTTGAGGTTTATTAAAATTTATTAATGTTTGTTAAAGTTTTATTGAAAGTTATTTACATTTGTTAATATTTGTTAACATTCATTTAAGTTTGTTAAAGTTTATTAATATGGACTCAAGTTAAAGTTAACTAAAGTTATAAGGTTTAATTGATGCTTAATAATTTGATTAAAATTTATCATATTTGTTAAGTTAATTGACATTTTATTAATTGTTTTTTTAAATTTTGGTTCAAAATTTACATTTTAATTTGAGATTTAAGATATTGAAATTCAAGGATTTGGGCCAGTTAAGATTGAAAATTAGATTTTGAATTGTTTACCCAAAATCTGGAAATAGGATAAACAACCCATAAGTTGCGCCCTTGATATTTAGTTATAGTTGAAATTTTTGAGAAGAGTGTAGAGTCTTCGATGATTCATACTGGTAAATATGGGATGAGCCTTTAGCACGAAAAGGAAGAAGTGAAGTTACCTTCCTTCATGGTTTTAGGTAGAAACGGAGCAGAAAGAGTCGAAAGATGAGAGTTTTTTGTCTTTGTACATCATGATCTTATTATTGCCTTCATAGTTAGCTCTAATCACAACTATATCACGAGAATTCAGTCACAAAGGAGATGGTTTTGGGCAAAACCGGGAGGGGAAGAAACACGAGTGTTTCGCATAGAAAGGGGAAATGTGTTTAGGCGAGGCATGAGAGGGGGAGTAATGGAGGTGAGGGTTTCTAGCAAAGTAGAGGAGAGATAATTACAACTAGATAAATTTACCTTTAATTAAGTTAATTTTATTGCTAGTAATTAAGTTTTAATTAAAAATTATCAAATTAAATACAATTAGAAAATTTAACTTGTAATCATTTAATAGATAATTAATGAATAAAATATAATTTAATTTTTATAGTATTTTAAAGAAATTCTAAGTAATTCTTTATTAAAATAATTAATAAATAATTATTTAATATTGATATATTACTTAAAAGTAATTTGTTAAATAAAATTTAATTAATAATTAATTATGTTAATGAATAATTATATATTAATTAGGATAAATAAAAATAAAAAAATTAAACTAAATTAAATTATATTAATAGTTAATTTTAAACTTACTAATAAAATAATAAAAGTTTAATTAAAATTTTATATTTTAACAAATATAACAATTTTTTAAATCTTTAATATAAATTGTTTTGCAGGCACAGCCTCCCGAGGGAAATACACCGGAAATATGATCTCAAGGGCGCAACTCATGTTCTGGCGGCAGCCGCCGTGGCACCGCCACCTTCACCCTTTTTCCACAGTCGTCAACCTCTCCCACCTCTCCTCCCCCATCAATCTGGATCACCTTACCTCCATAACCTCCAACTCGGAACTCCTCGCTTCCTACAGCATCACCCCACCCATCCGCCCCTGGCCTTCTCGCCTCACTCCGGGCCGCCTCGCCTCCATGATCCGCCGTGCCACCGATGCTAACCTCGCTCTCCGCATCTTCCAACATGCGGCCCACTTCCACAGGGGCTTCTCCCCAACCTACACCTCCTACCACGCCCTTATCGACCGCCTCGCTCGCGACCGCGCCTTCGATCTCCTTACTCCGGTCCTCTCCTCCCTCCGCCGCTCCGGCATCCGTTGCGGCGAAGAAGCCTTTATTGTGCTTATCCGCGCCTACTCTCTGTCTTCACGTCCCGCCGACTCTCTTCGCGTCTTCCTCTCCATCCCTTCATTCGGTGTCCAGCGCTCTGTTCGTTCTTTCAATGCTCTCCTCAACGCTATGATCCAAAACCGCCGCTTTAGCCTTGTGGCCCCGCTCTTCCGCAGCTGCCGCTCTAAGTTTGGTATCATCCCTAATGTTTGTTCTTGTAACATTCTGCTGAAGGCTTTATGTGGAGCCCGCGATCTGGTTGGTGCACGAAAGGTGCTCAATGAAATGCCTGCCATTGGGATTGTCCCCAATGTTGTATCTTATACCACGATAATTGCCGGGCACTGCTCCATGGGCGATCTTGGTGGTGCCAGGGAGATGTTTGATGAGATTATAAGTCATGGGTTGATGCCGGATGTTACTACGTATACTGTTCTTATTATTGGATATTGCCGCAAAGGTTTGATTGTGGATGCTGCCCGTCTCATGGATGAAATGGAGTTGGCAGGCGTGGCGCCAAATGATGTGACTTACGCTGTTTTGATTGAGGCATGCTGCAAGGAGCGGAAGTCGGAGGAGGCTCTGAATTTGATTATTAGTATGCTGGATTCGAAGTTTGTACCAACCTCCAGTCTTTGCTGTAAGGTCATTGATGCTCTCTGCGAAGATGGGAAAGTGGAAGGTGCTTGCTTGACATGGAAAAAGCTTCTAAAGAATAATGTTACTCCTGATAATTCCATTTCCAGCACCTTGATATATTGGTTGTGCAAGAAAGGGATGGTTTGGGAGGCAAGGAAGCTCTTTGATGAGTTTGAGAAAGGATTTATTCCTTGTGTATTGACTTATAACACACTTATCTCTGGAATGTGTCAGAATGGGGAGTTGCAGGAGGCGGGGAGGTTGTGGGATGATATGATTGAGAGGAGTTGTTCCCCTAATGTCTTCACTTACAATGTGCTGATCAATGGATTCTGCAAGGCAGGAAAGCCTAGGGAGGGGATTAGGGTTTTAGAGGAGATGTTGGAGAGCATGTGTGCTCCGAATAAGTATACATATGATGTTTTGATTGATGGACTTTACAAGTTAGGAGATGTAGAAGAGATTGCGAAGGTAATTCAGAAGGCAGTCTTGAAAGGTAAATTTCTCGATGTGGAAAGTTGGAATGTTATTGTTAGTAAGATGCTCTCAGATACTAATCAATGGAGGGAGGAGCTTAATTCTTTATTGGAAACATAGATATAAAATTGAAGTTCATATTATTGATGTGATTAAAGTTTGGCTCGTATTGATTGGATGATGTGTGAGGCTGCTGTGGGTTTTCTTAGTGGCTTATTAATTGAATATGATGTGGGGAGCGCACATAAATCACAATCTCCACAAACAAGGTATAGCTTTCCTGAGACTTTAAGGTTGACTCATAAAAATGTTACTTTAGTGGTGGCATGCTTTGTTTGTCTTGCCTTCAGTCATCAGCCCTGACTTACAAAACCAAATGATGCTGTTGACTGGCCACCTCTCTCCTTAGTCAATTTATACACTGCGTGACCTACAACTGGAGGATGACATAGGTAATTCATTGTAACTTTCTTGTGAAATTTTTTTGATGATGATAATAATAATAAAAATCTTTGGCATAGTTTTCTATTCTCTTTAAATTGTTTATTCCAAGAAGCATCAGCTACTTCAATGCATGATTATTAGTTAGTGTGTTTTCTGCTATTGGGACTGAATAGGCTATGCTAGTTGTGGCAGGTGCTTGTAGATAGTTTAGGGATGCATAGGCAATTGAATATTTTATGTTTCAAACCTTTCAAGATGTGATAAAGCATATCAATCATCCCAGTTTATGTTTGTTATTTTTTTTAGAACTTCCAAGTGAATTTAATTTCAAACCTTTCAATATATGATCCTTTCTTCATTAAGAGTGTTTCTATCACTGGAATGCTCCCATCTCTCTTGATGATCTGGTTCAAGGAATGGCTAGACATTGTTTTAAACTTAAGAGTTTAAAGTTTATCTCGGTGGAATAAACATCACTTCAGAAATATCTTTTCTTCATTCTCGAAACTGAGGAGGAGAAGGTGATCTAACTTGAAAATTCAGTGATGGGTTATCTTAATTAGCCTTTAAATGCTGACCTTCTTAAAGCTAGAGTCAAGCTCAATCATCTCCAAGATATGGAGTAATGCTTTTGGAGGCAGAAAACAGCTTGTAATTTCTTAAAAAAGGTTTTAAAAATTCTGAATACGTTCATTCTCTTGTTTTCAAAAGAAGAACTTTTAATCATTTTCATTAAATCAAGCTTGATAATGACCAGTGGATTATCAAAGATCAGGATCTTGCTAATTCTGCTATTTAGTTTTGTCTATTACTGTCTGTAAAACTCCTAATGTTACCCAATCCTCTAGCACTCAATTTATTTTTCATATTCTATCTAACTAAGATAATTTTAACTTTTTACTCTCTCTTGCTGAAGAAGAGATCTATTCCTGCATTCTTTCTGTGAATAGTGACTCTATAGATGGGCCAGATGAATTTAGGACCAATTTTTGCCGGCTTGTTTTTAAAATTGATATCATCAATGTTGTTTTAGACTTCTTTAGTGATTCCACCATCCCTAGGTTTTTTACCAACACCTCTATTGTCCTAATTGCCAAAATCCCAAGTTGGATCACTGGAGTCATTAGAGGCTCATTTGCTTATGCTCTTTCTTTAACAAAGTAATCTCTAACCTTTTGACTACAGATCAGCCAACATTCATCTCATATCTATTTTTCCCAATCAAATTGGCTTCGGAAAGGGAGAGCTATTGTGGATAATATCTTTTTAGCTCAAGAGCTCACCATTGATCTTGATTACAAGACTAGAGGGTACAATATCATTATTAAACTCGACATATCCAAAACTGATAATAATATAGATTGGAATTGCTTAATCAAACCCTCTGAAAATTCGGTTTTGATAATAAAAGCATTAAAATGTTTTCCAACTGTTTTGATAATGCTTGGTTTTCTATTTTAGTCATTGATAAATCTTATGGTTTTTTTAAATTTTAAATTGTTTGATGCAGGGTTGACCCCTCTCTCCTATCATTTTTATTATTGTTGTTGAATATCTATCTCGTGTAATTAATCACCTTTTTAGCAAGTACCCTTCATTCTACTTTGAAATTAAATTATTTCATGATATTACTCATTTGAGCTTTGCAGATTTTATTATCTTTTGCAATGGGTCTGCCAAGTCTATCAGAAGTATTAAAGAAATTTTTCAAGACTTTGAAATCCTTAGTTGTCTCCCTATTAATAACTCTGAAAGCTATTTCATTCCTTCTAAAATAAGAGGCTTAGCTCTTTATCTTGTACCAATGATATTTTGGGTTTTAATGCCCATTATTTACCTCTAAAATATTTTGATACTCCTACTTTTAAAGGCACTTAATGCAAATTTCTCTTTTATGATGCGATCTCTTTTATTAGGAATAAACATTCTAATTGGGAGCTGTTGACCTCATTTTTGGTGAGGTCTAGTTTTTCCTTAGGATTTATGATTCTAGCCTTAGGGTTTTCCCTTTAACTATCTTAGATCCTTAATAATGGGACCCGCTTTGTTTTAGGTTTTTGAAACCACTTTGTTACTCTTTTTAGAGTCCCGCATGTAATTTTGTACCTCTAGCACATAGAATGTTGCAATCAACGTGAGGAACTCAAAAGGAGTCCCCCATAGGACCTTTGAGCCATAAGATTACCTTGCGCACATTTTGCACCACCACGCACATAAATTCCTCAATTTGCGGCCTCGACACCTTCAATTTCTTTGCCATTGATCGAAGCTGAAGCCAATTTGCCAGGATGATCGACAACGAGCCAACATTTCAAAAAGGATCAAATTCGACGCGTTTTTTGACTTGATCGTCGACGAGGTTGTCCGAACGACGCCGGATGACGAAACGGACTGTGTCGGCGCGTCCGAACCGTCGAATTTGCTTAGGAAGGACACGCACTTCGCTAGGGTTCCGAGCGCGAATAAGCGACGCAAAAATTCGGCATGTTTAAATGAAATAAAATACTAAAATTTCTTCTTTTTATTAAAGGCCCTGAACCGTAAATTCACGCACGCCTCACCCCGCTCGGCTCTCCCTCTGTTCGATCGTGCGAGACTTGACCCCTTTCCTTCGCCCGAGCTCCTCTCCTCTCCTCTCCCTCAATCGAGCCCCCCCTCGAGTCGTCCCTTCATGAGACGAAGGAAGAGTTTGACACTTCAACCATGTTTGAAGTGTTCTTGCGGCTTTCCTTCCAGAAGCCGCACTAGGCTATGACCCTTTCCTCTTTGGTATTCCGATTTTGGCGAGCTGTTCCCGTAGCGCGAATGCGGTAGGGGGATTCTCCTTCCCCAGGCCTCTTCCCTGGTCCTCCTTGCCGCGGTTGCCTTGGCCCTCCTGGTGGTGATTTTCTTTTCTGGCCTTTTCTTGTGCTTGATTCACCTTGGGGTGAATAGGCATTCCTCTTCTCTATTGCTTATAAATAGCCCCATTTGGGGAGTATGAAGGGCTGGTCTAATTCTTCTTTGAGAGGGGGAGGTTCTGTCATTTTTATTTCTTGTTGCTTCATTCTGTGTGTGAGTGTATTTGAGGTTTTGGTAAACTTTACTTGCCCTCGATAGAGCTTCTTGGAGAGAGGAAGTGTGTCGGTTTTCTCTTGGTTTGCTCGAGCCTCTGTTCGCTTGACATTTTGGCTGGGCTGCTCGGCCTTACTGTTGGTTTACTCGACACTCTTGCTTGGTTGCTTGTTTCACTGCTGAGGTATAAACCCCTTTGTTTTACAGCTTGGCATGTTTGTTTGTTGGGAAGTTCTCTTAGTGGTAAAAGTTAACTAGCTAGCCTCTTTTCTTCTTCGTCTTGAAAGCTCTATAATCTCTCATCTTGTCAAAAATGGCATCAAATATATATGGCTTTAGGTGTTAAGAAGAGGCTTTAAATGGCATGCTACGTCTCCCTTTACTAGCATTTCTTCGAGCTTGATATGTTGCACTTGGGGGGAATTCGGTGGTTTGCATCTTTACGGGGTGCACGTGCATGGGTGTGGTGTCTTCATTCTCCTTAATTCTAATGCACGGTTTCATGCATGTGAAAGTATGATATGTTTCTTGGCTTTAAACTTCATAGTTAGCATGACTTAGATGTTATTTTGATGGCCTTTTGGCTCCATGCTTATTCTTTACCTTGCGGTTTGGGTTGAAGTTTGGAGTGGGTTGAATGATGATGATGTGAGGAAGAGTTTACTCATTTTCAGAAAAAAAAATAAAAATTGAAATGTGCACGAGATTATTTTCAAAATAATAAAAAAAAAAACATTTAAGGGTTGGTGGGTTTTTTTTTTTTGTTAGATTTGCAATGTATTGAGCCCATTTTGTAAAACCTGAAGATCATGGTGGCTTAGGGTCTGTTTGGGACAACTTAAAACAGTGGTGGCGTTTTTGAAAACGCCGTTGCAGCGTTTGTTTCTCACTTTTCACTAGCTTATTTAAAAACCGAGTTTCCTATTTGTTAAACAAGTCGACCGCAGTATGTTGCCCGCGTACTGCGTTTCGTTCGGATAGTTTACTTCGGTGCCCTTGATCGCATCTCTCGTGTTCTCGCATCTTCCTTCCCCTCGTTCGCATCCTCTGCCTAGCCACTGCTCCCTCTTCTTCGACTACCCTCATTCGCATCCTTTCCTCGCACTCGACAGACAGCCGCCGAGTTACCCATGGAAGCCACCGGACTTTCCCCAAGTCTTCTTCCTCGTTTGGTCGGGGGCCTCCAACGCCCTTCCTTCCTAAGCTCACCAAAACAACGCCCTTCCTTCCTCTGTTGCCCGCTGCTCTCCCTTCCTCCATCGGCACCTCCGCCCACCTCGCCAAATCTATCTCTTCCTTCTTCGCTGTGACTGGCAGCAGACGAGGGGAAGGCCCTGAAAGTGCCGCCAATGGTGACAGAATCGGGGATGACATTGAAAGCACCTCCGCCCTGAAATTTTGCAACAGTCACCACCTGCAATTGAGGATTTACAGGAAGGTCAAAATTATAGAAGAAAGTAATATTTTGATGATTCAAAAAAGGTGCTAAATGAAAGATGAATACCTGAGAATCTATTTCTTCATATTGGAGCCATTGTTCCCTATCCTGCCACTGACACCTTCCAGCACCTGCTGTTTTTCCTATCTGTCGTAGAACAGCATTTGTGGTTCTTTCCTTACCGCAGAACATCAGCATCTGCCGTTTTCTTCCTTCAGCCGTAGCATGTATCTGTTTGGGCTGTTGATTTCCTCTCAATTCCTATTTTTTTACATATCTAACACCCAAATTAGCTAATGCATTCTTAAAATATATTTTCTCTGAAACTGTGAGCACTGGTTTGGTAATACAAATTATACTTTAAGTTCTTTTCATGTCTTTAAATTGTCTTTCATGTCTTTAGACTGTCTTTGATCTTTCTTGGAGTCTCATAGAACTTCATTTAAGTTTTATAGGTTTGCTCCATTTAAGTTATATTTAAGTTTGTTGGATGCAGTTCTTATGTTTGCTAGCAAATCATTACCTGAAGAAGGCTAATGAATAAGAAATCTTCTATAGAAACACACAAACCTTGTTATTCCCACTGAAGTTATTATCAAACATTTTTCTATGGTTTAAGATTTTTAAGCACATTCACATCTGAGTTCCATTCATCAATATTATTGCCCCATTCAAGAATAAATCGGTTATTTTTCTCTTTCCACATAAATTTGCAGTGCAAGTCTCTCTAGCATCATTCACATTTGAGTATATATTTAATTGAAGAGGATGCTGGTATGAGCATATGAATGTTTAATTTTTTTTCCTTGTCAAAGTCTAGTTCAATATGGGCCTACTGATGAGAGACGCATGTGACTGTCAATTTTTTTGTTAATTGCTTCATTGTCGGGACTTATTGCATTGACATTCATCTATTTATCCTGGGAATTGTTACACTTTTGTGAATTGGGATTACATAGAAATGATTCGTGCTTTGGTGGTGGTAATTATTGAAGCTTGTTTTTAACGATTTAGATGTGTAACTACACGAAAAGTTGCTTTCCTGCTAGCCATCTTGATGAAGGGCATGATCTCAACTGTGTTAAATTCTGCTGCTTTCATGCTAATAGTATATTTTTTTCATAAAAAGTAGATTGAAGATTAGGTGTTAGATGTGTAAATACATATGAATTGATTGCTATGCATGTCAATCTTCTTCTCTCCCTCTCCATATAAACATAGGAATTAGGTGTGGAAGTGAGGGATATGTATACATTTGCCATTTTTTTATGTTTACTCCATATGAAAATCAATATTTTTTTCTTTTCTTTGAAGGAATGTATGGCCTTACATTAATTTCATGCTATGCCCTCTTTTTTCAAGAGGTATTGGTTATGCTCACTCTGAGCACATTAGCACTAAGCACCTTACCTGTTGATTAGCAGACCAGAGAGCTTTGGATATTCATGTGGACCTTCTTGAAGAAATATTAGATGGTTTTATGAGATAAGAAATGAAGAAAACAAAGTTAAATTTTGGTTCTATATGATTAATAAATTTATGTTCTATATGATCAAAAATTTATAATGTAAAAATTTTGATGCGTAGATAAGTTAAAGCTTATAGTTGTAGATCGCAACACTTCTCCCGTCCGAATTGTCTTTTATCTATAAAAACTCTGAAATCGCCTATTTTCCAAACACACAAACAAAATAGTTAAATAGTTTATTCAAAACAGGGGCAGAATGGTCATTTATCCACAATCAGCTGTTTTCTAAACGCAGAACGAAAGCATGCAGAATGCTTATCCGGATCAGCCTACTTATCGACAGATTATCGTGATAGAGTCGCTTATCCTGATAGTTCGCTTATCCTGATAAGTTCGCTTATACGAATAAACCTGATAAACCGTGCACTTGCTCCAAATGTACCTTTACTTTCGAGAATTTGAAACACTTGGGAGTGCTATTTTGCCCTTCATTTTGTTAATTTCTTTTGAGGGTGGTCTTCAAATGCTTATTTTGAATTATGCCTTGAAACACTCCGAGAAGGTTTAAATTGTAGAAATGCTTTCACACTTGCTATACATCTATGTATAAGACATTTATATTCGTTTACTTATTGTTTGCATCCTTGAAATTGATGTTAAAAAGTTTATGTTGTTGCTTGGAGGAATTTGAGAAAAGAAAGGGTGATTGGTAGCAAAGATTCATGTTGGCATGCTTAACGTAAAGTTTTGGGAGCTTTCATTCCAACTTTCCGCTCCCTGATTTCATTATTGGATTGATTTGGCTTGGTTTTGAGCCCATGTAGGCTGTGGTTCAACCTTGTTATTGGGTGGACGTGGCTGCAGTTTGGTTGGTTCGTTTTGGTTTGGTTTAAGCCTTTGCAGCATGTGGATTTGCCGTATGAGGGCTTGGTTTTGTTCCTTGAGGTGGCCCGGTTTTGGCCTCTTAATTGGGCTCGGTTTTCTGGGCTTGGCTGGGTCCGGTTCTAGCTTGACAGGTGGCTCGGTTTTGGTTTTGTTGGGCTTTGTTTTCAACGTATGTGTGGTTGTGCTTTCGGCATTTGTGGCAGCCCTGTTTTGAGCCCGTTAGTGGCTCGGTTTTGTGTCTTGATGTGACTCGGTTTTGGCTTTGATTGGGCACGGTTTTGGGTCTAGTTGGGATTTGGGTACAACCTTATTTTGGGCATGTGAGTGGTATGTGCTTTTATTTTGTGTGGCTCGATCTTGGACAGGGGATAGTTTGGAGGTTGGGTAGCTTCGGGCTACCAGGTTTGGGAGTTCTTTGTTGCACTTTTTGGAATTTTCTGAGACTATTTGATATATTACACTTTGAGGTCTCCTGTTCAGTCACGTGTAGTCACTTGGGTTATGTCTTCGGGGCATCCTGGGGAGTCGTGGTCGGTCATTTTAGGAGAGGGAGTGTGTCGCTTTCAGGGTGGGTTCGACATGTCTACCTTTCCGAGAGGTGTAGAGTCCTTGTGTCCTAAATTTGGTGAGGGTTGTCGGGGTCTTGCCTCCGAGAGATTTTAGTGGAGTTTGTCATGATTGGGGACTTCGGGAGTTCGGGATCGTTTGTTTTCTGCGATTTTGAGGATCGATTCACCTTCTTTTCTCTATTCTTTTAGGTGAGTCGTTTCCTCCTTTTTTGCTCCGTTGGTCAGACTTTTGCAGTATGTACGAGCACAAATGTGTGCGTATAACCTTACGCTATATGCGTCGTCAACGAGTCGTAAGTAGGATGGTTCGGGGATTGGACACGAGTGATGAAAGAACCATCTATCACAATTCTGCTCAACGACCTTACGAGGATGAGGGATCGACAGTACCACATCTCTAACACTTAGTAAATGGGTACCCTTCGCCTCTACAAGTAGTTGGAAGTTTCTGCCTGCTAATATGACTGATCCATTTACTTTTAAAATATCAAAATTTTTTTTTAAATGAATGATAAATAAAAATTTCTTTTAAAAAAATGAAATGAAATCTTTCCTAAATATTTTATAAAAAAGAAAATTCACGGGTCAGTCGTATGAACTATGTTAGAAGTTTTCTTCTTCTGTAGCTGTTAGACTGGGAACCTTTACTTAGTATTGGATCACACATGCGTGGTGATTCGTTAGGGCCCTAAAGATTTGATTTGTCTCAGGGTCCTGATTCTGAGTCCTCCCACCATCATGCTTACGGTCCTCTTCGGGCTCTCCGAGCGTTTTATACCATTTTCTTTAAGTTTTTACGGGACGTCTGCAAAATTTCTTCAAGTTTTTCGTGTTTTTCACGATTTCTCTCGACTTTTCCTTGAGCTTTCTTTTTACTTTATCATTTATCCTCTTGTATGTAGATGCATGTTCACTAAACCCATTACTATACTTGCTTGTTTGTACTTGTGATTTTGTTTCTATTCGCAGAAATAAATAGACCACGTCGGACATACAAGTTCCTTTTATGTTTTACTAGCTAGCTTTTCTTCGAGCATATTCATCGCTTTCTTTTCTCGCACATTTACTGCATATTCTCTTCTACTGCTTTTTCTTTTATTGCACCTTCTACTATTTCTTTATGTGCACTATATCTTTTAGAATAGGAGACCAGTAGTATGGTTTCATAGGGGTTGTCCAAAATAAAACACTGACTCAACAATTGCATATCCACCTTAAACTTTAAACTTTAAACTCAGTACTGCTACAATATGGAGTACGAAACAAAACTTCGAGGGCAGCACAACGAGAATGCAGGGAATGGAGGAGGACGATCTACAACAACAAAACAAGCCTACACCAGCTAAACTTTCCTTTAGTTTAAATAACAAGCCATAAGATTTCGAGGTAGTCCGTCTAGTGCGACAAATTCTCATTTCATCTTTTAGGCTTTTGCACAGCCATGTTGTGCAATCTAAGCCCTAACTCGCTCTAATTTCTGAGGTCGTCGTACGATACGACGTAAATCCTCCTATCTTCTAGGTTATTTGTATAATCGGATATTATGCAAATGTAATTTCTATAATTAATGCAGGATTAAAATTCAAATAAATTCGCTTCGAAAATTTAAAGCCCAATAATAGGATAGTTTGGGTAGTCATTGAGGTTCGCCTCTATTTTGTGACATCCCCTAGCCCTCGCTCCTTTGATTCCAGAAATAAGTGTTCGTATTTGGTCCTCTCCCACTTGACTTTCCTACACACTACCTTGAAAATCCTAACGTTTGAATTCATGAAGATATATACCTCTGATCATCATCGAGAGTTCTCTCGTGCGACTTCGATCTTTTGATGAGTAATTAACTATAGTGGTCATTTATAATGAGCTTTAAGAACCTATGTAATATAAATTTTATCTAATTTTTAATATTAGGTAGAGGAAATTATCGGTCGAAATAAAAGGTTCGCTGACTACAACGGATGTCATCAATTCTGTAGTTTATTTGATCGAGTCATATCATCAAGTAGCGTATCTACTCCTTGAGATAGATATTTTTTGCTTGCGATATTATGTTCGTTTATTTAAACTGTTAAATGAATGAAATTCATCCATTCTCATTTTTCTAATTTAAAATATTATTTTCAAATCAATATATACCTACATTTTTTTTTAAAATCAAAATCATGTTTTATACAATATATATACTTTTAAAAATTTATCCACATTTAACGGCCGATTGGAGCATCATCTTTTATCTATGGGAGGGAGACTTATTTTGATCAAATTTGTTTTATGTTCCTTGCCTCTTAATCTCCTCATGTATTCATCCAACCTCTTTTGTTTGCCTTAGGCTTGATTGCCTTGTTATTAAGTTTTTTGAGGTACTACTTCTTGTGCTAACACAATTCACTAGATGAAATCCATCCATTCTCAATTTTCAAATTTAAAATATTATTTTCAAATCAATATATACCTACATTTTTTTCTTAAATCAAAATCATGTTTTATACAATATATATACTTCTAAAAATTTATCCACATTTAACGGCCGATTGGAGCATCATCTTCTATCTATGGGAGGGAGACTTATTTTGATCAAATTTGTTTTATGTTCCTTGCCTCTTAATCTCCTCATGTATTCATCCTACCTCTTTTGTTTTCCTTAGGCTTGATTGCCTTGTTATTAAGTTTTTTGAGGTACTACTTCTTGTGCTAACACAATTCACTAGACTCCTCGGGATAAAGTTTGCTTCTCTACTTCGGAAGGTGGCTTTGGGAGTAAAACTTTTATGAATATGGCTGAGGAATTTTCTACCAAAATGTAGTGGTCTTTTAGGATTGGTTCTTGCCGATCGGCTAATTACATGAACCTTAAGTATTGCTTTAACAAGCACCCCTCCATTTGCTGGCCCCATGTGGCCATACTAAAAGTTAAGTTGATTCTCTTATTTTTTGGGGTTTGGGAAAATCAATGTGTTATTTTGGTAAGGTAATTTGATTGGTAAAATTTTTGCTGACTTTCTCTTTAATACTATCTCTACTTATTCTATTAATGTCTCTTAATTTATTCTTCAGGATAGATGGAACATTCCCAAATTAAAATAACTTCTCCTCGACTATACCATTGAGGATGTAGTCAATATTTCCCTTGTCTCTGAGAATATGGATCATATCATCTTTAGTCCTTCTAAAGATGTTTCTTTCTCTTTGAAGGAAACTTGGAACCAACTTAGGATTTTTTAAGCTATTCTCTTTTTCACGGAACAAGGTTATCACCACTTCTTGTTATATTTGTGTTTAAAATATTTAACAATTGGGGCAATTGCATACGGACCATCCGAAACTTGCTATTTACAAATTAACATCCCTCTTTCATCCATTTTTTGAAGTCTTACTCAAATATCAAAATTCATGGTAAAATACCACCCCATATTTTTCATTTTTATCAAATTTTCAATACTTTGATCGTGGAACACATAAATACATCGGGTCAGTAGTTCAAAAAAATCACCTGGGTGGTTAATTTGTAAATGTCAATGTTTCAGTTGGTCTGTATGTAATTATCCCTTAAAAATTATATTCCTATTGATTTCAACCTTTGGAAGAGATTTTTCCATTCCGTCTAAATCTAAATGTTTTGTTTTCATTTGGGAAGTACTAATCATTTCTTTTTGAGTGCTGTTATTGATGCTAAGTTATGGAATTGTATGGAATTTATTGAATTAACTGTGCAGCAAATGTAGATTCAATCAGTTCTATTCTCTTAATCATCTGGCTGCTAATTGGTTAGATGCTTTCCCTGGCATTCATAACATCCATATCATTATTGTTTTAATTTCTCTCATTCTCTGGATTATACGGATGGAAAGAAATACTGCAAAACATAGATGTATTAGAATAAACTTTTATAGAATTATTTGGAACATTTGGGAGAGTTCTTAACCTTTTCCAAGCTAATCTCATTGATAGAAAGAGCTTCAAACATTGCTCATCGGGGCTTATGTACTTTAATATTCCTTAACCTTCTAATAATGTGATTCTTGCTAACATCTTGGTTTATTGGCAAAAACCCCCAGCTGTTTGGATTAAAATCAAAACTGACGGTTCCGTTTCGATTAACCTCTGTGGTTTTGGTTATTTATCAAGAGATGGTAATGGTAATTTGCTTAAGGCTGTTACGGGTCATATCAGAAGGTGTTCTAATATCTATGCTGAGATATTTACCCTTAGATGTAGCCTTCGCTTAGCTATTACTTTACAGCTTTTCCTTTGGTGAGTTGGTATTTCTGGTGTAAAATTTGATTAAGGGGAATGATGTTAATAATAGTGCTTTCCCCGGGAAATTAATGTTACAGACCAAATTTAATTACATTACAAATATTAATTTTATTCCAGGTTTACATTTTCAAGCTTATTCTACCAACCTTGTATTGTCATTGTTGCTATTTTATTCTAGAGTGGCTGTTAACCTTCTCAGGTTACCCCTCTACTTTAAACTTATGGTGGCCTTGCTTGGTTTGGTACCATATAGGATTAATGATATTCATCAATATCTAATCATAAACTGTCTTTCAACAGTTGAGTGGTATTTGCTTAAGTGCGTAGATTAGTAGCAAAGGTCTTCTTGAGATGAATGTACTAATGTGATCATAAAGCTTCTAAATTTCATATTTGAAATTGCAAAAGAAAATAATATTCTTTTTTTTTTTTTTTTGAGAGAATCTTTCACTTTAGGAGGATGGGATGCATCATTTTATCATAGATATCTCTAAATAGCATAACTAAAAAGAGTAATGGCAAGATCTAATCTCTAATAGTAGAACTAATTTTTCATCAAAAGCTATTTCATATTCAATCTTACTGACCTTTCAAAAGACAAAATGTTGTATTAATTTAGTTGTAGGAAAATGGAAATAAAAATAAAGATAACAAGAAGTGAAAATTATATTGTTGCCATGAAAGGGGCGGCAGTTCTAACAGGTTGTTGTATGAAAACAGTTGAAATGTTTTGCAGAGAGGCAGATATCATTTTTAAAGTTACATGTGCGTTTAATGCAATGGCATAATTATTATTAAGTGTTCATATGTTTCTTTAACGCTCATCGGGCTGTTGGCAAATGATATCTCCTTGAAACAAAGGACTACCAATTTGTTTTTAGTTAAAATAATAACTAATTTAAGCAAATGATATCTCCTTGGAACAAAAGATAACCAATTTGTTTTTAATTAAAATAATAACTGATAAAACACTTTCTGGTGAATGTAATTTTTATTTCATTGTCATCTATAAAGTCTGAATCATTGATGTTCAATCAATTGCTAATAAATATTGTCAATATTATCCTGTTTATAATTAAGAAAGAAATTGAACTCCATACAGTGAACCTATGATTTTTAATCAATCAGTATTGAATTTTATTTATATATTGTTGTTAAGTCAATTAAATTATGTGATCTGACATATGTTTGTTTAAATAATTAAAAAATAATATTTGCTCTAGTGTTCTCTCTTAGTTGATTCGTTTTGATTGTTTTAATTAGATCTTTTCATGTTTTCTTTCTTTTTACCTTCTGCCTATTATTTATCTTCTTTTTAGTCAAAACTAGCAACTAGTTCTCTTTTCCCCAAGGTTTTTCTTTTCTATATATATTAGAATTTTGATTTCTCAAGAAATCAAATCTTCAACATGCATCACTTTCATTTACTTCTAAAGTGTTGCTCTGCATGCAATATTGTTTTCAAGCCCTCACTTCTACACCAGGGCATCAACAATTTTTAGTAAATTTTTTAACATCACAGAAAGCTTAGTCCTTAATTACCGGTATTCTTTATAGTACTATCTACAAAGCACAACAACACATTTCTGCCTTCAAATCTAAGAAGGGAAATTTACATACCTGGCACACAATTCTAATTTACTTATATATCTCACACTTAAATTTTCAGATTTATATAATAACACTTTAGCGATTTAAATTTATACATGAAAACATGTATTTTACTAGTAAAAGATGATGAGAACACTATTTTTAATGTGATATTAAACATTTAGTTGATACATGTGTAAATATTAAAGTTTAGGCGTGAGATATATAAATACATTAGAATTGTGCTATATAACGTAGAATTTGCATGCATGACGTACCACTATAATAAAGTACATTAAAGTTGACATACAGCAGCAATAAACAGAAATTAAGAGAAGACAGGGCATGCATCCACCACAACTCCTTCAGCACTAGGGCAGTGGGCCAGAGGACAGCCATCCAGTTCATTGCCCCACCATTTCAAATTAATGTTCTCCAGTCCCAGACACAGATACAGCAACACCGCCATGAAGGCCAAACCTGCATCAAGCGATCCCGATAACACATAGTTATGCCGCTGCCACCAGTCTCGACGGTAATTGTACACAACATAGCCTGAAAGAAAGCCAATAACGATCCATGTGGAAAAGTTGACTGCTGTTGCAGGTGGCATACTTCCAAGGCTACCAATCAACACTGGCACGTTAATAAGCTTTATCCACTTTGCAGAAGGGAAAGCTCTGTGGGCAATCCATACAAGAAGTGGAGCAATGGTTCCAGCCAGGAAGAACCAGTTTATGGCAGAGTAGCTTCCCAAGTCACCAAAGATCCGGCGAGGACCAATGAGGCCCCAGATGACTGAGGCATCATAGAAGACGTGGTCTCCTGGACATGTCCATGGGCTATCTGAAGGAAGGAGTTCTCTGTCACATATGTTGGGAACTGAATCCATAAGCCACCATGCAGTGCAAAGGTAGACCAAAGACGAAATCACAGTTCCCAAGACCTAGAAAGTTGGATGCTAACACAGATCAGGTATGGATTTGTTTGATTGTAATCTTGGAACAAATTATATGATTATATAGGTTCTATCATTTAGTGTTTTTAGGTTGGCTTTCCTATAGTTTGGTTTTGCTGGATATTGTAGAATAATTGGCAATTTGACCGATGGTTGTGTTGCTTTATGAGATACTAACCTGGGCCATGAACATTGTTCTTGGGGGTATTTTCATGTAGTGACCAAGCTTGAAATCTTGTAGAAACATTAAGGCTTGAGACATACTGATATAGCCATAAACCTTGAAGCACATGTTTGCAACGGGGCGACCAGGGTAGATATATCCAATGATATACTCTGTTATGACGTTTAATCCAGGCGTCTACTTCATGAAGGAGAAGTTCAGAATTTGAAAAGCTTCTAATTAAGAAAATATCGGAGGATGCCAAGTGAGTACCTGATTCGTGGTCGCGGTGATGACGCCAATAGGAAGGGTGAAGAACATGGCAATGGCACATGCTAATAGAACTCCCCACCAGGGTAGCTGGAGCTGATCACTATAGTACTCACAAACAAAAATAGTGAGGGTAATGTTGATCACAAGTATGCAGATGAACCACCATTCTGGAACTTGCTTGTATCTTCTCATAAGTCTTGTGTGCACATCCATCTTCTTGTCTTTGAATGCGGACTTGCTCATTTGCCACATTTCACTGCAATATATTACAGAGAGCAAATAAAGACAAATTCTAAAGCCCTGGACTCATTGGATATGAGGAGAACGATAAGATGCTTACCTTCCATGGAACAAGAGTACATGTGAGAGAATAGCTGTGAGGGAGGCAAATCCCATTCCATAAGTCATTGCAAAAAAGGTGCTCATATAGATGGGACCATTCTTCTCATAGGCATTAAGGTCGAGGTGGAAATTAGAGTCTATGATACTTGTTACGTTATAGATTTGCCCATTGGCTGTGAAGAGGTTGTCTGAGAATATGGGGAAGGTCTTGGCATGGTAAATGTTGAGCCAGTAAGTTATGGGGGTGATGACATACATGATGATGATGAAGCCCACAGCAACATTAGCAGTGGCAAACCATGGGCTTGCAAGGGGGCTGCCTAGGTAGGAGGAAACAGTGGACCAGTCAAGACCAATGGCACCAATTCCAAGCCCTCGGAGGCCAGAGCCGAGTTGATGTGCAAAGACAGAGTTTGGAAAGATCCAGCAGACCCATGAAAGGGATGTGAGCATGCTGAAGATATAACCTGGGAAGATGTAATAGGCAAAGCTGCAGATGAAGGCAACTAGAAAAAATTGGTTTCGAGTAAGACTGCCCTTTGCACGAACTTCCTTCTCGTGAAGTGCGCTGCAAACAAGAATTTATAGTGAAGGTAAACACTTAGAGCACCACATGCATAAGCAAAATATTCCATGCTTAAGCTCTACAATATCTACTGTCGTAAAATATTCCAATAAACAGATTATAAAATGCATTTTTGCTTGTTTTCATACACAAGAAATCAGTAAGAGTAGAATTAGCACAAATAACCAATCAAAATGTTAAACTACTATCATGCAAGAGCTGTATCTGGAATTTATCTTTTTTAGCAGGCTAGTTGAGCCTTTGCCATGCTTTACAGTTTTCAGAGAGTTATGTTCCTTGGTATACTTTGCATATACTCAACTTAATTTCTGTTTAATTGAGCATCATGGTTATGATCAATGGCCATTACCCTTGCAGTATTAAGCATCAAGTAGCTAATTATAAAGCACACAAATATATTATTGTTACTTCATAGGGCTAAATAATTATCAAACAATAATGATGCGGATGAATTGAATAATATATGAATGAGGAACAATCACTTTTCCTTGGAAGATTCCTGATTTGCATGCCAATATGGTCAAATAACATGGACGCAAAGCTCATCTATTCAACTTGGTATTACTTGATAAAGAAAGCAAGCATTATGCATAATCTAACCATAGTAGAAAGAACATTCTTGTTCTATTACTTGATCAAAATATTTTTTAGACCCAAATATGCCTTCAGAACAACTGATTTATGAATTTGAGCTGCTCTATGATTACACACTGATATTTGGCTTTTGTTTTAAGAGCTGAATCCTAATTTTTTTGTCCATACATTATACCAGAGCATTGCTTTGCACAAGGAAAAAGAGAGGAGAGAGTGAGATGACATTAAGAAACTCCATCAACTTTATCTATATGAGGATCAAATACAAGTGATTACGAGGGATTGTCTAACTAGATTGCACAACCCTAACTCTCCCCAAATCCCTTAATTATAGGTTTAGACTGGGATTCGAGTATTATAAAAAAATTATATAATATGCTACATCTATAACAAAAAGTACAAAGTAAAGCACAGTAATTACTGATCATAAAATACGAGGTGTGTAGCTAGAGCACCCGAACTTAAGGTCTGTTTGGGATAGCTTTTTGTCTGCGTTGTTTTTCAGACCATCATTACATTTCTGTTTGTGGAATTGCATTCTTACTGCTTTTAGAATTTTCTGTGGTGGAAAGTTATTTTTTTCAACCGGAGTTGGTAAAGTGTGGTGACTATCAGAAAACAGTGGTCTGAATTTTTAAAAATAAAATAAATTTGTAATAGCTATTGCACATTTTTTGAAAAGCTCTTTCTTCTGGAGCTGCTTCACAACTACTCTTTCAAACAGCCGCAACTATCCCAAACAGGACCTTAAAATAGTAACAGGCCTATTGATCAAAAGGAAGTTGCTAGTTCTCTTATAATTATGGGCTACTCTTAGGCTTTAATGACTATCTTGGCTTGATTGATCTAACAATTTTACTACAAGCTTGGTAAGCCCTTTTTGTATTGTGACAAAGTTCTCCTTGAACTCAGCTGATGAGTTAGCCTCAAGCTTATTTGACCAGTTCATTATAAGCTCCATTGGTAAGTTTATCTCAAACTTAATTGGCTTATCTTCTATAAATCTAGCGGGCTGTCCATCTTATATTTGGCTGGATGAGTGCAAAATGATCTTTTTTGCCAGAATGATAGTGAAAATAATATTTTTTGAGTAAAAAAAAATACTTAACATTTTAATGCCAAATTCGTTTTTTATTCTTTTTTTTTTTAGGATGAAATTGTGTCATGGCGTATATTTAACTCACAAAAAAATAATAAATGATATTATTTAAAAATTTGTCAATATTGTTTTAACTTTTTATTGCATTGTCTACATTAGCATGACTACTCTCTTCTAATTAGCCCCATTATTTTATAGAAATAGAGTTGCAATAATTGAGATCTTTATCATCTTTAATCTTTATGCTTTATAACTCTATGTGGGAAGATATACCAATCAATCAGATTGAAATATTTATTGACATTAACTTGGCACATATGACCAAGAAGGCAAGAAAAAATTAGAAGACTCAATGAGACAAGTGAAAAAAAAAGACACGATATAGTTGTCTTCATGTCTGTGACACGGATCTTACTAATTATGCCATGCAAACTTTTCCATACTGTTGGAGAGCCTTCAATGTTAGAGGTGGTCTCTAAGTGTATGGGTCAGTATTAAATATTTTCTTATGATTTCAACTGAATCTTCAGCAAAATACTATTTTCTATCTTGCAAGGTGTGGTTTTTAATTGAAGGCTGCTCCGGTGGGTTTAGTCATTCCTAAAGATGAAGTCAATCTAGACAGAGGAGCCAATTAGTGAAGATAATTATGAAGGGAAGCAGCTCATCATTTGTTAAGAGAGAAGGCTTTTCATTTTGTAAGTTATTTTTTGTATTTTTTAAGCAATGTAATAGTTCATTATACCATAAGAGAAGTTTTTAGGCAGAGACAGAGGCCATGTCGAGTTGACTCTACAAAAACTTCAATAAGCATAACTTCTTGGATCAATGTTTTAATGAAATTTTGAAGAGCCTGCTTGTCGTATTAATAAAAATATTCCATTTCTAGTGTTTATTACTAGCAAGTCGAGGTCAACACAGTTGAAGGACATTGCTTGTTGAGGCCCCTTCGGAGGTGAGAAGAAATCTCTGTAGCATCAACCCTTGGTCATCCAATACATATGAAGAATCTTGAAATTAGGTGGTTTGCTAAGTTAGTTGCATAAAAATAAAGCTTTGACTTCTCAATCACATGATTTCGCTCATGAGGAGCGTATCGTTGGGGAAATGGCTAAGATAGCTATCTTGTTGAAAATAATGGAAAAATTGATGACCAATATGAGTGAAGTGAAGTGATCTTTAGCTATTCTGTAATACAAGGTGGATAATGAATGGGGTGAGTACAAAGGCCAAATCGCTCTTTTAGATGCATAGGTTGACGCAGAGTAGAGAGAGAGAGAGAGAGAGAGAGAGAGAGAGAGAGAGAGAGTTGCTCAAGTGATTAAGTACTCCTGAAAATAGTTCAAACGCTTTTGCAGGTGAGGCTGCTAGCAAACCCAATATGGCCTTCTAGGATTTAAGACAAAAGTTAATATAAGTCATAAAAACTTAGAGTCTTTGAAGTCGGATCGGTTTGTTGTTAGTGGTGAGTTTGTCCAACAATTTCTAATTAGAAGTAAGACGTTTTTGGGTGATTTCACCTTGGAACCTCTTCTTACATTTTTTATTAATTTATTTGAAGAGAGTTTATGATAAGGGTCATCTACAAGTCACGTTTAAATATAATGTGATCTTGTTTTGTTGTACTAGTACTGAAATGCTACTTAATTTAAACTTGCTGTATTAATTCTCTAAATGTAATGGAATTTAAATTCAATATACATTAGTTCATATTTGCATTTTATTAAATATAGTGTTTGGAAAATGGGTAGATTATACGTTTTATTAATGGAATGATTCGTTTATATTTTATTCAAAGAATATGCTTTGTTTTTAATCATATTGAATGTAAGAAATTTTAGAGTCAACTTAAGTTTACGTAATCTCAAACATATATAAAAAATGATGATGACTTCTAGAAAAATATAGAAAATTAATAATGTTTGGTTCGGAATAAAAAATCTCTAAAACAATCTTGATTAACTGTTTCTTGAAGGTATGACTGTAGCGCTTTTAAATCCTTTGAGTTCTGTTATAATCATTCTATGTTGTTCAGGTTTTTTTTTTAGGGTTAAACGTATTCTCCCAAGATTTTCTTCTCTTATTTCTCAACCTGTTGTCTTTACTTCTCGATATAGCGAAAGCAATGACTAAATCTATTAGGTGATTTCAATAGTGCAAGCATAGTCAACATCTAAGGTGACAACTTCAATGGTGAAGTTTATAGATTATTGTTATTTTTTTAAGAGTCTTATCTTATTTTGGGTCCAAAGTGGGTGAATATCCAAGACTTTATTTAATGATAAGGTTAACAATCAAGAACACTAGTTCAAACTTCTTGTTGTCTTCACTTCTCGGTATGGCGAAAGCAATGACTAAATCTATTAGGTGATTTTAATAATGCAAGTATACTCAATCATCTAAGTTGACGATTTCAATGGTGAACTCTATAGGTTCTTGTTATTTTTTTAAGTGTCTTATCTTTTTTGGGGTCCAAGGAAATGATCAAGTCACTATAGCACCAATACTTGATCATCCTACACATATGAAGAATCTTTAAATTAGGTAATCTTCTAAGTTAGCTACATAAAAAGAAAGCCTTGGCTTCTCAATCACATGATTTCGCTCAAGAGGAGCATATCTTGACACCAAATTCCGTTGGGGAATTGGCTAAGATCGCTATCTTATTGAAAATAATGGAAAATCTAATGACCAATATGAGTTAAGTGAAGTGATCTTTAGCTATTCTGCAATATAAGGTAGATGATGAATGGGGTGAGTACAAAGGTCATATCGTTCTTTTAGAAGCAAGGGCTGAGGCAGAGTAGAGAGAGAGAGAGAGAGAGAGAGAGAGAGAGAGAGAGAGAGAGAGAGAGAGAGAGAGAGGGAGTTGCTTAAGTGATTAAGTACCCTTGAAGGTTGTTCAAACGCATTTGCAGGTGAGACTCCTAGCAAACCCAATATGGCCTTCTAGGATTTAAGACAAAAAGTTAATATAGGTCACAAAAACTTATAGTCTTTGAAGTTGAATCGGTTTGTTGTTGGTGGTGAGTTTGCCAACAATATCTAACTAAAAGTAGGCAGTTTTTGGTTAATTTCACCTTGGAGCCTCTCCTTAAATTTTTTATTAATTTATTTGAAGAGAGTTTATGGTAAGGGTCATCTACATGTCATGGTTAAATGTAATGTAATCTTGTTTTGATGTATTAGTACTGAAATGCTACTTAATTTGAACTCGTATGTGATAATTTTAATTCTCTAAATGTAATGGAATTTAAATTCAGTATACATTAGTTCATATTTGTATTTTATTAAATATAGTGTTTGGAGGAAGGTCAATCACAAGTTTCCTTATTGAAATAATATGTTTCTATTTTATTCAAAGAATATGCTTAGTTTCTAGTCATATTGAATGTAAGAAATTTTAGAGTCATCCTAAGTTTAGATAATCCCAAACATATATAAAAAATGATGATGACTTATAGAAAAATATAGAAACTTAATAATGTTTGGTTTGGATTAAAAAATCTCTAAAACAATCTTGATTAGTTGTTTCTTGAAAGTGTAATTCTAGCGCATTTAAATTTTTTGAGTTTCGTTATGATCATTCTATGTTGTTCAATTTTTTTCTTTAAGGTGAAACATATTCTCCAAAGATTTTCTTCTCATAGTTCTCGACCCGTTGTCTTCACTTCTCGATATAACGAAAGCATTGACTAAATATATTAGGTGATTTCAATAATGCAAGTATACTCAACATCTAAGGTGACGGCTTCAATGATGAAGTCTATAGGTTCTTATTATTTTTTTTAAGAGTCTTATCTTATTTGGGGTCCAAAGAGGGTGAATATCCAAGACTTTATTTAATCATGAGATCGGGAATCAAGAATACCAGTTCAAACTTCCTGTTGTCTTCACTTCTCGATATAGAGAAAGCAATGATATGTGATTTCAATAATGCAAGTATACTCAATCATCTAAGGCGACGACTTCAATGGTGAAGTCTATAGGTTCTTTTTTTATTTAAGAGTCTTATCTTTTTTGGGGTTTAAAGAGGGTGAATATCCAACACTTTATTTAATGATGAGGTCAACAATCAAGAACACCTGCCCCCAATAAATTAAATGCCAGTCCACATCTTCTACGAATTAGTTCAAACCCAAAATACTTTCTAACATGTTTGAGTAAAGGTTCTTTTACCATACATTTATGAACGATAAAGATAGAGTGGAATATCAAATTATTTTTTTTTCAATATTTGTTTATACCTGGGAGTTCCAAGGATGGAAATGTGTTATTCTTGACCAACTGTATTAAAATTTTGATACAACAAAAACAACAAAGCCTTAATCCCACTAAGTGGGGTCAACTACATGAATCTTTTTTCTCCATTGCTTCCTGCTTAGCGTCTTATTTTCATTTAATTCTGATAAATTAAGATCATTCTTAATACAATAAGCCCGAGTCTTCCTGGGTCTTCCTCTGCCTTTCTTAGCATAAGTCGAATCTAAAACATCTACTCACCTAATCGGATCAACAGATGGTCGACATTTAATGTGGGCAAACCATCTAAGGTGACTCTCTCTAATTTTGTTCGTCACTGGAGCTACACCAACCCTACACGGATATATTCATTTCGCATTTTGTCTCTAAGTGTAAAGCCACTCATCCACCTAATCATTCTCAACTCGACAACACTTATCTTAGTATTATGCTTCTCTTTTAAAGCCAATATTCAACACTATAAAGCATTGCAGGTCTCACCCCCATCTTATAAAATTTTCCTTTCAGTCTGAGCGGTACTTTTCTATCACACAATAGGCTCGAAGCATTCCTTCGCTTCAACCACCAACTTGAATTCTACTATTAACATCCCCATCTATATCACCATTGCTTTGAACAATATACCTGAGATATCTAAATCGTTCACACCTATTAATAATTTGATCACCCAAGTTACATTTTTGTCACTAGAGCTACTATTACTAAAATTGCATTCCATGTATTCAGTTTAGTTCTACTCAAATGAAGGCCTTTAGACTCCAATGTAAACCTCCATAATTCAAGTTTTTCTTGGGCATTTTCTCTCGTCTTATCAACGAGAATTATATCATTAGCAAAAGTATACACCAAGGTACATCCTTCTGTAGATCATCGATAACTATAGCAAAAAAGATATGGGCTTAAAGCCGATTCCTGATGTAATCCAACAGAAATAAGAAAACATTTGGTCAACCTCCTTCAGTTCAAACACAAGTAACATCTCTAGTATACATATATTTAATGACTTGAATATAAGTCATATCAATATCTTTCTTCTCAAGAACTCTCCAAAGGATATCTCTTGAAACCTTATCGTATCAATAAAAATCAAATGTAGATCATCCTTATTGTCTATGTACTTATCCATCAAACCTCTCAATAAATGTTTAGCTTCCATAGTAGACCTACTCGACATAAATCCAAATTGATTATGAGAAATCTTGGTAATGCATCTCAACTTATGTTCAATTACCCTCTCCCATAATTTTAAAGTATGACATAAAAATTTGATTAATCTAAAATTTGCACACTCTTGTGCATCCCCTTTATTTTTAAAAATGGGGACCAAAATACTCTTTCTCCACTCCTCAGACATATTTTTAGTTTTTAAAATAATATTAAAATAATTAGTAAGCCAAGAAACTCCCAAATCTCCTAAATATTTCCCCAATTCAATTAGGATATCATCATGTCCTACATACTTTCTACCCTTAATATTCTTTAAAGCCTCCTCAACTTCTTTGTATTAAGATTTTGATCCTAGAGAAGAAAAAAATTAAGACTTAAAAGGACAATTTTTGTCTTATTAAATACTTCCAATAGTGTCCAATCAAGGCAAAGCATGCCATTCTCAAGCAAAACATTTTATTTGGTTAATTCAAAAGTGGACCAGTATGTGAATTTCTTATAGGTGAATAAGATTGGACATAATATTTATTATTAGGTCCCATAGATTTTATGAAAAATCTGTTGTGAATATTGTTAACTCAGCTCTATGTTTATCACATTTTTTATTTGTCAAATCAAATTCTAACTTTTTTATTTTTTTAAGTTTATCCTAATGTATTTTTGATATTGGATGACTCAAATATTTAATGTTACTTAAAATGCAACTGCATAAAAAAGAAGAGGGATTTAAAGAAGATGACTAGTATAGGGTTTAAGAAGTATAAGAACTTTGAGGTGCATATCATCCGAGCTTCGACTAGGAGCCAGATCATTACGGTGATTCAGTCTTTAAAAACATGTTCATCCTCTGTCTTCTATGTAGGTCGAAGAAACTTTTGTCCTTAGCCACAAAGGCTAATTTATTGAGGATAAATACTATGACTTCTCCACTTACTTCTTTGGTTTCTTTAGTAAAAACTGAAGTAACAGGATTCAATACTAGATAGCCTACTAGGATAATTATTAATGAGTTGGCAGCCAATATGACTCGAGATAAAAGGAGAAACTGGATTTGATCATAAGTGATAAGGTGTAGGAATTTGCTGAGCCATAACAAAAGAAGGCACGAATTTATCTCAGGAGTTCAAGGACAAATTTATTTTATTGACTTTAGGAGGAGAATATGGTTCGTATTGATTGTTCTATTCTACCAAGATTGCTGGAGGGAGGAGTCTCTTATGCTGCTCTTGATCTCAAATCTACCATTTTCTTGCAAACAATACAAAATAGAATTGATGAAGTACATGTGGCGAACTTCCACCTTGCTATTACGAAAACTAGCGATATTAGTTGGAAGTATGTTTGCATATTAGTGAATGATATTGAAAAGCAGCTTAGGGCCACTAAGCATCAAACTCTCAGTGTTCTTGCCCGTAGAAGATGCTATGGAAATTTGAGGTTGACTTTAGATAGCGATTACAGTTGGGAGTAGTTATCAGAACTTCGATGCACCGTCTTAGAGGTGCTTCATTACACGGTATTCAAGATAATGCATTGCTTTGTAAGATAATGCTTTCTTCTTGATGTTGGTCTTTACTTTGTGACATCAGTCTTTGCTCAGTGCGGTGCTTTTTTACTTTGTAACATATGTCGCGCCTCAACGAGAATCTTTGTTGCATGGGCAGAGAACGGACGATGGTGGTCGACGATGGCCGGCTAGCGATGGTTGACTGTGATTGATGAGAGGTGGTCGACAGAGGTCAGTAATCGCAAGGGTGGTAAGCATTCGTCGGGTCTTCAGTCTGGAATGACATTGGAATTCAGCTCCTTCACGAAATAGCTCCATTTTATCTCTTCCTTAGGTTCAAGATCTAGGTCATCTTTCAAGAAGGTGAGGCTCTATTTATAGAGTATTGGACTGCCTCCCTGTAAACAAGGAAGCAATTCGGGCATTAAAGTGCCTTAATGATATTAGAATTGATTGATTTTAAGCTCGTTGGATTTATCTCATCAAGATGCTTAATTTGACTGTAAGCCTGTAAGATTTGAAATCTATTTGACCTTCCAATTAGTCACTCAAAATTTTCAAGGGCAGTTTAATTACTTAATCCAAGGAAGATTTGACTCTGATTTGGTCAATTTTGGTGTTGTTGGGTTCATCTCATTGAGCCGATCAGTCTGGCTATAAGTCTGTTGAAATCAGAGTTATGAATACTTTTTATTTTGAATTTGAATATTCCTTGCAAAAATAAACACTCTAAGATTCATGCTAATCTTCTTTGTATTCATGTCAAATGACAAAATTTGTATGAAGTGTCGGTCGCCCCAATTTTTTGGGTACTTTTGATTGATCGTCTAAAATATATCAGAATGACAAAAATTCTAAAAAAATTGGAAAAATTTAGAGTTTTTTTGCCAAGTCGAACTATTGTGAGATGTGTGGAAAATGACAGACGGAAGAGTGCAACAACCGACAGCGGATGATGGTGGCAGTCCGCGGTCAGGGGAGTCAACTATGGCTTGCGACGAAGGGTGACAACAAGCATCGGTTTTGGGAGAAAAGCGATTGGTGGCAGTGGGAGCTTGCCGACCGCTGCGAAGGCGCACGTGAGTTGCTCATCGGCAGGCCGGGCCCAGGACGCGTGCAACAGAGCAGATCAGGTTTATCGGGTTGACATAGCAGGCTGACGGGGTGGAACAAGCTAGCGACATGTGGCGGGCAAGTGGGTTGGTCGAGTCAGTAGAATGAGCCAACGTGCTAGCAATGGTTAGCGGGTCGCTTGGGCTTACAGGTCGGGCGAGCAGAGCAACCAGATAATGGTCGGCGGTTGATCAATGATCCATATGACACGGATCAAACAACACCCCTGTGTCATTTTGCTGTGCGGACCAGATCCTACAAATCATAGTGGATGACAAGATGAGAGATTCAGTTGTCAGTTAGGGATGGAGCGCCTCCTGCGCAGAACTGCATGGATTGCATATTTTTATGCGTGAAACCACATGAAATCGAGTGGATTCATGTGAAAATGTGTATCAGTCATTGATTCGGGTCAGATCAGATGATGGAGTGCTCTTTTGGACATTGTTCTTGGCCTTTTGATTATAAATAGGCCAAAAGGAGGAAAAAAATTCTAGCCTCCCATCCTGATATTTTGTGATCAACGAAGCTCACTTTTTGCGTCGTTGTTGCCAACTTTGGAGTCTCTCAAAATTATTTTTGTCATAAATGGAGCTCTTTTTTGCATTGCTGCTTCACACTTCAAAGTCTCCCAATTTATTTTTGTGCTATCAACGAAGCACCTTTTTGTGTTGTTGCTAGCTTCGAGTCTTCTATCATGTTTTTGTTTGATCAATGAAGCTCCATTTTTGCATTGTTGTTGCCCACCTTGAAGTCTCCTAGCCTACTTTTGTGTGATTGACGAAACTCCCTTAACCCACTTTCGCGCCATTTTATGTATTGTTGTTGCGCACTTTTGGAGTAACTTTTTTTCACTTCGAGATGCTAACATTTGGAAAACCTCACCCAACTTAAAATTACAAAAATTGCCAGAATCCCGAAAAGGGGATTAGAGCCTGACAGAGGACTTCCAAAAGAAATTTTATTTCCCGAATGATATGGTGCTGAAGTTATTGGCCCCAATTGATTGAGTTTATTTTCCTCCAGGATATGTTTGTGATTTTTGTCAGCTCTTGAGTTGATGGACATTTTTTGAAAGCGTATGGGGTTAGCATTTCACAACATTCTTATCAGACAATGACAATCGTTAACGAGTTGATTGACCTTTTCAGGAAACAGAAGCTAAAGTTGATGTTGGAGATTTTAGCCTAATTGGACATATTTTGTTTACGATACATATTGCATAATATTTTTCAAGAGTAGAGTACTAATTCTTCACAAAAAGATCGTGTAAGACATTGTGATCAGGGGTTTACAAAAAACGAGGAAAACCATAGTAGCTGCCCATCTTCCTCCAAATCACTGAAGATGAAATAGTAGGGATGCTTTGGTTTTGAGACTTCAAGGAAATGTAGTTCGAGGTGCAGTACATCTAAAACTTTGTGAGCAAGAAATCTCTTTTCAAGACTACCCCTAGATGATCTTCTGTGACGGTGTTGAAGAAATTTAAGAAGAACTGCTCTGAGATGGCTCCTAATGCACCTTCAAAGCACTCCTTACCGGACAGTAACTATGAGATGCTTTCTCACTAGCAGATTAGGAGTGAAAATTTGAAGAAACTTTTGCTCAAAAACATTCTTGAGAGTGTGTTGACTTATTCATGCACCGGTACTAGGAGGTTGGGGACTTTGTGATTTTTTTTTCTTGTGTAAAATTTTGTTGTTTCATATTTCTTTTATCTATGAGTTATACTTATTTGTTTTGAATGGATAAAAGGATGGAGCTTAAAGCGGGGTTGAGTTTTTCATTGAGAAATTGGAACTCTGAATTCGTCAAGATCAAGTTCCTCTGGGGCGAGTAAAAGTACCGATACGATTCTAAAACTATGGAAGCTGCAGCCTTAGAATCTCAGCGGACGGAGTTTAGGACAAAGTTGTCCACAGTGATTCTTCATTTTCTTTGTAGACTCAAGATTTGGAGAACACTGATGAGAAGTTGGTGGAGGTACGAGTCAATCACATCCAGAGCATCAATAATCTGAAGGCTTTGAGATCAAAGATTTCAACTCTTGCGAAAGAGATCCAGAAATTAAGATCCTAGAAGGAGCTTGATGTTGTTAGAGTTGATCTGAAAGCCGTTGAGAACTTCAAGGACTCAATTGAGTTCAAGAGCGTTATTCACGATCATGTTCAGGAAGCTCACAATCATATATATGATGTCAGCTTGAAAGATATGCAAAAGGAGGGATTCGAGGAGGGATTCATCTAAGGTTTTCTGAAGAGGGGTCGAACAGTGCATTGTTGGATCAGGGCTAAAAGAGAGGGACTTATCCTCAGCTAGGATCTAGAAGATCCTCCTTTAAATTCTGAATGTGAAGGCATCAAGCACAAGCTAAAGGTATTTTCCAACAAGGATAATGCGGAGGAGAACATTGATGTCGAGTAGCACTTCACTTTTTTATGTTTTTTGCATCTTCATCTATGTTCTATTGTATGATTCAGATTCATTTAGTTGTCCTTTTTCTCTTTCTGCTCATTCTTGTATGTTTATCGATGTTATTTTATATGAGCCAAATTGATGTAGTCGTTGATGATGTTATTTAATGATTTTGATTTATTGGCAATTTTTGTAATAGCACATTTTGAGAAATCACAATTTTTGGTGACTTAAAATGTACCTCAATTTGCGCATCCCTCAGATTTCAACTGAGTTAATTTTATAAAATTCTACGCATCAAATACATCAATTCAATATAAAACACTATATATAAAGTTTGAATGATTGAACGATATAAAAATTTGAAGTAATAAGTTTAATTAACTTAATTAAACTCTTAATTATCCTTAATCACACCCTCTTACTATAACCATTGCCTTACACACACAATGTTAAGCCTAGGGGTCTCCATCTGGGATCCTTATTCCAAAGCTTCAAAACCCTTACCCCCTTCTAATTCCCCTCTTTGTTCGACCTCGCAAGAATCCCACGAATTCCCACTAGCAGAACCATGATTTTGTGTTGTAGAGGACAGGTGGAGTGGCACCTGGGAAGCCACACGAGCTACAGTAAGCCACTTCACACTCCCTCTTCCCTTTCCCGATCTTTCTTCTTTTGTTTCCCCTCTTCTCATGAGTTGTTCCTCTATGTTGAAGGAGCTCGCGACTCTAGGTATAGTGTTGGAGTCGAGATCATGTGTAGACACACAATTGTCTAGTTATCCTAATTATGAGATGAAATCAATTAGAGGTAATTCTTGTTTTACATTATTTGAGATATTTCTTTCCTTCCTCACACTTTCATTTTGAGATTTGCCTCATTTTTCATGTATTATTTGTTTCTAGTAGCCATCAGAGGTGTCGAAGTTGCATTAGAAGTGTTGTAAGTGGTGTATGAGTTTTCGTAGGGGTTTAGCAAGATATCAATAAAGGGAAAGAGGATATTGAGAAGATGGGAAGAGTATGGAAGAATGTTTGGCAGCTTCGGAAAGAGGGATTTATGCATATTTGCGGTAAGAAAGTTATTTTTTGAGTTAAATTACTTTACGAGCCAAAAATTCATAAAGACGTTTACAGATTTCAGATTGTTTACGTGAGGCGGCAAGTTCAAGGCAATTGTTGTAGTACGACTCCGTAAATTTAGATAACATAATCTTATGCTAAATTAAAAAGTATAATTCAATTTACGGAAATCACTTGAATTGTAAAGTTTAACATTTGGTTTTATAGGTTATTAAGCTTACCAGTTAAGTCATCGTAACCTCTAGCTAGTTATCGAATATAAAAATTTTAGCATGACAACCAAGGTGAGTAATTACATTTTTAAATTTCGATATTTTTTTTATTTCATATTGTATGTTTGGCTCTATGTATGCTCTAGTTAGATTAGAAGAGATATGCATGGAAGAAAAAAATATGCAAGATATGCATGAAAGATATATATGAGATACATGATATGTATGATATACATGATCTGAAGCTAGGTATGATAGGATAGATACGCATGATAAACATGATGGAAATTGATATGCATGATATAAGTAAGAGATATGCATGCGATAGATATATGCATGATATGAGTTATGTTTGATGAATAGTCGAATAATATAGTAAATATGCATATTAGTAGATGCGTAAAAATATCTTAGAATAATATATATTATAAAAATTGAAATAATTTATATATGAATGCTTGTATGTGCATATTCAAAGGAATATGTCACCCCCTAATGTTACAGGCAGGGGACGCCAGTATACTGGTGCACGTAGAGTTTTCTATCACCCTAGACACTTGTGATAGTTAGATCACTATCGTTGTGCCGGCGAGATAATATCAGTCAGGGGTGAGTAGATCAGAGCATATCTTGTGATGTTTACATTACTAACTGTTGTGCCAACAGGATAATATTGGTTAGGGTTATGTAAGGGACTTTACACTTTAGATAATCGCGATGTGTAGATCGCTGACTGTTGTGTCGACGAGAGCTGATTGGACAATATCGGTCAAGGGTAAGGCTTTGTTGACGGTGATCCTCATAGAGACATAAATGTATTTAAAGAGTATAAAATAAAAATAAAGATAAATGCATATTGAAGATTAATTTATCTTTATTTAGAAAAAGGTTATTAATATTGCATTAACATATATAACATTTCTTATAAAAATATGAAATTTTATCATATTAAAATATTTTTTATAAAGATATAAAAGACCAGCATGCATATTATATTTTTTTCTTTAGATTTCTGTAATTTAGCAGTGTGATTATTCTCGAGTTATGTTTACTAACTCATTATGTTGTTTTAATTTTATTTTTAGGTTTTAGACATTTAAATAGGATGAATAGAAGATGATCAAATGTGTATAGAGGATGAGAACAACAAACATAAATGTACGAATTTCTACTTGTTTATTTTGATTACTTTTTTTAGTAGCTCTTTCATGTATTATTTGTTTGTATTCGATTAACAGAGAATTTATTACCACTGTCCGATAGTCGGTTCCTATCTTGATTAATTACAAGCCCTGGTTAGGTCATGATAATTACCTCCCCTCCCCCTACCCGAGCATTTTCTTTCTCTTTTCTTTTATATTGTGGTAGATGGAAGATGATGTTTGGGGTTTTTGATAAATGAGGCAGATATGGGAAAAACTACTAACAAAATTTTTTAACCTTCCTGGGGTTGTGCATCTGAGAATCACTCGATGATGTTAACATGTATGGACGAGGCCAATGGAAGTCCAGCAATAACTTTTAACTCATCAAATCTTGCTAGTTTGAGCGTTGCTTGCTTATTAAACTGTGTGAAAGGTGTTTGGTGCAGTCCACTAAAAACTTTTTAACACATCCATAGCTATTTATCAGAGTGAGACTTGATGTAATTAAGTCGTACGAAAGAAGTTGGATCGAATCCCTCTTGCTTTGATCATGCTTTGATTGAGATAAAACAAAAGTTGCATATTTTTCATGTGAAGAGCATGAATTGGCTTGTACAATAATTTTCACACTCTGAAGTTATTATTTGTATAGAGAATAGGGATAATCATGTTTAATAAACCATGACTACATTAACACTACTAGGGAAATAAAGTAAACACAACATTGCAAGATGTGAATACAATGACTAAATAAGGGACAACAATAACATATGTGTGAACTATCAGAGGTAGTACTTGTGGAGATTTTTTATGTTGTAGCTTTGAGATAGGGCCTTTGCTTTCAAATTCTTGAGCTTGAGGATTTTGGGCTTGATCATGGTGGTGATGGTGTAAGGATCCTTCTAGAGGTGGATAGTTTCTTGCGCTGAGGGCCACGACCAACTGCTTCGAGATTGAGCAAGCCAGATCTTTGATGGAGATAGCTCGATGTTTGACTCTTCGGTTGAAGTGGCAGGCCACCCTCTAGTGGTAGGAATCAGCTTAAGATGGGCCACATCACTTATTTCTAAGAGCATGTCTAGTTCTTGTTGAAGTTTCTACTCATTGTCATCCGAGTTGAAGGCTTGAACTCAAAGATTCAGAATCCCAACATTGACCTGGATGATGACACCAATGCTGAAGCACAATTTGTAAGGCCTCTCCTAGGTTGGAGTTCGCAAAGTGGTGTGGTAAACCATAGGACATTGTGGCATTCGTTAACACATTACCCCCAACGTTATTAAGTCAAGTCTTCAACTCTTTGAGTATGGTCTGATTTGTCACTTTAATTTATTCGTTGTTCAAGGATGAGCTACGGTCATGTGCACTGGTTGTATGTGGAGGTCCTTACAAAAGGACATGAAGACATTCCCAGAAAATTGAGTCTCATTGTTAGTGATACTTTTCGTGTGAAGACCGAAGCGACAGACGATGTTCTTTCATATAAAGTATTTTGCATAGCTTTTGAGATCATGGAAAAACGCTCGTCCTTCACCAACTTAGTGAAGTAATTGACAACCAAGATGATAAACTTTCGTTGTCTGGAGGCTATAGAAAATGTTCCCATGATGTCTACCCCCATTAGCGAAAGGCCAAGGGCACACGAGGGACATAAGTTATACTGGCAGTGCATGCGTGCGGTTGGAGTACACCTAACAAAATTTGCCTTTTAGGGTGAAGTCTAGTGCATCATGCTTGATCGTAGGTCAGTAAAACCTATGCCTCATTACTTGAGGGTGAGAGCTCTACCTCTGAATTGCTCCCCTATACATCCCAAAATGAACCTTGCATGAAGCTTAGTCATCTTTGGACAATGAAAGACATTTAAGGTACGAACCAACAAATGCATTCTTATATAGTTCATCCTCAATGATGATGAATTTGACAACTATACATCGGAGGCAAACTAACATGATTGCATAATCAATGCAACATTCTATTTAGAAGGAAGGAAATGATGGGATCCATCAAAGAAGACTCTTTTTTGCTCATCAATAATTTATATTACCCAAGAGCCCTAGATGCCAGGAAAATATTTCTTCGATTCACGTTTATTTGAAGAGGTGGGCATCAACTTGAGTGTTCTTCTTCTAAAGTATGTGGATAATCTGATACTTTTTGAACCAAGTGAGAATTATCTTTTTTAGACCGAGATATTGTACCAGCTATGAATTGTGGGCATCAAGTTTCTCACTTCACAATCAGTAACGAGTTCAATATGGTTATGAGGGCTTCATACTCGATGACATTTGTTGGTTGCTAGAAATTTCAAGTAGAGTCTACACTCTATTTCAAGTAGAGTGTACACTCTACGTTATCTTACTTTGGGAAGATGAGCAGTATTTCAACACCAACAGAAGAGCTTTGGATGCTCTGTCAACATTAAGAGTCCAGTAAGGCGATATTAGAGGAGAAGGAGGCTGCTCGTTAGAGGTTCGTATGGTACACTCAACCACAAGTCAAATAGTACTTGTGATTTTATGTTTGTTCGAGGTAGGTAGCGAATGTCAAACCTTTCAAATTCCACCGACCATTTGATTATCCTTCCAAATGCTTTTGGCCATTACATAATGGTCCTTAAAGGGAACTATGTGTAGATGCCAAAGGTGTGAGTTTGGAAGTATACACGAGCATTCATGTCGAGAACACCAAGACTAACACAAGCTTGTCTGCCAATGGGTAACGATTTTTTGTGTCATATAGAATCTTGCTAACGTATTGGATTGGCCGTTAAATCAAATTTTCCTCCCTCGGTATAAAGGTTATCGTGTGAGGTGAAACATCAAAGTAGATGTACAATATCTCTCCTTGGATAGGCTTCAAAAAGGAACATCGAGGTCTTAGATTGCTCATATGTAACTTGACAGTCATCTGTCCACTAAAAACTAAAGTTCTGAGCATCTCTCATTATCTTGAAGATAGGGTGCAATTATCTCAAGAGCAACCCAAAAGTGGGTTATGCATCTAGTCAAGCATTACACTTCCTTGATTTTCCTTGAGGGCACCATGTCTCTTAGTGTTTTGATCTTCTCTGGATTCGCCTCGTTCTCACAATGAGTGACCGTAAATCCCAAAAATTTTCTCAATGTGACCCCAAAGGTGTATTTGGCTTGGCTAAGGTGCATGTTGTAGTGACGAAGAAGTTGGAAGCGTTTCTCCATATGAGAGATGTGTTAGGACGCTTCCAAGCTTTTTACTAACATGTCATCAATTTACACTTTCATTGTCCGTTCGAGGAGAACTTTGACTTCCTTATCCATGAGGTTTTGGTAAGTTGCAACTACATTCTTTAGTCCGAACGATATGACTTTTTAGAAATATAAATTTTTATTTGTTTAGAAGGAGATGGCATCCTCATCCCTTAAATTCATCTTTATTTGGTTATACCCTGAGTATATTTCTAAATAACTGAGCATTTTGTGTCCTAACGTGGAGTCAACAAGCTGATATATGTGTGAGACGGGAAAACATCCTTCAAGAAAGATTTATTGAGATTAGTTTATTCAACACACAGCCTCCAAAACTCCACTAGCCTTTTTGACCAAGACGATGTTTGTTAGCCACATGGGGTGGTGCACCTCCCATTTGAAATTTGTCTTCAGAAGCTTACTAACTTCTTATTTGACTTCTTACAGTTCGTCCGAAATAAAATTTCACTCTTCTAGACGACTGGCTTGAAGGTCAAATCAACCTTTACCGAGCACAAAATTATCTCTAGGTTGACTCCAAGTATATGAGTCAATTTCTAAGAAAAGATGTTCAAGTTCCTTTGAAGATCTATGTATTCCAACGTTTGCTTATCAGAGAGTAAGGGACCAAGTTTAATCGTTCATGGAGGATGATCATCTGAGAGCAGAACATGGATCAAGTCTTTTATGGGAGAAGTTCATTGGGATACAACCTCATCTTTCAGATTAAGTTTTTGATGCTAAGCATCATTAGTGAGTTTAGTTGGGCTTGTCTGAGGAAGCACGATTGTGTTTTTTGTTGATCTCCACACACGACACCAATCCCAATCTAAATTGGGAACTTCAGCTTAAGGCATGACACAAAAGTGATAATGTCAAAGATGGATTGAAGAGGCCTCTTGAAGATGATGTTGTATGTGGATTCTAACTTGATGTCGATGAATTGAATGGAGTGACTCACCTATTGAGAAAATTCTCCTATTATGACTGGAATTTCGATTGTCCAGTTGATACTTGGTGGTCATGACTCCCCGTGTTGTGAATCATGAGCAATTCTCCTATTAGTCTTTCCATGTCTTCCTTGAGTTGTTTACAAGCTTCAATGGTCTCAGCAAGGCTTTGGTAAGGCCAATTAATAGTCTCTTCATCCCTGATGGTCATCAAAATGTTGATGTGCGATGTGCTGAACGACGTATACTCCTCCGACCGAGGCTTGCGTTGCTGGTTCGCAAGCAAAGGACGCAGATTATTTTTCCTTTGCTTATTAGATTTCTTTCGCTATGAGATTTAATTAGTGTCTTTAAGGTTATTCTTAAAATTGCTCTCAAATTGCTTAAATTGCTCATTATGTACATTGATGGTCTCATGTGCTGTAATTTGGGCTTCAATAAGATGAATAATGTTGGTGTAAGAGTGAATGATCTCCCATATCAAACTGATTATCTTTCTCACAAATGCCATCAAATTTATTGTGTTAGAAGGTTCACGGTGATAGAGTGATTAGTTAGCATCTTAGTATTATATGAAAATCCAGCACACACACACACACACATGTAATTGAAGTGAATTGTAACCAGAAATTTTTATGTGGAAAACTTGAAAAGTAAAAAAATCATGGGGCCCCCAATTAGAATGATCCACTATAAGTTGATGAGTATATGCATAAACCCCTGTCACACAGAAGAGAGAGTGTTATACAATTTCTTGAAGCACAATATTTTTATATAGAAAGTGATTGCATTCAGAAGTAGTTATGTTTTCAGTGCATCATCTTTGAGATGCATCATTGCTGAGTGTTCAAGATGATGCACTACTTTGTAGGTGTATCATTGGTCCTTACTCCACAACTTTACTCTTTGTTATGCGCAGTGCATCATTACTTTGTAGTGTAAGTTGTGAATCCTCGAAGGACTTCATTGCAACGAGGAGAGGGTGGTCAATGTGGTCAAAGATGGCTGGCAAGTGGTGATCGACGATAGTGGAGACTGTAAGAGCGGCAAGCGTTCATCGGATCTCTAGTTTGGATCGACATTGAAATTTAGCTCATTCATGAACCAACTTTAGGTTTACCTCTTTCTCTGGTTTAATATATTGATCCCCTTATATGAAAGGGATCTGACTATTTATAGAGTCTGAAAGTGCCTCCTCTGCAAATAATAAAAAAATCAGAGCTACTCCATCATACAACCTAGAGAGATTCTCATAATTAAATGACATTTTGTGGGTATTTAAGTGCCTTGATGATGTCGAAATTGAGTGATCTTGTGCTCGTTGGATTCACCTCACCAATACTCGATTTGATTATAAGCTTCTCAAATTTGGAATCCATTTGACAATCTAATTAGCCACATAAAACTTTCAAAAGTGGTTTAACAGCTTAATCCAGGCAGGATCTGACTCAGATTAGGCTAATTTTGATGTTGTTGGGTCCATCTCGTCGAGCCGGTAAGTTTGACCGCAAGTTTCCCAAAATCAGAATTCTGGATAATTTTAAATTTGAGTTTTCTGAATGTTTCTTGTTAAAATAATATTTTGAGATTCATGCTAAGTATCTCAAAATTCCTGCCAAATATCAAAATATAGTGATTATGTATTATGAATATTTGATAATTGATAATATGCTTCCCATTCATCTTATCTATTTTTATTAAAACAGTGATCTAGCTAGATTGGCCCATGGAGCTCGACAATCTTTCTATATCAAATATTGCTATCATATCATTGTCTGCTAAATCGGATTACTATATATATATATATATATATATATATATATCGCTGATTAAATCTTATAGGTTGAACTGATCGAGGAGCGGACCCCCATTCCAGTCATGTGTGTTATTCGAATCCTCCCGTAAATGGTGGGATTTGAACCACTGACCCGAGGGACTTAAGCCAAAGGCCACAACCAATGAGCCAAGGCTCACGCACACATATATATATATATATATATATATATGTATGTATGTATGTATGTATGTATGTATGTATGTATGTATGTATGTATGTATATATATTATGTGTGTGTGTACCACGATGTGGCACGTAAGATGGATAATAATGATAAGCTATCTTCCAAACTTGATGGGAGTATTAAAAGCGACCTTGCAAGTTATCGATTGGCAGTCGAAGATTCATTGATTCTGGTCAGGATACCGTCCAACCAAACAAATATCTATCATTTTTATTTTTGGAAATAAATATCCACCAATTAGATATTTAAAACCATCTGAACTCTTTGTCCCGCAAAAGCAACCTCTTCGGCCCCACCCCTTTCTAAAATTCATTTTATATTCTCTTATTCGTGGCTCTCTGCATGTCCTCACATTTGTTACATCATTACTTTTGCATATCTTTAATACAAATAATTAAACTCTACATAATTATTTTTACCTATTATTATACCACGTATATATAAGATACACAAAAAATTAATTAAAATTATGCTATTTAAAGCATTGTAATAAAATAATAGCATATATCAACATGCAATACAATAATCATATAAGAAAACTATAAGGTATATTGTACCTACTGCTTCCATCAAATGATCTATTTTTAATGTATGATAACAGCCAGTTAACAGCCCATAGTATTGATAAGAGAAGTCGGCTTACAAGTTGGTTTGAACTTAATTTTTTAATGAACTTGCGAGTTAATTTTATCAAATCATAAGCTCAAATTCGAGCACATATAATTGCTCACATATTATATGAATTCGAATTAGAGAAGGCCAGACTTGTAATTCTCAGTTTATGGGTGTCAAATATTTAATGCGGATTGATCAATCCACAATTAGTCAAATAGAATGAAACAAAAATCAAACCAACTATTTTTTTAGCTAAAGCCGATTCAAACTTGTAGTGTGCTAAAAAAATTACGGTAGAGGAATAAATTAACGTTTCAACGTAGCACGAAATCTAGCATACACATAAGTGGTAGAAGCGACGGGTACTATACCAAAAATTTTTACTAGTAAAACCTGAAAAAGAAAAAAAAAACCACAGGGTCTAACACAATTAGAATGATCTACTATAAATTGGTGAGTACACGTGCGTATCTTTGTCCCATAAGCGAGAAAAGATTATTCAGTTCCATGAAGTACAATATTCGTATGCAGAATGATTCATTGCACAATAATCAGGAGCAGTTGCGATTGAGATTAGTTGTTGGGGCTTCTTTGCACCATCATTGTGGTGCGTTGTTGAATAGTTTTTGGAATGATGCACTGTTCCGTAGGGTGATTTGTTACTCTAAACGTAGGTAGTTATTATGCATGGTGCTTCATTTCAAAGCAAAGAGGGCGGTCGATATTGGTCGATAAAGAATTACGAGTAGTGGTTGGCGGTGGTCCGCTACTGTGGGAACTAGAAGAGTTCTTCAGATCTTTGATCCATAATAACACTAGAATTTGGCTCATTGACCGTCCGAATCTCGATCTAGCTCTCTTTTCATGAAGAAGGTGGGCTTTATTTATGATGTGTGATAGAAAATTCGTGGTGGTAGAGTAATGAGTTATCATCTTAGCGCTGTACAAGAATTCAACACACACTCAGATGAAAGAAAAATAACCAACAGTGACGCTAGAGGTTTTTAAGTGGAAAACCCGTAAAGGGAAAAATCAAGGGGTCCGGACCAGCTGTAAAAGTTTACTATTAGTAGATGATTACCCAAAACCCTTATCCTACAGACGAGAAAGGATAACGATATTTTCTAAATTAAAGAGTTGACTGATGGTGATGGTCTAGCTTGTGGCAGTTGACGCTCAATGACGGCCAGTGGTGGCAAAAGGTGATCGTCTGGCTTGTGGCAGTTGATGGTGGCCGACGTCGATCAGTGGGTGTCGTCGACGGCTGGCAGCGGTCAATGGCGATCGGCGATGGTCGGCGACAGTTGGGATGGTTCTAGACTTTAGGTCTTTCTCAGAGCTTTGAGTTCTCTCTGAAGCTTCCAGTCTCTCCCTCATGTGAGGGGTGAGGCTTTATTTATAGTGTTATAGGTGCAATTAATGCAGGAATATGAAATATTTTGATCGGACAGTGCGGAGAACTTCCTCTAATCAGACGACGTTTAATAGGCATTTAAGTGCCTTAACGAAGTCAGAATTGAGCAATCTTATGCTAGTTAGATTCGTCTTGTCGAGTCGCTCAATTCGACTATGAACTTGTCAGATTTGATATCTGTTTAACCTTCCAAATGTCTCTCGGGAATCTTCCAAAAGTGGTTAAATGACTTGATCAAGGCTTGATTTGAATCGAATTTGTCTAACTTTGATGTCATTAGATTCCTCTCATCGAGTCGGTCAGTATGACTATAAGTTTGCTGAAATCGTAGCGTTGGATGATTGTTTATCAAAATTTAAACATTTTTTGCTCAATATTTGTCTCGAGATCCTTGTCATGCATTAAGATTCATACCAGATGATAAAAATTTGTTGGTGGTGTATTAATTTATATAGTACGTGGTGATTTATTCTATAAATAAGGAAGAAATTTAGATCATTCTATCAAGCGACTCAAAGAGATTCCCACAATTAAACAACGTTTTGTGAACGTTTTAAGGCATTAATGATGTCGAAATTGAGTGATCTTGAACTTGTTAGACTCATCTTATCGAGACACTCAATTCCACTATAAATTTGCCTGATTTGAAATTCATTTGTCTTTTTAAATAGCCACCTAAATCTTCAAAAATGACCTAACGTCTTGATCCAAGCTTTATTTAACTCGGATTGGGTCAATTCTGGTGTCATTAATTGGTTTGTTTTGTCGGGCCGATCAGTTTGATTATAAGTTTATTAAAATTGAGTAATGTATTTTTAATTTGAGTTTGAAGATTTCTTGCTAAAAAAATCTTAGGAATCGTGTCATGACTTGAGATCCATTTCAAATCACAAAAACTTGATGGCGTAGCAATACTAAACCAAAATGTAATTTAGTTTAATTGGTTTTGTTTAAAGAAAACTAAAATTTAGTATTTGGTTTAATTTCAAATTAAAGTTTAAAGTTGTATTTCAAATTTAAATTTCTTGGTCTTCTCACAAATTCTTTTAAAATTCAAACTGATTAAAAATAAATGACATTATGCTCAATCTTTTTTCTTCCAAAATGAATATATTTTTTTGGTCCTAATAATATTAAGTTTTCTTATTTCTTTATCATTTAATGAGTAATAAAATCAATCTGAAAAATAGAAATCAAATATTCAAAATTTAAAACTGATGCATGCTAAAAAAATTCGCGTTGGTAAAGTAATATATTATCGTCTTAGCGTTGCACGAAATTTCAGCACACCTAGATGAAAGAAACAACCAGTTGAGATACCGTATTTTTATGTGGAAAATCCTGAAGAGGAAAAGACACGAGGCCTAGCCCAGTTGTAGAGATCCATTCTAAGTTAATGATTATAGAGACCCGTTGTTTCACAGAAGGAAATGGTTACCAAGTCTTCTGAATTACAACATTGGCGTGCATATAAACTTTTTTCAAAAAACAGGTGGTGACGATAGCTATCGGTGGAGGCCGACAGGTGGTGGTCGATGGTGATCGCAGTGGTCGACGATGGTCGGCAGCGGTCGACGACTGTTAGTAGTGGTCGACGACGGTTGGCGGTGGTCGGCGGCGGTCGGCGGTAGTCGACAGTGTTCCACGGTGGCTGGAGTGATGTCAAACTTCAACTTCTTTTTAAAGCCTCATGCTCTCCTCAATTCTCAAACTCTCTCATTTTCTCAGTAGAGAGTTGAGACTCTATTTATAGAGTCATAGTTGCAATTAATGGAGGAATTTGAACCACTCTGATCGGACAGTTCGGTGAGTGTTCCTTGATCAAAATATCTTTGATGGACACTTGAGTTCCTTAATGATGTCAGAATTGAGCAATATTAAGCTTGTTAGATTCGTCTTATCGAGACGCTCGATTCAACCATGAGTTCATCAGATTAAACATCTTTTTGACCTTTTAAATATGCCCAGAAAGTTTTCAAAATAGTTTAATGGCTTAATCGAGGCTTGTTTTGGTTTGGATTGTGACCAATTTTGATATCATTAGGTCCATTTCGTTGAACCGGTCAATTTGATTGTAAGTTTGCTAAAATTTGAGCTCTTAACGACTCTTAATTGAATTTTGAACATTTCTAATGTAAAATGTTACCTCAAAATCCGTGCTATGCCTCGAGATTCATATTGGATAAAGGAATTTGTTGATTGCGTATCAATTGGCCCCTATTTTGGGGAGAGACCAATATCGTCGTCCGAAAATATCAAATTCAAAGCATATTATCTTTATCGTGGTATTATAAATCTATATGAAATTAAATAATACAGAAATATACATGTGTATATATATATATGACATGTATATGAATGATATCATGCGTTATAGGAATATACACCACCATTTGCATAAAAGCTTTGTAGATACGTTGGCAGCATTTACTCTTCCTCTGTTGGTAATTATTCGAATCCTGAAGTTGGCATATGTGAGTGTACGTTTCTTTTGGTGATATTTACCTGCATACCACACATTTTTTTTCTTTGTGTTTTTTTTTTTGCCAGACCATTTGTGAACTAGAGCCTTTTTTTTGTTTTGGATTTGAAATGCAAAAATCCATATGTTGGAAGGTGGAAGGCCCGAAGCCAAAAGACGGAAGGTCAAATAATAAAAGAATAAAAGCGGATTTCAGTTTTTTTAAACAGCTAAATTATTTTTTTGTCATAAATATAAGTGATTTTTGAGGTTATAAATATGCAAGAAGTAGAGAGTGGAAGTGGAGTCCCCGGCTCTGTCTTATATCTTATCCGAGATTTTCCAGAAGAAGAAAGTCGTCCCTAACTTATGTAGTAGAGGATCAATGAGATCCTCGTGTTGTGGTGCAAAAGAAAATCGTTCGCATCTTTCATAGCAGATGATCAATATGATCTTCTTTTATGTTACAACGCAGAAGAAAGTCGTCACCGTCTTGCGTAGTAGACGACCAACATGATATTTTTCATTGAAGAAGGTGCAGAGGAAAATCATCCCCGACCTGCTTAGCAGGTGATCGACGGGACCCTCTTTCATGTTATTGTGAGAAAATCATTCCCATCACGTGTAGCAGACGATCAACGAGATTTTCTTTCATGTTGTGGCGAAGAAGAAAGTCATCCCCGTCTTGAGTAACAACTATCAATGAGATTTTCTTTCGTGTTGCGGCGTAGAGAAAAATCATCTCCGTCCTGTGTGGCATATGACTAATGGAATGTTCTTTCGTGTTGCAACGAAGAAGAAAGTCATCCCCTTCCTGCATAGCAGGTGACCAACGGGATCCACTTTCATTAAGAATGTGCAGAGGAAGTTGTCCCCGACCTGTGAAGCTGGTGATCAATGGGATCTTCTTTTACACCGATGAGAGGAAGAAAGTTATTTTTGTCCCTGCCCAGCAGGTGATGCAGGATCTTCTTGCTTGTTGTTGTTGTGTATTTCAACAGAGATGAAAAAAAGCAGGAGTTTTCCGTCGTGCTCTTTGGGAGAGATTTTTGTATTACTGTGGCGGCGATATCTAGAGACTCCCTAAAGATCAATAGAAATATTGGAATTTCGGGAAATGTCGACTCCACTCGAAGAAGAGCTGATTTGTGTAGCCCTTGTTGGTCTTTGTAGCCTTCCAATTGTTTGATGTGAAATTTGTACATGGTGATGTTTCTGTCTGTACGTTTTATCTAGCTCGATGCAATAAAAATTTAGACGTTGCTTCTGATGTTGCTTTTCTCTTTCCTTCTAAGCCGGAGTTTCCCATTCTGGGATGCTTTTACCCCACTTCTACGGTGTTGCTACCCAACTTCTAGGCTGCACATTGGTACAAACCTTTTCTAAGACTTATGTCGTTTGAGATTTTTTGACTTCTTAAACATGTGAAACTCCACAATCAAAATTAGCACGTGCACTTTATATATTAAATTAATCACGTACTTGTTTAGACTTGTGCCTTCTGAGATTGTATCCTTTTAAGCATGTATCTTCTGATACTTTGCCTTCCCAATCTTATGCCATACCTTCTCAATCTTATGCCTTCTAGAAGCTTGAAGTGCGTTGATGTCTTATGAGGCTCGTAGCCTTCTAAGGTCTATCATGTATCTGTGCTACATGAGGCTTTAACTTTCTAAGGTCATTGTTGTACCCATGTCTTCTGAAGCTTCTAGCCTTCTGAGAACTTTGAGTGAAGATCATGTCAACCACTTGCTCTCTTGGAGTCTTTCTAGTGATTATCTTGTCCACGACTATCTTCCCATCGAGACTTACCACTTAAGTTCGTCTTTCAGTGGCACTGTAGCTTCTCATTGAGTTTTGTCTCTTAGGCTCGAATTCTAGGGATACCGTATTCCCATCAATGCTTACCTCTTGGGCTCAACTTTCTAGGGGCATGGTAGCTTCTCATCGAGTTTTGTCTCTTGTGCTCAACTTCTAGGGGTACAATATCATCCCATTGAGTCTTGCCTCTTAGGCTCGACTTACATGGGCATAGTAGCTTCCCATCGAGTCTTATCTTTTGGGCTCGACTTCTAAGGGCATGGTAGTTTCTCATCGAGTTTTACCTCTTGGGCTCGACTTTTAAAGGTATCATATCATCCCATCAAATCTTGCCCCTTAGGCTCGATTTCTAGGGGTAAGGATGGAGACAATGTCTGTCGCTTGCCCTTAAGGGGATTTTCTACACAAAAAAAAATATTTCATGGAAGAATAAGAAAATTTTATTGAAATCATTGTTTAAGCAACATGAAAATTTTGCTAGAATAGATTTAAGAGTTTATATGCCAGTTTTTTACTCAAAAATGATAATTTGGAGTTGTACTCTTGATTCGATAACCACGACAATTTGAGCTTCGACACGATGGACAAAATTGACATAAAAATGAACCATCTCCCACAACGGTGATGAGTAAAAAGGTCCTAGACGGAGTCCTCCAAGAAGACTTCTCTCAATAGCTCTGGATCCACTCCCGGAATCTGGCGGGCTTCAGTGAAAAACCAGTTGAAGTAATCCTTAAAGGATTACCTCTCATTCTGACGGACTTCCGATAACTGGGAAGGATTTTTGACGATCTGTTTATTTGCCATGATTTTTTCTACGAATAGTATGACAAGCTTGTTGAAGGTGTTGAAGGTGCCCCCAGGAGGGAGTAGAACCATGTGCAAGCTTAAACTTTAATAGTCGCAAAGAACATTTGAAAAATAAGTGCGTCAAAGGTATGATGAATGTGCATGATGGTTCTATAATGGTTGACATGCTCATATAGGTCAGTTACCCCTTCCTAGGAACCGATGTTAGGGAGTTTGAAACCAACTGGGATTGGGTGTTGGAGAATCACGTCAGCTAAAGGAGAGGATTCTTGGAAGTTGCGGGGATTAAGAAAACGATTACATTTATCCAAATGGAACTCTTCGCGAACTAGGCGTCGTAGCTCATCACGGATCATATCAACATAAGTGACGCTGACGCGAGGCAGTGTCAGGTGAGTTGCATGAGATGAATGAGTGGAAAAAGTAATTTTGAGAAGATCGACTTCCAATCTCAGCTGGGGAATGGTTTCATCATTAGGAGAGAACCCAGTTAGTGGGATATTTTCTTTTGAGTGTTGAACTGGTGGTAAGTAAGCTCCATTGGGCTTTAGTTATAGTTCTCCATGTAAAGGAGGAAGGATCTCGTGTTGAGACTCATTTATCCTACGTACATGGTCTTCTATATAATGACCTAAGGCACCTTCATCAGCGGGGTAATGCTTTCCGGAGTACGAGGATGTGTAGGTCTGATGCCCTTGACTCTGTGACTGTCTTCTGAAATGATTGTTGTTGGAACGAAATGCTCTATTATTGCGAGTGTTTTTCCTAGTGACCATGCAACAATTATTGCAATTATTTTAGTAATGAGAATGTTCTCTCCCCACAAACGACGTCAAACTGATGCATCCTAGAAAATTCACTGCAATATGTTAATGAATTATTGACTTAACGTTCCACTAGAATTCAACACAAACTCAAATAAAGGAAACAATCGGTTGGACACAAGTAGTTTATTTGGAAAAAACAGGAAAGAGAAAAAACCATGAGGCCTAGCCCAGTTGAAGAGATCCAATATAAGTTGATAATTACAAATGCTCATTGTGCACAAGAGGGTAAGGGTTACACAGTTTTCTGAATTATAATGTTGGCATGCGGATAAACTTATTGCAAGGAAAGAGTGGTGATGACAACGATCGACGACTGATGGTGAGTGGTGGTCTGCGGCCATCGATGGTGGTCGACGACGACAGTAGTGATGCTGGACTTCAGCTCATTCTCAAAGCCTCAAGCTCTCTTCCCCTTCTCTAGAGAGGTTTGGGGCTCTATTTACAAAGCCCCGATTGCAATTAATGAAAGAATATTAATCACTATGATCGGACGGGCTTAAAAGGTTTCCTTAATCATATGGTCTTTAATGAACATTTAAGAGCTTTAATGATGTCGGAATTGAGCGATATTAGGCTTGTTGGATTCATCTTGTCATGACACTCGATTGAATCATTAGCTCACCAGATTTGACATCTGCTTGACTTTCCAAATATGCCCAAAAAGTTTCTTAAAAAGCTTTAATGTCTTGATTGAGGTTTGATTTGGTTTGGATTGGACCAAATTTGGTATCATTGGGTCCGTCTCATCGAGCGGATCAATTGGATTGTAAGCTTGTTGAAAAAGGAGCTTTGGATAACTCTTCATTGAAGTTTGAATATATCTTGCATAAATAGTCATCTAGAGATTTATGTTATACCTTGAGATTCGTGTCGGATGAATAAATTTGTGGTGGTTGGTAGCAAATCAAAAACAAAAATTAAATTATTATTTTAAAATCAAACCAAATCAAATAGATGAACTCAATTCAATTCAATTTTACAATTTTAGCCAAACAATACACGTCACTCGTCCGAATGGGGTACCCGATTCCCATTTTACATGCAAAAGCAAAGGCTAAAATGTGGCAGAACGTACTCCCTCGCATGACTTCCAGATTCTCATGTACACCCATTAAACCTAATTTATTCTAAGTTCTGCTCAAGAGCTTAATTTTTTTTTATTTTTGTGCAGCAAGACGAGGGTTCGAACCCAATATTTGGAGATTATTTACTTTGGTTATAACCAATGAGCTACACGCTCTAGCACTGTTCACATTCTTTGAGTCTACTATTGATGGGGCGACAAGGACACCGGGGTATTCCTCTAATTAAGCTTAACGTATATTACTTTTTTCTTGGACTTGATTATTTTATAGCAATGGCCTTCTGCCTTTGTCCCAGATTCAAGATCCCTAGGAAGCATCTGTCCAAACGACCCTGTACTACGGTGCAGTGTTAATTTTATAATTACATATTGAACATCAGAACGATCATATATATATATATATATATATATATATATATATATATATATATATATATATATATATATATATATATATATATATATATATATATATGTATGTATATGTTTGTTTGTAATATTAGAGATCTTATACTCTTTATCTGAATTGAAAGAAAAGTTGTCGCTCCGCTCCCGAGGATATAGACAACTTTACCGAACCTAATTAAATTTCTATGTTTTCTTTTAAATTTGTATTGATTCTTAAATTTTTCCGCGCCCTAAAATTCTAAACAAACTATAATGTAATCACAAATATAATGCAAGTCTGTTTAGTAGTTGTTTCAGAGCTTATTCATTTAATCAAAAAAGTCGCAGTTGCAGGTGTTGCTTATTGCCGCCTGCGTGTTTTCAAGCTTAAATTCCCTCCATTTTCCAAAAAGGTAATAAGAAAGATTAGCAGTTGGTATGAGGTAGCTTCATTAAATAAGAAGATCGCGTTGAAATTTGTTCCAGGTGCTGAGATGAATGTTAGTGAAGCATACCTGAACAGAGAGACCTGAACAAGATTGTACGGCCACCACATGGCCGCCGGTTCAACCAGATACCGCCGGAATATTCCCGCCCATCCGAATCCCAAAACCTATATATCACTTGTAAGCAATGAAAGAAAATGAGCTAACATCATCAGAATACTCTTACCCAAATTTTGATTTCTGGATGTAATAAATGAAACAGAGACCTGAGTGGTGAGGACGACGAGCAGAGACACAAGAAAAGAAATATTCTGCCGGTAAAAGACCCGAACGGCCGTCACGATATGGATAGCATAAACGCTTCCAGCCCCAGCGTTTGCGAAAATCGTAATCAGAACATGCTCCTTAACACTGAACGGACCCGGATTGAGACTGAACTCCCATTTGCTACCAGCAAAGAATCTCCGATCTGGCAGCCATGTAGCCATCATTCTGGCAACGGGAACCACGGCGATTTGGGCGGAGATGGAAGTGATGGTGAGAGGTTCCTTCCGGTACCAGAAGAACTGATTTAAGAAAGATAGGAGCAAACAGGACGCCGTTCCTAAAATCCACATCCGGGCTGTAATGACGGCCGCGTTGGGGTCGTCGGTAATCGGAACGGTGAGGGCCACTTGTTCGATTGGAGAGTTTTGGAGATCTTCTTCTTCTTCTTCTCGAGAGGGGAGGAGAGGAGTTGAGTGATCATGGTGCTGTAGATTTTCGATGCGATCGCCTTCCTCCTCCATGGACCTTGATACACTTGGCCTCTGCTTAATTCCCAGTTACATCAAGCCTTGGCTTCTTATCAACCCTGTTTTAAGCCAATACAGAGCAGTAAATGGTGCATGTGCAGAACAATTAAATTTATAAGAGAATAGTATTTAAAATTATCTTCATTTAGTGTTCAAAAATAAAAAATTCTATGAATTAAATTCATAATGTTATGAGAAGGCCTGAACATAATTAAGTTATAATTTTATTTTTTTTATTGATGTATTATATGCTTTAAAAAAAGTGTTTGGCTTCCTCGAAATTTTCTAAAATGACAAACTTTAAAAAAAAATTAACGGTTTAGCATTTTAAAAAAAATTTAAAAATAACATTGTTGCACCATAATTATATAAAAAATAAAAAATAAAAAAAATTATCATCCAAGACCATGTGATGGGATCATGGGAATCTATGGAAGATGACAAGGGGAAGCAGAAATTATTTCTCCCTATACTTTTCCCGCAATCCCGTAAGCTCTTAACATTTCCTCAATTATTTCTCGTCTACTTCAGGAGAAGTTATTACGTATGTATTTAGGGCTGTTAAACCGCTCGTTGTTCGCGAGCAGCTCGTGTTCGATTCATTAATAAACTCGTGTTAGGCTTATTTACTAAGTTAACAATCTAAACACGAACAAAGATTTATTCGTTCATGCTCTGCTATATATATATATATATATATATATATTCTTTTTTTTTTGATAAGTAGTATTTTTAAAAAAATTAATTGACTACAATGCCACAATGACTCATAATCAATTAAAAGTTTTAATTAAGAAAATAGAATAAAAATTATTAAAATAGATTCATATGAGGTTTTAATATAAATAATAATTTTTAAATCTAGCCCTAATCTTTAACATATTATGGGCATGTGATTTTGATTGTCAAAATAACTCTTTATTCATGAACGGCTCGTGTTCGGCTCGCTAAGCAAACTGAGCCTTGACTCACGAAATATGAATGAGCCGAACACAAACTGAGCCTGACTCACTCATGTTCGGCTCGTTTACACCCCTATATGTACTCCTCCCAATAATCTCTTAATAACTTCATAATAACCCTGGATAACATTAAATTAGAACCTCATAAAGTTATTCAGTGGTTATTTGGGGTTTCATTCAGTGTTATTGGAGCTAATACCCCAATAACCTCACAAAATTCGAATAACAACTAAAAAAATATAAAAGTGAAATCGCAGAAATTATTGGGAGATTATTGAAGTTAATACCCCAAAATCTCTCAATAACTCTTGAATAACCCTAAAATACGGAACCGTAGAAGTTATTACCTACACAAAGTTACATATGTAACAATTTCTCCTACTTAAAAAAATTATATTTAAGAAAATATTATTTGTATTGCACGTACTTAAAATGAACAAATAAGAGAACACTTTTGTATGCAGACTCTCTCTCCTCTTGTTTGCGCGCATACGAAAGTTTTTGCACCATATAGAGTTCGTGGCATCTACCACGTCAAATCATCGGGACCATTTAAAATCGCCATAATTTAACTTTAGTAATACAATTTTTCACTTTTAAGTTTATTTTTATTTTACGTGTCTAAACTACTTTCTCTTAGTTTTAAGTGAGTAAATCATCCCACAAAAGAATTTGTTAGTGATTTTCTCAAGTGTGGATTTGTACTGCCAAATAGAAATTGTTCAGCAAAATGTTAAGTGTGGTAAATCCTAAAAAATTTATGTTATATTTTTATTTATTATAACTTTTTAAAAACACACACACACACATATATATCAAATTGACAAAAAATTGTCATAGGTATTCAGCAATTTTGAGTTAAGAAATTCTTTGGAATTATTTTCTGAGTATTATAAATATTTATTTAAAAAAAAATGTGACATCTATGCAATTTAAATTTTAATTTTTTTTCCAATTTTTTTACTTTTTAAAGTCATATTAACTATCGTATTATTAAAAATGTATACATATTGCAGATGAATTATACAACCTGTATATAGATTATGGATGAATGGCAGTCAAAAACTATTGAAAGAAATGAACTTACTTGGAGCCTCCAAATAGAATGAAAGGAAACACAGAACTACATTATAGTTTGGATATTGTTACAATTATGAGATTGATTTGCTAGGTCGTCTACCAGGCATTGCTCGTGGAGATGAAGTAGATTATTTGTCAGTACTATTCAAATACATGATTATGAGGCTTGCATTATGACACGTTATCACAAATGCAAATGTACCTGACAGTTGCATCATGAATAACTGTGAACCAGGAGATTGTATCCCACCACAAATTGATCAGGTGACTTCGAACGACCCTTCCGCAGAGTCTCTTTTGAGAGTCAATGTGACATTGTATTTGGTAATGATATCAATATACTCGGACCCAGTGAGTTTGGTGGAGCTTACTCTATCCCTCTTCCCAAAGAATTAGTATTAGTCACCACAGGAAATAAAAAAACTAGAACAGATAGAAAATTCGACGGCTTAAATTGATTGTGGAGAAAATGTTATATTTTATGACCGTTTAGCGATGGTTTATGTGCTGGGTTATTTTCGATGGTATAACCAGGGGACATGCCGTCACTTTTCTGATTGTTTTTATTATTACCGACACATTATACTGTCAATTATAAATAAATATTAACCGACAACCATATTTCGTCGGTGATTTACAAACCCGCCATTCGGAGAGGTGTTAACCGATGAGATTTTTTAATAAGTGACGAGAATTTCCATCAGTAATAATGTTATTTAATGATGACTTTCAAGCCGTTTATAAGCCTTCGTAACTAATACTCTATACCGCAAAAATCACAATGATTCCGGTCTTGCCCTAATCATCCCTCTCTCAGTCTCCCTCCCTCAATGCTCTAATTGTTCCATCTCTTGACAACTCCGCTGTTACGGTGACCCCAAATCTAGCAATCTCACTGGTCCAGCGACCGGTCGTCACTAGCTTTTGTTCTCTCCCGTCAATACTCCGGCTCTCACATCTTGCAACTAACAGGTCTGAATGTTAAAAACTGAAGTTTCAGTCTTAGATCTGTAAATACATAGGAATGGAATGGAATGTATGCAAATTTCCTTTTCTAGTTTCCTTTATTCTGTGGAATGCATTTAGGGTTTAAGGTTTAACAACTAGAAGGAATGTTAAGTGTTTAGGGATTACCAACAAAGGTGGATTTACCAAATAATTTTCGTATTTCAGTTGGATTACATCAGGGATCGGCTTTAAGAGCATATCCTTTTGCTTTAGTAATGGATGCTATTGTTTTTCTTGGTTCTTTTTAAGGACTCAAGATCATCAGCATGACTATTTATATGTCTTCATGTAATTTTTTTATTCAAAAAAATCTCCCTCCCGAATCATATCAATAATTCGAAGAGGAGATGAATCGAATAAAAAGGAGATATGACATCAAATCGGAAAATAAATAAAAACAAACAAGCGGAAGGCTTATATATGGGAATCCTCGTGTGATGGGTAGAGTGTATACATCTGAATAGGATCGGATCAAAGTACCTCAAAATAGAACATCCACGAAGAAAATCTCTACATAAGCCACCCGTAACAAGAGAACAAAAAAATTTTTTTTTCTTCTGGGGTTAAAGGTCTCCCATAGGAATGTATCCAACTGGTTAATTATATCTTGAGAGACCCAATTAAATGCTTGATAAAAGGAAATTCACTTATATTATCATGAACTTGGAGAATAGACCATCAAAGAATGGTTGTTTTGTATTGGAACGCCCCTATGCTTCAAGGTTCTCGCTAAGCCACATGGCAGAGAGCGAGTCTCTCACATGCCAAGTGAATAGCGGCCTGTCGGCGTATGAAAATTACGAAATAACCAAATCACATCGACGAGGATATCCTTATACTCTCATAGTTCATTGTGCCATAGAATTAGAGGACAAATCATTATATCCCAAACGGAAGAAATCTAATCTGTAATTGGGTCATCAAAATGATATCAACAAAACTAAGAGAAGCAATAGGGCTCGAAGGTGCTTAACAAAAAGGAAAAGTAGGATAGTCCTAAAAGGTAGAGGTAGTTGGGTCAAGTATCACAGACCCATCATCCCAAGCTACTAGGATCCTAAGTGTACCTAGTCGTGAAGGTAGTCGACTCAACACTTCCAGAGATCTGCGGTTAGCAATCCGTGAATTGCAACTTCCATGCGGACTTCTGAGCCCTAAAGTCAAAGGAATGAAACTTTTACCCATGACTACAAGTGATGTTCCAAGAAGTGGTACTTATACGTGTCGAATAGCGAGTATGTCACTGGAAGGAAGAAGGAAAGCGAAGTCCAGCCACAATGCTGAAAGCACTTTTAACAACAAGACTTACACTCGTTTGAGTCTGTATTCTTCTAACACCCTAAGTGCATTAAACGACCACCTATGTCGGACCAATCGGGTTAGAAAAGCACAGATGCTTCTCCTCAAGACATGCAAATATGATGCAGTTCGTAAACCCTAGCATGGAGGCTTTATTACATGACTTGGGTGATGACTATGCTATGTAACCATTTAAAATTCAGCCCGAGGACCATACGGGAAAATAAAAAGTGCAAATTTAAAAGTCTAAAATATTTTAATTATAAAATTTTCATTATCGTAAATATTTTATTAATATTTAGTAGCAAATTTTGAAGTTTAAATCCTAAAGAGCCTAAATTTTGTTTTCATGACATCTCAGGCTAGCCACACATGGAAAAGGGCAAGAAAACCAAGCACCAAAGCATGCGAGAAACGTAATAAAACAAGAAAAATAAAATAATAAGAACTTTCTAAGACGACGACATATCCTAGAAAGAAAAACTATTTGCGAGACTCTGTATATGCTTGCTCGATCTTAATTCTCTACGTCAATATCAAATGTAGAATTAAGAAACGAGAGTTGAGTTGCTACTCCTGGTTCCCCACCTAGTGGTTTAATGCACGGGACTTATATTTTGCAAGAATTTATAAACTCAGATATATATTTATAATGATTTTGTTAAGTTCAGGCATTCAACACAAGTATACGTATCGTATCAAGTAAAACATGGCTCTAATGGAGTCCTGGTTATCGATCCCACAGGGAAGTTTGGAATATATAAGAAAGTGTTCACAATATAGGTAACATCGCACTAAAATCTGATATTTAATTTCCAATTAAAGTTTACTACTTACTACTACTATGTAGGAAACAGTAATGATTAACTACACTACAATTACTCTTGACAACTTTAGAAACAGAATTAACTAACAGACACACTAAACTAAGTATTTGAAAGGTTTTCGATATATGAGAAAAGTATCTTTCCTCTTGCAATGAGAATATGATGTGTGGATTGATATGGAATAAATATTTATATTATTGTGCCAAATAGGAGCATAGATGATTCTTTACCCTTAAAAGAGTACCCCTCTTCTAAGTAAGAAAAGAACATTGACATATCCTAATTTTAGTCACTAAATCTAAGGCTAGGCTGAGAGGATAACGGCTCTCACTTCGGAGCTCCCACTCACCCTTCACTCGAAGGCTAACTTTTGATATTAGTTACTAATTGATGTGATTGGTTTGAATACACGAATTCAACACCACTATTAGGAGATATAATTCCCCAGCAACAGCGCCAAAAACTTGATGCAACCAGACTTTACTTCTATATTTTTAAATGCAAGATTTTGTTAACTTCAAATTTATATATTTATAATGATTTTGTAAAGTCCAAACATTCAACGCAAGTATACGTATCATATCAAGTAATACAGGGCTCTAGTGGAGTCCTGGTTATCGATCCCACATGGAGGTTTTAAGTTGAAGCAAAGTAAAAGTTTTAATAAGTTAGAATAAAGCACTCGAACTTTCTTCTAACACTACTACTACTATGCAGAAAATAGTAACAACCAACTAAACTACAATTACTTCTAATAACTTTGAAAACAGAATTAACTAACAGACACACTAAACTAAGTATTTGAAAGGTTTTTGATATATGAGAAAAGTATCTTTCTTCTTGCAATGAGAATATGATGTGTGGATTAATTATCTAATTTATTGTGCCAAATAGGAGCATAGATGATTCTTTACCTTTAGAAGAGTACCCCCTCCTCTAAATAAGAAAAGAACATTGACACATTCTAAATTTAGTTACTGATTCTAGGGCTAGGCTGAGAGGATACCGACTCTCACTTCGGAGCTCCCACTCACCCTTCACCCAAAGGCTAACCTTTGATATTAGTCACTAATCTTAGAACCAATCTGGGGATTTCAGCCTGTCACCCTGAAATCTCCACATTGAAGTCCTCTAGAACACATTTCCCTATTTATTTGCACGCAATTCACATGAACTACACAATTCATCCATGGAAATTGAATAAATCTGTCATTATTTTTGTAGGACATTAAATCATTTAAAACTTAATGTTCAACAACATATTTTAACATTTCAATTGGCCAGATCGAAAGTAAATTAAGTTCTAAATGAAAAACCATCACAATTTCTTCATCACATTAAAAGCACATCAAATCCACTTCAAACCATCATCACATCTCTAAGCAAGAAGAAAGACAAAGAAGACTACTCAGAATTAATGGAGAAGATACAATAAAACATGGATTTTATATATAAAAGAAAAGTCATACAAACCACAAAACAAAATACAACTTATCTCTTTCTCTTCCCCAATGCAAACTCCTTGAAGTTCCTTTGAATCTTCTTCTCTTCTTTACAACTCTTGAATCTCTCTTTAGAATGGAAAGGAAGAAGCAATCTCTCACTTTACTCCTTCTCCTTCACTCCTTAGAGAGGAATCCCTCTCTTCTACACTAAACCCTAACACTAAAAACTAAGAGAAAGTAATATAATGCAAGAGAGCACACTCTAAAACTCTCTAGAACTCCTCTATCCCTCTCTTCCCTCGTCCAGATTCAGTTATTTAAGAGCTAGGGACAAAATCCCAATAGTTTCTATAGGCATCCCTTCAAAATTTCACCAAAAATCTCAAAATTTGAATTTCACCGACCTTGGGTGCCAGCGGCGCTCTATCGTCCATAATATTTTTTAAGCTCTCTGGATTTGGGCACCGGCGGCGCCCATTCTGGCGCCGGCGACACCAGAATACATTTTCCACCATTTTGCTCCTTTCCATTCCTTTTCGCTCTGAATTCGTTCCTTTTCGATTCTTTTCGCTCCAATCACCTAAAATCATCATACCTGCAACTAATCATGAAAAATATTTTTCTTTAAAGTGCAATATCACCAAAAAGAAATAAAATTAGATAGCATAAACCATATATATTTTTGGTGCATCACTAATCTTAGAACCAATTTGGGGATTTCAGCCTGTCACCCTGAAATCTTCACATTAAAGTCCATCAAAACATATTTCTCTATTCATTTGCACTCAATTCCTATGAAGTATGCAATTTATCCATATAAATTGAATGGATCTTTCATTATTGTTATATGACATTAAATCTTTTCAAACTTAATGTTCAACAACATATTTTAACATTTTAATTGGCCAAATCGAAAGTAAATTAAGTTCTAAATGAAAAACCATCATAATCGTTTCATTACATTAAAATCACATCAAATTCACATCAATCCATCATCACATCTTTTTGCAAGAAGAAAGACAAGGGAGACTATTCAGAATTCATGGAGAAGATACAATAAAACATGGATTTTATATATAAAAGAAAAGTCATAGAAAGCACAAAAGAAAATACAACTTATCTCTTTCTCTTCCCCAATTCAATTCCCTTGAAATTCCTTTGAATCCTCTTCTCTCTTCTTTACAACACTTGATTCTCTCTTTAAAATGGAAAGGAAGAAGCAATCTCTCACTTTACCCCTTCTCCTTCACTCCTTAGAGAAGAATTCCTCTCAAATCCTCACTCTACACACACTTCTCCTAAAACCTAACACTTAAAACTCACTAAAACTACTCTAGAACCATTGAAGAAGCACACAATTTTCATCCAAAAATAGTTACTTATAAGATAAGGATGAAATCCCAAGAGTTTCCATAGGCATCCCTTCAAAAAGTTGCCAAAACTCTTCAAATTTGAACTCCACCGATTGCAGGCACCGGTGGCACCGGATAGGGCTCCGGTGGTGCTCTATTGTGAAATTAATTCTGGAGGCTCTCTGGATTTGGGTGCCGGCGGCGCCAGAACACTTTTTCACCATTTTGCTCCTTTTTGCTTTGGATTCGTTCCTTTTTACTTCTTTTCACTCCAATCACCTAAAATCATCATACCTACAACAAATCATGAAAAATACATATCTTTAAAGTGTAATATCGCAAAAAATGGGTAAAATTATATAGCAAAAACCATATATATTTTTGGTGCATCAGAATCCCCTAAACTTTAACTATTACTTGCCCTCAAGTAATCATTTTACTACATAAAATATAACTCTTGGCAATGTACTTTTCAACTGTAAGACACTAAAATTTTTCATTCAAAAGAATATATTGGTTAGATTTTCAGAAAGAAATTTAGCAACTCAGGTTAACACTAAAGGTTTAAGAATATTCAGCAATCAAGTCGAAGAGTTCTAGTCTTCTATTTATTTCAAGATGAACCATAATTTGTCATATTAAGAGTGCCTCAAAATACTATGTGAAAAAGGAGTTCTTGTAAACTTCATTAGAATGTAGGCTAGTACTTAAAATATAAATTTAGAAATAAAATCAAGCTCTCCCTTTAGGGTGATTCAAGTGAAGCCAATTTTTGATTAGGCATCTCCTCAAACTTCTCCTCATAAACATTTTTTTCTTTCTTTTTCTCTTTTCTTTTTTTAGGGATTGTTTTTAAATCCTTCTTTTCTTTTCACTCTTTTTTTTTATTGAGGATTACTATATCTGGATAGCCCTTTAATGATTTTGAACTTCACTCTCCTTTTTCTTAAGTTCAAACCTGAAACATCTCTTTACTTTATAGTTAAGTATAAGCTTTATTATTCATTTAAAGTTGCAATCCCTTCTTAACACACAATACTTTAAGTTCCTTAACATTTCAAAAATACAGTTTTCTTTACTTTAAATAGTTGACTATTATCAAATCCTTTCATACCAAATATCTTACTTATATAAAATCAACCTTTATAACTAAAAATTTTCATCCTATCCTTCCATATTATTCAATTGAAATAAAAAGTTTTAGTTATCATACAATGAGGTTCATCTGCTAGAAGTTATGCTAATAATTTTTTAAAATATAATAATTGAGAACAAATAAAAGTTAGTATTTTTCTACCCTCCCCCAAACTTAAATTTTTCAATAATTTGAAATGGTTTAGAGTAGAAGAAAACTAACCTCTCTGTCCTGGGATCTTGAAATCTTCAACAGCTATCTGGTATTAGTCAAAATTTACAACTAGCAGGCATGAAACAATTAGTAGCAGTGATATAATAATTTTAAATATTTGTATGGTTAAAGAGAAATTAACATTAAACACTAAACATCAACATGACACTACAACATGAAACAAACTATCATAGTACTACATAGTCCAGCTAACAATTTAAATGTTTTAGTACAGAATAACACTACATCAACAAAGTTACACAACATATGAAAATTAAGTACTACAACACAACAATACAACACAGGGTTACACATCTTATGAAAAGTAAATATCCACTACATCACATCAGTACATCACAACAGAACAAGAACAACAGAAATAAAAATAAACAAACTACCAGTCTCCATCACCAGGATCAGCAAGGTCATCAACAGGGTCACCAGCAGGGTCCTCAGCAAGGTCAGGTCTATATGATGTATCACATCGGACTCCCCCCTCATAAATCTGACCTAATCATCATAATAAGCAATATCGAACTTAACTCTCCTCTGCAGATAATCTTCATTCACATCACTCCTCGCCTCAAATACATCCATTCGACCATGGAGTCTATCTACACTAGCACTCTGTAGTCTCAGCTGCTCCATAATATCAGATAAGGTAGGCGGCTCGGAAGTAGATGGAACATCATAACTCGTAGTAGGAATATCAGTACTCCTATGCTCAGCTCTGGCTCCTACGTGAGACACATAAGTATGGATAATATTCTTTGTAATTAGTCTCAAAGGTATAGACACTTCTTCAAAACTACTGAACTCCACTCCAGACTGAACAAAGAGGGCAGGAACTAAAGCAGGATGTCCTAATCCTCTAGTGGTCTCGCCTCTGGCAATCATCTGAATATTCTTGTAAATAATAGTCTCAACATCAATCTTATTCATCTTCTGTATACAGTAGTTCATAATCGCTCTATCTCTAGTAACTTTGCTGTGGTGATAAGATGGTAATAATCTCGCAGAAATGAAATAATGCCAAACTTTTGAAGCAACATTCAATATGGAGGTTGGGAAATTTATCAACTGTTTTTGACTTACTTTCCATTCTCCTCGCCTGTTAGTTAGAAAAGCAATAACTTCTCTCGTATTCTCCCTCCCAGTGTTAAAGTTCTCGTATTCGCACATGAATGGTTCCCGAATCTGGTAGAAATCATTGATATGCTGAGGGGTAAACTCAACCATCTTCCCTCTAACAAGCACATACTCAGTCTCAGTCCAGGATATATTCAAATAGAATTCTTTAACCACTCCCATAACAGCATTCACAGTGAAATAACAAAATGGTTCCTAATTCCGCTCTGCAATTAATTTTTCTACCGATCTATCAAATGCTCGATCCTGGATACACTTCTTGTTGTGAAGGTAAGAGTTATAGCAAAATTGGGCTTTGATGTTGACGAATCTCTCCTCATCAAAATCCAATTTCCTCTTCCCTTTACTCATTCTTGGAGCCATATGAATTTCTAAAATTTGCAAGAAAATTCCAATAAATCACAAATTCACAATGTAACAAACTCCAAACACTATTCTAAACAAGTAAGAGCAAATTTCATCATGGAAATCTCAAAATCTCTTTAAAACTCCAAAAATTCCACCATAAGCAATGTGAGAGATTTCCATGGTTAAAATCCAAAAATTTTAACTTAAAGTGAAACTCTTACCAAGAGAAGTGTAAATCCGGTGTCGAAAAGCCTTGAAATCTCCTTGAATCCGAGATCTAGCAAGCCCTAGATCTTCAAAATCACGAAAATGGAGGAGGAAGACGAAGGAAAAGGAAAAATTTGTTGGTCTCAGAGTAAAAATCGAGAAATCGAGTGTCTTAGGCCTTTTTCTGGGTTCGGGCGCCAGTGGCACTCGATAGGGCCCCGGAGGCACTCTATTTAAATAAATTGGCCAAACTCTCTAGATTTGCGCATCGACGGCGCCAGTCCAAAATATTTTCTGGATCCAAAATTTTTTTTGTTTTTTCAATCGTTTCGACGTCCACAATGATGTTTACCACTTTAATAGGCATTTATATCATCCCATAAGAAATAAGTAACACAATTCTTCACACAAACAAAAAACAACAATCTTATATATATAAAAAATCCAAGTTACATCATAGACACCAAATATGTTCATTCAAACCAACTATTCTTAGATATTTAGTGCAACAAGTACTCTACGATAGGCAAACACTAAGATCTAAGCACACAATGAAAGTAAACACATCCAAATACAAATTCAAAGCAAATACTACACAAAACAAACTAAGCAAAGCAAACTAAACACACAACAAACATAAGTAGAATCTATCAATTACTCCAAATCAGTTTCAGAACTATCCTCTCCTCTAATGTCTCCAATTGATTGCTGATGCACAAACAAGTTATAGAATGGATGAAATGGAAATTCTTCAGATGATTCTTTAGCAATCACCGCGTTCTTCTTCATCAGATTGATCAAGCCCATCTCAATTCGACTTGAATGATTAAATTGTTCTTTCATTCTTCAATCTGTATGATCGAATAAATCAGAAATGTTGTTAATCACATTTATAACATTCAGTACCTCAGTCTCGAACCATTTGATCCTCTTCAATATCATTCTGGAACCTTCAAGAAAATAGCGTTGAATCGGTTATGAAGTCTGTGTTGGTTGATCAACGAGCAAGTTCACGTCATCTTCATCTCCAACTGTCTGGTAGTTATAGGGATTAGTTGGATCAATAGGCCTCCATGGAAGAAGAACCTTTTCCAAACTTTCATAAGGAACCTGTGACTGACTACATAACAGAAATATGGTGGATGGGTGTCCAAGCCCATATTTAGATCCATGCACAATTAATCCAAGTACTGATTTTACAATAATATTACCAATATCAACCAGCCTCCCTGTTTGAATACAGAAATTCAAAATGGCGCTTTCCTTGGTTACCTTGCTAATCTTCAATGTCAGAAATAGCTTTGCCGAAATAAAGTAGTGCCACTATTTTAATACTGGATTGAGAGATGCATATGGGAAACTAATGTATCCATTCTCTCTAACTTCTCATTCTTCATTCTCATCCGTCAGATATCGATACACATCATTCATATTATCCCTCGTGGCATTGAAATTAGAATAATGAGAAATATGTACGTTCTCGATCATAAAGAGATCGTTAATTTGTGCAGGAGTGAATTGTACAAATCTACCACGCATAAATACGAACCCTTGATTGAGCCCGTGAAGATTTTCATAAAACTCTTTCACGATGGGAACAACAACGGCAGTGATAGTGTAGCAAAGCATTTCCCAACATCTCTCCTTAATAATCTCTTCAATTCTAGTAGTAGGATTATCCATACCTCGATTTATGAAGCCTCTTTCCTTGATAATTCTTCTTTTCATCATCACTTTGTTGAACAAACGCTGCACTTCAAAACTTATGAACTTTCTTTTGTTGAAAACATGAAATCAAGGGGTTTCAATGGGAAAGGAATCCATAAGACACGAATTGGGATTGGTGGTTTTCATTTTTCTGGAGTTAAGAAGTCAAAAATGGAGTTTAGGGAGTTATAAGGATGAAGATCCTGCCAAAAACCTCCAAAACTCGCATTTTAAAACTTAAAAATTGTCAAACTGATTTTGGGCACCGGCGGCGCTCAATAGGGCGCTGGCGACGCTCAAACAGGCAAGTTTAGTGTAGGGTCTGCAATAGAGCGCTGGCGGCGCCCATTCTAGCGCCAGCGGTGCCAGTGGTCAAAATTTCTCACCGAACTTTGTTTGATCCAAAATATTCTAATATCTTGATTCGATCCATCGTTTATCAATTTTTAAAGTATTTAGGAACTATCTAAAAAGCACAACTACAACAAACAAGTAAACACACCATAAAAATTCATATGGGTTTCCTCCCATAAAGCGCTTGGTTTAACGTCGTCAGCCCGACAAACCATTTAGTTAATCGAGATGACTCAGCATTAAAACCTCTTTGAAGTCAAATTGAAACCCGTCAAAGTAAGGCTTTAATCGATGCCCATTAACTTTGAAAATATTTCCAGTATCAGGATCTTTAATATCAATAGTTCCAAAAGAATGTACTTTTACAACTCTAAAAGGTCCTAACCATCTAGACTTGAGCTTTCCAAGAAGTAAATTCAATCTTGTGTTTTATATTAAAACTTTTTATCCATATTCCAATTTCTTTTTCAATATCTTTCGATCATGCAACAATTTCTTTTTCTCTTTATAAATCCTATCATTATGATAAGATGCATTGATATCTCTTCCAATTCATTCAATTGCATAAATCTTTTCTCTCCAGCATTTTTCAAATTAAAATTTAACTCTTTTATCACCCAATATGCTTTATGCTCCAATTCAACTAGTAAATGGCAAGTCTTACTAAACACTAGTTTATAAGGAGACATTGCAATAGAGATTTTAAAAGAAGTTCTATAAGCTCATAAAGCAATATCTAATCGAGCAAACCAATCTAATTTATGATTATCCATAGTTTTCTCTAAGATTATTTTAATTTCACGATTAGAAACTTCTGCTAAACCACTAGTATGGGGATGATAAGCAGTAGAGATTCTATGAATAATATTATATTTCTCAGTTAATCTCTTAATTTGATTATTCCTGAAATGGGATCCACCATCAATTATAATTACTCTCGGCATTCCATATCTTGTAAATATATTTTTCTTTAAAAATTTTGAATCACTCCGAGCATCACATCTAGGTAAAGCAACAGCTTCAATCCATTTCGAAACATAATCAACGACAACCAATATATATAAATTTACAAATGAAGGAGTAAATGGTCCCATAAAATCTAATCCCCATACATCAAAAATTTCAACTTCCAAATTATAATTTAGAGACGTTTCATTTCTTCTAGAGATATTACCTACTCTCTGACATCGATCACATGATTTAATATATCTATAAACATCCCAAAAAAGAGTAGGCCAATAAAATCTAGATTGTAGAATCTTAAAAGCAGTTTTATCAACACCAAAATGATCTTCAAATTTAAAATCATGACATCATTGAATAATCATATTAGTTTCTTCTTGTGGCACACATTTCCTAATAATCAGATCCTTACATTTTTTATATAGATATGGCTCATCCCAAAAATAGAATTTTGCATCATATTTAAATTTCTTTTGTTGTTGCCTTGTTAAATCATGTGGTACAATATCACTTACAATATAATTTACAATATCAGCATACCAAGGCAAACTACTTCCCAAAATAGGATAGAGTTGCTCATCAGGGAAAATTTCAGTAATTTATTTTTCAAATTTAGATAATTTATCATAGTCTATTCTGGACAGGTGATTAGTTATTTGATTGTCAGCTCCCTTCCTATTAACTATCATAAAATCAAATTCTTACAGAAGAAATATCCATCTAATGAGTCTAGGTTTCGCATCCTTCTTTTGCATTAAATATTTGATAGCCGAATGATCTGTATGCACAATACTTTTAGTTCCAATTAAATAAGGTCTAAATTTTTCAAAAGCAAATATTATAGCTAATAACTCTCTTTCGGTTGTGGTATAATTAATTCAAGCCTCATTAAGGGTTTTACTAGCACAGTAAATGACTTTGAAAACCTTATCATGCCTTTGCCCCAATGCTACTCTGATTGCATAATCACTAGCATCACACATAAGTTCAAATAGTTTCTTCCAATAAAGTGAAACAGTTATAGGTGTAGTGATTAATTTTTCTTTTAATAATTCAAAAGCTCTTAAGCATTCATCATTAAAATCAAACTTTCTAACATTTTCTAAAAGTCGGCACAAATGTTTAGTAATTTTAGAATAAGCTTTAATATATCGCCTGTAAAATCCAACGTGTCCTAAGAAACTCCTCACCTCTCTCCCGGTAGTGGGTGGCAGCAATCTCTCAATCACTCTAATTTTAGCAGGGTCGACCTCCATACCATGTTAAGAAATTTTATGCCCAAGCACAATTCCTCCTGCAACCATAAATTAACATTTCTCCCAATTCAGAACTAGATTTGTTTTCTCGCAAAGCTCCAAAACTTTTGTTAAGTTTTCTAGACAAATTTCAAATGAAGTCCCGAATACAGAGAAATCATTCATAAAAACTTCTATTCCATTATCTATCATACTACTAAAGATAGACATCATACATCTCTGAAATGTTGCAGGTGCGTTACACAGTCCAAAAGGCATTCTTTGAAAAACAAAGGTTGCATAAGGGCTAGTAAATGTTGTTTTTCTTGATCCTCAGGAGCAATATGTATTTGATGGTAACCAGTATATCCATCCAGAAAATAGCAGTACTTGTGTCCAGCAAGTCTATCTAGCATTTGATCAATAAAAGGAAGAGGAAAGTTATATTTTCTGGTGGCGACATTTAATTTCCTATAGTCAATACAAATTCTCCATCCATTAATTTGTCTCGTGGGTATGATTTTTTACATTCATTCACTTCAACAATTACTCCTCCCTTTTTCGGTACACAATGTATTGGACTCACCCAAGCACTATCTGAAATAGGATAAATAATTCCAGCATCCGGCCATTTAAAATCTCTTTCTTAACTACTTTTTCATTATAGGATTCAATCTCTTTTGTGGATCAACTCTCGGTTTATGTTCTTCTTCTAATAAAATTCTGTGCATACAAATTGAAAGACTAACTCCTTTAATATCTGCCAAAGTCCATCCAAAAGCTCTTGTATCTTTTTAAAGTTTCCAACAACTTCTATTTTTGGTATTCATTTAATTCCGAAGATACAATACCTGACAAAGTAGATGATTCTCCTAAAAACATATACTTTAATTGATTAGGGAGAATTTTCATTTCAAGTTCAAGAGGTTTTATGATAGATGGAATTAAGCTTTTATCTCCACCTTCCATAGTGTCTAATACTTCAAATCTCTCCTGAACATGCTCCAAATCGTCATTCTTCTTACTATCCAAATTTTCTTCATTTTCACTTTCTTCTTCAAAAATATTTTTATATCCTTCTTCTTCTTCAAAAATATTTATAAAATGTTCGTTTCTTAAGTAATCACATACCTCCATCCTAAAACATTCATTAACTTCATTGATTTTAAAATATTAAAGGTTACCTCTTGATCATTAACTCTCATAGTTAACTCTCCTTTTTGAACATCAATTGACGCTCTTCCAGTAGCAAGGAATGGTCTTCCCAAAATTATTGGAATTTCTTTATCTTCCTCCATATCAAGTACAATAAAATCCACAGGAAAGATAAAATTATCCACTTTCACTAACACATCTTCTACCACTCCTTTAGGATAAGTAATGGAACGATCGGCCAACTGAAGTGTCACAGATGTAGGAGAAATTTCTCCTATTCTTAACCTTTTGAAAGTTGATAAAGGCATAAGATTTATACTCGCTCCCAGATCACATAAAGCTTTTTCGAAAAAATTTTCACCTATAACACACAGAATAGTGAAACTACCAGGATCTTTAAGTTTTTCCGGAAGCTTCTTCTGAATAATTGCACTACACTCTCCGCTAAGTGCAACAGTTTCATGATCTGTAAACTTTTTTTTCTTTCTCAGGATATCCTTCATAAACTTGGCATAGTCAGATGTCTGTTCCAATGTTTCAACAAAAGGAATATTTATAGTTAATTTCTTAAGGATCTCCAAAAACTTTCCAAATCTGTTATCCCTATTTTGTTTCTTCAATCTTTGAGGAAATGGAGGAGGTGGTTTATCAACAGTTATCTTCATTGGCTCAGGAGGATAATTCAAGTCTGGATAAATCTTGTTTGAACCTTTTTCAATTTCCACCTTCTCCTTTTCTATTTCAACTTCTTTTTGCAATCTAGTTTCCAATTCTTTTCCACTCCTTAATTGAATAGCCTTAAGTTGTTCCTTGTTTTGATCTTTTGGATTGATCTCCATATTACTTGGAAGTGTTCCAGAAGGTCTATTATTAAGTGCAGTGAAAATATGTCGAAATTGATTTTCAATATTTTTTATAGCTACATCTTGAGCTTGTAATTGATTTCCCATATTCAGAATCATTTCTTCAGTAGACAACTTCTTATCCTTAAGTTGTGGGTTACTATTAAATCCAGGAGGATAAGATGGTCTAAAACTAGTATTTCCTTGATTGTTCGAATTTCCAATTGGATTCATAGAATTGTTAGCCCAATGCTAGTTAACATTAGCATTACTATTATTCCAATTGAAATTTGGGTGATTCTTTCAATCAGGATTATAATAATTCGAATAAGGATTATTATATCTATTAATAACATTTAAAGTCTCAGAAGGTATTTTAGATTCTGTTATCTGTCCAAATGAATTTTCCTCCAACACTTGAGGTGGTTGAGAATAATTCATTCCATATTGATCTATTTTCTTTGAAAGGGTTGCAATTTGAGATACTACCATAGTCATCATATCTGAATCATGAACACTAGCTACTCTCTTAGGATTTACCCGTTCAGAGGGCCAATGAAAATTATTAGTAGCCATTTCTTCAATTAATGTGTATGCTTCATCAAAAGTTTTGAAGTTAATGATCCACCAGCAGCAACATCTATAATAGATCTCAATGATCCCACTAAACCATTATAAAATGTTTGAATTATTAACAAATCTGGTAAAGCATGATGTGGGCACTTCCTAAGATCTTTAAATCTCTCTCAAGATTCATATATTGACTCTCCTTCAAACTGACAAAAGGATGTAATATCATTTCTTAGTTTAGCAGTCTTTGATGGAGGAAAATATTTTGATAGAAAATTTTGAGATAATTCTCACTAAGTTCTAATAGATCTGGTGCTAACGAGTTTAACAATGCCTTAGCTTTATCCCTTAATGAAAAAGGAAAAGTCTAAGTCTGACAGCTCACTAGACACTTCGTCATAATTAAAAGTAGCACACGGTTCTAAAAAACTAGCGAGATCTAAATTAGATTCCTCATTAGGTGTTCCTCCAAATTGATTATTTTGTAACATTTGGATAATAGCTGGTTTAAGTTCAAATGAATTAGCAGCAACATCAGGATTTTGAATAGTTATGTGAATTTCTTCTGCTGTTAGGTTAACATAATCTCTTAAAGGTCTTGGAAAATTTCCAATATCATTTCTCTAGTTATCTTGAATATTTGCCATTTTGCAAGGATTTTCAATTTTTTTTTGTTGTTTTTGTTTTTTTCTAATTTTTCTGATAGTACGCTCTAACTCCGAATTATAAGGCACTAAACCTATAGATCCGCTACTATGCATATATAAACAAAAATACTATAATAAAGTAAGCAAACACGAAATTACACAGCATAAAATAAACTTACTATGTTACCTTCCTACTTACTCACTTAACTCCGTTACATTCGTACTTACTTTCTTTACTCCGTTACATTCCTACTTACTTTCTTTACTTTGTTACCTTCCTACTTACTTTATTTACTCCGTTACCTTCCTACTTACTTTCTTTACTCCGTTATCTTCTCCGGCAACGGCGCCAAAAACTTAATGCACAGGACTTATATTTTGCAAGAATTTATGAACTCATATATATATATATATTTATAATGATTTTGTTAAGTCCAAGCATTCAACGCAAGTATACGTATCATATCAAGTAATACAGGGCTCTAATGGAGTCCTGATTATCGATCCCACAGGGAATTGTGGAATATATAAGAAAGTGTTCACAATATAGGTAATGTCGTACTAAAATCTGATATTTAAATTTCAATTAAAGTTTACTACTTACTACAACTATGCAGGAAACAATAACGATTAACTACACTACAATTAATTCTAACAACTTTAGAAACAGAATTAACTAACAGACACACTAAACTAAATATTTGAAAAGTTTTCGATATATGAGAAAAGTATCTTTCCTCTTGAAATGAGAATATGAAGTGTGGATTGATATAGAATAAATATTTATATTATTGTGCCAAATAGGAGCATAGATGATTCTTTACCCTTAAAAGAGTACCCCCTCTTCTAAGTAAGAAAAGAACATTGACATATCCTAAGTTTAGTCACTAAATCTAAGGCTAGGCTGGGAGGATACCGGCTCTCACTTTGGAGCTCCCACTCACCCTTCACCCGAAGGCTAACCTTTGATAGTAGTTACTAATTTTAGAACCAATTTGGGGATTTCAGCCTGTCACCCTGAAATCTCCACATTGAAGTTTATCAAAATATATTTACCTATTCATTTACACTCAATTCCCATGAACTACGCAATTCATCCATAGAAATTGAATGGATCTTTCATTATTGTTGTAGGACATTAAATATTTTCAAACTTAATGTTCAACAACATATTTTAACATTTCAATTGGCCAAATCAAAAGTAAATTAAGTTCTTAATGAAAAATCATCACAATCTTTTCATTACATTGAAAGGACATCAAATCCACATCAATCCATCATTACATCTTTATGCAAGAAGAAAGACAAGGGAGACTACTCAGAATTCATAGAGAAGATATAATAAAACATGGATTTTATATATAAAAGAAAAGTCATACAACCACAAAAGAGAATACAACTTATCTCTTTCTCTTCCCCAATGCAATTCTCTTGAAGTTCCTTTGAATTCTTTTCTCTCTTCTTTACAACACTTGATTCTCTCTTTAGAATGGAAAGGAAGAAGCAATCTCTCACTTTACCCCTTATCCTTCACTCCTTAGAGAAGAATTCTTCTCAAATCCTCACTTTACACACACTTCTCATAAACCCTAACACTTAACACTCACTAAAACTACTCTAGAACCACTTAGAAGCACACCATTTTCATCCAAAAATAGTTACTTATAAGATAGGGATGAAATCCCAAGAGTTTCCATAGGGATCCCTTCAAAAAGTCGCCAAAACTCTTCAAATTTGAACTCCACCGACTTCGGGCGCTGGTGGCACTTTATCGTGCAATTAATTCTGGAGGCTCTTTGGATTTGGGCGCCGGCGGCGCCAGAACACTTTTTCACTAATTTGCTCCTTTTTGCTCCGGATTCGTTCCTTTTTTCTTCTTTTCACTCCAATCACCTAAAATCATCATACCTGTAACAAATCATGAAAAATACCTTTCTTTAATGTGCAATATCACCAGAAATGGGTAAAATTATATAGCAAAAACCGTATATATTTTTGGTGCATCATTGTTCCACGCTTTAAGCACCTCAGAACACATGCATGTATCGTATTTCCAGCACACAACTCTTCTAAGGACTATAAGGTACAACATGAAAGTGAAAGAAAGACTCGACCTACAAAAAAATGTTAGATAGGGTTATGACATGGAAACATATCTTGGTTATGCTTAGTGGGAGAGCTAAGCAGCACCTACAAGCAAAAGTTAGCATATAAATCCTCACATGCTCCCCTTTTATTGTAATTAGGTGAGTGAATATATATGGCATGACCGCTTGCAGAAGACTGCCCTAATATACTACCACGCACATCAAAATCAGCACACATGCAAGCATACTGATAGAACAAAACTAATGCTTGGGTAGAAACCAACAGAGAATGATAACTAAGGGTGTTGAAAATCCTACCTAGCATCCTAGTCCTAGCCTAGCACACCATCTATTGAAAAGTGATCTAATTGGCATCTAAGTGTACATGGTAAAGTCTCCGGCTAGTGTATTACTTTGAAGAGAGTCTTCACATTGACCCCATACTAAAAATCCAAGGGATCTAAAGCACGTCACAAGAAAAAGGGTGGCATTTTTAAAAGAGATGGCCTCACATATGTCCTAAAATATATATAATTTTAAAATAGCTGGATAACACTTATAATAGCAAAAATATTTATTTTCATATTTTAAAATAACTGACTGCTAGTGGCAGATTTAGACCAATCAAGTGACATGCTTTAAATTACTTAGTTTTTTAACATAGTCATATTGTGTATTGCTCGTGATACAAGAAATTGCATTTCTCGCTGAGGCATCCTCATATGCAATGCATGTATGAAAATCACAACTAATAAATGGGTGATGCACCAAAAGTATGTTTGATTTTTCATATATATTTTGTACTTATTTTTAGTGATATTTCACTTTAATGAAAAGTATTTTTCATATTTTACTGCAGGTATGATGATTTTAGGAAAATGAAGAAAAAAGAAGCGAAAAGTAATGAATTTGGAGCGAAAGAAGGCAAAAACCAGAATTTTGAAGTTCTAGCGCTGACGATGCCCAGACTAGTGCCGACGACACGCTTTTCTAAAGAGCATAGAATTAAAGGGCGTGATGGGCTGCTGACAGCACCTAATGTTTGTGGAGGCCAAATTCAATGTATTTGGACTACATTTGGAGGGATTCTTGATGCAACTCTTAGGAAATTTGTTCCTAGACTATTTTAATTTATTTTGGACACCAGAATTAGTGGTGTGCGTGGTGTGGGTGTTTATGTAAGTGAAGAATAGTATGTGTGAGTGAAGGTGGAAGTCTTTAGATAGAGTTTAGGGTTTGGTGATTATTGTTGTTTTGTGAGGGATTCTTCTCAAAAGAGTTGTAGGAGGAGAAAGAAAGTGAGAGATTGCTTCTTCCCTATTATTCTAAGAGAGAATTGTGTGTTGTTTTGAAGAGAGAAGGAGATTCAAAGGAACAACAAGGGATTCACTCGGGGAAGAAATTAAGATAAATTGTATTTACTTTTTATAGTTTGTATGACTTGGCTTTTATATATATAATCTTTATTTTGTTATATCTTCCTTATGAATTCTAAGTAGATTTATTTATCTTTCTCTTTGCAATGATAAATGGTAAAGTTGATGGTTTAGATTGTATGTGCCATATGAAAGATAAGAAATTGTGATGATTTTTCACTTCGTTCTTCATTTGCTTTTCAATCTGGCCAATTGAACTGTTAAAATATGTTATGAAACATACGATCCAAAAGAGCTATGCTTTCTACAACAAAATTTGAGATTTTTCAATGCCCATGAATGAGTGATGTAGTTTATGGGGGTTGGATGCTAATAAGTAGGGAAATATGGTTTGTTGGGTAGAATTGGAGATTTTAGGATGACATACTAAATCTCCAATTTGGTCATAGTGTTTGGAAACTAAAGCGAGAGTTAGCCTTTAGGCGAAGGGAAATGGGAGCTCTGGAGTGAGAGCTAGTATCCTCCCAGCCTAACTACTAATTTAGGGACTAACCTAGAAATAACTAATGTTCTTTTTAGCACTTAGAAGAGGGTAAAGAATAAGTATGCTCTCATTTGGCACAATAAAAATAATACTAATCAATATCATTCACTCACCAAAATATCATTGTAAGGAGGAAGACACTTTCTCTATATTTGAACCTTACATTACAAAACTTAGTGTAGAATTAGCTACTTTAATTTGAAGTTTAGAAAGTTATATAGTAATTTTAAATTCTCTTGGATCTTTAAACGGTAGTAATTTTACTATTTACTTTTGGTGTTTTGCGAATTCGGATATTAGATTTTTGTGCTATGTTTTAAGGTTTGTTTCCTCCCTGTGAGATCGATAACCAGGACTCCACTAGAGCCCTGTATTACTTGAGCGATACATATACTTGCACAAAGATTAGCTGCTTTCTTATTAACTGAGTATACTTTATAACTGAATTGGAATTACTTTTGAAATATTACTTTATGTTAGCAAGCCGTCGCATCAAGTTTTTGGCGTTGTTGCCGGGGAGGCAATAATAAATTTAGTAGTATATGAAAACCTTTAATTTATATTTGTGTATGCGTAGTTTTGGATCCAAAGGTTTATTACCTTACGATTCAAAATTAGAATGTACTTTTAGAAAAATTAAAAAAATAATAAAAAGAATTTTAAAATTTAAGAAAAATGGCAAACAATCCAAATAACCAAAGACATGAAAATGAACATCAACCTAGACAATTAAGAGACTATGCTAACCATACAACAGATGAAATTCACTTAACTATTTAAAATCCTAATGTAGTTGCTAATTCATTTAAGCTTAAACCTGTTATTATCCAAATGACACAAAATAATCAATTTAGTGGAACACCAAATGAAGATCCTAACTTACATCTTGCTAGTATAGAACTGTGTGCTACATTTAAATATGATGGAGTGTCGAATGACACTATTAGGCTTAGACTTTTTCCTTTTTCATTAAGCAATAAAGCTAAGGCGCTTTTAAACCCTTTAGCACCTGGATCTATCAGAACTTGGAGAGAACTATCACAAAAATGTTTGTCAAAATATTTCCCTCCATAAAAATCTGCTAAACTTAGAAATGATATTACATCTTTTTATCAGTTTGAAGGGGAATCAAATTATGTAGCTTAGGAAATATTTAAAGATCTCCTTAGGAAGTATCCACGTCATGCTTTACCAGATTGGTTAATAATTCAAGCATTTTATAATGGATTAGTAGAACCTCTTAGATCGATTATCGACGTTGCTGCTGGTGGTTCGTTAATGTCAAAAACTTTTGATGAGGCATATTCTTTAATTGAATAGATGGCTACTAATAAGTTTCAATGGCCCTCTGAATGAGAAAATCCAAAAAGAGTAGCTAGTATACATGATTCTGATGCAACATCAATGTTGGCTTCACAAATTGCTGCAATTTCAAAGAAAATAGATCAATTCAGAATGAACTATTCTCAAACGCCTCAGGTGTTAGAAGAAAATTCATTAGGACAAATAGTAGATTCTCAATCTTCTTATGCGACTTTAAATGATATTAATAATAGACCCAATAATCTTTATGTTATTTATTATAATCCCGGTTGGAAGAGCCACTCAAACTTAAACTAGAATAATAACACTGCTACTGTTAATCCGTAGTGGGGGAACAATTCTGTAAACCCATTGGGAAATTCAAACAACCAGGGAAATACAGATTATAGACCTTCTTATCCTCTAAGTTTGAATAGTAACCCAAAATTTAAGGAGAAGGAGTTGCCTATGGAAGATTTGGTTTTAAACATGGGTAATCAATTGCAAAGTCAAGGGAATTAGTTGTAATGTCAAGGGAATCAGTTGCAAAATCAAGGAGCTGCTATTATAAATATTGAAATTTAATGTTTCATATTGCTACTGCACTGAGTAACAGACCTTTTGAAACTTTCCCTAACAATGTTGAGATTAACCCAAAAGATCAAAATAAAGAACAACTTAAGGCTATACAAATAAGAAGCGGAAAAGAACTGGAAACAAGAGTGTAAAAACATGTTGAAGTTAAAAAGGAGAAGGTGGAAATTGATAAAGGAAATTATAATATATATACTGATTTAGAATATCAGCTTAAACTAATGAAAATTACTGTAGAAAGACTACCACCTCCATTTTCTCAAACAACAAATGAGAAATAAACAATTTTCAAAATTCTTAGAATTCCATAAAAGATTAACAGTAAATATCCCTTTTGTTGAAGCCTTAGAACAAATGTCTAACTATGTGAAGTTATGAAGAATATACTAAATAAGAAAAGGAAGTTTTCAGATAATGAGACTGTCGTACTCAGTAAAAAGTGTAACGCAATTATCCAGAAGAAGCCTCCTGAAAGACTTAAAGATCCTGGTGGCTTCACTATTCCTTGTGTTATTGGAGAAAAGTTTCTTGGAAGAGCCTTATGTGATTGGGAGCCAGCATAAATCTCATGCCTCTATCAACTTTCAAAAGGTTGGGAATAGGATAAATTCCACCTACTTAAGTAACTCTCCAGTAAGCTGATCGTTCTATTACTTATCTTAAAGGAGTTGTTGAAGACGTTTTAGTAAAGGTTGATAAATCTATCTTCCCTATAGAATTTATCATTTTAGATATGGAGGAAGATAAATAAATTCGTATTAACTTGAGAATACCATCCCTTGCAACTAGAAGAGCCATGATAGATGTTTAAAAAGGAGAATTAACTATGAGGGTGAATGATCAAGAGGTGTCATTTAATATATCAAAAGCTTTGAAATACCCTGCATCAGAAAAAGATGATGAATGCTTTCGAATGGAAATTTGTGACTACTTAAAAGATGACCATTTTAAGGAAAAGTTTGGAGAAAAAAAAGGAACAAGAAGATGAAATGGAAGATGAATATGACAAGATAGATAATAAGGAACTGAACTATATTCAAGAAAGATTTGAGATGTTGGATATTACAGAAAATGATAATAGAAGCTTAATTCCATTTATCATAAAACCTCATGAACTTGAAATGAAAATACTTTCAAATCATTTGAAGCATGTGTTCTTAGGAGAATTATCAACATTACCAGTTATTGTATCCTCAAATTTAAATGATTTACAAGAGTAGAAACTACTATAAACCTTGATAAGATATAAAAAAGCTTTTGATTGGATTTTAGCTGATATTAAAGGAATCAGTTTTTCAATCTGCATGAATAGAATTCTGTTGGATGAACAACATAAACCTAGAGCAGATCTGCAAATGAGATTAAATCCATTGATGAAAGAAGTAGTGAAGAAAGAAATTTTAAAATGATTGAATGTTGGAATTATATATCCTATTTTAGATAATGCATGGGTAAGTCTGATCCAGTGCATTCCCAAGAAAGAAGGAGTAACGGTTATGACTAATGAAGGAAATGAATTAATAACCACTAGACAAGTCACTAGTTGGCAAATCTATATTGATTATAGAAAATTAAATGCCGCCACTAGGAAAGATCACTTTCCCTTACTTTTTCTAGAGCAAATGTTGCATAAGCTCACTGGGCACAAATATTTTTGCTTTTTAGATGGATATAATGGCTATCATTAGATACCAATTTCTCTTAAGGATCGAGAAAAGACAACATTTGCTTTTCGAAGAATGCCCTTTGGATTATGTAACGCACCGCAACATTTCAAAGATGTATGATTTCAATTTTCAATAATGTGATTGACAATGGAATAGAAGTTTTTATGGACGATTTCTCTGTATTTGGAACTACATTTGACATTTGCTTAAATCATTTAGAAAAAGTTTTGGAATTACGTGAAAAACAAATTTAGTTCAAAATTGGGAGAAATTTCAATTTATGTTGCAGGATGAATTGTATTGGGGCATAAAATTTCTGAATATGGCATGGAAGTAGACCATGCAAAGATTCAAATCATCACGAAACTACGACCTCCAACTATGGTGAGAGGGGTTAGGAGTTTTCTAGGCATGCTGAGTTCTATAGACGTTATATTAAATATTTTTCAAAACTTACTAAACTTTTGTGCCAGCTTTTAGAAAAAGATAAGAAATTTAATTTTAGTGAAGAATGCTTAAATGCTTTTGAATTATTGACTGCCTCTATAATAGTTTCACTTGATTGGGAGAAACCATTTGAACTTATGTGTGATACCAGTGATTACGCGATTGGAGTTGTTTTAGGATAAAGATATGATAAAATTTTCAAATTTATATACTATGCTAGTAAACCTCTTAATGAAGCTCAAATTAACTACACCACTACTAAAACAAAGTTATTAGCGATTTTTTATGCTTTTGAGAAATTTAGGTCGTACTTAATTGAAAATAAATGTATAATGCATACAGACCACTCTGCTATCAAAAATTTAATGCAAAAGAAGGATGTTAAACCAAGATTAATTAGATGTGTACTTCTAATGCAAGAATTTGACTAAATAATAATAGATAGAAAACGATCTGACAACTAAATAGCTGATCATTTATCTAGGCTGGAACAATATAAACTTCCTGACTTTGAAAACAAAATCACAAAAACTTTTCCTGATGAACAACTTTACAATATTAAGAAATGGAATTTACCGTGATATGCTGATATTGTGAACTTTATTGTAAGTGATATTTTACCACCTTGATTACCAAAGCAACAACAGAAAAAAATTAATATGATGCCAAATTGTATTTTTTGGATGACCCATAATTATGAAAACAATGCAAGGATCTAGTTATTAGGATATGTGTACCTTATGAAGAAGCTGAACCAGTTATTCAGAGATGTCATGATTCTAAATTTGGGGAACATTTTGGAACTGACAAAACTGCACGTAAGATTTTACAATATGGACTCTATTGGCCTACTCTTTTTAGAGATGTTAACAAATAAATTAAAACATGCTATTGATGTTAGCGAGTATGTAATATTTCTAGAAGAAATGAAATGTATGTTGACCTCATTTTTATGAGAACACCAAATTGGCATCCACAGACAAGACATGACTCAAGCCATTTTCACAGGCTCAGGAACCTTTGACCTAAATGGTTAAATTTGATCAATCTTGGTCAAACTTGACCATCTGGTCAACTCTAGTCAATCTTGGTCAAACCAAGATCATTTTTTACCAATCCATGGATTTATAATATAATTTCATATTTTAATTAATTACATGATTAATTCATAATGAAATTATAATAAACTAATCCTAAAAGTGAAATCAAAATTGTGACATCATACATGACATCATAAAACATATAAATGACTTTTAAAATTGAATTCAATACATGTGGGGTTGCCCATGGGTCACCCATGACCTATGACAACCATTATAACACATCCAAAATTCATGACACATCATCTTTAATAAAAGACAAAAAATCATCATGAAGCCATCATGAGGGGTGTTGACCTCATTTTTGGTGAGGTCTTTCCTTTCCTCTTAGTGCTTAGGATCTAGCCATAGGTTTTCCCTTTGACTATCCTAGAGGATTAGAAATGGAGCCCACCACTTAGAAATTCAAACACCTCTTAGCTCTTCTTGAACCCAACACAGATGACCATAAACCTCCAAGCCTCTTTGGAAGGTTAAAAGTCAAATGTGGAGGTTCAAGGATGATTTCCAATAGGATTCATTGGCCTTAGGATTACCCTGGGTGGCCTGGTCTTGGTGAGAGTCAGCTTGCACACACTGCACTCTCACATACATTCTAAACCCTAAAACCACTCTCACCCAACTCAACTCCCTGACTAAAGTAGGTAACTCATATGGATGGGCCTCAACCCCCAAGCCCTGGCTAAGAGGGTTAGGAACAACATATTGAGTGCCTAAGATGAGTCCTTTCATGGCTCTTATGAGCTTAACATTACTTCTTGGCTCAACCTAAATGGTTTCATTTTACTCACATTTAATAAATATTCACTTTTCCCAAATTTCAATTTTTTGACCCCCGGGGCCCTAAACCCACCAAACCTACCAAATACCCTTGAAATTTCTAAAATTGCCTAAGCTACCTAAAATTCCTTAAAATCAATCCTAAACATTTCCCACCACTCAAATTGATCATTCATGACCAAATATACCAAAATTTCCAAAAATAGCCCCCAATACCCTTCATGTACTCTCCTTATACCCTAAATAGCCTAAAATTCCAAAAATTCACAAAATTCTCAAAAAATCCAAAAAATTCCAAAATATTATCCACATCATTTTCTTAAACTGCCACATATCCCAATTTTGTCAATTTAACCAAATTTAATCAAAGAATGCCAAATGGGCCCTTAAGGCCCAAAGTGACTAACTAACCTAATCCATCCCAAATTGAACCCAAATGTCACCCAATTTTCCCCAAATTTATTTTGAAACCTTCCTAACATCCCTACAAGCAAAAATCTAACTTAATTTACTCAATATTTGGACCCAAACTCCACCCAAGCCTAACTCAAACCAAAATTCCCCAAATTGGCCTAAACCAATAATGAACCCGAACAAGCTCAAATCCCAAAATCAAGACTCAACCAAAATTGAAAACTCTTTTTCACACCTTCATAAACACTTTGCAACATTAATTTCACATCAAAACCAACATTAGATCAATTTTAGCCCAAGGTAGCCCAATTTGACCCACTTTGACCCTATTATTAAAAGACCCAAATTAAACCCAATTCAACTCCTAATATACCATGTGAGCCAAAAAATTCAAAAATCCCATGCTGAGCTGTCCCATGGCCAATGGTCACTGGAGCTCTTCTTCTCCTCCCCTGAGCAGCTGATCCCAGCCTTCAATTGATCCTGAGAAGCTCTCTAGCCATGGATATTTAAACTCCTCACCTCCACGACCAAAAGGTTGGATGCACTATAACTTAGTAAAACCTTGTCAAAATGATTCCAAACTCCTCTCCTAACTTAGAGCAGTTGATCCCCACTGAAATTCAGCCCTAAAATCCTCTCTGTGAGCTCAATTTTTGAGCTCAATTTTAAGCCCAAAAACAGGACACTTCACCACAGTGAGCCAATCTTCAAATTGATCGACCCTACACCATCACCGGACCAAGAGGAGAAGTTCCATAGTGAAAGCCCCCTCACCAGGCTAGCCATTCCTCCTATCGACCAAAGCTTGAAATCGAGTTTGGTGGAAATCATACCTAAGCATTTCACCACAGCTCCAGGCTTCATCCCTAGCTTCCCTGGACTCCAACGAACGTGTCAAGCCCCTCTTATTGAAGCTTCACTTCTCAGAGCCAAGGTATTGAACTCCTCCTTCCCGAGAGCTTGTTTCGATTCTCTATTTTGTTTGAGTTAATTTCAAAGCGTCATAGCCGTATAGATTGTTTGTCTTGTCAAGACGAGTTCATAGATCCCAAGATCATGTAATTTGGTTGAGAAATGAGCGAGATCTTAGGGTTAGATGGTGGATGGCTCTCGGGACACACCAGTCGTAGACGATGACCAGAGACTGTCCGATGGCTTGTGTATCGGTTGAACGGCCAGGATCGTACCAGATGAGGAGATAGAGCGGAACAATGGGCTACATGGCATCCCAGTCAGACGGCAGCGTAAAATGGTGGAGCGACGCGTGTGACTTCGAGCTTCCTAGGATGACTCGGCGTCGCGCTGGATAAGTAGAAAAATAGGGGATTTTTCTATTTAATTAATTCAGAAAACTTTAAAAATGCTTAACTTTGCATAGAAAAATTATTAAAATAAAAGAAAAATACCCTCTTGCTTAGTGAATAGAGGAGAATAATGTGGAAAAAGAATTAAGTTGATTTGTTGAGTCTATGATTTTTATTGATTTAAATACTCTATGTGATGTTTTAATTCTTCATTTGAATACATAATTCACCATTGCATGAGACCATAGGGCTTTTGTAGCCTCTGACCTTGGGAGCATTCCTTAATCTTTTCAAGGCCAGAGGCCATCTCTATGACAAGTTATCTATTTTCTAAATTTTTATGTCTGTTTTAGCATTTTAATTCTAATAATTAGTGTGTTGATTATAAAAATCTAGAAAAACTACAGGAAGTATCTTATGACTAGAGGACCCTAGGAAAATTAATGTTTGATTTAACTCTTTAAAAATAACCCTAATTAGCCTAAACACTTAAAACTGAACTTTAATTAATTAGGAGTAACCACACATCAAAAACACATGAAATTAATTCTCCACTGTTACTTAGGATTCAGAGAACCTCACATAAAAATTTCAAGCCAATTGAAATTAATTTAACCCATTAAATTAATTAACTAAGTGACATAGTTATTCTAAAAATTTAAAAATTCATAAAGTCCAAAATACACCTAAAAAATCCACCAAATCAATTTTGAGGCGTCTCTAGTATTAGAGAAGTCTAAGAAAATTAAAATTGGAATTTTTCAAAATTTTTCATTTTAACTCATTTTTGAATATTTTAATAATTAAAAAATTATAAAAATCACAAAAATATGAAAAATCATAAAAATATCACATTTGGTCTCCTAATCATTTAGGAACCATTCCCCTAATTTTCCTAAGTCTCTAAGTTAGGATATTAATTTTTAAAGGCTTAGGGTAATTTTTGATATTTAAAAAAAAATGGATTTTCTTAACTTTCCACTAAAATAATTCTAATAAATCAAACAAAAATTAGAGAAATATAAAATTTATTTCTCTGAGCTCCTTGAGGTGAGAGAGATTTAAGAAAAATATAAAACTCAATTTCCAACTTTAATTTTTTTTTATAATTAATTAATACCTTAACATTTGAAATAATTGTAATAAATAAAATAAAATTCAAAAAATCACCAAAATTGGTTCAAGTGGTTCTCTAGTCAGTAGGAACAGTCCATAATTTTTCTAAAGATAGGAACCTTAACATGGTCGTGTTGTTGAATTTTTATTGAAAATCCTTATTTTTCATTAAAATAATTATATGAATTAAATTAAAAATGGAAAAATCACATTTTCTCCTCTAATGTCTTAATTGACATGTGAGTAAGGTGACATAAAAATTTCAAATTAGTTTGAGCTCAATTTAGTGAGTTATGAAGTGAATACGCTTAAGAGGGCATAAAGGTAATTAGGGGATTTTATCCCTAATTAATATTTTTGGCCTAATCAAAGGGAGGGTAAAATATTTGATCTTAATTTTCTCTTGGATGATTGAAATTTAGGGAGTAAAGGGGTAGAAACCCATTAATCACTTTGAAAATATCAAAATGAAACTTTAATTAATTAAATCATTTAAAATTTGGAAGAATAATTAAAATTTTGGATTATGAAGTTCAGGGATATGACCTAAGAAGATAGCAATTCTTTAAATTAAAGTCCCTAATTGAATTAATTCAACGGTATTCAATCCTTAATTAATTCAAATGATGATGATTGAAAGTAATAATTAAAAAGGAAATAATCTTTAATTAAATTAAAGCTTAAAACATTAAATGATTTAATAATCAAATCAAAAATAAATTTAAAACATTTAAAACTAATTTGAAATCACTTAAGAACAAACATAAAACAAATTTGAAACATTAAATAATCTTAAAACAATTCATAATTAAATAAGTAAAAATTAACCTAATTAAAACCAACCTAAGGTATTATAATTAATCCAAATCAAATCATCAAAATTTAATGAAATTAAAAGATTTAAACACCTCTTCCAACCTAAATGATTTTAAAACATTTAAGAATCGATCTGAAACCTTACTATCAAATCAGATTGTTTTAAGTCATCAACCCAACTTTAATGGTTAAATCCTTCAACAAACTAATTTTGCCCCTGAAGGCTCCCACATTTATAACCCTTAAATTAAGTATCAAGTGAAATGTTACTTTGCTCATTAGATAATCAAATGTTCAAGTTCACTGAGCAAGAAACAAAATTCAACTTAATTCTTGGATGATTAACTCACCTGTACAATAAAACTCATTTGGACTCGAAATAATCTCAGAAGTATTGAAAAGATGCTCAGGGCTCGTCCTAAACACTTTCTCAATACAATGGGGTGTTTTAGAAGAACAATTGAACTTAATTGTTCTTTGGTGAGGAAAATCATCCTTAAATAAAACACAAGAACCTAGACGTCATAGGAATTGACTAGCAATAGGATTAAGATCTTGATAGACAACCAGAACCTTCCCTTAGCTTTACCTAGGTATTTCTTGTAAGTATTTGAATGCTCTGACATGTGTTTTAAGTGCAGTCTGGAATGATGAGAAGACCCGTCGGGTACACTTTTATTTTATTGCAATTTATTTACCTGCGCTGTACTTTCTTTCTTGCAAAAACTTGCATGTTAAATAAGAATGTCATCCTGCATGAAAATTGAAACCTTTTAGGATAGTCACAAAATTGAAACCAAAAACTAAATTAAAAGTTGCAACAAGATAAAATTCACTGCCACAACATTCAAAATATAAAATAACTCAAAATTTAATCACAAACAGAACAACAAAACTACAACTACAACTAAATTAAAACATCTCGTTGGATGATCGGGAATCCCTCGGATGATGTAACCCACGTGTTGCTAACGAGATTTCCCACGGTCTAAATGAAAGTGTGGAACTCATTCAGTTGAGTTTAGCAAATTCATTTGGACTAAGTGAATCCGATGAAAATAACGGTGCCGGGATGACGGAACCGTGGGATCTTAATCGGTTCTGTTTAATCAACTTTAAGATTTGTTTTAAATAAAACATTAAGACACCTGAAACTTAAGACTTCTAAACTAAAACACTTCTCTCATCTCCTGATTTTCACTTTCTAAAACTAAACCTTTTGCAACAACAAAGAGCTTGGAGCTCAGTGGACAGCACGGCCATCTTCATCAGCAAAACTTGTGTCTACTTCACCAAAACCATTCTTTAATCTAAATAAAATACCCATAGGATTTCGAGGTAGTTTGTTTTTCGTTAGGCATTTACATAATCATATTATGCAAATTAAGTCCTAACCAGTCTTAGGACTCCGAGGTAGTCGTTTGATACGACATAAACCCTCACATCTTCGAGGCTATTTGTAAGATCATGTCATACAAATATAAGTCCTAATTAATAAAAAACTAGCTTGATTGAACATTAAATAAACTCTTAAATTGAAGCCAAATCATAGTATAGTCGGGAAGTCACCGAAGTTCACTTCGGATCTGTGACATCCCCTGCTTCTCTTCCTTTGGACTCCTGAAATAAACTGTTCCAAATTTAAGCTATTCCCTATTGAAATTTTCAATCCAATTCTTTGAAAACCTTAAAATTTGAAATTCTTGAGAGAAAAACCACTGATCATTATCAAGAGTTTTCTCAAGTAATTCCCTTCACTTAGGATGCAATTAACTATAGGGGCTTTCCTTTATAGGGAACTTTAAGAACCCAGGTAATATAAACCCTGCTTAATTCCTTTTTATTAAGCAGGGGAACTTGTCGGCTTATAAAATTGGTTCGCAGACTAAACGGATGTCACAAATGTTCTAGTTTATTTAATCAATCCCCATCATCAAGAAGTGTGTCTATTCTTCGGGATAGATACACGGTTTGTGGTGCGATGTTTGTTTATATAAACTATTTGGGATGTGAGATCGGTTTGATTTCATATCTTAAATTTTTCAAACTTAAAATTATTTTCGAAAATCAAATGCTACTTTCTAAATTATATATATATATATATATATATATTAAATAAAATTTAAAATCTAAAATTCACCTACAATTTCTATAGGCGACCCCCTTTTCAAAACACTTAACCTAAAAATATGCCGGCAAGGGGAAGGTACATGTGTCATCACCTCCCAAACTCATTAAATGGATAATAAGTTCATATGGAGGAGGTTGATCCAAGAACTCTATCCACATCATGGATTAACCAATAAGGAAAGAACAAGCTAAGATCACAATGATAAGACTCATCATGACACTTCATACCAAGCCATGGGAGTGAGTGAAAGGAAGCATATGTGTCATCATTTTATAAAAAATTTGTAACATGATAACCTAAGTGGATGAAGACTAACAAGCCCATTTCCAAGTCACCATTCACCTCATCTCCTATCCAATGAACATGAGCCAAATCAATTTCATTAAATGGAAATCTCATCATGGCTATTCATGGAAACAATACAAGGAGAAGCTTATGTGTCAACACACCCCAAAATTAAAGCATGAATCACTTGCTACCATGGAGTAAGTTGGCCGCCACTCCATGTTATATCTTAAACACTTCATGGATTAACCAATAAGAAGGAAACATAACTTAAACTACCTCTTTTACCATGGTTAAAGGTAATCATAAACAAGCAATGGAAGTAAGTGTGAAGGAACCTATGTGTCATCTCCTCATGAAATTTGTTGATGACATGCTAGCCTATGTGGAAGAAGGATAATTAATCTACCTTGGTGTCACCATTCATCTCACCTCCAACCCAATGAAAGGAGGCCAAAGCTTAGCCAAATTCAATGCATTAAATGGAGACTCATTATGGGAGGCTTGGAAAAACTCAACCATGTATATCCATAGCCCACAATCTTATCTCGTAAACATCATAGTATGGTTATAACCTTCCCAAAATAAACTCCAAGCAAGCTTGAGCTCATCCATGGACATTCATGGCTATATATAGAGCCAAAACCAAAAATTTTAAAGAGAGGAGAGAAATCATAGTCATCCATACATTGCTTAAATCCTATAACCTTCAACACCAAAGTTCTTCCCTAGAGCCTAGGCAGTTGACCCCCCATGGAATTGAGCCATAAAATCCATTGAATCCTTTCAATTTGGTCAACCCAAGAACCTTCAAAAATAGGACAACTTGAGAGTTTGAAACAAAATTCTCCAAATCTCCAAATTGGTCATCCTAAATCCATTTAAGGACTAAACGAGGGTAAGCCCAATCAAAATTGATCATCCTTATAGCCTTTAGTCCACTGCTTGGCCATCTCCTCCCAAGTCGAGCCACCCCAAAATCAATTTCATATCTAGCCTTGATTTAACCCCAATTTAACTTGGGGAAAAGCTTAAGGAGCCCAAGGCGAAGCTTTGGAGCCATTCAAGTCAAGTTCACACCCATTGTGGCCAAGGTATGTATTATTTACCCTTAATGGCATTTGGGCTCCACACATTATGAACGAAATTAAATCAAAACCTATACATCACCATATGGATAGGTTCGTCATCTCAGGATGATCCTAAAGAAACAAATTTCACTCGATTTCATCAAGAATCGAGTGAGATCTTGCTCTTAGACCATTAACGATCTGCGAGATCAGAGGGGATGAAGACGATGAACCAGAACCGTCTGTTCCCTTATTTTGGAAATGAACGGTCTTGATTAAATACTGGTCGCTCCTGTGTTCCAATCCCCATAGGGGATCAAGTGTGTTTCGACCTATCTGAGGACACGCGACAGCCAGAAGTTTATCCAGATTTAATTAAATCCAGATAAACCTTAAAAACTTAAAAAATCAATATCTTGACATAGAAAAATCCTAAAATTTTGTCAAAAATACTCCTAAACTCAGCATGAAGAGAAGAACATTATGAGACCAAAATCATAATTTTATTCTCTGTATTTAATTTTTAAATAATTAAATACTCACTGGAGTATATTAATTATTAAAAATTATTTACAAAACAGAAAAATATGAAAATTTAGGAGAATCATCTCTAGACCTTTAGGAATATCCCCTGATTTTTTCCACACTAGAAAAATCCTCTAAGACATCATTTCCTAATTTTCAAGACATTTTATAATTATTTTAAAAAATAATTATAAAAAATGAAAACAATGGAAAATTAAATTGAAAATTGAGTGAGTGACTGACATGAACTCTAAAATGATATAACTTAGCCATTGGAAAATTTAAAAGAATAATATTTTAAATCCTTAGGGTAAATAAATAAAAATTATTTAATTTATATTCAATTAACCCTAAAAATCCCACATATCCTAATTAAGTCTAATCACTTTAGACTTAGTTAATAATTTAAACCCTGATCACATTGGGTTTAGATATCTACAAGCTCTAGACCTTTAGGAATATCCCTTGATTTTTCCCACACTAGAAAAATCCTCTAAGACATCATTTCCTAATTTTCAAGACATTTTATAATTATTTTAAAAAATAATTATAAAAAATGAAAACAATGGAAAATTAAATTGAAAATTGAGTGAGTGGTCGACATGAACTCTAAAATGATATAACTTAGCCTTTGGAAAATTTAAAAGAATAATATTTTAAATCCTTAGGGTAAATAAATATAAATTATTTAATTTATATTCAATTAACCCTAAAAATCCCACATATCCTATTTAAGTCTAATCACTTTAGACTTAGTTAATAATTTAAACCCTGATCACATTGGGTTTAGATATCTACAAGCTCTAATTAAGCCAAAGACATAAATAAACTTAATTAAAACCATTAAACCTTAACTAAATTAAGTTTAATACAAAATCAAACCTTAATTAAGTCTAAGACATAACTAGACTTAATTAAACCGTTAAACCTTAACTTAATTAGGTTTAATACAAAATCAAACCTTAATTAAGTCTAAGACATAACCAGGCTTAATTAAAACCATTAAACTTTAACTAAATTTGGTTTAATATAAAATCAAACCTTAATTAAGTCTAAGACATAATTAGGCTTAATTAAACCAATTAAAACTTAACTAAATTAGGTTTAATACAAAATCAAATCTTAATTAAGTCTAAGACATAACCAGGCTTAATTAAACCCATTAAACCTTAACAAAATTAGGTTTGACATAAAATCAAACTTTAATTAAGCTTAAGACATCACTAGGTTTAATTAAACACCTTAAATTTTAATTACATTAGGTTGTTGACCTCATTTTTGATGAGGTCTTCTCTTCTTCTTTTTAGTGCTTAGGATCTAGCCTTAGGCTTTTCCTTTGACTATCTTAGAGGACTAGAATTGGGACCCACCTTTTAGAAATTCAAACCACTTCTTAACTCCCTGCAAACTCCACAAACTTGACTCTAGACCCCTAATCACCTAGAGGGTTGAAATCGAAATGTGGAAGTTTAAAGGATGAGTTCCTATAGGACTCTTTGGCCTTAGAACGCCTGCAGGTGGCTCTGGTGCAGTGAAGGGGCTGACTTACACACACACTACACTTATACACTACACTTTCATACACCTCCTAAAACCACACCCATACCTAACTTGACCTCCCGACTCATGTAGGTGATTCGCATGGATGGTCCTTAACCCCTAAGCCCTTGGCTAGAGGGTTAGGAACAACATAGTGAATACCTCAGATGAGTCCCTTCATGGCCCATGTGGGCTTGATATGGCTTCATGGCTCAACCAAAATGATTTTATTCCACTTATATTTACCCAATCTTCAATTTTCCAAATTTTTAATTTTTTTCTCCCGGGACCCTACACCCGCCTAGCCTACCCAAAACCCTTGAAATTACCCAAAATTTGCAAAATCACCTAAATTACCCAAAATTCCCCAAAATCAATCCCAAACATTTCCACATCACTCAAATTGATCATCCATACCCAAAAATACCAAAAATTCCAAAAATATCTCCCAATACCCTCCAAATACCCAAAATACCCCTCTTGACCCAAAATCCTAAAAATTCAGAAAATTCCCAGAAAATTCCAGAAAATCCCAAATATTCCTAATTTCATTTTTTTCAACTACACCATGGGCCAATTTTGTCAATTTACCCCACTTTTGTCAAAACCCCCAATTTGACCCATTTTAACCCAAAACGAACCCAATGTCAAGCCAAACCTATCCAATTGACCCAAATTCTGGTCCAATTCAATTCTAAACTTCAATTCAACATTCCCAACACCAATCTAGACCAAACCCAAGTCCAATTTGATTGACATTTGGATCCAATTTCACTTTTGGCCTTAAAGCCCAATTTGGACCCATGACCCAAACTTAACCCAAACTCACCCAATTCAACTCCAATTAACCCCAAATCTTTTCTAAATCTTCCTTAACATCCCCAAAAGCAAAACACTAACATGATTTGCCCAAAATTTAGACCCAAATCCCACTCAAATTCAACCCAAAGCTAAAAGGCCCAATTTTGACCTAAACCCGAGCCTAACCCAAATGAGCCCGAACCCCAAAATCAAAGCCCAACCAAAGTCAAAACCTCTTTGAAACACCCCCATAAACATTTCTCAACATTAATTTTACATCAATTTCAACCCTAGCCCAACATTGGCCCAACTTGGCCCACTTGGACCTATATTGGCCCATTCACCAAAAGAACCCAAATTCAACCCAATTCAAACCCAAATAACCCCCAATTTGCTTCAAGTCACTCATGACACATCCATGAGCTAAACCCAACAATTATTTAGCCCAAGCCTTTACTAAAATTTCATTCCGAAATCCATTTTAAAATTCAAAAGCCCACTTTCCTAAACCATCTTAAAAGCCCATCTAAAACCATTTCAAAAGGCCCAAAATCTACCCTAAAGCCCACATGACATCTCCATTTGCCATCCACTTAATTAAAGCCATTACCTAAGTCCTAAATTCATCATCAAATAATTCCAAATCAAGCCTCATGCCAAATCACCCCTAAATACCAAAATTTTCTTTAAATCCATTTCCATGAAATTGACTTCACTTTTCCCAAGCCAAAGGTGAGCCATGAAGCCATGCATGAGCCACATGGGAGCCGTGAGAGCCATGGAATCTACTTTCCACCTCACCATACCCAAGATGGCAAGAGGAGGAGGCCCTTTCCATATTCTCTTAAGAGTGATTAACCACTTCCATGACTCCACTAAACCATGCTTAGACTTAATTGTACTTGGATTGTGACTTGACCCCACTAATCAAGCTGATCAAAGTGACTTTCCCTTCAGCCCAAATTGACCTTGGAGGGTGAACCTAACCCAAAACCAAGGGTTGACCCATTTAGACCCAAAACTAGCCCTTTCCCATTCCATTTTGATTCAAACCCTTTACACATGTCCATGGCCAATTAACTGCACAAACCTCTAGTCCTGACCCACCTGGACCTGAGGGTGACCCATGCCTGCCGGCCAGCCCGCACGGGTCGCCGGAAAACACCATGGCCGAGAGCTCACATGTGAGCCCAACTTGGAATTCTCACTCGTTGAGCCGCCCCATCCTCGGTGGCCATTGGAGTCGTTCTTCTCTTGCCAAGAGCAGGTCGATCCTAAGCCCTAACTCTCCACGGGAGGCTCTCCACCCTCTCCTATTTAAACACCACCCCTCTCGGCCATGAGAGGTGCGAAAACAAACCTTAAGGAAACTACGCCAAAATTGTTCCGGACTCCTCCCCATACACGAGCACTTGATCCCCACCGAAATCCCCCTGCCATTTCTTCTCTGCGAGCTTAATTTCGGAGTTGAAATCTAGGCCCAAAACCGGGACACTTCTCCACAGTGAGCCAATCCCCAAATTGATTGGTTCTACACCTTCACCGGACCGAGGGAAGGTGTCCACCGATAAAAGCCCCATCTCCGGGCCACCCGGTTGCTCCGGCCTCCAAGCTTTGTGATCGGGCTTGGTCGAAATCACACTCAGACAATTCACCGGACCGGGAGACTTCATCGCGGAGCTTGCGGGATCCAATCGAAGGTGCAACAACCCTCGGATCGAAGCCACACTTCTCGCGAGCAAAGGTATGAGCTAATTCTTCATCCCGAGCTTCGGAGATTCTCCATTTCAAATGCTTTAATTTCAATGCATGATCACCGTATAGATGTATTCGTCACTTCAATACGAATCCATAGAGTATAAGAACACGAAAATCCATTGAGTATCGAGTGAGATCTTAGGGATTTAGTGTGGACGGCTCTCGGGTGAGGACACTTGGGGACGATGAACGGATGTCGTTCATTCAATACACGCGCGGACGGACGGCTCAGATGGCGTCGGACCAGGAGACGGTACGAGAACCGCGGGGCCCGGGCTGCTGAGTCAGATGGCGGCGTCGAATGGGAGCGCGCCACGCGGCGTTTCGGAGCTGCCGAGGTTGACGCGGCGCCGCGTGGATAAATAGAAAAATAGGGTATTTTCTATTTATTTAATTCCCTAAACTTCAAAAATTCATAACTTTGTGTAGGAAAATCATAAAAATAAAATAAAAATACCCTCTTGCTCGGTGAACGAGAGGAGAATAATGTGGAAAAGAAATTATTTAATTTCATCAAGTATTTTATTTTTAATAATTTATTTACTCTCTGCATATTTTTAATTCTCCATGCATGTATACAATTCACCATGGCATGAGACCATAGGGCTTTTGAAGCCTCTGAATTTGGGAACATTCCCTGAATTTTCCAAAGTTAGAAGTCATCCCTATGAAAAGTTATTGATTTTTCAAGTTCATGTTACTGTTTTAAGTATTTTAATTCCAATAAATAGCATGTTGTGAAATAAATTCTAGGAAAATTTGATGATGTTCCTTATGACTAGAGGACCCTAGGAAAAATAGGTTTTGAGTTAGTTCATTTAAAACAACCTTAATTGGCTTAAACACCCAAAATGGATCTCTAATTAATTAGAGCTAACCATACATCAAATTGACTTGAAATCAATTCTCCACTGACCTTTAGGATCAGAGGAACCCACTACAAAAATTTGAAGTCAATTGTACTTGGTTAGCCCTACTAAATGGGTTGATTAAGCCACTTAGTTATTTTAAACTTTAAAAATTCATAACTTTCAAAATATCTTTCAAAAATTCACCAAATTGGTTTTGGAGCCTCTCTGATATTAGGGGAATTTAATAAAATTAAAATTTCAATTTTCTAAAAAAGTTGATTTTTAATATTATTTTAATATTTTTAATAATTAAAAAATAATAAAAATCACAAAAATAATAAAATTCACCAAAATGTCACATTTTGAATTTTAATCACTTAGGAACAAACCCCATATTTTTCTTAGGTCTATTCAGTGAGATATTAAATTTTAAAGCTCTAGGGTAATTTTAAAATTAAAATAATGTATTTTCTAGCATTTTCACTAAAATAATTATAATAAATCATAGAAAAATCAGAAAATTGCAAAGTTTGATTCAATGATTTCCTTGATATTAGAGAGATTTTTGAAAAATATAAAATCCATTTTTCAACATTTATTTTATTTTTAAATTAATTAATACTCCAAAACTTAAAATAATTATAATAAAAATAATATAATTCAAAAAATCACCAAAATTGGTCCAAGTGGTTCTCTGGTCATTAGGCATGTCCTCTAATTTTCTTAAGGACAGAAACTTTCCCTTGGTCATGTTATTAAATTTTCCTTGGAAATCTCTATTTTCTACCAAAAATAATTATATAAATAAATTAAATACAGAAAAATCACATTTTCTCCTCTCATGTCTTTATTGACATATGAGTGAAGTCACATAAAAATTTCAAGTTCATTTGAGTTCAATTTAGTGAGTTATGAAATTATTAAGCTTAAAGGGTAAAGTGGTAATTAAAATTCTTAATTCTTAATTAAAACTTTAGGTTTAATAAAAATTAACAAGTAAAATATTTGATCCTAATCTGATTTGGATGATTGAAATTTAAATAATTAAAGGGTAGAAACCCATTAAGCAATTTAAAATAATTAAACCTTAATTAAATAATTGATTAAATTTGGAAGAATAATAAAATTGGAATTATTAAAATAGGGATATTATTAGGAAGAGATTTATTCTTTAATTTAAAATTCCCTAAATTAATCATCTCATTCAATTCTTAATTAAAATGATAACTCAAATTCAAAACATTAAAAGACTTAATCATTAAACTAAAATTAAATTATTAAACTCTTTTAAAATTTTAATTAAAATTAAATTAAAAATAAAATTAAATTAAAAAATTAAATTAAATTAAGTAAATTAAATTGAATTAAATTAAATTAAATTAAATTAAATTAAATTAAATAAATTAAATTAAATAAACAAATTAAATTAAATTAAATTGAATTAAATATAATTAAAACCCAATTAAATTAAATTAAATTAAATTAAGTTGAATTAAATATAACATCACCAAAGACATAAAGAATTCAAAATAAATCTAAAATAACTTGAACACTATTCCAAATTTAAACCCATTAATTGAAATTAAACTAAATCACAAATCATTTGAATACCAATTTACCCTCGAAAGCTTTAGTTATCATAACTCCTAAACAGAATATTAAATGAAATGTTACTTCACCTATAGGATATTCAAATGTCCTAGTTCATTGAGCAAGATAACAAAACTTGAGATTCTTGGATGATTAATTCATTTGTATAATTAAATTCATTTGGACTTAAAGCGATTCTAGCAATATTGAAAAGATGTTTAAGATTCCTCTTAAGCACTTCCTCGATATGATAGGATGTTTATAAGAACAACTAAATTTAATTGTTCTTTGATGAAGAAAATCGTCTTCAAATCAAAACACAAGGAACCTAGACGTCATAGGAAATGACTAGCTATAGGATTAGGAATTTGGTAGAAAACCATAGCCCTTACCTTAGCTTTACCTAGGAACTTGTTTAAATATTCTAATTGTGTTTTAAGTGCAGCTTGGGATGACGGGAAGACCCTCCAGGTACGCTTTTATTTTATTGCAATTTACTTTCTTGCAATTTACATTATTGCAATTTATTTAATCGCATCGCACTTACTTTTTCTTGCATGATAAACAACTATTGCATGAAAACCTACGCCTTTAGGATAGTCCCTAAAACTGAAACCAAAATTAAACTAAAAGTCATTGCAAGATAAAATTCACCGCCACAACACTTCAAAATATAAAACAACTCAAAATTTAATCACAAACGGAACACAAAACTACAATTACAACTAAATTAAAACGTCCGTTGGATGATCGGGAATACCTCGGATGATGTAACCTACGTGTTGTTAACGGGATTTCCACGGTCTAAATGAAAGTGTGGAACTCATTTAGTTGAGTTTAGCAAATTCATCTGGACTAAGTGAATCCGATAAAAATAATGATGCCGGAAGGATGGAACCGTGGGATCTTAACCGGTGTCGTTATAATCAACTTTAAGATTTGTTTTAATTAAAACAAGAAAAACACTTGGAAATTAAGATTCTCTCTAAACCAAAACACTTTTCTCATCTCCTGATTTATGACTTCTAAAACTAAACCTCTGCAACAACAAGGAGCTCGGAGCATGGTGGGCGGCACGGCCATCGTCATCGATAAAACACGAGTCTACTTGACAAAACTTTCCTAGAACTAAATAACGAAGCCATAGGACTTCGAGGTAGTTTGCACTAGTGCAACATAAATCCTCAACTCTTCGTTAGGCATTTGCATTGCAAATTAAGTCCTAACCGGTCTTAGGATTCCGAGGTAGTCGTCTGATACGACATAAACCCTCACATCTTCGAGGCTATTTGTATGATTCTGTCATATAATTATAAGCCCTAATTAATTAAAATTGGCAAGATTAAAATATTAAATAAACATTAGGACTTTCCTAAATCTAAGCCAAACAATAGGATAGCCGGGAAATTACCGAAGTTCGCTTCGAATCTGTAATTTCTCTTACCTTTCTTCCTTTGAAATCCCAAAATAAAATCTTCTAAATTTGATCCATTCCGTATTGAAATTCCAAAATTCAATCCTTTGAAAACTTAAACTTTGAACTTCTTGAGAGCAGAATTACTGATTATTATCGAGAGTTTTCTTAGGTGATTCTTGTCACTTAAGATGTAATTAACTATAGGGGCTTGCCCTTATAGGGAATTTTAAAGAACCCAGGTAATATAAACCCTGTTTAATGCCTTCATATTAAGCAGGGGAATTTGTCGGCTTATAAAATTGTTTCGCAGACCAAACGGATGTCACAAATTTTTTAGTTTATTTAATCGAGCCCCACCATCAAGCAGTGTGTCTATCCTTAGGAATAGATACACGATTTGTGGTGCGGTGCTCGTTTATATAAACTATTTGGGATGTGAGATCGGTTTAATCTCATGTCTTAAAACCTTCGAATTTAAAATTATTTTCAAAATCAAATACTACTTTCTAAATTATATATATATATATTTAAATTAAATTTAAAATTTAAATTCGCCGACAACTACGTTAGGCGACCCCTTTTCAAAATAAAAACACAAACCTAAAAATATGCCGAACAACTTCGGTGACTCCGTCGGGGACAATTCCTCTCTCCATTTTAATCAAATAATTCGCTTTCAAAAATCGGTAGTGTATCCATGTCCTTAATGGGTCGAACTACCCTTCTTTCCGTTGGGATGCTATGTTCATTTCTACCTTGAACAAGTATAGCCAACATTCTCTCAGATTTAGGAGCCACTGTTTAGACACCCCTAAACAGAGAGGTTTCGAGATCCTTTTACCTCATTTTTGAGGTGGGGTGGACCCCCAATAGGTGTTAGTTTAGGAGTGACCCTTCGAGTCGAGAACTTTCTTTTCCTTGCCAACTCCGAATCAGATTCTTTACCTTCTCTACACCTTTGAACATTTCGTTCTAAATAAACAAACCCTTTTATAAATGATTCTTTTAACAAATGATTCCTTCTTATAAATACATGAACAAGAATGTGTTCGGACTCTTTTCAATTCCTTTCTTTTCGTCCTAAAGAAAAGAAGCATAACTTGTGACTGACAACCAGAATCTACCCTGCAGAAATGGAAGCCCCAAAGCTGATTTTCTCCTTCACCAATGGACTGGACTTCGCTGTCTATAAGGATGAAGTTTGCCCGACAATGGGATCATCCGGTTTGGACAAGGATTTGAAAACACGAATGTCAAGATCACCGAAGTTTCCCTTTTCGCACTGACGAACAAGGTATCTGAAGCTAAGAAGCCGCTGATTGAGTTCAACCTTAGGTCGACCCAAGAGTTTCCTCCCTGCAAAGGATCCCGTCGAGAGAATCTTCGTTGTCCGCGGGAGGACTGTTCTTACTACCCCCATCTGGTCTAGTTGTTTACGCACCTACCCCGACTTACGCCAAATTAAAGGGAAAAGAAATCCGGAATTATGGTGAACTCTGTTACCGTGGAGGGTACGGATCTTCCTGTAAGACCTTCTATTTTCGAAATCGGGTCCGGTTCGAGGATTCCGTCAGCGACGAGGACCCGAAGAAGAAACGAAGTAGAAGGATTGCTAGAGAAGCCGGAGGCTGCTTGAAATTGCTTTCCTGGAGGAAATCCCGAAGCTGCTGAATATACACCGCTGCCGAATATACACCATTGCTGAATACATACCACTTTTGGGAGGAAGCGAGTTCCATCCCCTCTCCGCCGCGAGAAGATGAAGAAAATGTTCGCAAGATTCTTTGCCGCATTACCTCGGCCCGCATATTACAATGATAGCCGCAAGAAAAGGACTAGAACTACGCCGTTTGCTCGGCTGCAAACTTTGGTAGAAAAGTTGGCAAAGAAGGAAAAGTGCCCCGTATCGGAGATTCTACGAAGGATAGGGCGGGTGCCAGTCGAATCCCGTCTTGGGCCCCGAGTAGAACCCGCCATCATGACGGAAAAGCCAAGTAAAAGAATGAAGGCTAGTCCGCCTGTCGTCGTCTCGGGATTACGGATTAGGGAGGATACCACCTTCCGGCATTTGGGTCGACGGACCATGCGGTCCTAGCACCTTCGCTGCTAGAAGGATGGTATGGCGTCCCACTCTCGGGCGATTGAGATTGAAACAACAGCCCGAGAAAGAAAGTCTCTCTAGGAGACTTGAATCTGAAGAAAGTGCTACTGCGATAAAGGGGACTCGTGAAAAGGGGACCCGGCAGCTATCGCACGACAACCGCGAGGACGCACAGAAAAGCCCGCTAGAAGATGCCATGGAAAAGTTGAGAACCGATATCCGACGATTAGTAAAAGAAAGAGAAGAAAAGTTCAGAGATGAGATTGATTTATCGGAATTCATGGACGACGAATATGCAGAAATCAACATGGTCGAAACACGAGCTTCATCGGCTTCACAAGGTGCTCCTCGCGGCCGCCGAAGAGAGGAGCCCGAGGCGATGAGAAGGCGGCTTCGGGGAGAAAGACGACACGATCGCTCGAATGGCGAAAAGGATGGAAGAGATGGGCAGTAGCTCTAGCCACTCTCCGAATCAAGTGCAACCACAAAGAGAAACACCCCCGAAGTCATTCACATTGTAGACGGAGGAAAGGAGATTACATCCGTCAACGGGGATGATCGAGCTGAAAAAGGATACAACACAAAGTATGATCCACGAAAAGGATATCAAGAGCTTGGTGGAACGGCGAAGTGCGAGAAGCCTTAGCACAATCAAAGAGCGGGACATCCATTCGGACGGGTAGACCTTACCCGGAAGAATTCGACGCCGTCCGATACCCGAAAGGCTTCGTACCACCTGCTGTTCAAGACCTTCGACGGAGCCGGAAACCCCCGACGGCATGTTGCACACTTTCGTGCCGGTTGTTGCAATGCGGCGGGAGCGATGCGTTACTCTTCCGACGGTTCGTCGGCGGCTCGTCGGGAATCGCCTTCGGCCGGTATGCGGAATTACCAAATGGTTCGGTGAAGACGTTCTCAGAACTAGAGAACCTTTTCATCAAGCGATTCGCCGGAGCTCAACACCACATCACTATAGGTGATTTAGTGGTAGAGAAACAAAAGCCGAACGAAACTTTGGTGGATTACATACTTCGATGGAGGAACTTAAGCATGAAGTGTGAACCACAACTACAAGAACAACATGCGATCGACATTTTACTTAAAAGCATTCACGGCCCGATAGCACTTCTCCTCGAAAGGATTCACTATTAAGACTTTCGAGAAGTTGTTAAGCAAGGCCGGAAGCTTGCAAGAATAGGCGAAGCAATTAAGTTTCGCCGACAAGACAGACAAGCAAAAGCCTGTGAAGACTTTTGAAAAGAAATCCGGGATCGTTGCAGCAGTTGACAAAGGCAAGCAACCGATGCAAATACCACCAGAACGACCGCAACAACCTCAACAGAATTACCAGCAACCCCGGCCCAGCTATCAGTCATCTCCGTAGTATGAACAACCGCCTCGTCCGCAACGTACATTAAGGGAGCTTCTAAGCAGAGAATATCCGTTCAAGAATGAAGCAGTGCTGAAAATGTTTCGTAGTCTGATGAAGACTCCAGATTTCCGAGCTGCCGAGCCTAAAAGACCGAGAGGAAGTCAACAAGAAAGGTGATCCCAACTTTTGCCCTTACCACCGGATGCTTGGGCACAAGATAGAAGATTGCATTACCTTCAAAAGTTGGCTCGACGACAACCTTCGGAAAGGGAATATAACGATCCCGAAGGAGTACATGAAGGAACCCCGGAAAGGAGGTTCCGTCAATGTTTTCTCAACTGATCCCATCATTCCGATAGATCCCTATACGACTGACGATGGATGGACTACCGCTTGGACAAGGTCTTCGAAAAAGATTTTAGATAGCATTCAAACCGCTTCGGTGCGAGCTTCAATTCAGAGTGCGAGACCTGTTAAGCCGGTACTATCACTTGCAATAGAAGAACCACCTCAACAAGAGGCAATTGAAGAGAAGGAGAAAATAGACGAAGAAGAGAGGACCGAGACTCCTAAAGCTAGACTAGGGGCTGCTTATCCTAGGATAGTTGTTTCTGATTCGGGGGAGAAATCCCTCGAACCTCTGACTTTGTATGATTATCTGCTCACTTCGGTGGGATCATATAATGATAAGGGTAATGGCGTTGGCTACGTTTTGACTGTTTCTAACGATTATGTAACTAGCGACAATCCGGACGTTGATTTCGATACCAACGACGATTCTCAAATCATACACAATCTCGACGATCAAAATAACGAAGAAGACATCCATCAAGGAGGCTACGAGAGTTCAACAAGCAACGAATCTATCTGCGAGTTCCGAGGAGCTCCAGTCACAATAGAGTTAGAGCCTTCAGACTCTGAAGCTAATCCGGAAGAACCTGTCATTCCGATTCAGGAAGAGACACCGGCAAACTCAACACTAGATTCAGAAGAAATTACAGAAGTCAACTTAAGAAGTGGAAGAGTTCTACCTCCGAGAATGGGTCCAAAGGACAAAGGAAAGCAGGTGGTTCTTCAAGAAGAACCAACCCCGACAGAAGAAATACCCATTCGAGAAGAAGCCGAGACACATGGAAATAAAGTGGACTACAACGTGCTAGCCCATCTTAGGAAACTACCGACCAAGCCGAGCATTTACGATGCTCTCATCTTATCAAAGGAGATGAGAGAAGCCCTGATCAAGGCCTTACTTGATCCGGAAATTTGCTTAGCTCAAATGGCCGGAGATTCTTTAGATGAGGTTTGCTCATTAAAGGAACAGCGAGGTGTTACCTTCACAGACAATGACCTACTACTTGGGACAGCGGATCACAACCGACCGTTGTACATTTCAGTTACAATCGAAAAATTTACACTCTCCAGAGTATTGGTGGATCCAGGAGCATCAATCAATATAATGAGTCTCCGAACACTAGCATATTTGGAAATTGATGCTCGTGAGCTCGAAGCCGACAAAATGTTATTAAGAGGATTCAACCAGAAAGGAGAAAGAGCCCTCGGGTCAATAACGCTACTAATGAAGACCGGTGACTTAGCAAAGACAACCGCAAAATTTCACATAATTGATTCAGAAACGTCGTTCAACGCTCTACTGGGCCGACCATGGATACATGAAAACGAGAATGGTACCATCATCTCTACATCGGTGCGACAAATACTACGATGGAGGGGATCGAGTGCATCAAAGGTGACTTACAACCATTCTCGGTACATGAGATTGGAATCCATGAAGACGCGACTTATTATGCACCACCGAAGAAAACAATCTTCTCCGGAGATACCGTAACAAATGAAGCAAAGAAAGTTCGGGACGGCGAAGAGCCGAAGTTCTAGTCCAACGAGTCACTCACCGCTCCCTTCGGCGAGATGGTGAAGGTTTCTCCATAACTCGCATCCGAGGTTGAGGCTGGGGATGAGGCCGTGGTAGAGACGCTAGGACGGTTGGACGAGAGGAAACCAACCATCAATGTTGATTGGGAAGACAATTCGAAGAAGAAAAGGAAATCAAACAAGAAGCGAGCGCAATAAATCGAAGAAGCCGCAATTCAAGATCTCCCTCGAAGATGAAAAGAACGAAGAATACAAATCAATGTACGAGAAGATTAACCACTATGTACATACTATGACCCTAACCCCGATCCATTCTAATAAGATCGAGGGTATGGTGGTCGAAAGAGGTACGTAGCGACGGTGCAAAGCCGATCAAATTCTACCGTGGTGCTTCTTCCTCCAAAGGCGAAAATAATGTACAATTTGAAGATGTCACTTCATCGGAATTAATGGAATTACCTTTTGAGTGGTACTCTCTACGTGTTCAAAATTTAATTCAGCGTGGTTCCTTACCTCGGCAATGGACAGAAGGCCAATCACAACATTTTGAAAAATTATGGAATAACTCTGGTCGTCCACCTAATTCAAAGTATGGACTCGGATTCGGCACAGTAGGATCAGTTGACGATACTGAATTTTGCTTGGTTGTCACTTGCGAGCCTAATGAAAACTGCATGGAAACTATAGAAGAATTTGAAGATTTACAAATTGGAGACGCTCCACCAGAATTCGAAGAAGAGATTAAATCTACAATAGATGAGTTAACGGAAGTTAACTTAGGTACTAGCGAAGAGCCTAGACCTACCTTTGTTAGCTCCTTACTCAATAAAGAAGACTCCGAAGAAATAATCAAGTTATTGATGGAATTTAAAGACTGTTTTGCTTGGAACTACGATGAAATGCCAGGATTAGCTCCGGAGGTCGCGATCCATAAGCTAGGAGTGGATCCTACTTCGTCCCAGTCAGACAAGGTCCCAGAAGAATGCGTCTAGAAATCGAACAACAAGTCATAGCCGAAGTTAAAAAGCTAATAGACGCTAAATTTGTCTGTGAAGAACAATACCCGACTTGGTTAGCCAATGTGGTGCCAGTCAGAAAGAAGAATGGTCAGATCAAAATTTGTGTGGACTTCAGGGATTTAAACAAAGCATGTCCAAAAGATGAATTCCCCCTACCGATCCCAGAATTAATGATCGACATTGCTTCGACACATGAGATATTTTCATTCATGGATGGATCTTCAGGATACAACCGGATAAAAATGGCTCCGAGAAGATGAAAAGCTTACGGCATTCGAACGCCGATCGGAGTATTTTGCTACACGGTGACGCCATTCGGAGCTGAAGAACGCGAGTGCAACCTACCAGAGAACAATGACAAGAATTTTTGATGATCTCATCCACAATCAAGTCGAATGCTACGTGGACGATGTGGTCATCAAAAGCAAAGTAAAGGAAAACCACCTGTATGATTTGAGAATTGTTTTCGAACGATTAAGACAATTTAACCTTAAGATGAATCCCTTAAAATGCGCCTTCGGCGTCACCTCCAGGAAATTCTTAGGATTCGTTGTCCGACATCGTGGAATTGAAATCAACCCGGAAAAGATTAAAGCTATCTTAGAAATGCCGCCTCCAAAACCTTAAAACAACTACGATCCTTTCAAGGGAAGGCGGCATATCTTCGACGCTTTATCTCGAACTTGTCGAGTAGGTGTCAACCTTTCTCGGCACTAGTTAAAAAGGACGCCAAATTTATTTGGGAAGAGAAATGCCGAGAAGGCCTTCGAGGACATTAAGCAATATTTAATGACACCTCCTGTCTTAGCGACCCTGAGTCTCGGGTAGACCGCTAATACTTTACACCGCGGCTTTAGACGACTCTCTCGGAGCCACGTTAGCCTCAGTCAATGATGAGGGTAAAGAAAATGCTCTTTACTACTTAAGCCGTCATTTACTTCCGACGGAGGTAAGGTATCCCGCAATTGAAAAGCATTGTTTGGCCACGATCTTCGCCGCTCGAAAGCTCGGGCACTACATGCTTTCTCATAAGGTTAACTCTGATCTCGAAATTTAATCCATTGCAATACTTGATGACTCGTCCGACACTTTCCGGCGGACTTGCCGGATGGTCGATGATATTATTGCAATTCGATATAACTTTCGTGCCTCGCGTGCCGTAAAGGGACAAGTCTTAGCGGACTTTCTCGCGACGAAACCCTTTGCGGCAGAATCTCCTCTCGATGACGATTTGCCGGATGAACAAATAATGAATCTAGAAGACTCGATGATCGACGTTGGGAATTATATTTTGACGGAGCATCTTCGACACACAAAGACGAAGAATCACAAGTGATAGTGCCGGTAAGGCGGGAATCGGGCTAATCTTTATAACACGGAGCGGGGTATGTTAAGATACTCCTACCACTATGTGAACCATGTACAAACAATGAAGCGGAATATGAAGCCCTTATAACGGGACTGGAATTAACTATTCAAATGGGGATAACCGACATCAACATCTACGGGGATTCGCGGTTAATCATTCAACGGATCGCCGGACGATACGGAATTTTAAAGCCGAGGCTCGAGCAATACTTCCGGTATGCCATACGAGTTTGTTGGAACAGATTCCAAATGTGACAATCTACAAAATTCCCGGAAAAGAAAATGTTTTAGCAGATGCTTTAGCCCTTCTCGCAAAAGAATTTGCTCGTTTGCAAGATGAATCGAGTGGAAGTGTCGGTTCACGGACGTCGGGTCCTATCACGGCTCGACATAGACACAATACACAAATCGGAAAAGAAGAAGAATCGGTTGCGGCGGTGACGGAAAACACGGAAGATTGGCGACGGCCATTGATAGATTACACCGCAAACGGGAAAGCTACCGGACGATGAGTCGCTAGCTCATCGGATCAAGAAAAGAACTCGTCTTACGCATTAATAAACAACACATTGTACGGAAGGTCTTTTGATCGAAATGTGGCTAAGGTGCCTAAGCGGGTCCGAGGCCCGTGAAATTGTTAAAGAGGTGCATTCGGGACTCCGTGGCGCTCACCGGTCGGGTCCGAAGATGAATATGAAAATTAAAAGACTAGGGTACTACGGCCCTCGATGATGACCGATCGCATGAAAATCGCCGAGAGCCGTCACCAATGCCAAGTGCACGGAGTGGTTCTACACCAACCTCCAAATGTGCTGCACCCGACGATTGCGTCGTGGCCATTTGAATGTTGGGGCACAGATATAGTGGGTCCAATAGAACCACCATCTTCAAAAGGACATCTCTTCATTCTTGCGGCTACAGATTACTTTTCCAAGTGGGCAGAGGCAGTTCCACTTAGAGAAGTGAAAGCACACCACGTGCTACAGTTTTTCAAGAACCAAGTTGTCTACCGTTTCGAGTGCCGCGCGGGATCATCTCGGATAATGGGTCGGCATTCGGAAGCACGCAAATCAACAATTTTGTCGGGAGACACGGAATCGGCGGCGATACTCGACAATTTACTACCCAAGAGCAAACGGCCTCGGCGAGGCTTTTAATAAAACTCTCGTTCAAATTTTAAAGTAAACTTTGGACGATAATAAGAGAAATTTGCACGAGAAGTTGTTAGAAGCCTTATGGGCCTACCGGACAACCTTCAGAACTCCTACTCAAGCTACACCTTACGCTTTGGTATATGGGTCCGAGGCAGTGTTGCCCTTAGAAGTTCAGCTGCCTTCACTCAGAATTGCAGTCACAAATAAGATCACGACAGAAGAGAATGCCAAATTACGACTAGAGGAATTAGAAAGCCTGTAAGGGAAAAGACTTGCAATGCAGCAGAATTTAGAATTATACCAAGCTAAGATGGTTCAAGCCCATGACAAATTGGTCCGCCCGAGAACCTTCAAAGTTGGTGACTTAGTTCTCATTCTCAAGAGACCTATTCTTGCACATCGCAAGATAGGAGGAAAATTTGAACCCACTTGGGAAGGACCGTTTGTGGTTGAAGAAGTATACTCGGGAGGTTCCTACCCGGCTAGTGAATTGCCAGGGAGAACGACATATGCTTCCGATCAACGGACGATACTTGAAAAAGTATTACGCTACCTGATGTTTCGAAGGAATGAATTCTTCATCCCTAAGAAACACGGGCGAAGTAATTACTTATGATTGGGTCCGAACCCAAAAAAAAAATAATAATAATAATAAAATGTGCTAAAATAAATAAAATCATGATAATAAAATTTTCCTTGTTTTCTTTTCCAAATCGAAATCTCTTCCCTGATCTTATCCTACTTCATTCCTGTTAAATTTGAAAATATAAAAAAGTATAATATAAAAAAAATGTGTCTTTAATAAACATTTTCTTAATGTTCTTGTTCTTAGTACAGCCCCTGATCCTTTTCCTTGTCTTTTCGCAGGGAAATGTCGAACGGGCGGTTGGTCCTGAACTTTAAGAATGGCGTAAGCCTTGCACTCGATGAAAAGAGGGTGAAAGATGGAGCGATAATCGAGATTGACTCGGATTTCGCACTAGCGAGCCTACGGTACGAGGAAAGTGGCCGGGTCCCGGTCGGCCGAGAAGAAGCTGCCGGGTAGACGGTGATGAAAGTGGGTGGCCCAAGCCACCAATCCAGCAGCAAGAAAAGAAAGGCAAACATTGAAGAAGACAAGAAAATGAAGTCTGTAGTCGCTACAGCAGAGGGTAGGCTTGTCAGCGCCGCGCCCACAGACATTCAAGAAGTTCGAAGGGCTACTCTCACAGCAACGCAACGAAGAAATAAGAATCGCCGTATCTGTAAGATGTTAACAAAACTAGGCGCGGACCGGCGCGACGAGACGATTGCTAATGCCGGTACATACACTTCGAGGACACCGGTTCACCGGGAACCCGAAGAAAGGAGGCCGGATCCTAGGATAACGAAAGAACCGGGAAATCTCACAAAGATCGGGAAGAAAGAAGGCCGCACGCCATCGGATAGAACCACCGGTAATGCATGACCTTGTTGCGAAGCAACCCCGGGGGATGTCCGACGGTATCATCCACGAGGAGCGAGGTATGCGGGGAGAACGTGAAGGAATTGAACCGTATATCCCACAATATGTCACCAGGCCTCGCCATCTGCAGATCATTCCGGAATACGAGCTGGAGAGAATGCAGAATGTCGAAAAGAAAACCTTTGAATACTTCGAAAGAATTAAAGGCAGGAGAATCAATATACTTAGAGGGCCTCGAGCTACATACGGACGTATTCTCGGAGTATGAACAACGACAAATCGTGGATTGCATCCGGGATTTGAAAAGAATGGGCCGAGCGAGGCCGCTGAGGAAAACACATACTCGGAACCCCGGAGATGGATGCCGGGGAAGGGAAGAATCACGATACGATGTGGATCGTTGTTACAACTTTGCGGAGGACGGGAAGGGAAACCCACCAGGAATACTCCGTCATGGGCAAGTGGATCCGATGCCATTAGTCATCAAGAGAATGGTAAAGAGATTGATAACATGGAGGGTACTGCGCAGCGGATTGCATACCCAATAGCTGCATTATCAACATCTACAAACGGGGTGACTGCATACCCCCACATATAGATCACCACGACTTTGTCGGACCCATCACGCACGATCTCTTTCTCGAACGAGTGTAATATCATGTTCGGATCCGACCTCCGTATAGCGGAGCCCGAGTGAGTTCCGAGGGCCGGTGAAGATACCATTACCGGTGGGTTCCGTCATGATGCGAAGGGCAACGGAGCGAGATATCGCTAAGCATTGCATACCGGGAGTACCGGTGAAGCGGATCTCGGTTACTTTCGGGAGAATGGACAACGGGAAGACACCTTACCATTTCCGGCCGGACCGGAGCTAGAAAGCCTCTGGCCTTACGAGCTGTGAGTTACATGGGAGATATCACACCTCCAACGTACATCCAGCCGGCATCCTTGCCAAGGATGGCTTGGAAGGTGATGTTACATAGTCCGTTTTGAGTCTACATGGATTGTATGAAATATATGCCAGATCAAGTTGTATGATGTATCTTCGACATGATTGGAATGAAAGTGACCATGTCACATTTTTGGCCTTCACCTCTTTTGTGCAAATTGACTGGGAAACGCCATTAAAGTTAAATGAACTTCGAACAAAGAACAGAAACGAAATAAAAGAAAAAGAATAAAAGAAAACTTTCCTTAAAAAATCTAAAAATGACGAACACCAAATTCACATGAACATTAAATAAACGATAAAATAAATTTGAATCCAATCTTTCCAAATCTCAAATCAAATTTCAATCGAGTTCAAACTCATCCTTCCAAATTTCAAATTCAATCCTTCCAAATTTCAAATCAAATCTAAATCAAATTTCGAATTCAAGCTTTCCAAATTTCAAATCAAATTTCAAATCAAATTTCAATCGAGTTCAAATTCAAACTTTTTGGGTCGAGGATTTTACATCCAAGACTACATTGCTTTAGGATCTTTTCCCTATCGCAATGAAGTACATCAAATTCAAACTTTTTGGGTCGAGGATTTTACATCCAAGACTGCATTGCTTTAGGATTTTTTCCCTATCACAATGAAGTACATCAAATTCAAACTTTTGGGTCGAGGATTTTACATCCAAGACTGCATTGCTTTAGGATCTTTTCCCTATCGCAATGAAGTACATCAAATTCAAACTTTTTGGAGTTGAGGATTTTACATCCGAGACTGCATTGCTTTAGGATCTTTTCCCTATCGCAATGAAATACATCAAATTCAAAACTTTTTGGGTCGAGGATTTTACATCCAAGACTGCATTGCTTTAGGATCTTTTCCCTATCGCAATGAAGTACATCAAATTCAAACTTTTGGGTCGAGGATTTTACATCCAAGACTGCATTGCTTTAGGATCCTTTCCCTATCACAATGAAGTACATCAAATTCAAATTCTTGGGGTTGAGGATTTTACATCCGAGACTGCATTGCTTTAGGATCTTTTCCCTATTGCAATGAAATACATCAAATTCAAACTTTTGGGTCGAGGATTTTACATCCAAGACTGCATTGCTTTAGGATCTTTTCTCTATCGCAATGAAGTACATCAAATTCAAACTTTTGGGTTGAGGATTTTACATCCGAGACTGCATTGCTTTAGGATTCTTTCCCTATTGCAATGAAATACATCAAAATCAAATCCTTTTGGGTCGAAGATTTTACATCCGAAACTGCATTGCTTTAGGATTCTTTCCCCTATTGCAATGAAATACATCAAATTCAAATTCTTGGGGTTGAGGATTTTACATCTGAGACTGCATTGCTTTAGGATCCTTTCCCTATTGCGATGAAATACATCCAAATTAAACTTTTGGGGTTGAGGATTTTACATCTGAGACTGCATTGCTTTAGGATTCTTTCCCTATTGCAGTGAAATACATCAAAATCAAACTCTTGAGGTTAAGGATTTTACATCCAATACCGCATTACTACGAGATCTCTCCTCATTGTAATGATTCAATCCAATCGATTCAATTTTCTTTTGAGATTGAAGATGTTACATCTAAAACCACGAAATTCCGATTTTCATTTCAAATCAAATCCCTTCAAATTAATTTTGACAAACTTCAATCTAAATTGAAACTCCAAATTGAAATCTAAACTCACACATCAAAACTTAAATTGAAACGGAATAAAATTTAAATTGAATTTTTTTTCCCAGATCATATGATTTGGAATTCACCTCCTTTTCCTTTCCCCAGCGAGAGTTCAGAAATTTCCAGTTTCAGAGATATGCTTGACACTCCCCAACGGAAACTCTTCTACTTCGTCCTAAGTTTGTCACTTGGACATCTGTGTTGGTTTTGTTGATCGCTTCGGTCAACACCAATACGCGCGGTGTGCTCCGTCACCTCACCACACCTATTGGGGGTCCATTTGTTGACCTCATTTTTGATGAGGTCTTCTCTTCTTCTTTTTAGTGCTTAGGATCTAGCCTTAGGCTTTTCCTTTGACTATCTTAGAGGACTAGAATTGGGACCCACCTTTTAGAAATTCAAACCACTTCTTAACTCCCCGCAAACTCCACAAACTTGACTATAGACCCCTAATCACCTAGAGGGTTGAAATCGAATGTGGAAGTTTAAAGGATGAGTTCCTATAGGACTCTTAGGCCTTAGGACCGCCACAGGTGGCACGGTGCAGTGAAGGGGCTGACTTACACACACACTACACTTATACACTACACTTTCATACACCTCCTAAAACAACACCCATATCTAACTTGACCTCCTGACTCATTTAGGTGATTCACATGGATGGTCCTTAACCCCTAAGCCCTTGGCTAAGAGGGTTAGGAACAACACAGTGAATACCTCAGATGAGTCCATTCATGGCCCATGTGGGCTTGATATGGCTTCATGGCTCAACCAAAATGATTTTATTCCACTTATATTTACCCAATCTTCAATTTTCCAAATTTTCAATTTTTGACCCCAGGACCCTACACACTTTAAGCATACCCAAAACCCTTGAAATTACCCAAAATTTGCAAAATCACCTAAATTACCCAAAATTCCCCAAAATCAATCCCAAACATTTCCACATCACTCAAATTGATCATCCATACCCAAAAATACCAAAAATTCTAAAAATACCTCCCAATACCATCCAAATACCCAAAATACCCCTCTTGACCCAAAATCCTAAAAATTCAGAAAATTCCCACAAAATTCCAGAAAATCCCAAATATTCCCAATTTCATTTTGTTCAACTACACCATGGGCCAATTTTGTCAATTTACCCCACTTTTGTCAAAACCCCCAATTTGACCCATTTTAACCCAAAATGAACCCAATGTCAAGCCAAACCTATCCAATTGACCCAAATTCTGGTCCAATTCAATTCTAAACTTTAATTCAACATTCCCAACACCAATCTAGACCAAACCCAAGTCCAATTTGATTGACATTTGGATCCAATTTCACTTTTGGCCTTAAAGCCCAATTTGGACCCATGACCCAAACTTAACCCAAACTCACCCAATTCAACTCCAATTAACCCCAAATCTTTTCTAAATCTTCCTTAACATCCCCAAAAGCAAAAAACTAACATTATTTGCCCAAAATTTAGACCCAAATCCCACTCAAATTCAACCCAAAGCTAAAAGGCCCAATTTTGACCTAAACCCAAGCCTAACCCAAATGAGCCCAAACCCCAAAATCAAAGCCCAACCAAAGTAAAAACCTCTTTGAAACACCCCCATAAACATTTCGCAACATTAATTTTACATCAATTTCAACCCTAGCCCAACATTGGCCCAACTTGGCCCACTTGGACCTATATTGGCCCATTTACCAAAAGAACCCAAATTCAACCCAATTCAAACCCAAATAACCCCCAATTTGCTTCAAGTCACTCATGACACATCCATGAGCTAAACCCAACAATTATTTAGCCCAAGCCTTTACTAAAATTTCATTCCAAAATCCATTTTAAAATTCAAAAGCCCACTTTCCTAAACCATCTTAAAAGCCCATCTAAAACCATTTCAGAAGGCCCAAAATCTACCCTAAAGCCCACATGACATCTCCATTTGCCATCCACTTAATTAAAGCCATTACCTAAGTCCTAAATTCATCATCAAATAATTCCAAATCAAGCCTCATGCCAAATCACCCCTAAATACCAAAATTTTCCTTAAATCCATTTCCATGAAATTGACTTCACTTTTCCCAAGCCGAAGGTGAGCCATGAAGCCATGCATGAGCCACATGGGAGCCATGAGAGCCATGGAATCTACTTTCCACCTCACCATACCCAAGATGGCAAGAGGAGGAGGCCCTTTCCATATTCTCTTAAGAGTGATTAACCACTTCCATGACTCCACTAAACCATGCTTAGACTTAATTGTACTTGGATTGTGACTTGACCCCACTAATCAAGCTGATCCAAGTGACTTTCCCTTCAGCCCAAATTGACCTTGGAGGGTGAACCTAACCCAAAACCAAGGGTTGACCCATTTAGACCCAAAGCTAGCCCTTTCCCATTCCATTTTGATTCGAACCCTTTACACATGTCCATGGCCGATTGATTGCACAAACCTCTAGTCCGACCCACCTGGACCCGAGGGTGACCCATGCCTGCCCGGCCAGCCGCCCAGGTCGCCGGGAAAACACCATGGCCGAGAGCTCACATGTGAGCCCAACTTGGAATTCTCACCTGCTGAGCCGCCCCATCCTCGGTGACCATTTGAGCTCGTTCTTCTCTTGCCGAGAGCAGCTGATCCCAAGCCCTAACTCTCCACGGGAGGCCCTCCACCCTCTCCTATTTAAACACCACCCCTCTCGGCCATGAGAGGTGCTGAAAATAAACCTTAAGAAAACTCTGCCAAAATTGTTCCAGACTCCTCCCCATACACAGAGCACTTGATCCCCACTGAAATCCCCCTGTCATTTCTTCTCTGTGAGCTCAATTTCAGAGTTAAAATCTAGGCCCTAAACCAGGACACTTCTCCACAGTGAGCCAATCCCCAAATTGATTGGTTCTACACCTTCACCAGACCAAGGGAAGGTGTCCACCGATAAAAGCCCCATCTCCGGAGCCACCCGGTTGCTCCGGCCTCCAAGCTTTGTGATCGGGCTTGGTCGAAATCACACCTAGACAATTCACCGGACCGGGAGACTTCATCCGGAGCTTGCTGGGATCCAATCGAAGGTGCAACAACCCTCGGATCGAAGCCACACTTCTCCGAGCAAAGGTATGAGCTAATTCTTCATCCCGAGCTTCGGAGATTCTCCATTTCAAATGCTTTAATTTCAATGCATGATCACCGTATAGATGTATTCGTCTCTTCAATACGAATCCATAGAGTATAAGAACACGAAAATCCATTGAGTATCGAGTGAGATCTTAGGGATTTAGTGTGGAGGGCTCTCGGGTGAGGACACTTGGGGACGATGAACGGATGCCGTTCATTCAATACACGCGCGGACGGACGGCTCAGATGGCGTCGGACCAGGAGACGGTACGAGAACCGCGGGGCCCGGGCTGCTGAGTCAGATGGCGGCGTCGAATGGGAGCGCGCCACGCGGCGTTTCGGAGCTGCCGAGGTTGACGCGGCGCCGCGTGGATAAATAGAAAAATAGGGTATTTTCTATTTATTTAATTCCCTAAACTTCAAAAATTCATAACTTTGTGTAGGAAAATCATAAAAATAAAATAAAAATACCCTCTTGCTCGGTGAACGAGAGGAGAATAATGTGGAAAAGAAATTATTTAATTTCATCAAGTATTTTATTTTTAATAATTTATTTACTCTCTGCATATTTTTAATTCTCCATGCATGTATACAATTCACCATGGCATGAGACCATAGGGCTTTTGAAGCCTCCGAATTTGGGAACATTCCCTGAATTTTCCAAAGTCAGAGGTCATCCCTATGAAAAGTTATTGATTTTTCAAGTTCATGTTACTGTTTTAAGTATTTTAATTCCAATAAATAACATGTTGTGAAATAAATTCTAGGAAAATTTGATGATGTTCCTTATGACCAGAGGACCCTAGGAAAAATAGGTTTTGAGTTAGTTCACTTAAAACAACCCTAATTGGTTTAAACACCCAAAATGGATCTCTAATTAATTAGAGCTAACCATACATCAAATTGACTTGAAATCAATTCTCCACTGACCTTTAGGATCAGAGGAACCCACCACAAAAATTTGAAGTCAATTGGACTTGGTTAGCCCTACTAAATGGGTTGATTAAGCCACTTAGTTATTTTAAACTTTAAAAATTCATAACTTTCAAAATATCTTTCAAAAATTCACCAAATTGGTTTTGGAGCCTCTCTGATATTAGGGAAATTTAATTAAATTAAAATTTCAATTTTCTAAAAAAGTTGATTTTTAATATTATTTTAATATTTTTAATAATTAAAAAATAATAAACATCACAAAAATAATAAAATTCACCAAAATGTCACATTTTGAATTTTAATCACTTAGGAACAAACCCCATATTTTTCTTAGGTCTATTCAGTGAGATATTAAATTTTAAAGCTCTAGGGTAATTTTAAAATTAAAATAATGTATTTTCTAGCATTTTCACTAAAATAATTATAATAAATCATAGAAAAATCAGAAAATTGCAAAGTTTAATTCTCTGCTTTCCTTGATATCAGAGAGATTTTTGAAAAATATAAAATCCATTTTTCAACATTTATTTTATTTTTAAATTAATTAATACTCTAAAACTTAAAATAATTATAATAAAAATAACATAATTCAAAAAATCACCAAAATTGGTCCAAGTGGTCCTCTGGTCATTAGGAATGTCCCCTAATTTTCTTAAGGACAGAAACTTTCCCTTGGTCATGTTATTAAATTTTCCTTGGAAATCTCTATTTTCTACCAAAAATAATTATTTAAATAAATTAAATACAGAAAAATAACATTTTCTCCTCTCATGTCTTTATTGACATATGAGTGAAGTCACATAAAAATTTCAAGTTCATTTGAGTTCAATTTAGTGAGTTATGAAATTATTAAGCTTAAAGGGTAAAGTGGTAATTAAAATTCTTAATTCTTAATTAAAACTTTAGGTTTAATAAAAATTAACAAGTAAAATATTTGATCCTAATCTGATTTGGATGATTGAAATTTAAATAATTAAAGGGTAGAAACCCATTAAGTAATTTAAAATAATTAAACCTTAATTAAATAATTGAATAAATTTGGAAGAATAATAAAATTGGAATTATTAAAATAGGGATATTATTAGGAAGAGATTTATTCTTTAATTTAAAATTCCCAAAATTAATCATCTCATTCAATTCTTAATTAAAATGATAACTCAAATTCAAAACATTAAAAGACTTAATCATTAAACTAAAATTAAATTATTAAACTCTTTTAAAATTTTAATTAAAATTAAATTAAAAATAAAATTAAATTAAAAAATTAAATTAAATTAAGTAAATTAAATTGAATTATATTAAATTAAATTAAATTAAATAAACAAATTAAATTAAATTAAATAAATTAAATTCAATTCAATTAAATTAAATTAAATTAAAGATTAAATTAAATTAAATTAAATTAAATTAAGTCAAATTAAATTAAATCAAATCAAATTAAATTAAAATTAAATCAAATCAAATTAATTTAATGTAACATCAAATAAAACTAAGTTGAATTAAATTGAATTAAATAGAATTAAAACCCAATTAAATTAAATTAAATTAAATTAAGTTGAATTAAATGTAACATCACCAAATACATAAAGAATTCAAAATAAATCTAAAATAACTTGAACACTATTCCAAATTTAAACCCATTAATTGAAATTAAACTAAATCACAAACCATTTGAATACCAATTTACCCTCGAAAGCTTTAGTTATCATAACTCCTAAACGTAATATTAAATGAAATGTTACTTCACCTATAGGATATTCAAATGTCCTAGTTCATCGAGCAAGATAACAAAACTTCGATTCTTGGACGATTAATTCATTTGTATAATTAAATTCATTTGGACTTAAAGCAATTCTAGCAATATTGAAAAGATGTTTAAGATTCCTCTTAAGCACTTCCTCAATATGATAGGATGTTTATAAGAACAACTAAATTTAATTGTTCTTTGATGAAGAAAATCGTCTTCAAATCAAAACACAAGGAACCTAGACGTCATAGGAAATGACTAGCTATAGGATTAGGAATTTGGTAGAAAACCATAGCCCTTACCTTAGCTTTACCTAGGAACTTGCTTAAATATTCTAATTGTGTTTTAAGTGCAGCTTGGAATGACGGGAAGACCTTCCGAGTACGCTTTTATTTTATTGCGATTTACTTTCTTGCAATTTACATTATTGCAATTTATTTAATCGCATTGCACTTACTTTTCTTGCATGATAAACAACTGTTGCATGAAAACGCACACCTTTAGGATAGTCCCTAAAACTGAAACCAAAACTAAATTAAAAATCATTGCAAGATAAAATTCACCGCCACAACATTTCAAAATATAAAACAACTCAAAATTTAATCACAAACAGAACACAAAACTACAATTACAACTAAATTAAAACGTCCTGTTGGATGAGCGGGAATACCTCGGATGATGTAACCTACGTGTTGCTAACGAGATTTCCCACAGTCTAAATGAAAGTGTGGAACTCATTCAGTTGCATTTAGCAAATTCATCTGGACTAAGTGAATCCGATAAAAATAATGATGCCGGAAGGATGGAACCGTGGGATCTTAACCAGGTGTCGTTATAATCAACTTTAAGATTTGTTTTAATTAAAACATAAAAAACACTTGGAAATTAAGATTTTCTCTAAACCAAAACACTTTTCTCATCCTCTGATTTATGATTTCTAAAACTAAACCTCTGCAACAACAAGGAGCTCGGAGCATGGTGGGCGGCACGGCCATCGTCATCGCAAAACTCGAGTCTACTTCAACGAAAACTTTCCTAGAATTAAATAACCAAGCCATAGGACTTCGAGGTAGTTTGCCTAGTGCAACATAAATCCTCAACTCTTCGTTAGGCATTTACATTGCAAATTAAGCCCTAACCGGTCTTAGGATTCCGAGGTAGTCGTCTGATACGACATAAACCCTCACATCTTCGAGGCTATTTGTATGATTCCGTCATATAAATATAAGCCCTAATTAATTAAAATTGGCAAGATTAAAACATTAAATAAACATTAGGACTTTCCTAAGTCTAAGCCAAACAATAGGATAGCCGGGAAATTACCGAAGTTCGCTTCGAATCTGTAATTTCTCCTACCTTTCTTCCTTTGAAATCCCAAAATAAAATCTTCTAAATTTGATCCATTCCCTATTGAAATTCCAAAATTCAATCCTTTGAAAACTTAAACTTTGAACTTCTTGAGAGCGAGAATTGCGATTATTATCGAGAGTTTTCTTAGGTGATTCCTGTCACTTAAGATGTAATTAACTATAGGGGCTTGCCCTTACAGGGAATTTTAAAGAACCCGAGTAATATAAACCCCGTTTAATGCCTTCATATTAAGCGGGGAATTCGTCGGCTTATAAAATTGGTTCGCGAGACCAAACGGATGTCACAATTCTTTTAGTTTATTTAATCGAGCCCCACCATCAAGCAGTGTGTCTATCCTTAGGAATAGATACACGATTTGTGGTGCGGTGCTCGTTTATATAAACTATTTGGGATGTGAGATCGGTTTAATCTCATGTCTTAAAACCTTCAAATTTAAAATTATTTTCAAAATCAAATACTACTTTCTAAATTATATATATATTTAAATTAAATTTAAAATTTAAATTCGCCGACAACTTCTGTTAGGCGACCCCTTTTCAAAATAAAAACACAAACCTAAAAATATGCCGACATAGGTTTAAGACAAATCAAACCCTAAATAGGTCTAACCCCTAATTAGACCTAATTAAACACCTTAAACCTTAATTACATTAGGATTAAGACAAATTCAACCATAATTAGGTCTAACTCATTAGACCTAAATAAATCATTAAAACTTAACTAACTAAGGTTTAATCATACCTAAACCATAATTAGGTCTAACCCAGTAGACCTAATTAAATCATTAAACTTTAACTAACCAAGGTTTAATCATACCTAAACCATAATTAGGTCTAACCCCGTAGATCTAATTAAATCATTAAATCTTAATTAACAAAGGTTTAATCATACCTAAAGTATGATTAGGTCTAACCCATTAGACCAAAATCATTAAACCTTAATTAACAAAGGTTTAATCATACCTAAACTATGATTAGTTCTAACCCACTAGACCTAAATCATTAAACTTTAATTAACAAAGGTTTAATCATACCTAAACTATGATTAGGTCTAACCCGTTAGAGCTAATTAACATTTAAGCCTTACTTACATTAGGCTTAAACAACCTTAAATCTTAATTAGGGCTAACCTGTTATACCTAATTAACCTTTAAGCCTTACTTACATTAGGCTTAAATAAATATTGATTAGGTTTAACCCATTAGACCTAATTAACCTTTAAGTTTTACTTACATTAGGCTTAAACAACCTTAAATCTTAATTATGTCTAACCTATTAGACCTAATTAACATTTTAGCCTTACATTAGGCTTAAACAAATCTTAATTAGGTCTAACCCATTAGACCTAATTAACCTTTAAGCCTTAGTTACATTAGGCTAAAACAACCTTAAATCCTGATTAGGTCTAACCCACTACACATACTTAACCTGTAAGCCTTACTTACATTTGTTCTGACACATTAGAATTAATTAAACAATTAAACCTTAACAAATTAAGGTCTAACACATTAGAATTAATTAAACAATTAAACCTTAACCAACTAAGGTTTAATCAAACCTAAACCCTAATTAGGTCTAACACATTAGACTTAATTAAACTATTAAACCTTAACCAATTAAGGTTTAATTAAACCTAAACCCCAATTAGGTCTAAGACATCAAATTGGACATAATTAAACCAAGTTAAGACCTTAATCACATTATGTTTAACTTAATAAAACTTTCTTTAGGCCTAAGAAATCAAATTAAACCTAATTAAACCATTAAGCCTTAACTACTTTAGGCTTAATCATCCTAAACCCTAATTAAGTATAACCCATTAGACATAATTAAAACATTAAACCTTAACTAAATTAGGTTTAATTATCTCAAGTCCTAATTAGGTCTAACCCATTAGACTTAAACCATTAAGACTTAATTATATTAGACTTAATCATCCCAAATCTCTCCTAAACCAATTAAACTTAACCTAATTATGTCTAATTATCTAATTAAACCTTACCTAAATTAGGTTTAGTTATCCTTAAACCAATTAGACTTAACCCTAATTAAGTCTAATTATCCAATTAAAACTTACTCAAATTAGGTTTAATTATCCTTAAACCAATTAGACTTAACCCTAATTAAGTCTAATTAATCAATTAAATCTTACCTAAATTAAGTTTAATTAACCTTAACTCAATCAGACCTAACCATAAGTCTGATTAATCAATTAAACCTCACCCAAATTAGGTTTAATTAACCTCAAACCTAAACCTAGATTCAACTTATATTAAACCTAAATCAAACCTAAACTTAAGTTCAACCACATTGGACTTAAGTCAAATTTAAACTTAGGTTCAACCTGACATGAACCTAAGTTAACCCAAACCCAACCTAAGTTCAACCCATATTGAACTTAAGTCAAACCTAAACCTTAGGTTTAACCTAACTTAAACCTAAGTTAAACCCATTTTAAGTTCAACCCATATTGAACTTAAGTCAAACCCAAACCTTAGGTTTAACCTAACTCAAACCTAAGTCAAACCCAACTTAAGTTCAACTCATATTAAGCTTAAGTCAAATTCAAATCTTAGATTTAACCTAACTTAAACCTAAGTCAAACTCAACTTAAGTTCAACTCATATTGAACTTAAGTCAAACCCAAATCTTAGGTTTAACCTAACCTAAACCTAAGTTAAACCCTATTTAAGTTCAATCCTTATTGAACTTAAGTCAAATCCAAAACTTGGATTTAACCTAACCTAAATTTGAGTCTAACCTAAACTCAGGTTCAACCTGATATGAACCCAAGTTAACATAAACCGACATAAATCTTAAGTTTGACCTAAATCGAGCTTAACTTAACATAAATCATAAGTTTGACCTAAATGGAACTTACCTCGACATAAATTTTAAGTAATCTTAAGTTCTACCTAAATCAAACTCAACTCAACATAAATCATAAGTTCGACTTAAATCGAACTTAACTCGACATAAATCTTAAGTTCGACCTAAATCGAACTTAACTCGACATAAATCATAAGTTCAACCTAAATCGAACTTAACTCAACATAAATCGACATAACTTAACCTAAATGAACATAATTTAACATAAACCGACAAAAATCAGCATAAACCGACATATCAAAATTTGACATTAACCGATATATCAAATCTAATTCAACATAATTTAAAAATTTTAATATCGACATAAATTAAACTTAATACAATATGAATTGACATAAATCGAAAAAGTTAAAAGTTTGACTTAAACCCAATTTAATTAAACATAACTCGACATAAAGTGACATACAAAATCTAAATTGAAATAAAACCTTAAATCGGATAAGAATCGAAATAAAACCCAAAATCAAATTCAAATCGACATAAATTGACATAAAATCCAAAATCCAACCTAAATTGACATTCCAGATAAATAAAAAATTAAACATAAATTGACATAAATCTAAATCGAAATTTCAACCAAACTTGAACATCCGATAACTCTGAAACAAAAGACATTTTTACCAGGTAATCTGACCACAAGAAAATGTATTAAGAAATTTATACCAATTTTATATGAAATTGCACTGTAAAGAAAGGTATTTTTTATGTTTTATAGCAGGAATGAAGATTTATAGGTAATAGGAGCAAAAAGGAGCGAATCTGGAACAAAAAGGACTAAAATAGATGAAAATTGAACTATCCCGCTGACAGCGAGGAATAAGCCATCGATGGCGAGATCTTCCTGAAAGTCTTGAATATATTGTAAAGGAGCCTGCCGACTACGAAATCGAGCCCGCTGATGGCGAGAATGGCGGTTCAAGCCAAATACATTGAATCTGGACGCTTTTTGAAGAGATGCTTAAGCAACCTTTGGATACATTCCTTCCTCTTTAAATATTGAGGAATTTAGGCCAAAAGTGTGGTCGTAGTGTGTTCTCTAGTAGTGTCTTTAGTGAGAGTTAGTGTTTTATTTAGTGACTTGGTGAGTCTTTTTAATTAAGTGTGTTGTACAAGAAGGAAGAGTCAAAGGAACTTCAAGGAGTCTGCTTGGGGAGAAGATTCGAGATAAGTTTTTTTTTTATTGTTTTATAACTGAAATCCAAGTATTGTGTTATTCTTCCTATGTATTCTGAGTAGTTTTCTTTGTCTTTCTCCTTGTTGTTGAGATTTGGTGAAATGAAGAATTAAATCAGTTGTGCCTAAAAATATTAAATAAAATTGTGATAATATTTTGCTTAAATCTTAATTTAGTTTCAATTTGGCCAATTGAATTGTTAACATATGTTGAATTATCAACTATAGTAAAGATTACATCTGAGATTCAGGGAAGTCAAAATCCTTGGAAGGAGGGTGTAAATAAATAGGGAAATATTAATTATCGGGAGTAGAATTGGACATTTTAGTGTGACAGACTAAAATATTAAATTCGGTCATATTGTTTGGGAGCTGAAGTGTAGATGTTAGCCCTCAGGCGAGGGGAACGTGGGAGCTCTGAAGTGGCAGCCGGTATCCTCCCGGCCCTAGCCGCGATTCGGTAACCAAACATAGGATTAGTCAATGTTCTTTGCACCTAGACCAAAGGGTAAAGAATAGGAATGCTCCTATTTGGCACAATATAATTCTAACTAATTTAATTATTTATTCACTTAATTCTCTTAACAAGGAGAAAGATACTTTTCAAAATTATAATCTTTTATTTAATCTTTAAGAAATAGAGTTTAGTATAAGTGTTCGTTATTTCCGTATACTAGATTAGTAATTGCATTTGCTGAAATTAGTCCTTAAGTCTCTAACTTCCCTGTGGGATCGATATCTAGGACTCCATTAGAGCCCTTTATTACTTGAACGATACGTATACTTGCGTTGATAAAAGGGGAGGGAGCACAATTGCTATTTTACTTCAAAAAACATTTATAACATTTATAAAAGCTTAACCAACATATACACCTTTCACTTTCTGCCCTGCTCTCCCCCAAGGTTGTCAAGTTTTTGGCGCCATTGCCGGGGAAGTAAAGTAATTATTAAAGATAATTACTAGAGTAAAGAACTATTTTTAAAATCTACTTAAAATTGTATGCGTAAATTTGGAACCAAAAGTTTAATCCCTTATGATTCAGAATTAGAGTGCACTATTAAAAGAATTAGAAAACAAAAAAGAGAAATTATAAATTTAACTCAATTGGCAAATAATCCAGAAATTGAAAATATAACCCAACCAAGACCTTTAAGAGATTACGCTAACCCTACATTAGATGAAATTCACTTAACTATCCAAAACCCTGATGTAGTGGCTAACTCATTCGAGCTTAAACCTGCAATTATCCAAATGATACAGAATAATCAATTTAGTAATTCACCAAACGAAGATCCTAATTTACATCTTGCTAGTTTTTTAGAACTATGTGCTACTTTTAAATATGACGGAGTATCTAATGACGCTGATAGACTTGGGCTTTTTCCTTTTTCTTTAAGGGATAAGGCTAAGATGTGGTTAAATTCTTTAGCACCTGGATCTATTAAAACTCGGGGAGAATTATCACAAAAATTTATATCCAAATATTTTCCTCCTTCAAAAATTACAAAGCTTAGAAATGACATAACTTCTTTTAGTCAGTTTGACGGAGAATCAATATACGAAGCTTGGGAAAGATTTAAAGATCTTATTAGAAAATGCCCACATCATGCATTACCATATTGGTTAATTATACAAATTTTTTATAATGAATTAGTAGGATCTCTTAGATCTATTATAGATGCTGCTGCTGGAGGATCATTAATGTCTAAACCATTTGATGAGGCATATTCATTAATTGAAGAAAAGGCTACCAATAATTTTTAATGGCCTTCTCAAAGGTTAAATCCTAAAAAAATAGCCAGTATACATGACTCCGATGTAATTTCTATGTTAGCTTCTCAAATTGCTGCTATATCCAAGAAAGTAGATCATTTTGGAATGAATTATTCTCTTAATATAATAGAAGAAAATTCATCTGGACAACTTATAGATGCTCAATTCTCATATGAAACTTTAAATGCTATTAATAATAGACCCAATAATCCTTATGCAAATTATTATAACCCTGGTTGGAAGAACCATCCAAATTTTAATTGGAATAACATCTCTGCTAATCAGCAATGGATGAACAACTCAGTAAACCCATTAGGAAATCCATCTAACCAAGGAAAATCTAATTATAAACCTTCTTATCCACCTGGATTTAATAATAACTCTCAATTTAAGGATAAGAAGTTATATATGGAAGAATTAATATGAAATATGGGTCACCATTTGCAAAATCAAGGTAATTAGTTACAAATTTAAGGAAACCATAACAAAATCAAGGAACTGCAATTAAAAATATTGAAATTCAACTTGGACATATCGCTACTGCACTTAATAATAGAATTCCTGGAACTTTTCCTAGTAATGTGGAAATAAATCCTAAAGATCAAGGAAAAGAACAAATTAAAGCGATACAGTTACGAAGTGGAAAAGAGTTAGAAACAAGAATACAAAAAGAAACGGAATGTGAGAAAGAGAAAGTGGAAACTAAAAAAGAGAAGGATCAGCAACATGAAAATTTAGAATATCCACTAATACCTATGAAAATTTCTATAGAAAAACCACCACCACTATTTCCTCAGTGACTAAAGCAACATAAAAAAGATAAGCAATTTTCTAAATTTCTTGAAATCCTGAAGAAATTAATGGTAAACATTCCGTTTGTAGAAGCATTAGAACAAATGCCCAATTATGCGAAATTTATGAAAGATATTTTAAATAAAAAAGAAAATTCACAGACAATTAAACTGTTGCACTTAGCAAAGAGTGTAGTGCAATTATTCAGAAAAAGCTTCCTGAGAAATTAAAAGATCCTGGTAGTTTCACTATACCTTGCGCTATTGGAGAAAAATTTTATGGAAAAGCTTTATGTGACTTAGGAGCCAGCATAAATCTTATCCCCCTATCAATTTTTAAAAGATTAGGATTGGGAGAAGTCTAACATACTTCAGTAACTCTTCAGTTAGCTAATTATTCAGTGACATATCCTAAAGGAGTTATTGAAGATGTGTTAGTAAAAGTGGATAAATTTATCTTCCCAGTGGATTTTATTGTTTTAGATATGGAGGAAGATAAAGAAATACCCATTATTTTATGAAGAATAGCTACCGGAAAAGCTATGATTGATGTTCAAAAAGGAGAATTAACTATGAGAGTAAACAATCAAAAAGTAACTTTTAACATTGTGAAATCAATGAAATATCCTGCTATAGAAAAAGATGATGAATGTTTTCGAATGGAAATTCTTGAACATCTGTAAAATAAACATTTTAAAGAATACTTTGAAGATAAACTAGAAATAGAAAATACATAATTAATTAAAGAAACAGACAATGAAGAATTAGATTATATACAAGAAAGATTTGAAATCTTGGATAATACGGAAAATGCTGAAAAGAATATAGTTCTGTCGATTGTAAACTCTCCTGAACTTGAGTTAAAAATTTTACCTACTCATTTAAAATATGCATTTTTAGATAACTCTTCAACTCTACCAGTTATTATATCGGCTGAACTAACCAAATCACAAGAGAAAAAACTTTTGGACACATTAAAGAAGTATAAGAAAACTTTTGGTTGGACCTTAGCAGATATTAAAGGAATTAGTCCTTCAATCTGTATGCACAGAATTATTGTAGATAATGAATATAAACCAAGAGTTGATCCACAAAGGAGATTAAACCCAATAATGAAAGATATAGTTAAAAAGGAAATATTAAAATGGTTAGATAATGGTATTATATATCCTATTTCGGACAATGCTTGGGTAAGCCCAATTCATTGTGTTCCTAAGAAAGGAGGAGTGACTGTTGAAGCTAATGAAAATAATGATTTAATACCTATAAGACAAGTTACTTGGATGGCGTATATGTATTGACTATAGAAAATTAAATGCAGCCACCAGGAAAGATCACTTCCCTTTACCATTTTTAGACCAAATGTTGGATAGACTAGCTGGACACAAATATTTTTGTTTTTTAGATGGATATACCGGTTATCATCAAATTCCTATTGCTCCTGAGAATCAAGAGAAAACTACATTTACTAGTCCTTATGGAACATTTGCTTTTCAAAGAATGCCATTTGGATTATGTAATGCACCTGCAACATTCCAGAGATGTATGATGTCTATATTTAGTAAATTAATTGATGATGTAATAGAAGTATTTATGAATGATTTCTCTGTATTTGGAACATCATTTGACACATGCTTGGATCATCATGAAAAAGTCTTAGTAGTTCTAAATTGGGAGAAATGTCAATTTATGGTTGTAGGAGTAATTGTATTAGGGCATAAAATTTCAGAAAATGGTATGGAAGTAGACCCTGCAAAAATTCAAGTTATAGCTAAATTACAACCTCCTACTACAGTGAGAGGGGTAAGAAGTTTTCTTCGACATGCCAGATTTTACAGACGTTATATAAAAGATTTTTCAAAAATTACTAAACCTCTATGCCAACTTTTAGAAAAGGACAAGAAATTTGAATTCACTACAGAATGATTAAATGCTTTTGAAATATTAAAAGATAAATTAATCACAACACCTATAATAGTTTCACCTAATTGGGAGAAACCATTTGAACTTATGTGTGATGCTAGTGGTTATGCTATAGGAGTTGTTCTTCGACAAAGGTATAATAAAATTTTTAAAGTTATATACTATGCTAGTAAAACTCTCAATAATGCTGAAATCAACTATACAGTTACAGAAAAAGAGTTATTAGCAAATGTATATGCTTTTGATAAATTTAGATCTTATTTAACTGAAATTAAATGTATTGTGCATACTGATCATTATGTTATTAAATATTTAATTCAAAAGAAGAATACCAAACTAACATTAATCAGATGGATATTACTGATGCAAGAATTTGATTTTGAAATAATTAATAGAAAGGGAACTGATAATCAAATTGCAGGTCATTTATCAAGACTAGAATATTGTGAATTATCTGACACTAACAATGAAATTGCAGACAATTTTTCTGACAAATAACTTTATAATATAAATGAGTGGAAAATACAATGGTATGCTGATATAGTTAATTATATTGTAAGTAATATTTTACCACCCATGCTAACTCTGCAACAACATAAAAAATTCATTCATGATGCTAAAACATATTTTTGGGATGAACCATATTTATATAAGCAATGTAAATATTTAATTATTAGAAGATGTGTGCCTTATGAAGAAACTGAACAGATTATTCAAAAATATCACGATTCTGAATTTGGAGGACATTTTGGAACTGATAAAACTGCTTATAAAATTTTACAATCTGGATTTTATTGGCCTACTCTATTTAAAGATGTTTATAGATATATCAAAACTTGTGATAAATACCAACGAGTAGGTAATATATCTAGAACAAATGAAATGCCTCTGAATTTTATATTTGAAGTTGAAATTTTTGATGTTTGGATATTAGATTTCATGGGACCATTTATTCCTTCATTTGGAAACTCATATATATTAGTTATTATTGATTATGTTTTAAAATGGATTGAAGCACAAGCCTTACCTCGTTGTGATGCTAAGGGTGTTTCAAAATTTTTAATGAAAAATATTTTCACAAGATATGGAATGCCGAGAGTGATTATCACTGACGGATGATCCCATTTTAGGAATAAATATATTCACAAATTAGTCGAAAAATTTAACATTATTCATAAAATATCAACTTCTTATCATCCACAAACTAGTGGACTAGCTGAAGTTTCTAATCGAGAAATTAAACGAATTTTAGAAAAAACTGTAAACCCTAATAGATTAGATTGGTCTACAAGACTAGACACTGCATTATGGGCATGAATTAGAAGAATTAAGAAATGAATCCTATAATAACAATAGAATTTATAAAGAGAAAATGAAATTATGTCATGATCGGAAGATTAACCAAAAAAATTTTTGAACCAGGACAAAAAGTTTTGCTTTATAATACAAGATTGAAATTATTTCCTGGGAAATTGAAATCTCGATGGTTAGGACCTTTCACTATAACTCAAATATTTACATACGGAACTGTATAAATTGAAGATCCAAAGACTGGACATAAATTTAAAGTAAATGGAAACAGATTAAAACAATATTTTGAAGGAAGAAGACCAAATTTTAAAGAGGTTTTAGTGCTCAGTCAACCTGATTATTAACCTAAATAGGTCGGGCTGACGACGTTAAACCAAGCACTTTATGGGAGGCAACCCATAGTAGTCTTTAATTATAATATATTTTACTTGATTTATTATTAATTATGGTATAAAATGAATTCTACTACTCATATTTATCTTTATAATCATCACAATATTGGATCAATAGAAGAAATTGGAAAATATTCAGACTAGAGCGAAACTGGGTAATTATGCCTTAGCTCGCCGAAGCCGAGATCGACCCGCTGATGGCAAGATCTGCACGCCTAATTCAGTTTATATTAATAACTATCCCGCCGATGGAAAGATCGTTGCCGCCGACGGCGAGATAGTTGAAAGAGCAGTTCAGGGAGTTATTTTGGCAGTTTTTGACAATTCTAAGTGTTTTAACTCTTTAAAAAATGCCTAGAACTCGAATTCTTTACCTTTTACTTTCTAGAAACTAATTGAAACCCCACAAAAACATACTATTATGGCATCCAATCCACTTGAAATTATTAAATCCCGAGTGTTCAATTGAAGAAATTTTGTCAGTTGTGAGGCCCAATGGATATTCAACAAAGTTATGATAAAGAAGAGATTGATTAAAGAAAGAGGATTCGTCAATAGAGGAGTGGAGAATTTGACAACACATATCAAGGAAATGATCGTGCGACGACGTGGGAGGTATTATGCTATACAACTTCTGCAGTAGTCATCCCCGATGTCAAAGAATTCTTCTCCAATCTTCATAGAATCAACAATGGAAGCGTATATGTGCGAGACAGATGGGTAACTTTCACTCCTTCAAGAATTAATGAGTTATATTCAATTGAGAATACACTTGTTTGCCACTATTCCAATTTCGTTCCTACAAGATATAATATGAATGAGATCTATCGATATTTGACTGATGAATCAGTAGATTGGGAAATACAAGAAGACGGGTACGTTAGCTTTTCTGCATCACTTTTAAACCTTGTCTCTAAACACTGGCACTTCTTTATTTCTTAAAAATTATTACCCACTATGAGGGTAAATAAAGTGTCTAAGGAGTGTGCAATTTTAAATTACTGTATTCAAGTGGGATTACCCATCGACATTGGATCTATTATTGTGAAGTCTGCCTTAGGCCTGATTGTGCATGAATCGATTCATGGGCTTGGACATCCTTCAACAATTTTTGCATTATGTAGTCAGTACCAAGTTTCTTATGAAGCCTGGGAAAATGTACTTTCTCCTTGGAAACCTTTAGACCCAACTGATATGTCTCCTACTTTGGATAATGATAATGAGACAACCATTATTGCGGATCAAGCTTCTCAAAACAATCTTTCAATCAGGCCCTTTACTGATAAAACTAATCAGAACTTACAGAAACTCAAAGGATTGGAGAAAGAGTTACAAAACGTGATGAATTCAATTAACAATATCTCTGATTTATTTGATCATATTGACTGGAGAATAAAGGAGTACTTTGATCATTTCGGACATCTTGAGGCTAGTTTCATACAGCTTTTGAGAAGGAAAGGATGAATTGAAGAAGATTCTACAGAAGAATTTCCTTACAGGCCTTTCTACAATCTTACAGGCCTTTCTACAATCTGTTCATGCACTTATGTTCTATCGAAGATATCAGAGATGAATTTAGTACAGATCCTGATGAGTAGAAGGTATTTATTCGTATTCATTTGTGTGTTAAGTTAGTTGGAATTTAGTTTTTAATGTAATTTATGCTTTTGATATTTAATCTCAGTCTAAATGAGATTATGTGTTGTTTGTTTAGTCTCAGCGTTTTGAGTATTGTGGTTTGGATTGCGACGCTGAATTGTGTGTATTAAGATTTTAAAAGAACTTTATTAGTAATGTAGTGTGTGAATATTGCAATCACCTGGATTTCATATATAAAGTTATGATGTTTTGTGTTGTGTAAATTTATGTGTTAAAATAGTATCTAATCACAATAAAATGTATTTTATAGATTGATCGGACATTAAACAAGGCTTAATATGAATTGAAAATAATATAAAAATTGAAAATATTAAATTCCGAAAAATCTCGCTGACAGCGAGATCGAGCCCGCCGTCAGCTAGATTTACCAGAAACTTTAGGCTTATTCGAATTAATTAGATCTCCGATGGAGAGATTTTTCTCTCCGACAGCGAGATCCCGTAAGACACTTGTCGGCATATTTTTAGGTTGTGTGATATTTTTGAAAAGGAGGTCGCCTACAGAAATTGTCGGTGAAATTTAAATTTTAAATTTAATTTAAATATATATATAATTTAGAAAGTAGTATTTGATTTTGAAAATAATTTTAAATTTGAAAATTTTAAGATATGAAATCAAACCGATCTCACATCCCAAATAGTTTATATAAACGAACACCGCATCACAAACCGTGTATCTATCCCGAAGAATAGACATACTGCTTGATGATAGGGCTCGATTAAATAAACTAAAAGATTTGTGACATCCGTTTGGTCTGCGAACCAATTTTATAAGCCGACAAATTCCCCTGCTTAATATGAAAGCATTAAATAGGGTTTATATTACCTGGGTTCTTTAAAATTCCCTATAAGGGCAAGCCCCTATAGTTAATTACATCTTAAGTGATGAGAATCACCTAAGAAAACTCTCGATAATAATCAATAATTCTGCTCTCAAGAATTTCAAAGTTTAAGTTTTCAAGGGATTGAATTTTGGAATTTCAATGGGGAATGGATCAAATTTGGAATATTTTGTTTTGGGAATTCAAAGGAAGAATGGTAGGAGAAATTACGGACTCGAAGCGAACTTCGGTAATTTCCCGACTATCCTATTGTTTGGCTTGAATTTAGGGAATTCCTAATATTTATTTAATGTTTTAATCTTGCCAATTTTAATTAATTAGGGCTTATATTTATATGACAGAATCATACAAATAGCCTCGAAGATGTGAGGGTTTATGTCGTATCAGACGACTACCTCGGAATCCTAAGACCGGATAGGGCTTAATTTGCAATGCAAATGCCTAACGAAGAGTTGAGGATTTATGTTGCACTAGGCAAACTACCTCGAAGTCCTATGGCTTTGTTATTTAATTCTAGGAAAGTTTTGCTGAAGTAGACTCGAGTTTCTTGATGACAATGGCCGTGCTGCCCACCATGCTCCGAGCTCCTTGTTGTTGCAGAGGTTTAGTTTTAGAAGTCATAAATCAGGGGATGAGAAAAGTGTTTTGGTTTAGAGAAAATCTTAATTTCCAAGTGTTTTTGTGTTTTAATTAAAAACAAATCTTAAAGTTGATTATAACGACACCGGTTAAGATCCCACGGTTCCATCCTTCCGGCATCATTATTTTTATCGGATTCACTCGATCCGGATGAATTTGCTAAACTCAACCGAATGAGTTCCACACTTTCATTTAGACCGTGGGAAATCCCGTTAGCAACACGTAGGTTACATCATCCGAGGTATTCCCGATCATCCAACAGGACGTTTTAATTTAATTGTAATTGTAGTTTTGTGTTACGTTTGTGATTAAATTTTGAGTTGTTTTATATTTTGAAATGTTGTGGCGGTGAATTTTATCTTGCAATAACTTTTAACTTAGTTTTGGTTTCAGTTTTAGGGACTATCCTAAAGGTGTGGGTTTTCATGCAACAGTTGTTTATCATGCAAGAAAAGTAAGTGCGATGCGATTAAAAAAATTGCAATAATGTAAATTGCAAGAAAGTAAATTGCAATAAAATAAAAGCGTACCTGGAGGGTCTTCCCGTCATCCCAAGCTGCACTTAAAATACAATTAGAATATTTAAGCAAATTCCTAGGTAAAGCTAAGGTAAGGGTTATGGTTTTCTACCAAATTCCTAATCCTATAGCTAGTCATTTCCTATGACGTCTAGGTTCCTTGTGTTTTGGTTTGAAGACGATTTTCTTCATCAAAGAACAATTAAATTTAATTGTTCTTATAAACATCCTATCATATTGAGAAAGTGTTTAAGAAGAATCTTAAACATCTTTTCAATATTTCTAGGATTGCTTTTAAGTCCAAATGAATTCAATTACACAAATGATTTAATCGTCCAAGAATTTCAAGTTTTGTTGTTATCTTGCTCAGTGAACTAGGATGTTTGAATGTCCTATAAGTGAAGTAACATTTCATTTAATATTCTGTTTAGGAGTTATGATAACTAAAGCTTTCGAGGGTAAATTGGTATTCAAATGGTTTGTGATTTAGTTTAATTTCAATTAATGGGTTTAAATTTGGAATAGTGTTCAAGTTATTTTAGATTTATTTTGAATTCTTTATGTCTTTGGGGATGTTATATTTAATTCAACTTAATTTAATTTAATTTAATTTAATTGAGTTTTAATTCTATTTAATTCAATTTAATTCAATTTAGTTTGATTTGATGTTAACTTAATTTAGTTTGATTTGATTTAATTTTAATTTAATTTGATTTGATTTAATTTAATTTGACTTAATTTAATTTAATTTAATTTAATCTTTAATTTAATTTAATTTAATTTAATTTGATTTTATTTATTTATTTAATTTAATTTAATTTAATTTAATTTAATTTAATTTAATTTAATTTAATTTAATTTAATTCATTTAATTTAATTTAATTTGTTTATTTAATTTAATTTAATTTAATCTTTAATTCAATTTAATTTACTTAATTTAATTTAATTTTTAATTTAATTTTATTTTTAATTTTACTTGAAATTTTAAAAGAGTTTAATAATTTAATTTTAGTTTAATGATTAAATTTTTTAATATTTTGAATTTGAGTTATTATTTTAATTAAGAATTGAATATTAATGAGATAATTAATTTAGGGATTTTTAAATTAAAGAATAAATCTCTTCCTAATAATATCCCTATTTTAATAATTCCAATTTTATTATTCTTCCAAATTTAATTAATTATTTAATTAAGGTTTAATTATTTTAAATTGCTTAATGGGTTTCTACCCTTTAATTATTTAAATTTCAATCATCCAAATCAGATTAGGATCAAATATTTTACTTGTTAATTTTTTTATTAAACCTAAAGTTTTAATTAAGGGTTAAAATTTTAATTACCACTTTACCCTTTAAGCTTAATAATTTCATAACTCACTAAATTGAACTCAAATGAACTTGAAATTTTTATGTAACTTCACTCATATGTCAATAAAGACATGAGAGGAGAAAATGTGATTTTTCTGTATTTAATTTATTTATATAATTATTTTTGGTAGAAAATAAAGATTTCCAAGGAAAATTTAATAACATGACCAAGGTAAAGTTTCTGTCCTTAAGAAAATTAAGAGACATTCCTAATGACCAGAGGACCACTTGGACCAATTTTGGTGATTTTTTGAATTATATTATTTTTATTATAATTATTTTAAGTTTTGGAGTTTTAATTAATTTAAAAATAAAATAAATGTTAAAAAATAGATTTTATATTTTTCAAAAATCTCTCTGATATCAAGGAAATCAGAGAATCAAATTTTGTAATTTTTTGATTTTTCCTATGATTTATTATAATTATTCTAGTGAAAATGCTAGAAAATACATTATTTTAATTTTAAAATTACCTTAGGGCTTTAAAATTTAAAATCTCACTAAATAGACCTAAGAAAAATATGGGGTTTGTTCCTAAGTGATTAAAATTCAAAATGTGACATTTTGGTGAATTTTATTATTTTTGTGATTTTTATTATTTTTTAATTATTAAAAATATTAAAATAATATTAAAAATCAACTTTTTTAGAAAATTAAAATTTTAATTTTCCTAAATTACCCTAATATCAGAGAGGCTCCAAAACCAATTTAGTGAATTTTTGAAAGATATTTTGAAAGTTATGAATTTTTAAAGTTTAAAATGACTAAGTGGCTTAATCAACCCATTTAGTAGGGCTAACCAAGTCCAATTGACCTCAAACTTTTATGGTGGATTCCTCCGATCCTAAAGGTCAGTGGAGAATTGATTTCAAGTCAATTTGATGTATGGTTAGCTCTAATTAATTAGAGACCTATTTTGAGTGTTTAAGCCAATTAGGGTTATTTTAAATGAACTAACTCAAAACCAATTTTTACTAGGGTCCTCTGGTCATAAGGAACATCATCAAATTTTCCTAGAATTTTTTTCACAACATGCTATTTATTGGAATTAAAATACTCAAAACGAGTAACATGAATTTGAAAAATCAATAACTTTTCATAGGGATGGCCTCCGACTTTGGAAAATTCAGGGAATGTTCCCAAATTCGGAGGCTTCAAAAGCCCTATGGTCTCATGTCATGGTGAATTGTATACATGCATGGAGAATTAAAAATATCCAGAGAGTAAATAAATTATTAAAAATAAAATACTTGATGAAATTAAGTAATTTCTTTTCCACATTATTCTCCTCTGTTCACTGAGCAAGAGGGTATTTTTATTTTATTTTTATGATTTTCCTACACAAAGTTATGAATTTTTGAAGTTTAGGGAATTAAATAAATAAAAAATACCCCTAATTTTCTATTTATCCACGCGGCGCCGCGTCATCCTCGGCATCTCCGAACGCACACGCGTCGCACTCCCATTCGACGCCGCCATCTGAGTCAGCAGCCCGGGCCCGCGGTTCTCGTATCGTCTCCTGGTCCGACGCCATCTGAGCCGTCCGTCCGCGCGTGTATTGAATGGACGGCATCCGTTCATCGTCCCCGAGCGTCCTCACCCGAGAGCCGTCCACACTAAATCCCTAAGATCTCTCTCAATATTCAACGGATTTTCATGTTCTTATGCTCTATGGATTCGTCTTGAGAAGACGAACACATCCATACGGTTTATGTGGGATGAAATTTACGCAATAGAAATGGAGAATGTTCAGAAGCTCGGGAAGAAGAGTGAGGCCATACCTTTGCTCAGAGAGGTGTGGCTTCGATCTGAGAGTTGTTGCACCTTCGATTGGATCCCAGCAAGCTCCAGATGAAGTCTCCGGTCCGGTGAATTGCCTAGGTAGGATTTCGACCACGGCCGATCACAAAGCTTGGAGGTCGGAGCAATTGGGTGGCCTGGAGATGGGGCTTTTGCTGGTGGACACCTTCCCTTGGTCCGGTGAAGGTGTAGAACCAATCAATTTGGGGATTAGCTCACTGTGGAGAAGTGTCCTGGTTTTGGGCCTAGATTTCGACTGCGAAATTGAACTCGCGGAGAAGAAATGGCAGGGGGATCTCGGTGGGGATCAAGTGCTCGTGTATGGGGAGGAGTCCGGAACAATTTTGGCGAGTTTCCTTAAGGTTTGTTTCAGCACCTCTCATGGCCGAGAGGGGTGGTGTTTAAATAGGTGAGGGTGGAGGGCCTCCCAGGAAGAGTTAGGGCTTGGGATCAGCTGCTTAGGTCAAGGGCTGAACAGCCACAATGGCCACTGGGGATGGGGCAGCTCAGCAAGGAGAATTCCAAAGTTGGCTCACATGTGAGCTCTCGGCCCGGTGGTTTCCGGCGGCCGTGGTGGTCGGCCGGCCGAGTCGGGTCACCCTCAAGGTCGGGGAGGTCGTGGTGGAAGTTTGTGCGATCAATTGGCCATGGACATGTGTAAAGGAGTTGAATTGAAATGGAATGGGGGATGAGCTCATTTTGGGTCCAAATGGGTCAACCCACCTTTTGGGCTTGGTTCACCTCCCCATGGTTGATTTGGGCTGAGGGAGGATCGGATGGATCGGCTAGGAAAGGGTGGAGAAGTCACCATCCATGAATATTTTGATTAAACATGGATTAAGGTGAAGCATTAAAAGGGTTAAAACCTTTTTAAGGGGGCTTAAGAGAGGCTCCTCCTTTTGCCATTAGTGGCTTGATCACATGTCAAGCCTTCCATGGCTTCATGTGGCTTGTCCATGGCTTGCATGGCTTGTCTTTGGCTTGGCGAAAAGTTTGGTCAATTTCATAAAAATGGATTTTAAGGATTTTGGATAATTTGGTGGAAATTTGGATGAAGCCTCATTTAGAATTATTTGATCATTGGTTTAGGACTTAGGGATGATTTTAATTGAAAGTATGATGAGGGGAAATGTCATATGGGCTTTGGGATCAATTTTGGGCCTTTGGATGTGGTAAAAGATGGGCTTTAAAAATGGTTTAAGGAATGGGCCTTTAAGTTTAAAAAATGCATTTATGGATGGGAATTTTGTAAAGAGGTTGGGCCAAATAAATGTTGGGTTTAGCTCATGGATGTGTCATGAGTGACTTGAAGCAAATTGGGGGTGATTTGGGTTTGAATTGGGTTGAATTTGAGCTCTTTTGGTGAATGGGCCAATATAGGTCCAAGTGGGCCAAGTTGGGCCAATGTTTGGCTAGGGTTAAAATTGATGTAAAATTAATGTTGAGAAATGTTTATGGGGGTGTTTCAAAGAGGTTTTGACTTTGGTTGGGCTTTGATTTTGGGGTTTGGGCTCATTTGGGTTAAGCTTGGGTTTAGGTCAAAATTGGGCCTTTTAGCTTTGGGTTGAATTTGAGTGGGGTTTGGGTCTAAATTTTGGGCAAATCATGTTAGTGTTTTGTTTGTAGGGATGTTAAGGAAGGTTTAGAAAAGATTTGGGGTCAATTGGAGCTGAATTGGGTGATTTTGGGTTAGGTTTGGGTCATGGGTCCAAATTGGGCTTTAAGGCCAAAAGTGGAATTGGATCCAAATTTCAATCAAATTGAACTTGGATTTGATCTAGATTTGTGTTGGGAATGTTTAATTGAAGTTTAGAATTGAATTGGACCAGAATTTGGGTCAATTGGGTAGGTTTGGTTTGACATTGGGTTCACTTAGGGTTAAAATGGGTCAAATTGGGGGTTTTGACAAAAGTAGGGTAAATTGACAAAATTGGCCCATGGTGTAGTTTAACAAAATGAAATTGGGAATATTTGGGATTTTTTGGAATTTTTTGGGAATTTTCTGAATTTTTGGGATTTTGGGTTAAGAGGGGTATTTTGGGTATTTGGAGGGTATTGGGAGGTATTTTTGGAATTTTTGGTATTTTTAGGTATGGATGATCAATTTGAGTGATGTGGAAATGTTTGGGATTGATTTTGAGGAATTTTGGGTAATTTGGAAATTTTAGAGGATTTCAAGGGTTTTGGGTAGGCTAGGCGGGTGTAACGTCCCGGGGTCAAAAATTGAAAATTTGGAAAATTGAAGGTTAGGTGAATGTAAGTGGAATAAAATCATTTTGGTTGAGCCATGAAGCCATATCAAGCCCACATGAGCCATGAGGGGACTCATTTGAGGCATTCACTATGTTGTTCCTAACCTCTTAGCGAGGGCTTAGGGGTTAAGGACCATCCATGTGAATCACCTACATGAGTCAGGAGGTCAAGTTAGGTATGGGTGTGGTTTTAGGAGGTGTGTGAAAGTGTAGTGTATAAGTGTAGTGTGTGAGTAAGTCAGCCCTTCACCAGACCAGGCCACCGGAGCGATCCTAAGGCCAAAGAGTCCTATAGGAACTCATCCTTTAAACTTCCACATTTGATTTCAACCCTCCAGGTGATTAGGGGTCTATAGTCGAGTTTGTGGAGTTTGCGAGGAGTTAAGAAGTGGTTTGAATTTCTAGGTGGTGGGTCCCAATTCTAGTCCTCTAAGATAGTCAAAGGAAAAGCCTAAGGCTAGATCCTAAGTACTAAAAAGAAGAGAAGACCTCATCAAAAATGAGGTCAACAACACTTTATTTTGATCGGTCACCCGTCACTATTCATCGTCCCCTTCCTCAAAACTTCAAAAAACTGACCTAGGACTTGAGAGATCTTGGATTTGGAGCATTATCAGCATATTTTGACACCTGATTTTATCTTCCCTTGGTAAGAGCTTCCCTCCTATGTAAAAATTTTTTATTTTCACCTTGAATTTCTTCAACATTGAGGAATGTTGGAAAAATTGAAAATGTGAAAAAAAGACTTGGAAGAAGTTCATGGAATTCGATTTAGATTGTTTTAAGTCACCTTTGGAAGCCATTTAGTATTATTTTAGAAATTTGTTGAGATTTTTTGTAAATTTTATAGATCGAGAAATGGCTCCGCGATAGAAAGGGCAACTGGATTTTGACGAAACACGATTCGTGAATGCTAGAGCACAATCAAGATACAACCTCAATATCAAAGCAAGAAAGTGCATTCATGATATATTCTTTAAAAATCCAGGAGGAGAAGTGGAACAAACGATAAAAGAGAGAAGATGGGAAAATTTCTGTTATACAATAAATAGAGCTGTTGTTGAAGTCGTAAAAGAATTTTATGCCAACCTGACTGCAATAGAAGATACACCAATAAAGGTTAGAGGATTTTTAGTCGATCTTAATGCTGCACGTATGAATTCTTTCTACGAAGTACGAGATCTGCATACCAGCGAATACGATACATTCGGAACAATGGAAGGACCGCTGGAAGAGGTGATCAACTTTCTTACTGATGGGAAAGGAACTTGGAAGATTAAGCAGCATGAACGGGTAACTTTCCTCTGTCTATGCTAAATGTAAAATCTAAGGCTTGGCACTATTTTATTTGTTCTACTTTGTTATCTATCTATCACCATAGTGAAGTAGCAAGAGATAGAGCAGTTCTGAATTTCTGTATTCAGAACTAGAGAAGTATTAATGTGGGGAGTATTATTTATAAGTATATATTAGCCACCGCAAGAAGTGAAAGTGGAGGAGGACTAGGACATCCTGGTCTAATTTATGCACTCTGCCAACTGTTTGGAGTAGAGGCTAGAGATAATGAGGAATGGGTTGAACCTATGAAACCCATTACCCAGGCTAATATAAAAACCTATGAGTCCCATGAAGGATGGATATCTGGGACTAGGAGTTATGTACCTTCAACTAGTAGGGATATTCCCTCTACCAGTTATGATCCTCCTACTTATAGTTCTCCTACCCTTCATGATTTGATGAACGAAATAACTCTACAGCGAAAAAGTTTTGAAAAGATTGAAGAAAAATTATAACATATAGATCAAAGAATTGGAGGCTTGGAGTGAAGGCACGATAATGACAGTGATTATCTCCAGAGACATTCTGAGTTTGAAATAGCCTATTATGATGCTGAGAATCATTATCGGAGAGGAGAGCCCAATGTTATATTTCCTGAGTGCCCTCGTTATACTCACTACCAGCCTACTCCACCTGTTGAACAAGGAGATGAAGATATTGCATGGGATTTTAACATTGATGATTAGATTTTTTGATTAGATATTTATGATATGTGATTGTTTGTTTGTTTTCTTAGATTCAGTATTGATGTTTAGTTTATGAACTTTGATTGTTATGTTGTGTAAGACATTTTAATATTGCTGTATAAGTTAAATTTGTGTGGCTTTTTAAATTTTAAATATTTCAATTCATGATTGTAACTCTGAAACTAGATTTGTGAAATGTATGTGGATGTTGTGTTATGTTGTAGTATAAATTGTGTTAGTAGTTGTACTTATTTCAAAACTTGTTTACCGAGCAATTTCTTTGATATTATATATGTGTAGAAAGTTATTAATAGTACAGGTAATTAAGTGATGAAAAGAACCTGTAGAACTTCAAAAAGGAGAAATACCTAAAGCACAAAGATATGATTTAAATTTACAGTTTATTTTCTTTTCACCCTATATAAATAGATAGAAAAATTTAAGTTTGGGGAGGGAAAAACACAAATTTAATTATTAAATTGTTCTCAATTTATATTTTCAAAAATTTATATAACAGATTTTCTGTAGTAATTTTAACTCGATAAACTAGAATTAATTTATTTAATTATTATAGAAAGTTAAAAGAAATACTTTTAATAATTAACCAATTTTGTAGATTAAGATATTTGGAATAAAGGATAAGAATAAAGTTAACTATTTAAAGTAAGGAAAACTATATTTTAAAAATATTAAATTCTAAGATATCTAGTTGAGAAAGAAAAGATTGAAACTCAATGAAGTAAAAACTTTGAAATACATATAAGGTAAGTAAATGTTTCAAGTTTTAAATTTAGGAAGAGGAAAATAAAGTTCAAAATTATTAATAGGCTAACCAAAAATAGTGATCCTCACTTGAAAAAGAAAAGAAAAGAAAAAAAGGATTGAAAATCAATCCAGAAAGAAAAGAAAAAGAAAAATATATATATAAGTGAGGAGAAGCTTGAGGAGATGCCTTATCAAAAATTGGCTTCATTTGAATCAACCTAAAGGGTAAACTCAATTACATTTCTGAACTTATATATATGGATTAGTACTTTACTAAGTAGTGTTTTCCTGAGATTCCTATCATCTGAATATCTTAAGTAATTTAATATTACAGAATATAGTGATTCTTAAAATAAATAGAAGACTAAAACTCTTAAAACTTAATATCCAAATAGTCTTATATCTATATAATTAATTTAATTATCTAAAAATATTTCTAATAAACTTTACTATAATATTTATTTAAATCAAATTGATAGTAATTCTGAATTAAAACTTTACTACAAACAATCATTACTTTTATGTAGTATCAAGATTACTTGAGGACAAGTAATAGTTAAGTTTGGGGGATTTTGACCACAAGAAAATGTATTAAGAAATTTATACCAATTTTATATGAAATTGCACTGTAAAGAAAGGTATTTTTATGTTTTATTGTAGGAATGAAGATTTATAGGTAATGGGAGCAAAAAGAGCAAAAAGGAGCGAATCTGGAACAAAAGGACTAAAATAGATGAAAATTGAACTATTCCGCCGATAGCGAGGAATAAGCCACCGACAGCGAGATCTTCCCGAAAGTTTTGAATATATTATAAAGAAGCCCGCCGACGGCGAGATCGAGCCCGCCGACAGCGAGCCTTAGCGGTTAGCCATTATTCTAGAAGCCCACCGACAGCGAGATCGAGCCCGCCGACAGCGAGAATGGCGGTTCAAGCTAAATACATTGAATCTGGGCGCTTTTTGAAGAGATGCTTAAGCAACCTTTAGATACATTCCTTCCTCTTTAAATATAGACGAATTTAGGCCAAAAGTGTGCTCGTAGTGTGTTTTCTAGTAGTGTCTTTAGTGAGAGTTAGTGTTTTATTTTGTGTCTTGGTGAGTCTTTTTAATTAAGTGTGTTGTACAAGAAGGAAGAGTCAAAGGAATTTTAAGGAGTCTGATTGGGGAGAAGATTCGAGATAAGTTTTTTTGTTTATCGTTTTATAACTTAAAATGAAATCCAAGTTTTGTGTTATTCTTCATATGCATTCTTAGTAGTTTTCTTTGTCTTTCTCCTTGTTATTGAGATTTGGTGAAATGAAGAGTTAAATCAGTTGTGCCTAAAAATATTAAATAAAATTGTAACTTAAAGCTTAATTTAGTTTCAATTTGGCCAATTGAATTGTTAACATATGTTGAATTATCAACTATAGTAAAGATTAAATCTGAGATTCAGGGAAGTTAAAAGCCTTGGAAGGAGGGTACAAATAAATAGGGAAATATTAATGATCGGGTGTAGAATTGGACATTTTAGTGTGACAGACTAAAATATTCAATACGGTCCTATCGTTTGGGAGCTGAAGTGTAGATGTTAACCCTCATGCGAGGGGAACGTGGGAGCTCTGAAGTGGCAGCCGGTATCCTCCCAGCCTAGCCGCAGATTCAGTAACTAAATATAGGACTAGTCAATGTTCTTTCCACCTGGACCAAAGGGTAAAGAATAGGAATGCTCCTATTTGGCACAATATACTTCTAACTAAATTAACTATTTATTCACGTAATTCTCTTAACAAGGAGGAAGATACTTTTTGAAATTATAATCTTTTATTAAATCTTTAGGAAATAGAGTTTTGTATAAGCGTTCGTTATTTCCATATACTAGATTAGTAATTGCATTTGCTGAAATTAGTCCTTATGTCTTTAACTTTCCTGTGGGATCGATATCTAGGACTCCATTAGAACCCTTTATTACTTGAACGATACGTATACTTGCGTTGATAAAAGGGGAGGGAGCACAATTGCTATTTTATTTCGAAAAACATTTATAACATTTATAAAAGCTTAACCAACATATACACCCTTCACTTTCCGCCCTGCTCTCCCCCGAGGTTGTCATAATCTAAATATTTTTATGACATTATTTCTGACAATGTTTTCTTTGCAGGATGAAGACAAGTTTTGTTTAGATTTTATTTGCATATTATAGGGTGTGTTAACTCTGTTTTGTAGGACGATGAAGATGGAATGACAACATTCAAAACAAAACAATACAAACAACAAATCAAAACAAAATGACAAAATAACATAACATGACATGACATTAAATCAAACACAACAAAATGACAAAACAACATAACATGATATGACATCAAATCAAAACATAATGAAATGACAAAACATCATAACATGACATGACACCAAATCAAAACACAATGAAATGACAAAACAACATAACATGACATGACACCAAATCAATACACAATGAAATGACAAAACAACATAAAATGACATGACACCAAATAAACAAATAGCAAAATGACACAACATGACACCCAATAAAACTAACAAAATAAAACAAACATTTTAGAATAAAAATAAAATTACGATGTGACCTAACACCGACATGACATGAAACAAACACAACGAAAATCAAGTAAAACAATAATCAAACCAAACAAAAAGATAATATACATAACAACACCAAGACATAGCAGACCAAAATGACAATATGACAAGATATTACAACACGACAAAATGACATCACATAACAAAATGACATAATGACATGACATAAGATGACATGACATTACGACATCATATAAAATAATTGACATACAAACTACGACATCCTGACATGACACATGACATGACATACAAAATGACAAAATGACATTACGACGAAACAAAATCCAAAAAAACAAAACAAAACACAACAAAGCAATGACATACACCCAACATAAACAAAACTTTCTGGTAGTATCTATTCTTTAGAAACGTGGTAGTATCTATTCTTTAGAAACGCACTACCACAACAACAGTTACACTTTTTTTAGGATAAATATTAACCGTAATCGAGAGTTTTCCTAGGGAGTATTAATTTCTCAGGATGTAATTAACTATAGGAGCTTGCTCCTATAGGAGATTAAAGAACTCATGATAAGTATTTCACCTAGAAGACCTCTCTGGTTACCGAAGATCTTCATATGATTTTCTTATACGAAAAAACTTCAGTAATTACACAAACTGAAGACTTGTTCTATGAGATTATCATTTGATCTCCTTTTCTCTCAATCTCTATTATGATTAATTCATCTTCAAATTCTCCAAAGATATCTGACAATAAGTCTAGGTAGGATAAGAATTAGGGTGATAGATAGAGAAAGAGAGTGGCAACTCCTTGACATTGGCATGATACGGGAATTGACGGCGAGGACACGCTACTATTCATCGTCATCAATTCCCTTAAATTGAAATCTTTGATGTTTGGGGATTAGATTTTATGGGACTATTTATTTTTTCATTTGGATATATATATATATATATATATATATATATATATATTAGTTGTAGTGGATTATGTATCAAAATTGATTAAAGCAATAGCTTTGCCCAAATGTGATGCTCAAAGTGTTTCAAAATTTCTAATGATAAATATGTTTATAAGATATGAAATTCTGAGAATTATCATTACTGATGGTGGATCTCATTTTAAAAATAATCTGATTCAGAGATTGACTGGAAAATATAATATTATGCATAGAATCTCAACTGCTTATCATCCTCAGACTACTGATTTAGCTGAAGTATCTAATCGTGAAATTAAATGAATTTTGGAGAAATCTGTAAATCCTCATAAATTAGATTGGTTCTGCAAGATTAGATACTATAATATGGGCATATAGGACTGCTTATTAAACCTTCAAATTAGGTTTAATTAACCATAAACCAATTAGACTTAACCTTAATTAAGTCTAACTAATCAATTAAATCTTACCCAAACTAGGTTTAATTAACCATAAATCAATCCTAATTAAGAACAATCAACATTAAATAACTCAAACTTAAATCTAACTTCAGTTCAACCCATATTTAACTTGAGTCAATCTTAAGTCTAGGTTCAACCTAACTTGAACCTAACCTAAACTTAAATCTAACTTGAGTTCAACTCATATGAACTTGAGTCAACCTTAAGCCCAAGTTCAACTTGGACCTAATTTAACCCAAACTCAACTTAGGATTCAAACTGTATTAACTTAAGTCAAACCTAAAGTTTTAGGTTTAATTTAAACCTAAGTCAAACTCAATTTAAATTAAAATCTTATGTTAAACCTAAATTCAGATTAACTTAACTTGACATAAATTCAAATCAAACTTAATTCGACATAAATTTCAAAGTTTGACCTAAATCAAACTTAATCCAACATAAATTTTAAAGTTCGATTTAAATCAAACTTAATTCGACATAAATTTTAAATTCAATTTAACTCAACATATCTAAGCATAAAACCTAAGTTCGACCCAAATTAAACTTAACTCAACACAATCTGATGAAAAACTTAAGATCAATTCAAATTGAAATCTAAAAAAAGATAAACCAACATAAAATAACATAAGGTAACATAAATTGACATATCCAACCAAACTTAAAACAATTTGACGTAAATCGACCCAACTCAACATAAATTAACAAATTAAATTTAAATTGACAAAATTAAATTTAAAACTGATAAGTAAAACTTAAATCAGCATAAAATTCAAAAATTTTAGATTCAAATAATACTGAATCTAAATTTTTAAAGTCTAATTTCTACTAGACTCAACTCTAAACCTTTAGACTCTAAATGACGTCGAGTCTAAAAATCTTATTTAGATACAAGTGACAATTAAATCTAAAAATTCAAAATCCAAACCTTTATACTCTAAATGACATTGAGGCTAAAAATCTTATTTAGATTCAAGTGACAATTGAATATAAAAATCTAAAATCCAAATCTTTAGACTTTAAATGACTGCGAGTCTAAAAATCTTATTTAGATTAAAGTGACAATTGAATCTAAAAATCTAAAATTCAATCCTTTAGACTCTAAATGACATCGAGTCTAAAAATCTTATTCAAGTGATAATCTAAATTAACTCCAAAACCTTTGAATTAAATGACATTAAGTCTAAAATTTCATTAGACTTATTAAGTTTAAATGACAACTGAATTTAAAATTCTAATTCTTAAATCAAAATTCTTATCAAACCCAAATCGATATAAATTGAAATCAAAAATTCAATTTTAAATATTAAATCAACATTTCAACCAAAATTGGATATCCGACAACTCTGAAACAACGGACATATTTACTAGGTAGTCTAAATATTTTTATGACATTATTTCTGATGATACTTTCTTCTAAGGATAAAGATAAGTTTCGTTTAGATTTTCTTTGCATGTTATAAGATGTGCTAACTCTGTTTTGTATGACAATTGACTATATTAAAATATAATAAAAAATTTGATAATAATAAGATAAAAAAATGAAAATGATAAAACTGAAACTTTTAGGTTAGCCACGAAACCTAAACAAACAAATAACAAAAATGACTTGACTACAAAAACAATAAAACTGGACTATTAGGATAGCCGTCAACAAAACAAAACTGGAACTGTTAGGATAGTCACCAAACTTAAAGAAGAATAAATAAAAAAATGACATTAAAACAATGACAAAACAAAAACATGGACATTAATATGACATTTTACATGACAAAATAAAAATCATAAACAAAATAATAAAATATCTATAGAAGATACCTCATGACATAATATCTCATGACAAAATGAGATAAATATTAGGAATAAAACATTCATATGTTTATTTTCCTAAAATGTATTCAGAAAAATGAGTTTTTAACATTAATCAATAGTTTTCTTAGGGAAAACTAGAATTTATAGGATGTAATTAATTATAGAAGCTTGCTTGTATAGGAGAAGTAAAAAGAACTCAGAATAGGTTAAATACCTAAAAATCTTTGGTTACCAGCCTTGTGATTTTTTTTAGAAGGATAAGAACATTCTAGAGTTCTCCCTATTAAGATATCACATTACCTTTTCCTATGATTGTCTATTTTTTTTCTTTTCTCTCACCCTTTTCATAAGGGGATTAAATACTGGGGCAATATAAATAGACCAGCGACACCTTGACATTTGACACGACGCCCAGGAATCGGCAACAATCAGAAGCGATGATTTTCCATCGCCGACAATTGCATCAGAATCATGAATACTAGCTACTCTTTTTGGATTTACCCGTTTAGAGGGCAATTGAAAGAATATGCCTCATCAAAAGGTTTTGATATTAATGATCCACCTGTAGCTTCATCAATAATAGATCTAAGAGATCCCACTAATCCATTATAAAATGTTTGAATTATTTAGCAATCTGGTAAAGCATGATGTGGACACTTCCTAAGCAGATCTTTAAATCTTTCTCAAGCTTCACAAATTGATTCCCCTTCAAGCTGACAAAAAGATGTAATATCGTTTCTAAGTTTAGCAGATTTTGATGAAGGAAAATATTTTTGTGATAGTTCTCCCCAAGTTCTGATAGATCCAGGTGCTAACAAATTTAACCACGTCTTAGCTTTATCTCTTAATGAAAAAGGAAAAATTCTAATCCTAACAGCGTCGTTCGAAACTTCATCATATATGAATGTAGCACACATTTCTAGAAAACTAGCAAGATGTAAGTTAGGATCTTCAGTTGGTGTCCACCAAATTGATTATTTTGTACTATTTAGATAATAGCAGGTTTAAGCGCAAATAAATTAACAGCTATATCAGGATTTTGAATAGTTAAGTGAATTTCATCTACTGTAAGTTTATCATAATCTCTTAATGGTCTAGGCTGATGTTCATTTTTATGTATTTGGTTTTCTAGATTGTTTGTCATTTTGCTAAAAATTTTAAATTCTTTTTGTTGTTTTCAAATTTTCTAACAATACGTTCCAATTTTAAATCGTAAGGTAATAAACCTTTGGATCCAAAACTACGTATACAAAAATATGAATTAAAGGTTTTCAGATACTACTAAATTTACTATTGCCTCCCCGACAACGGCGCCAAAAACTTGATGCGGTGACTTGCTAACGTAAAGTAATATTTCAAAAGTAATTCCAATTCAGTTACAAAGTATAATCATTTTAATAAGAAAGGAGCCAATCTTTATGCAAGTATACGTATCGCTCAAGTAATATAGGGTTTTAGTGGACTCCTGGTTATCGATTTCACAGGGAGGAAGCAAACCCTGAAGCGTAGCATAGAAATCCAATGTCCGAATTTGCAAAACACCAAAAGTAAATCCTAAAATTTTTACTAATTAAAGATTCAATAGAATTTAAAATTACTAGAGAACTTTCTAAACTTCACATTAAAGTAACTAATTATACACTAAGTTTTGTAATGTAAGGTTCAAATATAGAGAAAGTGTCCTCCTCCTTACAATTATAATTTGGTGAGTGAATGATACAGGTTAGTATAATATTTATATTGTGCCAAATATGAGCATACATATTCTTTACCCTCTTCTGAGTGCTATAAAGAACATTGGCTAATCCTAGGTTTAGTCCCCAAATATGTGGTTAGGCTGGGAGGATACTTGCTCTCACTTTAGAGCTCCCACTTCCCTTCGCCTGAAGGCTAACTCTCGCTTTAGTTTCCAAACACTATGACCAAATTATACATTTTATCTGTCACCCTAAAATCTCGAATTCTACGCCCAACAGACTATATTTCTCTATTTATTTGTATCCAACCTCCATGAACTACATCACTCATTCAAGGACATTGAATGTAATCTCCACTTTTATTGTAGAAAGCATAACCCTTTCGGATCATTTGTTTCACAACATATTTTAACAATACATTGGCCAGATCGAAAAGTAAATGAAGAACGAAGTGAGAAATCATCACAATTTCTTATCTTTCATATGACACAAATGATCTAAACCATCACTTCACCATTTATCATTGCAAGGAGAAAGACAAAGAAATCTATTCAGAATTCAAAAGGATGTTACAACAAAACAAAGATTTAATATATAAAAGCAAAGTCATTGAAACTATGGCAAGTCAATACAACTTATTTTAATTTCTTTCCCAAGAGAATCCATTGAAATTCCTTTGAATCTCCTTCTCTCTCACAACAACACACAATTCTCTCTTGGAATAATAGGGAAGAAGCAATCTCTCACTTTCTTTCTCCTTCTACAACTCTTTTGAGAAGAATACCTCACAAAACAACACTAAACACCAAACCCTAAACTCTAAACTCTCTCTAAAGAATTCCTTATCCACTTACACACACTATTTTCACTTATATAACCACCCACACCACACACACCACTTATTTGAGCGTCCAAAACAAGTTAAGATAGTCTAGGAATAAATTTCCCAAAAGCTGCCTCAAAAATCCCTCCAAAAGTCATCCAAACACATTGAATCTATCATCCACCGACATTGGGAGCCGTAGGTGACCAATAGGGCGCCATCGGCGGCCTACCACACCATTAATATCTCTGCTTTCTGGAAAAATGCGTCGTTGGTGCCGGTTTGGGTGCCATCGGCGCCAGTACTTCAAAATTCTAATTTTTGCCTTCTTTTGCTCCAAATCTGTTCCTTTTCATTTCTTTTTGCTTCATTTACCTAAAATCATCATACCTGCAGCAAAATATGAAAAATTCTTTCCATTAAAGTGCAATATCACCAAAAATGAGTACAAAATTTATGTGAAAATCAAACATATTTTTGGTGCATCAGAGGTTTACTACTTTGTTTAATATTTAAAACCTCAAAACTTTCCTGAACACAATTAGAGACTTCGGTAAACAACATGTTCAACTCATCTTGAAAGCCCATTTAACAACATGTTCAACTCATCTTGAAATTCCATTTCAATCTCCTCTTTTAACTCATGTGTTCCAGTCATACTTTCAAAATTTTCTTAGAAATGGTTAGTACTTAAATAATCCATTATCTCCATTCGGAAACATTCATCCTCTTATCCCTTATTTGGATACTTCATAGATTTTAGCACATTAAAAGTAACTTCTTAGTCATTAACTCTCACGTTTAACACTCATTTCTGAACATCTATCATAGCTCATCCAGTAATAAGGAAAGGTCTTTCTAAAATGATTGGTATTTCTTTATCTTCCTCCATATCTAGTATAATAAAATTCACAGGAAAGATAAATATATCCACCTTAACAAGTGTTGACCTCAATTTTGGTGAGGTCTTTTGCTTCTCTCTTTAGTACTTAGGATCTAGCCTTAGGCTTTTTTTTCTTTGATTAATCTTAGAGGACTAGAAATGGAATCCACCATTTAGAAATTCAAACTACTTCTTAACTCCCTGCAAACCCCACAAGCTTGATTGTAGACCCCTAATCACCTAGAGGGTTGAAATCAAATGTGGAAGTTTAAAGGATGAGTTCCTATAGGACTTTTTGGCCTTAGGAATACCCTGGATGGCCTGGTCTGGTGAGGGTTGACTTGCACATACACTATACTCTCACACACATTCCAAGTCCTAAAACCACACTCTCACCCAACTTGACTTCCTGACTCATGTAAGTAATTCATATGGATGGTCCTTAACCCCTAAGACGCTGGCTAAGAGGGTTAGGAACAACATAGTGAATGACTCAAATGAGTCATATCATGGCTCATATGGGCTTAATATAGCTTCATGGCTCAACCAAAATGATTCCATTTCATTCACACTTGATCAATCTTCCTTTTTTCAAAATTTCAGTTTTTGACCCCCGGGCTCCGGACCCACCAAACCTACCAAATACCCTTGAAATGATTTAAAATTTGCAAAATTACCTAAATTACCCAAGATTCCTCCAAATTAATCCTAAACACTTCCCACCACTCAAATTGACCATCTTTGGCCAAAAATACCAAAATTTCCAAAAATACCCCTAAACCCCCCCAAAATTACCAAAATACCCTTTTACCCCAAAAATCCAAAAATTCTAAAAATTCCCAGAAAAATTTCAGAAAATCCAAAATATTCTCAATTTTATTTTGTTCAACTACACCATGGGCCAATTTTACCAATTTACCCCACTTTTACTAAAACCCCCAATTTGACCAATTTTTTAACCCAAGTGAACCCAATGTCAAACCAAACCACCCCAATTGACCTCAATTTTGGTCCAATTCAATTCTAAACTTCAATTCAATATCCTCAATATCAATTTAGACCAAATTCAAGTCCAATTTGATTGACAGTTGGGCCCAATTCAAATTTGGGGCTTAAGGCCCAATTTTGACCCATGACCCAAACCTAGCCCATTTCAACTCTAATTGGCCCCAAATCTTTTCTAAACTCTTCCTAAAACCCCTACAAACAAAACACTAACTTGATTTGCCCAAAATTTGAACCCAAATTCCACCCAAACCTAACCCAAAACCAAAATCCTATAAATTGACCTAAGCCCAAACCTAACCCAAATGAGCCCAAATCCATAAATTATAGCCCAACCAAAATTGAAAACTCTTTGTAACACTCCCATAAACATTTCTCAACATTAATTTTACATCAAATCCAAAATTAGCCCAACCTTAACCCAAGTTAGCCCAATTTGCCCCACTTTGACCCTACCACTAAAAAGACCCAAATTAAACCCAATTCAATTCAAAATCACTTCAAACTTGTTTCAAATCACTTATGGCACATCCTTAAACTAAACCCAACATTTATTTGGCATGTTCTTTCACAAAATTTCCATCCACCAATTTGTTTTAAAACATAAAAGGCCCTCTTCCATGAAGCCTTTAAAAGCCCATCTTCACCAAAGTTCAAAAGCCCAAAATTCATTTTAAAGCCCACATGAAATTTCCCCTCATCATCCCTTTGATTTAAATCACTCCCTAAGTTTCAAATTCATCATCAAATTATCCTAAATTAAGCCTCATGCCAATCTCCCCTAAAGTTATCAAAAATCCCAAAATCCTTTTCTCATGCAAGTAAGCCAAGCCATCCCTAAGCCATGAGCAAGCCTTGGAGCCATGCACAAGCCACATGAAGCCATGGGAGAGCTTTCCACCTCATCAACCCATTAATGGCAAGAAGATGGGCCCCGTTATTAAGCCTTCCTTAAGCTTTTTTGACCTCATCCATGATACACACTAAACCAAGTTAGCCACCTAATCCTTGATGAAGACTACACCATTTCCTCTTGGCTGACCTAAATGAATCTTTTCAGCCTAGATCCAGGCCTTGGGTGGTGCACCAAGCCCAAAACCATGGGTTGACCCATTTGAACCCAAAATAACCTTCTCCCCATGCCATTTCAATCCAACTCCTTTACACATGTCCAAAGCCAATTGTTGGCACCAAACTCAAGCCCTGACCTCCCTGACCCTGAGGGTGACCCATGCCTGGCCGGCCAGCCACCACAGCCACTGGAAACTACCAGGCCTAGAGGCATAGTTTGAATCAAAAATTCAATTTGAATTAGCTGACTTGTCCCAACCTAAATGGCCATTACAGCTGTTCTTCCCTTGCCCTGAGCAGTTGATCCAAGCCCTCAAACCCCCCTGGGAGGCCCTCCAGCCACCTCTATTTAAACCCACTCACCTCTTGGCCAAAGGAGGTGTTGAACAAAACCTTACCAAAACTCTGCCAGAATCACTCCAGATCCCTCTCCAGACATAGAGAACTTGATCCCCACTGAAATCCAGCCCTAAAGCACTCTCTGTGAGTCCAATTTTGGAGTTGAAATTCAAGCCCAAAACCAGGACACTTCACCACAGTGAGCCAATCTTCAAATTGATTGACTCTACACCTTCACCAGACCAAGAGGAGAAGTTCCCCAGCAAAAGCCCCCTCACCAGGCCAGCCATTGCTTCCAGCCTCCAAGCTTTGTGATCGGCCTTGGTCACTTTTGTACCTAGGCATTTCCCCAGAGCAAGAGATTTCATCTGGAGCTTGATTGGACTCAATCGATGGTGACAACCCTCAGATCGAAGCTTCACTTCTATGAGCAAAGGTATGAACTCACTCTTCCTCCCGAGCTCCTGGAGATTCTCCATTTAGTTTGAGTTAATTTTAATGCACCTTAACCGTATAGATGTGTTCGTCTCTTCAAGATGAATCGATAGAGTATAAGAACGCAAAAATCCATGGAGAATCGAGTGAGATCTTAGGGTTTTAGTGTGGACGGTCAAGGGAGCACACCAGTCGTAGACGATGACCAAGAGCCGTTGGATAGCGCATGTATCAAGCGAACTATCGAGATCAAGCCGGACAGCGTAATGGTACGTGAATGGCGGGCCCCCGTAGCGTTGACTCAGATGGCGACGCCGAATCACTGAGCAACGTGTGGGCTTTCGATCCGGACGAGGATGACGCGGCGCCGAGTCGGATAAGTAGAAAATTAGGATTTTTTGGATTTATTTAAATACCAGAACTTCAAAAATTCATATCTTTGCATAGAAAAATCACAAAAATAAAAGAAAAATACCCTCTTGCTCAGTGAACAGAGGAGAATAATGTGGAAAAAAATCAAGTTAATTGGATGAGTATTTTATTTTTAATAATTTATTTACTGTTTCTAATGTTTTAATTCTCCATTTGCATAGACAATTCACCATGGCATGAGACCATAGGGCTTTTGAAGCCTCTGATCTAGGGAACATTCCCTGAATTTTTCAAGATCAGAGGCCATCTCTATGAAAAGTTATTGATTTTTCAAGTTCATGTCACTGTTTTAGGTATTTTAATTCCAATAATTAGCATGTTGTAAAATAAATTCTAGGAAACTTTGGTGGTGTATCTTAGGACCAGGGGACCCTATGAAAAATATATTTTGAGTTAATTCATTCATAATAACCTTAATTCGCCTAAACTCCAAAAATTGAATTTGAATTAATTAGGGTTAACCACACACCAAATTGACTTGAATCAATTTTCCATTGCTCTTTAGGGTCAGAGGAACCTTACATAATATTTTGAAATCAATTGGACTTGATTAAGCCCAACTAATGGATTGATTAAGCCTCATAAGCAAAATGGAACTTTAAAAATTCACAACTCCAAAAATACTTTTCAAAAATTCACAAAAGTGGTTTTGGAGCTTCTCTAATATCGGGGAGTTGAGGAAAATTAAAATTGGCTAAAAAAATTGATTTTTCACAATATTTTAATATTTTAATAATTAAAAAATAATAAAAATCACAAAAATATTAAAATCCATAAAAATGTCACATTTTGACTCCTAATCACTTAGGAACAAACCAAATATTTTTCCTAAGTCCCTAGGATAAAATATTTAATTTTAAAGGCTTAATGTAATTCTTAATATTAAAAAAAATGAATTTTCAACCTTTTTCACTAAAATAATTCTAATAAATCAAAGAAAAATTAGAAAATTATAAAATTTGTTTCTCTGGACTCCTTGAGGTTAGAGAAATTTATTAAAAATATAAAATCTATTTTTTAATTTTTATTTTATTTTAAAATTAATTAATACTCTAAAAATCAAAATAATTATAATAAATAAAATATAATTCAAAAAATCACAAAAATTGGTCCAAGTGGTCCTCTAGTCATTAGGAACATCCCATAATTTTTTTAAGGATAGAAACTTTATCTTGGTCATGTTGTTGAATTTTCTTTGAAAACCCCTATTTTCTATTAAAAATAATTATATAAATAAATCAAAGTCAGAAAAATCACATTTTCTCCTTTAATGTCTTAATTGACATGTGAGTAAGGTGACATTAAAATTTTAAATTCATTTGAGCTCAATTTAGTGAGTTATGAAATCAATAAGCCTAAAAGGGCATAAAGATAATTAAAGAATTTTAACCCTTAATTAAAACTTTAGGTTTAATCAAAATGGAGGGTAAAATATTTGATTTTAAGTTTCTCTTGGATGATTGAAACTTTGGGAAATTAAAAGGGTGGAAACCCATTAAACACTTTGAAAATATCAAAATGAAACTCAAATTAATTAAATAATTTAAATTTTGGAAAGAATATATTTAAAATTTGGATTATTAAAATAGGGATATTATTAAGAGGATATTTATTCTTTAATTTAAAAATCCCTAAATAAGTCACTTCAATAATATTTAGTTCTTAATTAAAAATTAAAATAATAATCCAAACTAAATAAATTAAAAATTAAAAGAAGATAACCCTTAAACGAATTAAAGCTTAAAATGTTAAATGGTCCAATAATTAAAATAAAATTTAAAATCTTGGAACTAAATTAAATTAAATTAAATTAAGTCAAGTCAAAGTTTAAATTAAATTAAATTAACACCTTAACAATTAAATTATATTAAATTTAAAATATTGAAACTAAAATTAAAATTAAATTAAATTAAAATTAAATTAAATTAAATTAAATTAAATTAAATCAAATTAACATCACTTAACAACAAACCTAAATGAAATCATTAAGAGTTAAATCAAAACATATCAATAATTTTAACACTTCTTTCTATCTAAGTAAATTTGAAACATAAACATCAATCTGAAATACTAAGATAATTGAAAGTGTAAAGATTTAAATTAAATCTAAAATAATTTGAACACTATTCCAAACTAAAAATTATTAATTAAAACCCCATAATTAAATTAAATCACTTTAAATCATTAACTTAAACTTTAAATTAAGAATGATTAAAATTCTCAACAACCCGTTAAAGGCTTTAATTATTATAACTCTTAAATAGAGTATTAAGTGAAGTGTCACTTCACACATAAGATATTCAAATGTCCTAAGTTCACTGAGTAAGAAACAAAACAAAATTAAAATCCTTTGATGATTAATTCACCAATACAATAAAATTCATTTGAACTCAAAATAATCCGAGAAGTATTGAAAAGATGTTTAAGATTCGTCTTAAACACGTCCTCGATACAATGGGGTGTTCTAGAAGAACAATTGAATTTAATTGTTCTTTGATGAAGAAAATCATCCATAAACAAAATACAAGAACCTAGACGTCATAGGAGATGACTAGCAATAGGACTAAGATCTTGGTAGACAACCAAAACTTGTCCCTTGGCTTTACCTAGGTACTTGTTATAAATATGTTTAAATGCTCTAATATGTGTTTTAAGTGTTGCTTGGGATGACGGGAAGACTCTCTAGGTACGCTTTTATTTTATTGCAAATTACTTTATTGTAATTTACTTACATGCATTGTGCTTTACTTTTCTTGCATATTAAACGAGACTGTTGCATGAAAACCAAAACCTTTAGGATAGTCCTTGAACTGAAACCAAAACTAAATTAAAATTCACCACAAGATAAAATTCACCGCCACAACATTCCAAAATATGAAACAACTCAAAATTTAATCACAAACAGAACAACAAAATTACAATTGCAACTAAATTAAAATGTCTCGTTGAATGATCGGGAATACCTCGGATGATGTAACCCACGTGTTGCTAACGGGATTTCCCATAGTCTAAATGAAAGTGTGGAACTCATTCAGTTTAGTTTAGCAAATTCATCTGGACTAAGTGAATTCGATGAAAATAACGGTGCTGGGATGACAGAACCGTGGGATCTTAATTGGTTCTGTTTAAGCAATTTTAAGATTTGTTTTAATTAAAAAATTAAAAAAAAACACTTGGATTTTAAGATTTTCTCTAAACCAAAACACTTCTCTCATCTCCTGATTTATGACTTTTGAAACTAAACCACTGCAACAACAAGGAGCTTGGAGCATGGTGAGCAGCACGACCATCGTCATCAGCAAAACTTGTGTCTACTTCAGCAACACCTTTCTTAGAATTAAATAACAAAGCCATAGGATTTCGAGGTGGTTTGCCTAGTGCAACATAAATCCTCAACTCTTCGTTAGGCATTTGCATGATCATGTCATGTAAATTAAGCCCTAACCGGTCTTAGGACTCCGAGGTAGTCGTTCGGTACGGCAAAAACCCTCATATCTTCGAAGTTGTTTGTGTGATTATATCATACAAATATAAGTCCTAATTAATTAAAATTGGAAAGATTGAAACATTAAATAAATTTTCAAATTGAAACCAAACCATAGGATAGTTTGGGAAGTTGCCAAGATTCTTCTTGGATCATCAGCTTCTCCTACTTCTCTTCCTTTAGACTCCTAAAATAAACTGTTCCAAATTTGAGCTAATCCCCTTTGAATTTCCAAAATCTAATCCTTTGAAAACCTTAAACTTTGAAATTCTTGAGAGCAAAACCACTTATCATTATCGAGTGTTTTCTTAAATGATTCCCATCATTTAAGATGTAATTAACTATAGGGGCTTACCCTTATAGGGAACTTTAAGAACCTGAGTAATATAAACCTCGCTTAATTCATTTATACTAAGCGAGGGAACTTGTCGGCTTATAAAAATGGTTAGCAGACCAAACGGATGTCACAAATCTTCTAGTTTATTTAATCGAGCCTCATCATCAAGTAGTGTATCTATTCTTCGAGATAGATACACGACTCATGATGTGGCGCTCGTTTATATAAACTATTTGGGATGTGAGATCAGTTTGATTTCATATCTTAAAATTTTCAAACTTAAAATTATTTTCAAAATCAAATGCTACTTTCCAATTATATATATATATATATATATATATATATATATATATATATATTAAATTTAAAATTTGCCGACAATTTCCGTAGGCGACCTCCTTTTCAAAATACAACACACTTAACCTAAAAATATGCCGACAACTTCTAGCAACTCCGCTGGGGAATAGTTCCTCTCTCCATTATTGATTAGATGATTTTGCTTTCATAAATCGGTAGTGTATCCATGTCCCTAGTGGAGCAAACTACCATTCTTCCGTTGGAATACCCCGTTCATTTCTGTCTTGAACGAGTATAGCCAACTCCTCTCGGATTTAGGAGCCATTGTTTAGACACCCTTGAACGGAGAGGTTCGGAGATCCTTTTACATCTTTTTTGAGGTGGGGTGGACCCCCAATAGGTGTTAGTTTAGGAGCGGTCCTTCGAGTCGAGAAGTCTTGCATAAGACTTTCTCTTCCTTTCCAATTCTAAATTGAGCTCTTTACCTTTTCTATAACCTTTTCCCTTTAATCGTTTTGTTTCTAACAAACGAACCCGCTAATAAATCACCTTCTAATAAATAATCTCTTTTAAAAATCAAAAATACACTAAGATAAATGAAAATGTGATCAGACTCTTTCTTTTTTGTCCTAAACTTTACGACGATAGGAAGTATAATTCGGGACTGACATTCGGAATCTGCCCTGCAGAAAATGACTGCACCGAAGTTAATCTTTTCCTTCACCAATGGAATAGACTTCGCCGTCTATAAGGATGAGCTGCCTGACAATGGGATCATCCGTTTTGGACAAGGATTCGACAATACAGATATCAAGTTTGCTGACGTCACTCTCTTCGCACTAATGGACAAAGTGTCAGAAACTGAGAAACCCCTGATTGAGTTCAACCTGAAATCGACTCAAGAATTCCCTCCCCTGCAAAGGGTTCCACTGAAAGGAGTACTACCGTTCGTAGGAGGACCGTTGTCTCTACCCCCACCGGTCTAGTCATCTCCGCACCTACCCCGACTTCCGCCAAACCGAAGGGGAAGGAAATCCAAGTCCGTGATGAGCCCGTCACCGTGGAGGGTACAGCATTTTGCCGCGATACCGTCTATTTTCGAAATTGGGTCCAGTTCGAGAGTTTCACCCCTAACTCGAACTCAAAGAAGGAATAGAAGCAGAAATATAGCCAAGATCGAGAAGACCAAAGCTGCTGAAGTTGCTTTTCTAGAAGAAATTCCATAGGAAAGAGTAGAACTGCCTAAGTATATACCTCTGTTGGAAGGGAGCAGGTTTCACCCTCTCTCTGTCGTATCAGATGAAGAGGATATCTGAAGGATCGCCGCTGCATTACCCCGACCTGCGTACTACAGCAATTACAAAAGGAAAAGGGATAAGACTACGCCATTTGCTCGACTGCAAGATGTGATAGAAAGATTCGCAAAGAAAGAAAGATGCCCCGTGTCGAAATCTTAAGAAGGATGGGATGGGTGCCGCCTAAATCCAGCCTCGACCGCGAATAGAGCCCGTTGTCGCTACGGAGAAACCAAAAAAGAAGATAAAATCCAGTTCACCCGTTGTTGTATCGGGTCTGCAAATTAGGGAGGATACCACCTTCCAGCATATGGCCGACAGACCATCCTGTCCTAGGCTTCCGGGTGCAAGAAGGATGGTATGGCGACCTACTACTGGCGAGCTAAGACCAAAACAATGTCCTGAGAAGAAAAGTCTCGTCAGGAGACTTAAATCAGAAGAAAGTGCTATTGCAATAAAGGGGACTCCCGGAAAGGAAGTTCAACAACCGTCACGTGACAACTGCGAGACCGTGCAGAAAAGGCCACTACAAGATGCCGTGGACAAGTTAAGGACTGACTTCCGACGGTTAGCAAAAGAAAGAGAAGAAAAACTAGAAGATGAAGTTGATTCATCAGAATTTATGAATGAAGAGTATGCTGAAATCAACATGGTTGAGACACAAGCATCATCAGCTTCACAAGGTGCTCCAGCAGCTGCAGAAAGAGATGAACCGAAAGTGTTGAGACCACGACTTCAAGAGAAGGATGATACAATTTCCCAGATGGAAAAGAGGATGGAAGAGATGGCTGTCGCTTTAGCCACTCTCCAGAGTCAGGTTCAGCCTCAGAAAGAGACACCCCCAGAGGTCATCCATGTTGCAGATGGAGGAAAAGAGATCACATCCGTCAATGGAGACAAACAACCAAAGAAAGATCCTGCACAAAGCATGATTCCAGAAAAGGACATTAAAATCATGGTAGAACAGCAGGTATGAGAAGCCCTAGCACAATCTAAGAGTGGAGCATCTATTCATATGGGTAGACCTTACCCCGAAGAGTTCGATGCAGTCCAATACCCGAAAGGCTTCGTACCACCTCTGTTTAAGACTTTTGATGGAATGGGAAACCCCCGGCAGCATGTCGTACATTTTCGTGCTAGTTGCTGCAATGTCGGTGGGAGTGACTCTTTACTCTTCCGTCAGTTTGTCAGCAGTTTGTCAGGGATTTCCTTCGACTGGTACGCAGAATTACCAAATGGTTCAGTTAAGACCTTTGCAGAGTTATAAAACCTTTTCGTTAAGCGGATTGCCGGGGCTCGGCACTATATCACCATTGGTGATCTAGTGGTGGAGCACCAGAAACCGAACGAGACTTTAGTAGATTACATACTTCGATGGAGGAATTTAAGCATGAAGTGTGAACCACAGCTTGAATAACAACATGCAGTTGGCATCTTGCTCAAGAGCATCCATGGCCCGATAGCACTTCTCCTTAAAGGATTTACAATCAAGACTTTCGAGTAGTTGCTTAGCAAGGCCGGGAGCTTGCAAGAAGAGGCAAAGCAGTTAAGTTTCGTGGACAAGAACGATAAGCAGAAAACTGTGAAGACATTTGAAAAGAAATTTGGAATCGTAGCAGCAGTAGATAAGGGCAAGCAGCCAATGCAGATATCGCTAGAACGACCACAGCCCAGTTATCAACCACCGCAACGGACTTACCAACAACCGCAATCGACCTATCAGCAACCTCAGCAGGGCTATCAACAGCCTTGACCAAGCTATCAGTCACCTCAGCATTATGAACAACCGCCTCGTCCACAGCGTACCCTGAAAGATTTGCTGAATAGGGAATATCCATTTAAAACTGAAGCAATAGCGAAGATGTTCTGTAGCTTAATGAAGACACCGGATTTTCAGCTGCCAGAGCCCAAGAGGCCGGAAGAAGTCAACTAGAAAGATCATTCGAACTATTGCCCTTACCACCGGATGCTCGGACACAAGATAGAGGATTGCATTACTTTCAAGAGCTGGCTTGATAACAATTTCCGAAAATGGAACATAACGATCTCAAAGGAATACATGAAGGAACCCCAGAAAGGAGGTTATGTCAATGTTATTTCAACGGATCCCATTGTTCCGATAGACCTGTACACAACTGATAATGGATGGAGTACTTTCTGGACAAAATCATCAAAGAAAATTTTGGATTACATCCAAACCTCTTCGGTACGCGCTTTAACTCAGAGTTTGAAACCTGTCGAGCCGACACTATCACTTGCGATTGAAGAACCACCCCAAAAGGAGGAGAAGATTGTGGAAGAAAAGAAGACCGAGGCTCCGAAGGATAGACTAGGGGCTGCTTATCCTAGGATGGTTGTTTCCGATTCGGAGGAGAAATCCCTCAAACTCCTGACACTGTATGATTATCTGCTCGCCCCGGCGGGATCTTATAATGATAAGGGTTATGGTGTTGGCTACGTTTTGACTGTTTCTAATGATTACGTAACTAGCGACAACCGGCTTAATCCAGATCTTGATTCCAATACACATAACGATTCTCAAATCATACATAACCTCGATGACCACGACGAAGAAGATGTTCATAAAGGAGGCTACGAAAACTCGACAAGCAACGAGTCCATTTGTGAATTCCGAGGAGCTCCGATCATGATAGAATTAGAACCATCAGACACCGAAGCAACTTCGAAGAGCCAGCTTGTTCCGATTCAAGAGGAGACACCGGTAAATTTAGAAGAGATAACGGAGGTCAATCTAAGAAGCGGAAAAGTTCTACCCCCGAGAATGAGTCCAAAGGATAAAGGAAAGCGAGTGGTCGCTCGGAACAGTCAACCCCAACGAGAGAACCGCCCATTCCGGAAAAAACCGAGGATCGTGGTAATAAAGTGGACTACAACGTGCTAGCCCATTATAGGAAGCTACCAGCCAAACTAAGCATATACGACGCTCTGATCCTGTCAAAGGAGATGAGGGAGGCTCTGATCAAGGCTTTACTTGATCCAGAGATTTGTTCAGCTCAAATGGCCGGTAATTCCTTCGATGAGGTTTGCTCGTTAAGAGAACAGCGAGGTGTTACCTTCACGGATAATGATCTATTACTGGGAACAGCTGATCACAACCAACCGTTATAAATTTCAGTCACTATTGGAAAGTTTACGCTCTCCAGAGTGTTGGTTGATCCAAGAGCATCAATAAACATAATGAATCTTTGGACACTAGCGTATTTGGAAATTGATGCTCGCGAGCTCGAAGCAGACAAGATGTTATTAAGAGGCTTCAATCAAAAAGGAGAAAGAGCTCTTAGATCGATAACACTACTAATGAAGACCGGTGATTTAGCAAAGACAACCACAAAATTCCACATAATTGATTCTGAGACATCGTTCAACGCTCTACTGGGTCAGCCATGGATCCATGAAAACCGGATGGTACCGTCGTCTCTGCACCAGTGCATAAAGTATTACGAATGAGGAGAACAGTGTATCAAAGGTGACTTGCAACCATTCTCCGTGCACGAGATCGGAATTCATGAAGATGCAGCCTACTACGCGCCTCTATAGAAAATAATCTTTTCCAGAAATGTCGTACCAAATGAAGCAAAAGAAATTCGATACGATGAAGAACCTGAAGTTCTAGTCCAACAATTACTCACCACTCCCTTACGACAAGATGGTGAAGATTTCTCCAAAACTCGCACCCGAGGTCGAGGCCGGGGACGAGGACGTGAAAGAAATGTTGGAACAGTTGGACAGAAGAAACCGGTCATCGATGTTGATTGGGAGAACAGTTCTGAAAAAGAAGAAGAAATTGAGAAAGAAGCAGCAACAATAAGTCAGAAGGATCCACAATTCAAGATTTCTCTCGAAGATGAAAAGAATGAAGAATATAAATCAATGTACGAGAAGATTAACCATTATGTACATACTATGACCCTGACCCCGACCCCGATCTATTCTAATAAGATCGAGGGTATGGTGGTCAAGGAAGTGCATGATGGTGGTGCTAAGCCAATCAAGTTCTACCGTGGTGCTTCTTCTTCCACTAGTGAAAAAGATGTACAATTTGAAGATGTTACCTCTTCCGAATTAATGGAACTGCCTTTTGAGTGGTACTCTCCCTATGTTAAAAATTTAATTCAACGTGGAGTCTTTCCTCGACGATGGACAAAAGGTCAATCACAACATTTTGAAAAATTATGGAATAATGCTAGTCAACCTCCCAATTCAAAACATGGTCTCGGATTCGGCACGGAAGGGTCTGTTGACGATACGGGATTTTTCTTGGTTGTCACTTGCGAGCCTAAGAAAGACTGCTTGGAAGCTTTAGAAGACCTCGAAGATCTGCAAATTGGAGATGCTCCGCCATAATTCGAAGAAGAAATTAAATCAACAATAGACGAGTTAATGGAAGTTAACTTAGGTACTAGCGAAGAGCCTAGGCCGATCTTTGTTAGCTCCTTACTCAATAAAGAAGACTCCGAAGAGATAATTAAGCTACTAATGGAATTCAAAGACTGTTTTGCTTGGAGTTATGATGAAATGCCAGGATTAGCTCCAGAAGTCGCAGTTCACAAATTAGGAGTGGATCCCATCGTCGTTCCGAGCTAGACAAGCTCCAAGAAGAATGCGTCTAGAGATTGAACAACAAGTTATAGCCGAAGTTAAGAAGCTATTAGACGCTAAATTTGTCCGTGAAGAACAATACCCAACTTGGTTAGCCAACGTGGTACCAGTCAGAAAGAAGAATGGTCATATCAGAATCTGCGCGGATTTCAGAGATTTGAATAAAGCATGTCCAAAGGATGAATTTCCATTACCAATCCCAGAACTGATGATCGACATTGCTTTGACGCATGAAATCTTCTCATTTATGGATGGATCGTCAAGATACAACCAGATAAAGATGGCACCAGAAGTCAAAAAGCTCACGGCATTCAGAACGCTGATCGGAGTGTATTGCTACACAGTAATGCCATTCGGACTAAAGAACGCTGAAGCAACATACCAAAGAGCGATGACTAAGATCTTTGATGATCTCATTCACAACCAAGTTGAGTGCTACGTGGATGATGTGGTCATCAAAAGTAAACTAAAAGAGGATCACTTGTATGATTTGAGAATTGTTTTCGAGCGACTAAGACAATTTAACCTTAAGATGAATCCCTTAAAATGCGCCTTCGGCGTCACCTCCGGGAAATTCTTAGGATTTGTTGTCCGACATCGTGGGATTGAAATCGATCCGGAGAAGATTAAAGCTATCTTAGAAATGTCTCCTCCCAAAACTTTGAAACAACTACGATCCTTTCAAGGGAAGTTGACATATCTTCGACGCTTTATCTCGAACTTGTCAGGTAGGTGTCAGCCCATCTCGGCATTGGTTAAAAAGGACCCCAAATTCGTTTGGGATGAGAAATGCCAGCGGGCTTTCAAGGACGTTAAGCAATATTTAATGACACCTCCTGTCTTAGCGACCCCTGGTCTCGTGTAGACCGTTGATACTTTATACCGCAGCTTTAGACGATTCTCTCGGAGCCTTGCTAGCCCAGGTCAATGACGAGGGAAAAGAAAACGCTCTCTACTACCTAAGCCGTCATCTAATCCCGATGGAAGTAAACTATACTCCGATTGAGAAGCATTGTTTCGTTCCTCTTCACGCCGTAAAGGGACAAGTCCTAGTAGACTTCCTCGCAGCACACCCTTTGCCGGCGAGTTCGCTTCTCGATGATGATTTGCCTGACGAGCAGATAATGAGCCTAGAAGACCCTGATGATCGACGTTGGGAACTATACTTTGACGGTGCTTCCTCAGCACAAAAGAACAAAGAATTGCAAACGATAGTGCCCGGTAAGGCAGGAATCAGACTAATCTTTATAACACCGGAGCGGGGAATGTTAAGGTACTCCTACCACTTAACGGAGCCGTGTACAAATAATGAGGTAGAATACGAAGCCCTCATAACAGGACTGGAATTAACCATTCAGATGGGAATAACGGACATCAACATCTACGGAGATTCTCAGTTGATCATTCAACGAGTCGCAGGACGATACTGAATTTTAAAGCCGAGGCTCGAGCAAGTACTTTCAGTATGCCATGAAATTGTTGGAACAAATTTCAAACGTAATAATCTACAAGATTCTCAGAAGAGAAAATGCTCTCGCAGATGCATTAGCCCGTCTTGCAAAGGAATTTGCCTGCTTACAGGATGAGTCAGTTGAAATGTCAGTTCAGGGACGACAAGTCCTATCACAACTCGACATGGATACAATACATAAATCAGAAAGAAAACCAGAAGAAACAATTGCAGCAGTGACAGAAAATACAGAAGATTGGCGGCGGCCACTAATAGACTACTTGCGAAACAGGAAACTTACAGGACGATAAGTCATTAGCCCATCAAATCAAGAAAAGAACTTTGTCTTACGCATTAATAAACAATACATTATACAGAAGGTCTTTTGATCAGATGTGGCTAAGATGCCTGAGTGGGTCCGAGGCTCGTGAAATCGTTAAAGAAGTACATTCAGGACTTTGTGGCGCTCATCACTTGGGTCCGAAAATGAAAATGAAGATTAAAAGACTAGGGTACTGCTGGCCCTCAATGATGACCGACTGTATGAAAGTTGCCAAAAGTTGTCACCAGTGCCAAGTGCACGGAGTGGTTCTACACCAACCTCCAAATGTGCTACATCCAACAATCACGTCGTGGCCATTCGAGTGTTGGGGCACAGATATAGTGGGTCCGATAGAACCACCTTCTTCAAGAGGACATCGCTTCATTCTTGCGAGCTACGTGACTACTTTTCTAAATGGGCGAAGCTATACCACTCGTAGAAGTGAAGGCACACCACGTGCTACGGTTTTCAAGAACCAAGTCGTCTACCGTTTTGGGGTACCGCGCGGATCATTTCGTATAATGGGTTTGCATTCAAAAGTACAAAGATCAACAATTTTGTCAGAAGACACGGGATCGATTGACGATACTCAACGATCTACTACCCAAGAGCAAACGGCTTGGTCGAGGCTTTTAATAAAACTCGCGTTCAAATTTTAAAGAAAACTTTGGACGACAACAAGAGAAATTGGCACGAGAAGTTGTTAGAAGCCTTATGGGCCTACAGGACGACTTTTAGGACTCCTACTCAGTCTACGCCTTACGCTTTAGTGTACGGGTCCGAGGCCGTCTTGCCCCCGGAAGTTCAGCTTCCGTCACTCCGAATCGTAGTTGCGAAAAGATCACTACGAAGAAAATGCCGACTACGACTAGAAGAATTGGAAAGCCCTGGAAGGAAAAGACTTTCAAGCACAGCAGACTTGGAACTGTATCAAGCCAAGATGATCCAGGCCCATGATAAACTGGTCCGCCTAAGAACATTCAAAGTCGCTGACTTGGTTTTAGTTCTCAGAATACCTATTCTTGCACATCTCAAGATAGGTGGTAAATTTGAACCAACATGGGAAGGACCATTTGTGGTCGAGACAGTCTACTCTGGAGGTTCCTACCAACTGGTGAATTACAGTGGAGAACGACCCATGCTTCCAATCAATGGGCGGTATTTAAAGAAGTATTACGCAACCTGATGTTTCGAAGGGTGGTCTCTAAAGTAGAATCTTATCCCTAGAAACACGGGTGAAGTAATCACTTTGTGAATGGGTCTGAACCCAAAACAAAATAAAATGGATGATAAAAAAAATCTCATCAACGAAAATGTTAAAAAGAAAATATGGGAAATCGTAATAATAAAATGTCAATCTTTCCTTTTAAATCCATTCATTCCTGATATTTTCTCATCTCTTCCTACTTTCTTTAAATTTAAAAGAAGTGAATAAGAATTTTTAAGTGTTTTTCTTATTGTTCTTGTTATTAGTACAGCCTCTGATCCTTTCCTTGTTTATTCGTAGGGAAATGTCGAACAGGCGATTGGTTCTAAACTTTATAAATGGCGTGAGTCTAGCACTTGATGAAAAGAGGGTAAGGGATGGAGTAGTGATAGAGATTGACTCAGAATTCACACCATCCGGCTTACAATACGAAGAAAATGATTAGATCCCAGTTGATCGAGAAAAAATTCACACCCAGACAGTGATGAAAATGGGTGGCCTGCACCACCAATCCAGCAGCAAGAAAAGAAAAGCAAATGCCGCTCATGCAACCAGAGAAGATAAGAAAGTTAAGTCTGTGGTTTCCACAAAGATAGGGTAGGCTTGTCAGCGCCGCACCGGCAGAAATTCAAGGGGTAAGGAGAGCTACTCTCACTGCTACCCAGCGAAGAAATAAGAACCGTCGCATTCGCAAAATGTTGACCAAGTTAGTAGATGATCAACATAAACAGACAGTGGATACCGTTAGTGCAAATGCTCCAAGGAGACTGGTTTGTCGGAGCGTAAAGAAGAAAGTCAACTCCAAGAAGGTCGGAACGGATAAAAGAAGTACCAAGAAAGCGAAATAGAGTCGTACCTCGACGCCGAGCGGATGTACCGGATCCGAAAAGTCTTGTTGCGAAAGCAACCCCGGAGGATGTCCCTGACGAGACTATCCCCGAGGAGCCGAGACATGCGGAAGAACGTGTTGGGGTTGAGCCATGCATCCCGCAAGTATGTTACTAGACACCGAGGGACTTCGGATAATCCCGAATACGAGCTGGAGAAAATACAACTAGTTGAGAAGAAAATCTTTGAATACTTTGAAAGAATTGGAGATAAGAGGATCAACATTTTAGACGGCCTCGAGCTGCATACAGATGTATTCTCAGATTACGAGAAAAAACAAATTGTAGACTGCATCCTCGAATTACAGAAAATGGGCCGAGCTGGCCGCCTGAGAGAAAAGACCTATTCAGAACCCCGAAGATGGATGCCGAGAAAGGAAGAGTTACAATCCAATGCGGATGTTGCTACAATTTTACCATAGATAGAAAAAGAAATCCACCAGGGATACTCCGTCGCAGTGAGGTGGATCTGATGCCAAGAATCATTAAGAGAATGGTGAAAAGGATTATAACATGGAGGGTATTGCCTGCAGATTGCATACCCAACAACTCGCATTATTAACATCTACAAGGAAGGCGACCGCATACCTTCACATATAGACCATCACGACTTTGTTAGACCCTTCGCACGAGTGTCATTCGTCAACCAAGTGCAACATCATGTTCGGATCCGACCTCCGGATTGCGAGCCCCAGCTGAGTTCCGAGGGCCGGTGGAGATACCACTACCGGTAGGTTCCATCCCGGTGTTAAAAGGAAACGAGCGGACGTTACGAAGCATTGCATTCCAGGAGTGCTCGTGGAGCGGATCTCGGTTACTTTTAGAAGAATGGACGACGGAAAAATGCCTTACCACTTTCGACTGCATCCGTAATTGGAGAGTCTCCGGCCCTACGAGCTGTGAGTTACATGAGAAATAGTACACCTCCAATACACATCCATGCGGCATTTCTGCCAAGGGTGGCTTGGAAGGTGATGTTATTGCCCATGTTTCTTACTATTTAGACATGGATTTTTGACAGACGCTTTTGGATGGATCAACAAGAATCTTACAGAATCCATTTTGGATTTACATGGATTGTATGAGATATTAAATTTCTGAGGAAAATGTCATCATGATTAGATCAAGTTGTATGATGTATTTTCAGCAAGTTGGAATGAAAACGACTACGTCATATTTTGCCTTCACCTTTTTTTATGCAAATTGACTGAGAAACGCCATTAGAGTTAAATGAACTTTGAACGAAGAACAGAAAAGAAAAGAAAATAAATGAGAACTTTTCTTAAAAATCTAAATATTAAAATGAACTTCAAATTCACATGAACACTGAATAAACAACAAAAAATAAAATGGGATCGTTAAAGGACAAACAAAACGAATCTAAACTCCGAATTGAATTTCGATCTCAAACCTCTGATTCGAACCTTTCAGTTCTTTCCTCCAATAAAATCTGTTGGAAACTCTTTTGAAATTTGAATATTCTCTTTGACTTGTCGTTAAGTCAAGTCTTTTCAGCTTGGTACGCTCACCAGTTCTCTTTCCTCTGTGTTTTAGAGGATCGACTAGTTTTGTTGACAAGGAGCCACAAACTTTGTTCGATTTGATTCTGATGGCATAAGACTGGGTCCCTCTTCATATAGATAACTTTCCGAGACTGGTACCAAATTCCAGTTCTCTTCCTTTCGAGGTCGGTACCAAATTCCGACTCTCTTTCGAAGTGATACCAAATTTCAATTCTAAATTTTCGAGACTGGTACTAAATTCCAGTTCTCTTCCTTCGAGGTCGGTACCAGATCCCGAATCTCTTTCGAATTGATACCAAATTTCAATTCTAAATTTCTGAGACTGGTACCAAATTCCAGTTCTCTTCCTTTCGAGGTCGGTACCAAATTCTGACTCTCTTTCGAATTGATACCAAAATTTAATTTTAAATTTCCGAGACTGGTACTAAATTCCAGTTATCTTCCTTCGAGGTCGGTACCAAATTTCGACTCTCTTTCGAATTGATACCAAAGTTCAATTCTAAATTTCCGAGACTGGTACCAAATTCCAGTTCTCTTCCTTTCGAGGTCGGTACCAAATTCCGACTGTCTTTCGAATTGATACCAAATTTCAATTCTAAATTTTCGAGACTGGTACCAAATTTCAGTTCTCTTCCTTTCGAGGTCGGTACCAAATTCTGACTCTCTTTCGAATTGATACCAAATTTCAATTCTAAATTTCTGAGACTGGTACCAAATTCCAGTTCTCTTCCTTTTGAGGTCGGTACCAAATTCCAACTCTCTTTTGAATTGATATCAATTTTCAATTCTAAATTTCCGAGACTGGTACCAAATTCCAGTTCTCTTCCTTTCGAGGTCGGTACCAAATTCTGACTCTCTTTCAAATTGATACCAAATTTCAATTCTAAATTTTCGAGACTGATACCAAATTCCAGTTCTCTTCCTTTCGAGGTCGGTACCAAATTCTGACTCTCTTTCAAATTGATACCAAATTTCAACTCTAAATTTCCGAGACTGGTACCAAATTCCAGTTCTCTTCCTTCAAGGTCGGTACCAAATTCCGACTCTCATTCGAATTAATACCTAAATTTAGATTCACAACTTTCGAGACTGGTACCTAAATTCTGGCTGTCATTTCGAGGTCTGTACCTAAATTCCGACTCTCTTTCAGAGATCGATACCTAAATTTCGATTCTCTTTCAGGATTGATACTTAAATTTCAAATCTCACTCTCTCGAGATCAGTACCTAAATTCTGGTTCTCATCCTTTTTCTATCAATACTTAAACTCTGATTCTCACTCCGAGGCTAGTACATAAATTTCGGTTCTCTTCGCAATCCCGAGGTTGAAACCCAGGTTTCAATTCTCATTTCAAATCCAAATTTCAAATTCAAAATTTCCTTAAATTGATTTTAAATTAAACTTCAATCAAAATTGAAACTCATAACAAATTGAAATCTAAACTCACACATTGAAACTTGAAATTTAAAAGTAAAATGAAATCTAAATCGAATTCCCCAGATCTTATGATTTGGAGTTCACCTCTTTTTCCATTCCCCAGCGAGAGTTCAGGAATCCCCAGTCTTGGAAATATACCTGATACTCCCCAGCAAAAATTCTTCTACTTCGTCCTAAGTTTGTCACTTGGACATCTGTGTTGGTTTAGTTGATCTCTTCAGTCAATGCCAATACGTGCGGTGTGCTTGGTTAGCACACCACACCTAGTGGGGAACCATTTGTTGACCTCAATTTTGGTGAGGTCTTTTGCTTCTCTCTTTAGTACTTAGTATCTAGCCTTAGGCTTTTTTTTCTTTGACTAATCTTAGAGGACTAGAAATTGAACCCACCATTTAGAAATTCAAACTACTTCTTAACTCCCTGCAAACCCCACAAGCTTGATTGTAGACCCCTAATCACCTAGAGGGTTGAAATCAAATGTGGAGGTTTAAAGGATGAGTTCCCTATAGGACTTTTCGGCCTTAGGAATACCCCGGATGGCTCGGTCCAGTGAGGGTTGACTTGCACATATACTACACTCTCAAACACATTCCAAGTCCTAAAACCACACTCTCACCCAACTTGACTTCCTGACTCATGTAAGTAATTCATATGGATGGTCCTTAACACCTAAGCCTCTGGCTAAGAGGGTTAGGAACAACATAGTGAATGCCTCAAATGAGTCCTCTTATGGCTCATATGGGCTTAATATGGCTTCATGGCTCAATCAAAATGATTCCATTTCATTCACACTTGATCAATCTTCCTATTTTCAAACTTTCAGTTTTTGAACCCCGGGGCCCCGGACCCACCAAACCTACCAAATACCCTTGAAATGATCCAAAATTTACAAATTTACCTAAATTACCATAGATTCCTCAAAATTAATTCTAAACACTTCCCACCACCCAAATTGACCATCTTTGGCCAAAAATACCCCTAAACCCCCCTCCCCCCAAAAAATTACCAAAATACCCTTTTACCCCAAAAATCCAAAAATTCTAAAAATTTCCAGAAAATTCCAGAAAATCTTAAATATTCTCAATTTCATTTTGTTCAACTACACCATAGGCCAATTTTACCAATTTATCCCACTTTTACGAAAACCCCCAATTTGACCCATTTTTTAACCCAAGTGAACCCAATGTCAAACCAAACCACCCCAATTGACCTCAATTTTGGTTCAATTCAATTCTAAACTTCAATTCAATATCCCCAATATCAATTTAGACCAAATCCAAGTCCAATTTGATTGACATTTGGGCCCAATTCCAATTTGGGGCTTAAGGCCCAATTTTGACCCATGACCCAAACCTAGCCCAATTCAACTCTAATTGGCGCCAAATCTTTTCTAAACTCTTCCTAACAACCCTACAAACAAAACACTAACTTTATTTGCCCAAAATTTGAACCCAAACTCCACCCAAACCTAACCCAAAACCAAAATCCCTTAAATTGACCTAAGCCCAATCCTAACCCAAATGGGCCCAAATCCCTAAATTATAGCCCAACCAAAATAAAAAACTCTTTGTAACACTCTCATAAACATTTCTTAACATTAATTTTACATCAAATCCAACATTAGCCCAACCTTAACCCAAGTTAGCTCAATTTGCCCCACTTTGACCCTACCACTAAAAAGACCCAAATTAAACCCAATTCAATTCAAAATCACTTCAAACTTGTTTCAAATCACATATGTCACATCCTTAAACTAAACCCAACATTTATTTGGCATGGTCTTTCACAAAATTTCCATCCACCAATTTGTTTTAAAACATAAAAGGCCCTCTTCCATGAAGCCTTTAAAAGCCCATCTTCACCAAAGTTCAAAAGCCCAAAATTCATTTTAAAGCCCACATGAAATTTCCCCCCATCATCCCTTTGATTTAAATCACTCCCTAAGTTTCAAATTCAGCATCAAATTATCCTAAATTAACCCTCATGCCAATCTCCCCTAAATTTATCAAAAATCTCAAAATCATTTTCTCATGCAAGTAAGCCAAGCCATCCCTAAGCCATGAGCAAGCCTTGGAGCCATGCACAAGCCACATGAAGTCATGGGAGAGCTTTCCGCCTCACCAACCCATTAATGGCAAGAGGAGGGGCCCCTTTCTTAAGCTTTTTTAACCTCATCCATGATACACACTAAACCAAGTTAGCCACCTAATCCTTGATGGAGACTACACCATTCCTCTTGGCTGACCCAAATGAATCTTTTCAGCCTAGATCCAGACCTTGGGTGGTGCACCAAGCCCAAAACCATGGGTTGACCCATTTGAATCCAAAATAACCTTCTCCCCATGCCATTTCAATCCAACTCCTTTACACATGTCCAAAGCCAATTGTTGGCACCAAACTCAAGCCCTGACCTCCCTGACCCTGAGGGTGACCCATGCCTGGCCGGCCAGCCACCACAGCCGCCGGAAACCACCAGGCCGAGAGGCTTAATTTGAATCAAAAATTCAATTTGAATTAGTTGACTTATTACAACCTAAATGGCCATTGCAGCTATTCTTCCCTTGCCCTGAGCAGTTGATCCAAGCCCTCAAACCCTCCTAGGAGGCCCTCCAGCCACCTCTATTTAAACCCACTCACCTCTCGGCCAAAGAGGTGTTGAACAAAACTTTACCAAAACTCTGCCAAAATCACTCCAAATCCCTCTCCAGACATAGAGAACTTGATCCCCACTGAAATCCAGCCCTAAATCCCTCTCTGTGAGTCCAATTTTGGAGTTGAAATTCAAGCCCAAAACCAGGACACTTCACCACAGTGAGTCAATCTTCAAATTGATTGACTCTACACCTTCACCAGACCAAGAGGAGAAGTTCCCCAGCAAAAGCCCCCTCACAAGGCCAGCCTAAGTTCACTGAGCAAGAAACAAAACAAAATTAAAATCCTTTGATGATTAATTCACCAATACAATAAAATTCATTTGAACTCAAAATAATCCCAGAAGTATTGAAAAGATGTTTAAGATTCGTCCTAAACACATCCTCGATACGATGGGGTGTTTTAGAAGAACAATTGAATTTAATTGTTCTTTGATGAAGAAAATCATCCATAAACAAAATACAAGAACCTAGACGTCATAGGAGATGACTAGCAATAGGACTCAGGATCTTGGTAGACAACCAAAACTCCGTCCCTTAGCTTTACCTAGGTACTTGTTATAAATATGTTTAAATGCTCTAACATGTGTTTTAAGTGTAGCTTGGGATGACGGGAAAACTCTCCAGGTACGCTTTTATTTTATTGCAGTTTACTTTATTGCAATTTACTTACATGCATTGCGCTTTACTTTTCTTGCATGTTAAACGAGACTGTTGCATGAAAACCAAAACCTTTAGGATAGTCCCTAAACTGAAACCAAAACTAAATTAAAAGTCACCACAAGATAAAATTCACTGCCACAACATTCTAAAATATGAAACAACTCAAAATTTAATCACAAACAGAACAACCGAACTACAATTGCAACTAAATTAAAATGTCTCATTAAATGTCCTAAGTACCTCGGATGATGTAACCCATGTGTTGCTAACGGGATTTCACACAGTCTAAATGAAAGTTTGGAACTCATTCAGTTAAGTTTAGCAAATTCATCTGGACTAAGTGAATTCGATGAAAATAACGGAGCCAGGATGACGGAACCGTGGGATCTTAATTGGTTCTGTTTAAGCAATTTTAAGATTTGTTTTAATTAAAATATTTATAAAAAAACTTGGATTTTAAGATTTTCTCTAAACCAAAACACTTCTCTCATCTCCTGATTTATGACTTCTGAAACTAAACCTCTGCAACAACAAGAAGCTAAGAGCATGGTGAGCAGCACGGTCATCATCATCAGCAAAACTTGTGTCTACTTCAGCAACACCTTTCTTAGAATTAAATAACAAAGTCATAGGATTTCGAGGTGGTTTGCCTAGTGCAACATAAATCCTCAACTCTTCGTTAGGCATTTGCATGATCATGTCATGTAAATTAAGCCCTAACCGGTCTTAGGACTCCGAGGTAGTCGTTCAGTACGACATAAACCCTCATATCTTCGAGGTCTGTTTGTGTGATTATATCATACAAATATAAGTCATAATTAATTAAAATTGGCAGTGATCGAAACATTAAATAAATTCTCAAATTGAAACCAAACCATAGTGATAGTTTGGGAAGTTGTCAAGATTCTTCTTGGATCCTCGCCTTCTCCTACTTCTCTTCCTTCGGACTCCTAAAATAAACTCGTTCCAAATTTGAGCTAATCCCTTTCGAATTTCCAAAATCCAATCCTTTGAAAACCTTAAACTTTGAAATTCTCGAGAGCAAAACCACCGATCATTATCGAGAGTTTTCTTAAATGATTCCCTTCATTTAAGATGTAATTAACTATAGGGGCTTGCCCTTATAGGGAACTTTAAGAACCCAGGTAATATAAACCCTGCTTAATTCCTTTATATTAAGCAGGGGAACTTGTCGGCTTATAAAATTGGTTCGCAGACCAAAAGGATGTCACAAATCTTCTAGTTTATTTAATCGAGCCCCATTATCAAGTAGTGTATCTATTCTTCGGGATAGATACACAGCTTGTGATGTGGCGCTCATTTATATAAACTATTTGGGATGTGAGATCGGTTTGATTTCATATCTTAAAATTTTCAAACTTAAAATTATTTTTAAAATCAAATGCTACTTTCCAAATTATATATATATTTAAATTAAATTTAAAATTTGCCGATAATTTTTGTAGGCGACCCCCTTTTCAAAATACAACACACTTAACCTAAAAATATGCCGACAACTAGCACTTCTTCTATAACCCCCTTAAGATAAGTGATAGATTGATTAGCTAACTGAAGGGTTATAGTAGTGAGAGAAATCTATCCTAAGCCCAACCTTTTGAAAATCGATAAGGGAATGGGTTTAATGTTAGCTCCTAAATAACATAGAAAATTTTCACAAAATCCTTCTCCTATCGCACAAGGAATAGCAAAGCTACTAGAATCTTCAAGTTTTTGAGGAAGCATTTTCTAAATTATTGCACTGCATTCTTCACTTAATGCTATAGTTTCATAATCACCAAACTTCCTTTTCTTATTTAAGATATCCTTCATAAACTTTACATAACTTTACATTGGTTTTAAAGCTTTAGTGAAATGAATATTTATCTTAATTTCTTGAATTTCTCCAAGAACTTTAAAAATCATTGATACAAGTTTTACTGTCAAAGTTTTTAAGGGAATGGAGGTAGAGGTTTTTATAAATTAATTTTAGTTGGATAAATCTATTTTTCCATATTCTTCTATTTCCTTCGTTCTCTCTCAACTTCAATCTCTTTTTGCACTTCAGTATCCAAATCTCTACCACTTCTTAGCTTGACAGCTTTAACTTCCTCTTTATTTTTATCTTTAGAATTAATTTCAGTGTTACTAGGAAGAGTTCCTCGAGGCCAATTGCTAAGTGAGTTAGCAATTTGTCTCAGTTGTTTCTCAATATTTCTAATTGCAACACTTTGACTTTGCAATTGATTCCCCATCTGTAACACCACTTCTTCTATAGACAACTTCTTCTTCTTAAATTGGTGGTTATTGTTAAAGCCAGGAGGATAAGAAGGTCTATAGTTAGTACTACCCTTGTTGTTCTAGTTTCAAAATGGGTTCACTTGATTGTTTCCCCATTACCGGTTTCCATCACCGAGATTATTATTCCAGTTAAAGTTAGGGTGGTTCTTTCAACCTGGGTTGTAATAGTTAGAATATGGGTGATTTGATTTATTATTAATTGCATTTAAAGTCTCATATGAAGATAATTGAGAATCAATCATTTGTCCCAATGAGTTTTTTAATTACTTAAGGTATTTGAGGTAAGTTCATTTAGAACTGGCCTAATCTCCTAGATATCGCAGCAACTTGAGATTCCAAAATAGATATCACATTAGTATCATGAACGCCGACTACTTTATTAGAGTTTACCCTTTTAGAGGGCCATTGAAAGTTGTTCATAGCCATCTCTTTGATTAAAGAATATGCATCATCAAATGGTTTTTACATCTATGAACCACCAACAGTAGCGTTAATAATAGTTCTAAGGGATCCTACTAACCAGAATGTCTGAATAATCAACCAATCTGGCAAAGTGTGGTGTGGACACTTCATAAGGAGTTCTTTAAATCGTTCCCAAGCTTCGTATATTGACTCGCCTTCATACTGAGTGAATGAGGTAATATCATTTCTAAACTTAGCAATTTTAAAAGGTGGAAAATAGTTAGCTAAGAATTTTCATGCTAAATCACCATAAGTTCTGATAGATTCAGGTGTTAAAGAGTTAAACCACATCTTAGCCTATCCCTTAAGGAAAAGAGAAAAATTATAAGTCTAAAAACGTCATTTGACACGTCAACATACTTATATGTAAAAGAAAGTTCTCAAAACTAGCTAGAAGTAAGTTTGGATCCTCCGATGGAGTTCCACCAAATTGATTGTTCCACACCATTTGGATTATAAGGGGTTTCATTTCTAATGAGTTAGCCGCTACATTAGAGGTTTGTACACTAAGGTGAATTTCACCTATTGTAGGTTTTTTGTAATCCCTTAAAGGTCTTTGTACATGATCTTGTTTTTTTAGTAATTTGATAATCTAAGTTGTGCGTAATTTATTTTAAATTGTGAAGTTCTTTTTGCTTTCGAATTTTTTTAATAGTTCATTCTAGCTCAAAATCGTAAGTTACTAAATATTCAGATCCTGAACTAAGCATACAAAAATAAAAGTTCAGAAAATAAAATTAAACAAAATACCTAAAATAAAATTTTTTAGTTTTTTAGTTTTTTTTCTTTCTTTTTCTTTTTTTATGTATTTTTTTAAATTAACACATGAACAAGTACTTATAAAGAATAACGACACAACAATTTTCCTAAAATAATTCTAAAGCTCTATTAAAATTTCTAAATCAAAAGCTATGTTATTCCCAGACTATGGCACCAATTAACTTGAATGCTACTTTATATGCGTGCATAATTACTTCAATTTAAAACCCGAGCAATAACACCAACTGAATTGACCGCTAGTTCCCATGCTAATAATATAATTTTATGAATTTAAAGCGACTACTCCTAGTGATGTGGATATCATCAATTTTAAAAATTCACTAGGGTAAAAACGTAAGTACATGTATCGTTCAAGTAATATAAGACTTTCTCTTAGTCCCCAAGTATCGATCTCACAGAGAAAGAAAAACTCTTATTACAGACATAGTAAAATTATAATTAAAATGCAGGTAAATTAATTAGGAATTAAGGTCAAAATTGTATGTGTCAAAATAAGTAACTAATCTATTTCTAAAAGAAAATGCTAAATCTTTCTAAACTAGCTATATGTAGAAAAGTTCAAATTGTATGGAAAAAATCATTCTTCTTGAAATGAGATTATAATCAGTGTAGGAATCAATTGTTCATAAATTTAAATATAGTTTTGTGACAAATAGGAGCATACCTATTATTTACCCTCTTTCGAGTGCATAAAGAACATTGTATAATCTAGTTATGTTTCTAAATCCTTGGTTATGCTGGTTAGATTCTAGCCTATCACTTTAGAGTAGCCACATAAGCCCTCAATTTGGCTAACCAAGCTTTAGCTTCCAAACACTAGATCAAATTGGTTAAGGTTCTAGTTTGTCACCCTAGAATCATTAATTTATACCTATCACAACTTATCTCCATATTTATTTGCACTGCCCTATGAACTACTTTATCTTCACCCAATAGTGCAATCTGATTCTTACTAGTTGAGGAATCCATAGCCCTCCCCGGTCATTATGGTTCACAACAAGTTTTAACTTAACAATTGGTCAGATTGTATAAGTAATTTAAGTACGAAGTAATGAATCATCACAATTATGAATAAAAGAAATGATAAACAAGTCTAATCCTACACATGATTATTTCTCATTACAAGGAGAAAGATAAAGAGGTCTACTCAGATTTCATCGGGACAAAACAACATCACATGATTGATATATATATATATATATATATATATATATATATATATATATATATATATGTTTACACAATAAAACTTAACAAAACGTAAAGAAAAATACAAAACACTTATCTCAAACTCTTCTCCAAGCAAATCTTCTGAAGTTCCTTTAAATAATTCTCCTTACAATTTCACTCAAATAGTACTCAGAAATGCAGAGGATGAATGAAATCTCTTACTTTTCCTCCTGTTCTGCACTCTAGATTATTGGAAATATCAACCCCTCTACACACCCTACACTAAAAGACACCACATCAATGGGGGTTTAATTCACACACCGAGGAGAGACTCTTTAGGCAACAAAAGACTCTCTTAAAATAATCATCTACATCCCCAAGAATCACCTCAGATGCCCCCTTCATAATTTGTCCAAATTCAATGCATATTAACAAAAACTGAATTTGGTGCCTAGGCACCAAACTGTGGCACTTAGGTGATAGTCTTCTAGAAGCTTGAAAAAATTGACTAGCGCCTAGGCGCTCAACTGTGGTGCTTAGGTGTTAGTCGTTTAGAAGCTTGAAAAAATTGCTTGGCGCGATGGCACGGGGCTTTCTGATTCCATGTACAGGGTCTGGCACTTAGGCGCCAGTTTACTTTGTGCTCATTTGCTTCATTTGACCCCATTTTGCGTTATTTTTGCTCATTTTTTTTCAAAACTCTATCTCTTGCACCTGTAAACAAAAATATTTAAAATATCTTCTTTTAAAGTGCAATATCATTAAAAATGAGCATAAAATGTGCATAAAAAACGACAATTTTTTTAGGCATGTTAGAGACCAATCTCATTTATAACTATGGATAACCTATAATGGGTAAAATAATAAACTAAAACCTCTATAAGTAATAAAAAAAGTTATAGGGCGAGCATAATCAGTCAACAATAAAGGGGAAAAAATATTAAGTGAATAATACTAGAATGACCAAAAAAAAAAATATTCTAGTTTATGATTGAGCCAATAGTTTAAATAGGGGATCAATAGATCATTCCACAATCCTTTTAATAAACTCTAAACTACATGGGATTATTGATGATAAAAGAGATTATCCACTCAAAAATAAAAAGCAATTCCAAGTTCAACATCCACTTTGCTTACAATAAACATTGATGTAGAATTGCCTACCTTTGTGACATAATGGATTATAACAAGACAAAAATTTCATGGAGGTCTGAGTAAACTATTTACTCTTTTATAGTTAAATTGACCTATAAGATATCATTTTCTTAACTTAAGATGTCATCGCATGCATTGATGTGGGGGAATTTCAATCACTGAACTATGACTCAAATAGAAATAATTCAAGAGACTTGAATGGTTTAGTTATATCCCATCAATCATGAAAAAATATATGGATAAGATGCTATCAATTGAGACATAAAAAGCAATGCAAGAGTGTACAAGAAAGTTCAAGTGAAATTAATTTTCAATAAATATTATTATGCAAGAAAAAACCACTTTTATGAAAGCATTACAGAGTTTCATAATGAAATTAGTCTTAAGTTGAAATTATTCCAAGTTCAATCCATTACAGAAAATAGTTCAACTCTACAGATATGCAACTTTAGAATAAGGTCAATGTAAAAGAATAAGTTCTATAGAAGAAATGAAAAAAAACCAAAAAGAGGTTTTGTTACAGCCATGTTAAATGAAGGGCAACCAAGAAATAGATCATTAAATTTGCATATCCCCAAAAAATAAAGTAAGAAAAATTGCTAGTTTTATTAGACTAAAAAGAGATAAGTGTCTTGCATTATTACATAAGCTTAAATAAGAAACGTCAATAGAATTGATGGTTATCATTCTCAATAAAGGTAAGAAATGAAATATCATCATTAAGGACCATGAGTTCGAGGAACTTGTGGACCTGCTAACATCAATAATTTAGATACTTTGAATTATTAAAATAGTAATTTTGCCCAAAATCAAATTATTTATTAGATTATTATTACATATTAAAGTTTACTATCTCCAAGCTATTTAAAGATAAGTTAATAAATGATAAAGAATCATTGAATTTTTGTTACTTTTTATTAGAAAATCCCAATCTATTAAGTAAGAATGTGTATATTCCAAAACGATGTAATTGTATCTCCACAAAAAAGATGGGGGAGAATTTCTTTTCCCATGTAAGAGGCAATTCAGTCATGAATTTTTATGATAAAATAGTTCTCAAACACCTAATGTTGAACTATGAGTTAAACTGAAAGATATAATAAATATTAAAATTATTTAAATATGATTAAATTGATAAAATAATAATGCAATAAGTATAGCTTAAGTGAAATACATTATGAAATACAAATCATATAAAAATTATCAATTTTTAAGTAAATTAAATTTAACTAATTAAAAAGCTTAATTAAGGCTAGACTTACAACTCTTTAGAAAGTTAATCATTAGTATTATATAAGCATTTTTGCTTGTAAGTCTCTCTCTCTCTCTCTCTCTCTTTCTCTCTCACTCTTATCTCTCTCACTCACTCTCTCGATATATATATATATATATATATATATATATATATATATATATATATATATATATATATATATATATATATATATATATAAGCAATGCCTAGAGGTTATTATACGAGCTCTAGCAATACTCCTAATGTGCCAAACAATTCGAGTATCACACTCCATAAAGCAACCGTCGCTAGAGAGGGATTCGAATCTCCGACCTCAGGGGACTTACAACTGACATCGCAAATGTCAACAAATAAATCGGGGTACGCGGCACTTTATATATACATATATATATCCATGTGCGTGTGAGCACGCTGGCATGTGTATTTTAACTTAAAAAAAAATTAAGAAAACTGTAATATAATTATATAAATAGAAGTGAGTTTATAATATGCTTATCAATTTTTGAAAACTATTTTTTTTTGCAGCGAAGCTTAATTCCCTCTGCCGAGTCTCCATTTTGGCAACTATTTACATAGTTTCATTATTCTCACACCATACCAGAAAATTAGCATTTTAAAGTTTAAATGGAAAAGAAAGCCTCATGGCCGAAAGTTGTAGCTTACTTGTTGGGCATATTGGCATATTGGGCATATAAATTATATTCTAGACGCAGTAAGCTTTATCTGTAATAAACCAACATGAATTAATTTCTATTTAAAGTATTAATGCCAAAGATTTACTAGTTGAACAACCAGTTCTAACTTATGCCCACCAGTTCAATGCTATACCAACTTTTGCAGGCTAGACAGATCAACCATATACGGACTCCTAATTGAACTAATTGAGCCTGTCGGTCCAGTCAAACTTTCAAAACCATGGTTCCTACTTCTCCATAAATAAAACTATGAGCCTTTTTAGAAGTCAAACGATTTATAATAAACCAACACCTTTGACTTGAGCATAGACTTTGTTGCATAAATTGATGGGAGGAAATCTTTTATATAAAAAATATACACCAAAACATCCATTACGTTTTGGCCCATCGTGGCAGTTTGTGCTTATCCGGATGAACCGTTTATCTGGAAACGCAGACCGCGGGGTTCGACCTATGTTTGGCGTTAAGTTAATTGCACATACCAAAATTTTAAAATTAGTTAATTGATTCTAGAAAGAGTGGTTATTTCCAAGAAATTAAGGTTTTATTTGAATGTGATTGCTTTTTCATTGATGTATAAATATAAATTAAGAAATTTGTTTAGGAACAAAATGGTTAGATTAATTAAAGTTTGCAATAATATTTTCTTTGAAACTCTCAATTATCCTTTCAAATTGCTCTATTTACCTCCCTTTCATTATTTACAGTAATTTAACCTATTAATCATTTTGCGTATTTGTTCAACATTATATCTTGTTCAATCAAATAAATAACCCTAACTGCTCCATGAAATTCTTCTATTTTTTTTAGTATTATGCAAAATCACATAATGATTTTCATAATCATAAAACTTTCATGTCATGTGATAATGTCAGTGAAATATAGTATAAAGTGTAATCTACCGTAGTTGTAGTTGAGGCATTAGAAACTAATAGGCTCTAAAGACTATATGTCCTTTGTTGAAAAGAAATAAGTGGGCTTATTAGACAATAACTAATGCACCTCCCATGGGTTTCATCCTCATTTGAAGAATTCATGTTCCTTGCTTGTTCCTTGTTTAAGGCAAAGAACGTCATAGACGAGGTTCTAAGAGACTTTGTTGGGGTTACCTTAATTTACAATTGAATTTTGTGGACTTCAAAAATGCCCATTTAGCACAATGGCTATCCCACTTTCCAAAATATTTTATATTCTAAAGATAAAAATCAGATAATATGGAAGCATATTTAAGTGTTATGGTTTCTCTTATATGCTTATTCTTTATGACTGACTATACCTCGAGTCAATGTGAGCACTCTCAATTCAAGTTTTTAAATCGACCAATACACTTAATAAATAACTCAACTCTCAACTTGACTAATACCCAATCATATTTTTCAAATTAGTAGATAAACAAATTTAAATATTTTTAAAGAACTTGAAAGTTAAATCAATCAAATTTAAACATAATCTAATTTATTCATTGATTTTCTAGTCGTTCAAAAAATAATTTGTTAAAAATTCTATGTTTATACGATATATTATTTAAATAAAATCTAAATTAATTAAAACTGATATATTTACTTGTAAAATATTATAATATAATAAAAGTATGAATATAAATTTAATTCAACATCTTATTTTTTATTTCCATGAACTAATTTGTTAAGTGTTACAAAGCACAATACTCGAGAGTGCCCGTTGCTCTTGAAGTTATGACAAGCATTATTGATTAGATTATCATAACCATCGGTTGACTAAACAAAAGAGTCCAAGTGTTAATCCAAGCTCACCTCTAAACAACTTCCTTAAGCGCTAGATAACAAGGTGACTTGGTGAGGAAAGGATTCAGATGGCCTAAAAAACGTCAAGAAGGTTGAGACTAATAACTGTAAATGCAAAGTAGCCCAAATACTAAGCTCACTTACCAGTTTACTGAAACCGTAAGTAGATTTTGGCCTCAATGCAATAGAAATAAAAAGAACGCAAGTTATACAGTAGGCTTAATCAATCAGTTTAATACACATTGATCAAAAGTAATATAAACATCAACCCTATTATGTCATCAACCATAAAAGTCCGGTATCCTCCAAGTGTGCATATAGCTAATTTGATATTAAAGGTCAGCATGCTCAACTTGTTTGAAACTTTTGTGAGGATATCCAGAGGATTAAGCCACTAGGAAATCTAATGGTGGAATTTCGTAAGGTGGACTACTTGATCATATGATTCAATTTTGAGTTGCCTTCACATATCACCCCATTGTTAATTGTCTGCAGTACAATGGGCAAATCGCAACGATGGTTGGAATGTTCCTAGCAATTATTATTATTATTATTATTGTATGTAGCTTGTGTGATCATACTTAAAATATTAAATAATAGCGAGGCCCAAATGCATCACAGCAATACTAAACCAATGTGTGAAGCACACCGATACAAAGAACAAGCCTCATCACAGACTGACATCCAACTTCAGCATAGAACAACAAGAGTGGGTTCAACAAACAGCAAAAACAAGGCCGCATGGCAAATAAGCGGTTTTATGTCCCTGAAATAATATAATCTAGTCTTCAACAGGTGCTAATATTCGTTACATACATCAAGTAACCTGGCATCTAAATTTTACAGAAGTATCTGGTGCAGTAAGTTTAAAGTTTAAACAGACTTCATAGCAGCAATACTAGAAAATGGATCAAAAACAAAAGAAATTTGATAGTCCTGAAGGCAGTTTAACTGGCCAACATCTCATGTGGAATGTCGATACGAAAACGAGCCTACCGGAGAAAGACTGGGAATGGAATTCAGTGATCGAGTACATGCAACCACTAAATAATCAGCGAGGAGCAAATTTTTTATTAGTAAATAACATCCAAAAAACACTTTTGTTGCATAAAATACAACTCCAGAAAATCAGCGCCTTCTACGAGGCCCAGAAGATGAATGTCGACCAGGGAAGCGAGCAAATTGCAGCCTCAACCGGGCCGACTCTCGATCATGCTCATCAAAACAATAACCTGTGAAAAATGAACTGTAACTATTACAACGTGGCCCATAAGCTGATCCATATAGCATATCATTTGTGTTCTGATATATATATATATATATATATATATATCCACAAAACGAACATCAGTATATGTTTGCACAAAAATTGAAAACTATTGAAGGTAACTCAGTAACTTGGATGTAACCAGTAAATTCCAACAGATGTTTTCTTTTATATCAGACAATGTGTGGTACCTGTGGCAACCATGCCACGGCTAATCAAGGAAAGTTAACATTCAAGATCCAAATCTTAGATTGGCGCATAATCCCAGAAGTGCAATTGCAAATGAAGACATTTTATGGACAACTCATTAGACGAAGCTGGCAACAGCATCATGCATTGGAATGGAAGAAAAAATTACATCATAGGTAGACAAACTAATGTGATCCATAATGTGATGATCATGTAATTCTGACAAAAATAGAAGACTGCAGTATGTATCCGTGTTTCCTTTCTCAACCATTAAACTCCAAAGCAAAAGTATAATAACATGACCACCAGTTAGAATATCAAAATTGTACAAGTATCTCTCAATCTACAGAAATCTCTTTTATTTTTAAGAATATAAAATGGAAAACTGGCATCTGAAGATGCACATCCATGAACCTCTAGAAGTTGGTACATAAGTGATGCCATATGAAACCGGGCATCTGGCTGCACTGAAGTGTCATTATATATGGAGGAAAAAAAAAACTTAAAAAGATTCAAAAAGGCCACGACTTCAGCATAAAATCATCCAAAAGAAAAATCAAGCATGCTGTCACAGCCACTTCTCAGGGAAAGAATTTCATGAATAAATAAACTATTTATTGGTGTGAAGTCATTACTAGCGAAGGAAAAGGAGCAAAAGAAGCAATATCATGATTGCATAGAATTTCATGAACTATAATGGTTTATCACAATTATTTTACCTTGCAAAGCATCCAATGCGACCGCAGCGTGGCTAGGTGTAGTAAAATCAACAAAGCACAGCACAAACGAATCTCCTCCAGACTAAAGAAAAGTTGGCTTCATAAATGACAGGAAAAGAAAAACATAAAATAAGGCACCTTTTTGAAGCAAAAGGTCTACTTACCTGTTTAGAATTCTTGTTCACAAGTCTCACCTCTTGGAAACCTACAAAGGGACGAAAGATATCTGGAAAAAAGTAAAGGAACTGCAACAAAGACGATGAATCATGTGCAGTAACAAGCAAAGAAGTAATGAGATATGCTCAAATAAGAGAGAGATTCAAGGATACGAGAGACTTCTCTTAGTGTAGTGTCAGCAGGAAGGCCTTCCACAAACAATGTGTTTGATGTATCAGGAGGAAGAGGTTTTTCTATCCTTCCACTGTTGTATCCAATTACTCGGCTATCCATGCCTGTATGACCAGGCATGCGTGGCTCATCAACTGCATGGCCACTTATTCCCCCACCAATGGACCTTACAGGTTCAGCAACAACATAAGAGGGCAACTGAAACAGTCAAAATGATTTCAGTAGGTTATAAAGAAAATTTCAATCAAGCATAGAGCATACTATGAGAGTACCCCATTCCGCAAATAGGGATCGTTAGCTGAATTGATGGACACTGCATCTCTAATGACGCCAAGTGCTCTCCTATCTTCATTCAGTGGGTAGTAACCAAGCATTTCCGGAGCACCTGGCATATCTTTAAAAAGTTCTAATACATGGACATTACCATACATTTTTGCATGGGAGCAAACACTTGAAATGAAACATAAAACAAAAAAATGGAACAGAAAATTCCAATATTTCCAAAGCATGTTGAAGTTTTATAGCCAATTAAACAAGTCAAAAAAACTACAACAGAAATGTAATAACCATTTTGCCTCCTATTTTGTATATTTTCAAAAAAATAATAATAATAACAACATGCAATTGTGAGGTTTGTTTCTATAAACAAAAGTTTTACTTCAAAATTAGTATTAAACTAAACGGTGATAAAAAAATCAAACAGTTTCCTAAAACCAAAGATAAATACTAAAGCCAATACCCGTGGAACCCCAAATCAAGTTCTCTCATTTTTATCCTTTGTTTTCAGGCATCTAACTGCTCTGTCAATGAAAATCAACTGACCCACAGACCCTCCCTTCCCTCCTAGCATGCAGCCCGAGCGTCATTCTACCACCACTACCCCACTCCCAGCTCAATTGCTTCACAACACACATCAACCTCCCTCAAGTTGCTTCAACCTCTCTGTCTCCCTCTATCTTCCCAGCACTTCAGCACAGCATCATGTCCATCTCCAACCCACAAACCCACCTCATTCCATCTCTCTGTCTCTCTCTCTCTATTGTTTTCTCCCAGCCATCAAAATAACTTCAGCTCTCCCTAGTAAGTTCCTACAAATTTGCCCATGAACCTCCACCTAGCTGTCTCTACAACTTCTACCGCATGGATGTCACACTCCCATTGACAAACTCATACCAAGATTTCAACACCACAACACTCACTGGACCTCTCAGCGACTACACCACATTTGTCTCTCTACCCTTCTCTCTCTCTCTCTCTCTCTCTCTCTCTCTCTCTCTCTCTCTAGATAAGTCTTCCCCTTACCTCCCTTTCTCCCTCTATCAAAGAAATTCTTTTCCATTTCCTCTCTCCCTCTCCCTATGTGTGTGTGCATATCTGCATCGAAAATGTGTCTGCATTGTTCCTGAGGAGATCTGATGGTCCGAAAGAAAATAGTACGACAAACAAGGGCCCCCGAACGTAGACCAGGAGGCTCAATTATCTGACTGGATGTAGCCATCCAAGCCAAGGTCGAAACCAACTGAGCCACGAGGTGGACAAAAAGACGGCCAAGTGATCTGAAACCGAACCCCTCGGACTAAAACGAGACAAATAGGCATCCGAGCCAACCATTACAAGGATGCCGACCAAAAGCAATAGCCCACCTTCTGGTACATCTGACCAGAGGAAAGATCCAGTTCCAAAACATCACCAACCATCCCACGGACGCACTCGAGGCTACTCAACAGGGAACGAGAATTAACAATACAACAACAAGTCCTGTAGTTATTCCTCGGGCTCTCCTCGTTGAGGAGCAAGCTACATATCAAGTTATAGTGATTCAACCTCGGCTCGACAGTTCAGCATCGTTTCGCAGACAGGAATTCCTTAACAAGGACTAAGGGTGGATAGCCGAACAAGATCAGCCGATCGACAACATCTAGGCGACTGAACCAGTCCTGCAGACCTGAAACAAATCGAGATCAACCGACCGGCAACACAGAGTAAGCCTACCCGGCCGTACTGGTCCTAACAAGCAGAAGCCAAACATATGCTCAACAGAACAAGCCAGAGAACAGTCGTGCAATAGACTCATATATGTAAAATACCTAGAATATCCTTTACAACCTTTATTAACGCAGTGGTAGAAATGTAATATCACCATATTGCACTCTCTCTCCCTTATAAATAATGAGATCATTTCTAAGAGCAAATACACCCAATTTTAGGCAAAAAAAGATTGAAAATGTAAACATAATTGATACAATTTGTTGTTTGTCTATTGTTTACTGTTCTCTGTCTCTGTTATTTCTTATGCTCTATTCCTTAGGGTATGTTTCACATACAAATTAGGATTAACCATCCTAAAAAATGCCATAAGCAAGAATCAAACCACAGACGAGCAAAAGTGTAGCCCACCAAGTAGAAACTCACAACAAAGACACTGATAACATGAAGTGCACCAGTGTGTTTGCGTATCAGTAGATCCAGCACTTGAAGGATCAAATATTGGATGTCATATGAGAGAAACTAGCGCAGGGAAGAGAGCAGCATCCCCGAGAGGAAGGGTCGGCGCCCAATGACCAAAGAGCCCCCTTAGTTTCGGAAAGAGGAGACTCCCAATACATCGATAACATTGGGTCAACATCAATTGATCGACATCATTCCGGGCATATTGAGGCGCCTTGACAGTCAAAGAATGAGTTCTTTCGGATCTCTGAGGTTGAGCCCCCAAAGAGGTTTAAAATACTGATACTAGAGTCCTATAAGGGCAGGACCGATGCAACCGACCACAACCTCGTTTGATTCGATTGTGCCTACTGAGAATCACTTACATGGTGAAATGTTGTCTCTTCTTTACCATGCTGAGGGGGTTGACCCTCAAGTGGTTCAATGCATTACTGCTGGAAGTGATTGCCTTATTTGATGATTTGAAGGGAATAATTGCGGTGCAGTTTGACAGGGTCCAAAAACCATAAAAATTTTCACAAGCCCCCTTGTAGATCTAACAGAGACAGAACAAGAGCCTTCACTCATTCATCATACATTTCTCGAAGGAGATGTTGGAAGTTCGGGACCTGAAACCTACAATAGCTCATGTCGCTGTAGCTTGAGAACTGAAGGAAGGGTCATTCTGATACACTTTGGGCTTGCAACGATAGAAGAAGCTTGTCGAACTGTTGAAATTAGTCAACAGTCACATATTGGCAGAAGAATACAACTCCCCCGCATCATTCAGAACTGAGCAAGCCAACTGACATCATCCAAAGAGATTGGACCGTAGCGAAAGCTGAGAACTAAGACATATTACTCACCGCTCGGCTCAAGACCGCCTCGAAGACTCACAAATACACTTGAATAACGAAGAAACCAACAAAGCACCACCAAGGGAATCGGACCTGATATCCTGACCAGTGTCGGGCCCAACAATGAGAACGTGTTATCGTTCCAACTTGTATTTTATTATCAAATTCATAAAAATGGTTAAGTAAAATTTGTTTCTAATTATGCACATAATCCGAGGTCTGGCCGACACTCAATGAACTTTAAAAATACATGCAAATGATCGACAAAGTCTGACTAACACTCAAAGAACTCGAACTGACTTGTCGACCGTGATTTCACCCAAGCAATAAAACAGACAGCAATACGTGACGTTCGATCAGTAAAATTTTTCAAAACCGACAATGACGAATAATGATTGATTAGTAAACATTTTCTAAAATTAACAGCAGCGAACGATGTTAGATAGAAATTACTAAAATTGACTGACTATGACGATTAACTTTTGATCAACAAAATGCATGAGAATCGACCCAAACACTCATGCATCATAAAAACTTATATCTCATATAGCTCGAAGCGGGTCAAGCTCTGGTGGTGATTCTCTTCCCATTAGCGATAAGATCGAAGAGGAGTAGCATATGAATCACCATAATAGCAAGTCTCAATGGTAACCCCCATAAAGACTACGACAAGATCTGCTAAATATGTCGGGCATAAGATGTTACACGTTCATAGTGATGACCTAACCGAGCGACCGAGACAAGGAATTGTAAGATTTGAGTCAGGTTGTAACTCTCCTAACTGAAGACATTCTTCGGAAAAAGTTGATCCATCAATCATCACAAGCACTCGGCAAAAGAAAAATAAAATGCGCAATAAAAGTAAAGCACATAAACTGAAGGTGAAAACTAACTCAAAGCTTTACTTTATTTCATGACAAAAAATTCCTACATGTTTCTTTACAAGTGTTTAAAAAGAAAAAGAAATTTTCCTCAAGTTATAGGTGAAGTCGAAGATGAGTCACATTCACCTCCTCCGTCTTCCTCATCCACTTCCTCGCCCTCCTCCGAGTCCCAAAGTTAAGTAACAAAGTTATCCATGTCGGCCCACTCGGGGGAAACTAACTTCACATTTATCATCCGGCCAACAACGAATGACATGCCAACAGCAACTCTGACAGTCTGAATACTTCATCCTCAGCCATAGTCGCCCGTTTTTATGTTGTGTTCAACCTATCCTTGGCCTTGGCCTTGGCCAATTTTTCCTCAGCCTCCATAAGAACTGTTGACTGAAAGTGTAAAGCATTCCAGGACATCAGCTAATGCTAGGTAGTTATCTGGCCCACAACCAAGAGATTTTGTTCATGAACGATCTTCTCAAAAGCATGGGAACATTTGAAGTCGGCGATGGTCAAGGGGTATATAGTTGTAACAGGGAACCCGAGTACCAAACCCGCCTCAAATCGATCAAATTGAATCGATCATCAAAGCTAGTGCTCACCTTCGCCCACTTTCCCTACATCAGAACCCATGAAAGAGGGGGAGGGAGGAGTTGAGACACTCAAATAGGTTACTGGAGCTTTTTCGTTGTGGCAGCACTCCTCTCCTTAGTAGTTTTGTTGGTTCAGACTCGGACTTAGGTTCACTCAGAGCAACGAGAGAAGGGTGATTAGCTTCATTTCTAGCTAAAAACTCAAGAAATGTCGGAGCGGCCAACCGAGGATCCCACTTCCGGTCTTTCTGTCGAAACCTCCCCCTCAACACCACTCAACTCCAACCGGCCTAACATCCTCTCAGCTTCTCGACATCGTGCACCCAAAGGACTTACGACCAATAGAGAGCTTTTAGTAGGCATCGTAGAAGCTCTTTTTTCTATAAGAATTAGCTCGCCAGTGGCGACCCTTTAGGAAACAACAGAAGACTCAGACACATAATAAATCAGCTTTCCACCTTCAGGATCTTTGCAAGCACGGACCGCCAAAGGTAGTTGCCGACCTGCTACTTCCACAACCTTGGGGCAGGAGGTTCCAGCTTGAGCGGCCGCACGAGCATACTTCTTCGTAGCTGGGGCAGTAGATGATGCCTCTTGCTCGACCTCTCAAGCATCAGAGGTCGCTCAATCTACCTCAGTCATTCGCTCAAATGCCTCCGGTTGCATCACCCGATTGAAAATTACCGGATCAAGATATTGGTGGACCAAAAGTTGTTGTCCTTCGAACCCCTATTGAAAATTGCTTCTGCCAGTACCCAATCTGGTACCTTCTTCTTGGACTTGGCAAGAGGGCCCTAGGACGGAACATTCTGGATGTCCTAGCCTGGAAGAGAAGAACAGATGTAGAATCGAAGCTTCCAGTCCTTCACCATATTTTCCAACCTCAACGGCTGAAACCTCCCAAGAGAGACAAATTGTACGTAGCCTTCTGGACAAACCTGGAATAAGAACAGGTAGGCGATGAGCAATTTCGACCATGGAATTCTGATCAGTGGCAAAAGATGTCAAAGGCCATAATGACGGCAATGGAATTCGGTAGGATCGGAGCACAAATGACTCTGTAATAGCTGAAGATTACACACAGCTTAAGACAGATTCAACCTCAAACCAAAACGAAATTGATCTCTATAGAAAACGAGATGGCATACGGAGTAGTTGCTTAGTCTTGTTGCTCAACGACCAACAGCCGATCCACCTCACCTTGTGTCATTGTCGATCGGTCAATTGAGAAGATCGACCGAAAAGTTTATGGAGTATATTTTGGTGACATCAAGACAAAATGTAAAAAACATAAAGTCAAAAGAGCAAAGGGAAAATAGCAGTAAAACCATAGTGTCAACCCAGCCACTAAGCCTTATATATAGGGTAACAAAAGAAGCGAAGCCGTCGCACAAGAGCAAAAACAGAATCATACAGTAATTTCGAAAACGCGTTGAAAATGATCACATCAACATAGAATTCTAGAAGGAAAATTAAATTTTATTCCAAAAATAGACGTTAAAAGTAACACTCAAAAACTACTCCAAGAGGAAATATTTTACAAGGGGATTGTCTGCCGCTTCGGTCAAGACATAAGCCCTGTCGATGCAACCTTTCTTACAGAATTTTTACCCCAAATAACAAGTTCACCTGATCTATCTTGCCTTGAGCCCAAAGTATGAGGCATGTATCCCGGATATCCGACAATTCTTGGCGAAGAACGACCATCTCCTCCATTCTCTAATTTCTCCACACGAGCTAGCAGCTCACGTAATCTCCTCCTCTAGTTGAATCCCAACCGACCGAGCAAAGGAGTTCTCAATCTCGTACAGGTGGCGAGCAAGCAACCAAGAGAATGTTCAACGTCCATTAGTTATTTCCCTGCAGGCCACGCAAGTGCTGCCTAGAAGGTTAATCCCACCATTTGGGCGCACAGTCAAATTCTCCTCAACGTCTGCCGGAGGCGAGTCATTACTCAGGTTTATCGATTAGCTGCATCAAAGGCAATGTAAGGAAAAAAGAGACAAAAAAATCAAAATCTAACAAGCAGGGGAGCCTCCTCATACCAAGGAGTGATCCAACTAAGATGATGTAAAGAACATGGCACCCTCATTGGGTGGCGTCAAAGTGCTAATAACTTTTCGCAACCTGAGCAGCTACTAAGCATCAGTAATTCTTGTGACCCCTTCGGTCGACAGGTTTTGTGCCCCAACAGAAGGTTGAGCCGACAAACTTATGGTAAGGTCGATTGTCCGAACATTCCTCTACTTGGCACGGAGGAACAAATCAAGGAACTGACCCGCCAGCTCAAACACTTTTCTTTTCCTAACAATGATTTTCTTCTTATTTTCACGGTTCAAGCGGTAAGAAGCATTTCTTTACAGGGGATTGATTTGATGTCGTTCTCCATAACGGTGCTTGGAAGCAACTAGTTCACACAAGAAAAAATGAAAGTAAATATGGAATGTCAATGAATCCTGACACGGCTCATTTATAAGGAATAAAGGCGTGAAAATTAAGAAAATTCAATTGTTGAATAATTTATTTAGAATGAATACTGTCTATTTTTTTATATTAATTTTTTTTATTCTTATCATAGCGTCACTTTCCAGAAGCAGAAAAATCAAGAAGTCAAACAAGCTCATCACAAATCGAGCGATAGGCTCATATATGTAAAATACTAGAATATCCTATATAACCACCATTAAAGCAAAAATAGAAATGTAATATTATCATGTTATACTATTTTCCTCTATAAATCATGTCATGTACATGGACGGGAATATACACCTGATTTTCGCAAAAAAAAAGTCGAGAGAGATTAACATGATCGACACATTTTACTTTTATTACTATTCAATCTTCTCTCCGTCTTTCTTTCTCTCTCTCTATCATTTCTTACGCTCTATTCCTTACGGTATGATTCACGGAAAATTCAAGATTCAACATATATATATATATATATATGTACTTGTGTGTATATATATATATATATATATATATATATATATGTATGTGTATATATATATGTATGTATATATATATATATATAGAAAGATAGAGAGTACATATAAAAAAAGAGAGAAACTTATAGAAAAAAGAGATTTGAAGGAAAAAAGAACGAAAATAACATAAAAAAGAAAAGAAAAGAATGAACATAGTTAACTCGTCAATAGAGAAGAACATGAAAGAATGCTCTTCTCTTGAACGCATAAATCTCATGTTCAAGAACCCAATGAGAACGTTAATGATGAAATGAGACACCATAAGCTCTATTTATAATAAAAAAATAATACACATGGGACCTGGAGGGGAAGAATCCAACCATATCAAAAAATAGATCACATCTTAAAAAATGTGACAAAATTCAAACTCACCATCAGACTCGTAACACATAAGCATTTCTTTGTAAATTAAAAGAAATAACAATATTAAATAAGTATTACATGCACTCTAATGACAAAAACCTCTTACACATAATTGAGAACTAATTTCAAGCTTTACACACATAACATGATGACATTCGAACTCAATTGAAATGCCTTGAAAAACATGCAAACACATATTGTTGGTGAATCGAGATACGTGCAAATCATCAAATATCAAATGTCCGTGTGTGCTCTGATAAGTAGGCTAAATGTTCAAAATTAATATAAGAAAATATTCTAGGTGGATAAAAGTAAAAGAAGAAATTAGATTTCCTACCGATCAAGAAGCATGTAACTTCTATAAAAGCATGCAATCACTTTCGAAGTTTTGAAATCTCTATACTAAATTTTGTTATTAATGTATAATGCTTGCGTGTGTAAGAAACTGAAGTTTTGTTTAGTGTGACCTATCAAATCTCTTTTTGCAATGTGAATCTTAATTATTACTAAAATTTAACTTTGGCTTACAATTCTCTTTGTTGAGTTTTATTATAGGGCAAAAATTAGATTATTTTTTGGAATAAAAGAAATGTTTAACATTTATAATTAAAAATAGCCGATTTTGCTAAAATTTTGTAAGTTTTCATTATGCAGACAAAACCAAAGTTGCAGTAACAAAACCTAGACCCTAAATCATTCAAAACTACATTTAGATCAGAGCTTATGATTGTGCCATCATGCTCACTAAGAGTATGACAACATACTTTGGTCAATCAAAAATAAAAGAAAAGATGCAACTAAAAAAAATTTGAAAATATCATGATTATTAACAATCGCAATGTAACTTCCCAAAAAAAATATAAATTACATTACCACATGTGATTGAATGTTATCGATGTATAATGTGAAGAAATTTTCAAGTTAGAATGTGATATGATTTGACTCAGAAATCGTCACGAATTTTTCCATAAATTAGGGTAAAGTAATTATTTTTTTAGTAATTTAAAAGAGTCAACATAAATACAAAAAACACCTACTGTTCGAGAAGTAGGTAATTTCTCCCAATTCCTACAATTCGAGAGAGATGAAATCTCTCCCACTCTAAAACTAAAACTCACCACAATAATCTTATGCATAATCCTAACCCTAGCTATTAAACCCTATTTATACCAACAATAATAATAATAAAAGATCAATTTGCCCTTAGACTAATAAAAGATAAAATTACCCTTAGGTCGCTGTGTAACAATATCCCTCTCTCGAGAAGACACATCGTCTTCAAGATGAAAAAAAATGAGGGTGTTCCTCGACCACAGCCGTCTCTGTTTCTTCATCCCCCATCTCCTCGTCACACACTATAAGAACTTGTAATGTTCGATCTTTGCAATGGGGTCTGGGGGCAAACTTTTCATCAAATAGAAAAAATAACCCCTTGGCTCGTCTATCGTGAATCTCTGTCTCTGTAAGGTGCTTGAAGTTGACCACTGAGGCCCATATTCATCTCCTTTAGCGCCTCCCCCTGAAATGATACCAAGTAGATCCTCGGTGTCAAGGTCGTCGAGAAACTCTTGTAAAATCTTTACATGGTGCCGCTTTTGTTGTTCTTCTTCATATGGTTCTTCTCTTCTAACATCTGAGCAAGCTCCATTGTCTCCCTCATTCCCTGCTGTCTCAATAGTCTAGTAGTGCCCGTATGTTGGGCTCTAGGCCCTTCATAAAATTTTCCTCCAACCTTCAAAAATCCCCCTCAACCGTCCACAACAACTCAAATATCTCCTTATATTACATAACAGTCCCCTACTAAGTCAAAACATAGAATTGCTCGTGTAGGCATCCTTCCCGAATGGGTAGGAAATGTTCTAACAAACAATCCTTAAATTCCTCCTACAAACAAATCAAGTATCTAGCCTCCCCTCCACTGAACCCAGGCTAGGATTTTTCCCTCCAAATATAACCCTACAGTCATGAGTTTCTCCTCCAAATCTAGCACATTCACAGTGAATTATCGCTCTATCCTATACACCCACCAATGTGTCTTCCCCCTCAAAGATTATCATCTTCAACTTTATAAACCCTAGTGCCTCCACTCAAACTTCTTATCCCTTAGCTATTTCTTCCCATGTATGAGGGTAAAATTCCCTCCTCTGTTCATAGCCAATCCCCTCCCTGCTTCTCAACTTTCTTCTTCGTGCTCCTCCATACCTCTTGCATACCTATTCTCCATGTTTTAGCTCAACCGCCTCCATCAAAATCTCTAATCCATCTTCAATCAGATCCTTGAGAGGGGGTTCTTGATGTGGGATGCTTTCCTCCTCTTGTTCCATTCATTTGAACTCCTTCCCTTTCAATCTGGCCATAAAATCTCTGGTCAACCCTTAGAATTTGCAAATTGAACTGCCAACGACGTCTTAGATTGCATCTCAAAAAGCTTCCTTATCATCTCCTCCACGCTCCTGAATTGATTTTTCATTAAAGGAAGACATTTTTTCTATAGTGGAAAGCCTTTCCTCTATCTCGAATTTAAGTTTACTTATCTCTTTAATTTCTTCTACAAATCATCTACTGTTTTTTACTATCAACTCTCCCAGAATAATTTTTTATCAAAATAGAGAAACCTTATACTTTATCCAATCATCACTTTCCAGTTAGCTCAAATCACGACTATTTTGTGAGGTCAAGAAGAATATTGCAGGGCCTCAATACCATCTTCCCAGCTAGCCTGACTGAACCCAGATCGCAACTATATCATGATATTCTCATCACAATATGTAGTGATCTCACAGTTTGCTCCCAACCAACATGGTTGCCAGAGTATCATAAGATGAGTCCACTGTACGCCATGTTTGCTTGATTGTGACTATATCACAAGAATGAAAATCAAACGCTCTATATATCTCGGTTCAACCTTTGCCTTATCCGCAAAGATAAAAGAAAAGTTTTGGATCTATGTAAGTCGTGATCCCGTCGTTGCCTTCCCAACAAACTCTGATTGCGACTGTATCGCATCCACGGAGTGGGAGGAAAAGATCGGGTGTTTCGGTTCTCTATGAGCGGCTATCCCATTGATGCCTTATCTGCCAACTTTCTCTATCGCGAGCCTGTCGACACTTCTTAGGCTCGATTGCGACTCTATCACACAAACGGATGTAGGAAGATGAGAAAGATGGGAGATTCGGATCACTATCACGAGCTCGATAAGTAGAATCGATGTGAAATTATTTTCAAGCCACGATTCTTTCTTCTTCCCAAATCAAAATACTTTGATACCAATTTGATCGATTTGATGTAGAAATCAGCGCTATTTTTCTCAGAAATTAAGGCAAAGTAAATATTTTTCTTTAATAATTCAAACAACTCAACACAAATACAAAGATAAACATCTACAATTCAAGAGATAGGCGATCTCTCCTAATTCCTACAATTCAAAAAGTAGGAAATCTCTCCCAAACTCTAAACCTAAGACTTACAATCTCATGCCTAACCCTAACCCTAAGCTATCAAGCCCTATTTCTACCCAACAATAATAATAATAAAGACTAACTTGCCCTTATGCTAATAAATGACAGTCCTTAGGCCAGTGCACAACATAATGATTATTAGGAAAACTTCTTAGAGTAACACCATCTATCTATTTTTTAAAGACTTGAATAAGCCAAAGTCAGGTCATGTTCACACATTTTGGGAAGGTGTTGCAAGTAAATTTAAATCCATTTGGATCAGCCTAAAACATAAACAGAAAAGAAAATTGTTAATCAAAGAATATAGAGACCAATTTAACAATCACTTGTAGGGTAGCAAAAAAAGTAATTCAAGTATGTTTTGCATACTATGACAAATTTATCGAACTTGTAACTAAACATGAATTTTCTCAAGAAGAGTGTTATCAGTGTTCTTCTATTAAAGACTTGAGCGCTAGGACTGACTTAAGCTATAGTTTATTGAGAACCCAGAATGTGTCTTAATCAAATCATTTACTATTGAGGCAACTCAAATGAAAATTTTTTAATACTGCATCTTGCTAGTTGTGGGTTGCTTTAATTTTGGTGTTTGATTTTTGCATTTTGCTGCACAAAGATGGCGTTGGCGTTTTGTCGACTTTGATAGTTCAAAGAAGATAACATATTTGTATCCTTCAATTGTATCAGTTTTATCTAATCTCTCTTGATTTTGTGTTTATTTGTTTTTAAACAAAGGAGTCTATGTAATCTCTCTTGATAGGGTTGGTGTGGATCCAATGACGAATAAAATTAGAGAGAGTCATCTTAGATGGTTTGGTCACCTTAAACGTCGACCATCTAATGATCTGGTTAGAAGAATAGACGTTTTAGATTTGATTTATGTTAAGGGCAGAGGTAAACCTAGGTAGACTTGAGCATATTATATAAAAAATGATCTTAATTTATTACAATTAAATGATAATATGACACTAAATAGAATGCAATGGAGAAAAAGTATTCATATAGCCGACCCCACTTAGTGGGATAAGGTTTTGTTGTTGTTGTTGTTCTTATCAATGGCGGGGTTGCTATGATTTTGGTGTATTTGTAGGTTGGCTTATTATGATTTAGGGATTTTGGTCTTCTATGTGCAGAAATTTTGTGAGCTACTCTTAGGAATTGGTGATGGTACATTATAAGATATATGAATATATGTTATTTTTGGTAAGGTAATGGTGTAATGCATGCTATATGAAATGTGGGTTTCAATGGCATTACTTTTGGCAATGTTATGGAGAGCAATGATGTAAAAAAAACAAAACAAAGAGCTCGACCGATCACTAACACTGATTCATATAGTTGTCCCCACTTTGTAGTCATTGGACGTTGTACTAACTGGTCTTAAAGCACATCTGACACACTCAATCACAGATATTACATGGTCTTTAAAACCCACACGACACACTCAATCACAGATATTACCTAGTCTTAAAGCCCACGGGATACACTCAACCACGGACACTACTTGTTCTTAAAGCACCTAACACACTCAACCACAGACACTACCTGTCTTAATTCACACTCGAAAGACAACCATAGAGACTATTCGGTCTTAAAGCACACCCAACACACCCAATCACAGATACTACGTAGTCTTGCAGCCCACACGACATACTTAGCCCTAGATACTACCTAGTCTTACAGTCCACATGATACACTCGAAAGACAACCATAGAGACTATTCGGTCTTAAAGCACACCCAACACACCCAATCACAGATACTACGTAGTCTTGCAGCCCACACGACATACTTAGCCCTAGATACTACCTAGTCTTACAGTCCACATGATACACTCAAACACAGATTCTATCAATCCTAAAGCTAAAATTTCTATATGACTATCAAATAGAGTTAGTGATCTAGGATGGGCAATCTATGATAAAATGGTCTCAATGAGTTATACATCGATTGCTTGACCTTTTTAACTTTTGATACCATTTTTCTTTACTCTTTTAGTTACAAGACAAGCGTGATTTTATAATTTTTTTCAACTTTCTTATATTCATGATACATCAGATGGGTAAAAAAAAGGAAAGCAGTATATAAGTCAGTTGTGAGAGGGAGCTGAAAATTATATTATGTAATCTATGACTAAAGGAGATCGAAATATGCAATAAAACAATCGCGCATTTCAAAAAAAAAGATAAACAAAACATAAATAAATATTTTCATAAAAAACAAGAAGACTGTATAATAAAATCCAGTTTACGAAAAAATTAGATCAACTCAAAAAGGACTAGAAATTGTGAAATAGTGAAAGAGATGGGCAAATGATTAGATTGAGACATTGTTAAGAAAATAATCGATACATCAGAGTAATGAAGTAACAAAACTTTCAATAAATAGAAAATATTATAAGAATTTTATATATGCCATAGTAATTGAACTATGATTTTATCAATTGTAGGTTCTGCCCCATACCAAAAGTTTAGGATTTCCAATGCCTCCACTCAATACATTCATGACCCGTTTATGAGGTGTTAAATTTGAAGAGATGTAATAATAATATTATTATTTAGGAAAACATTGCGTCTTAGATTCGAGATATCCAAAGAAATGAGAATTTTAAAGCTCTTTCCCGATAAAAGGTACCACCTTTCTGATTTTGCACGCAACTGTCAAGTAATCATAGGGAGGAATAATATATTCAACAAAAGACGCACATCATCATAGAGTGTTATCGAGAGAGCAATGAGCATATGAAGAAAAGTGGGTCATACTCTGAGATATGCCGACATATTCCTTAGAAAAGCAGATAAGGATAGTTGTTGCAACTACAACTCTACATGATTTTATATGAAGACATTCATCTCAGGACAATGCTGATTTTGGAATCATATATGAAGATTTAACATGCATAGTTGTAGAAACATTCGAACATCAGACAAGAAAATCATTGTTTTAGGAAGCCTTTGGTGTTAATGATTTGAACACACCCGTTGGGAAAGGCATTCAAAAGATAATCCAATTGAGAGAAGAAATTATAAACGTTTTAGTGAATTCATCGAGTATAGTTAATTAATGTGTTGTAGTGTCGTCTAGTTGATGCTCACTATTTCAGATGTATTGAGGATTATTGATGTCTACATTCTCTTCCATGTTTTAAAATATTAAATTTTAAGGTTATTATTTTAAATATGCATATTTCTCCTTATATGCTTTTTTCAGGTTGTGAACCCTAATAATTATTATATTGTTTGATTGCATATATAATCTAATTTGTCGATAAAAAGAATAATGTATTACAATGTCAGGAAAAAAAATTCAAGGCTATCAAGTAATTCAAAAGTTTTGTACTGTCATTTTTGTATACAATGTTCTGAATACACATCAAGAAAAGAAGACAACTATGAGAGAATTTATTTCTGTCCTAGAAATAAGACACGTGAAGACTGTAAGGTTTTTCAACGGACTGATAATATAGACTTCATTGCATATAGTGACAAATTCATGAGAGATGTTACGGATAGAAAATTATATTGAAGACTTGATCTTCTGGACATGAAGGTGAACATTATTATAACATAACTTTTTATTTTTGCAATTTTTATTATTGTGATATTATGCATAAAGTAATGACCTAATATTAATGTATTCGACAAATTGGACTCCTGACGTGTTTTATGTACTACTAAAGTTGTTTCTATTAGTCTTCTACAATTATTTTGAAAATTACAATCATTAAGCTAGTTTACATCTGGAAGGGCATAACTGTCTTTTTTATCAGAAACAGATGTAGCAAAGCAAATTATCCAAACAGATAGACTCTTACTCCAGCAATAGCTTTCTGACAGCAATTGTAAAGTCTTTTTCCCAAGAAGCAGCTTTACAGCTATTTTTTTCCAAAAGCAGCAAACACCTCAAACGCACCCTTAATCTTTTAACTCCTCCAACTTGATTCAAAATAATCCCTCGCCTCTCCAAATTTGATCCAGATTATCAAACAAAGGAACTAATTTGAATCATATTTAAGAAGAAAAAAAGGCTAAATTGAACATATAAAATCATTAAGATAAAAATGGCCAATAAACAAATTGTTCAAGACCAGTTTGACATTTTTTCCCGGTATTGAGATGAAATTAATCCTTACTAAATTGTTGTGTTATTCAATGCATAGTTTTCAAGCACTTAGGAGGCCTTGGCAACTACATCTCCTTGTACGATGTAAAACCAAAATCTTCCATCAAGTAATTTTTTACTTGTTCATGTTATTAATTTTTTTAGTGCAAATATGAAGGTGCGTATAAGTGTTATATATATTTAATTCCTTTTTACAATAAATCTTGATCATCGCTAAAATTCAATGTGCTCATTATTTCTTTCATCAAATTTCATATTATAGCAAAATTAAATTATTTTTTAAAATGAAGTGTTTATTATTTTTAGTAAAGGTAACAAACATTAGCTAATTGATTGATGCCTAATTTTTATGTTTTTTTACCATGGATCTCAATTTATATTACACTAACAAGTTGTTAACCCTAACAAATCTTACATTTACTATTATAATTTGTTATTTATTTTTATTACTATTTAAAAAAACTTAACAAAGTACATAAAAATAATAACTTCTCCGCAAAGCTTTATAGAAAAAACTTAAACATAGGAAAACAATACACTCCGACGCAAGATGCAAAGGTTCTAAATTTATTACATTAAAAATTCTTATTATAAAATTATAATAACCTCATAAATCAAAAGTTTAGAATATAATCAGCATTCTCAGAATAACACGCTTATGTGACAAGCAATGAATCCTACTATTACCGATTTAAAAACAACTTGACAAGAAAAACTTGAGAACACCAAAAAATTTTCATATTAAAATTAAATAGAACAACCTATTAGCCAAAGATCACATAAAAAAACAAACCAAAACATAATCCACAAAATTTAGTCATACACATGCTAAGAGATCTAATATAAAAGACACAAAACCAGGAGTTTGAAAAAATATAAACAATTTAACTCGTAAAAAGACAATAAATCTTAAAACTAACAGCCCACAAGTTATGTTAGACACAATTTAATCGAGTTCCAAACTTGAATGTTAAAGCTTATTTTTTTCCGTTTCCAAACATGATCTTTGTGCTGCATGACACATGTCAGTGCCATGTGCTTGATCTTGTCAAAGACACTCACATCCAGGTTGTTGGATGGAACATACAACAAATTCCTCAGACATGCCCACTGTTGCTTAGTACAACAATTTTGTCCCCAGCAACGTTCAACAACAGCAAATGGGCGGAAAAATTTAAAAAAACAAAGTCACGGCAAATAAGAAATAAAAAAAGGATAATCAAAATACATCAAATAAATGGGCATCCATGAGTTAACAGAGTGTTCAAGAATTCCAAGAGTAAATTTAAACTATAAGATGAGTTCTCATACACAAAGGAATATGAAAATTGCTCATACTCTATGAGAAGAAGACTCCCCAAACCGAAAACATATGAAAACAACAACAAGAAGCCTTTATCCCACTAAGAGAGGTCAGCTACACAAATCCTTTTTCTCCCCAAACCATAAAAATATGAGAACTAAGAAAATAATGGAAGAAAATAACCACTAAGCTAATTCGACTCCGGTTGTCTTCTGTATAGATACTCCAAAGACCGTGCTTTGCTTTAAATATTGAACTTAATTATAAAAGATTTTTTAATGAGCCCAACAATATTAATAAATTCTGCAAATTTTCTGATATCAAGATAAAAGTCTTTTTGTTCAAGATATTTGTTGTATGGTACATACGGTAAACTGTGTTATTTCTTCATGTGTTTGGTATTTGAGTTTGTTTAGTTAAGCTAAATAATATCAATGAAAATAACTCTCCATTATAGAATTTTGAAAGAGGGTTGTTTGTTCAATGTATGGGAACAAACGAGTTTCTTGAGGTAGATATAATGTATATTTAAACAGATTTTTTTGGGAAGTCGGAAATGTTTTGTAGATGAATACTGACGGATTAGAAGTGAGAAATAGTGTGGTATACGAGAAATTTAGTGGAACGAGTAATGGAATTTGTGGAGAATGAGAGAGTAGAAAGAGAGAGAAAGTGAAAGGACTAGTGAATAAAATTAGCGGAGTTAGTGAGTGGGAAGAAAAAGAATGGCTGGAGGGAAGGAAAAACAGAGAAAAAAAGGAAGAACAACTGTGCGAGAGGAGAGAGAGAATGAGAAAGAGAGAGAAAGCATTCAATTTTCCAGACTGCAAACTAAGTCAAACGATTTCGACCATGCCTTACAATGGTGTTCAAATAGGAGCACATATATTAGCAATCACTATGTCATTGAGTTGAATGTAGTAGGTAAGCATCCTCAAGACAATAGCCATCCGATGAAGAACTAATATCATTATTTGAGCCACGTGTATAGGAATGACTCAAAAAACACCCAAAAAAATCAATCTCAAGTGGCAAATAAAAGGCTTTTGATTCACAGCAAGAATTATAGTGTTTTGCTGCTTCATAATGGATCTCATACTTTTACTCCACAAACTCTAATAAAACTACATTAAATAGATTAGTAAGTATAAACAATAACCTTCAAAACAACAAATTATGATGTAAATTTCATGCCAGTTGCTAAAAACAGAGTTTGACAATCGTGTATCTAAAATAGCCTCTACAGTTTTTTTCATTTTATATTGAAACAACAAGTCTTTAAAACTCAATTCAATTTAAGTTTCAGTCTCAGAGAAAAATTTTCATTACCAATAATTCTGATAGTTTTGTTGCTTTCAATGGTTTTGATTACTTGTAATTATTCAACATTATAAAAAATACAGTAAATAATAAGGATCATCTAATTGAGGTTCAAATTACATATGAGATTTAATGAGACCAAAATGATAGAATTCTAGTACACGTATACCGACAACTCAGAAATTTTAGTGAAGTTTGATTAAAAGTACCCGAATTTCAGGCAAACTCAAGAACTCTGCATAAATCTTGGCTGAAACACAACCAAAGCTGCAAAGTTGTGGTTGACACTCCCAAAACTACTTGAAACTAGAAATATTAACGAGTTTTGAATTGGTTTAAACTGAAATCGGACCAAAGCAATCTCTAAACCACGGAACTTAAACCATGCAAACTAGTAAATCCTCATAAGAATATAAAATTATAAAATCAGTGTCAGGCTAATATTTAAGACAAAAACGGATGAAACAGTGAACAATTCCAATTAAATCACATGCAAATAAATAATCTCAATATGAGTGGCATTGAAATAAAATTAATAATCAAATTTCAAAATCCTTTTAGGTCAAAATAAAAGAATGAAGCCTCAAAAGTCAGACAACACTTCGAATAGAAAAATGGCAGTTCATCAAGTTCAAATCATAAACAACATTGGCATAAAAAACAAGTTAATTCAATAATACTTAAGCAAATAGTTAATAGATTATAAATTATTGACCAAATGAATCAAAAGTTTCAATGCTAATACAGTCTATACAAGAGAAAAAGTTTCCCTATTTAATAAAAAAAATGAGAATATCGGTGAAAAACTGTCGATATAAATTTTGAATCAAACTATGTTTGGGGGAATATTTGGTAAAATATGCAAAGTCAAATTCAGTTGGGTAGGCTAAAGTATATTGGGATTTATAGCCACCATCAATTAATTGGGCTAAAATGAATTAAAAGAAATATGCTTATATTTTATCATGATCATTTTCTCAAGCATAATCCTTCAAATTAAGGAACTAAATTATAACATAATACAAAAAATATTTAAAAAATTGTTGTTGCATTTTGTGATAATTGAGTATCCTAACACTACTCTCAATATTTAGATGTAAATATAGACCTGCCAAAAGATCTCACTGCGATACAAAAGTTAGAAGATGATCCAACCAATTAAAATCTAGCAAACATAGCTATTTTCATAAGTAGATACATTCTAAACCAATTAAAATCTAGCAAACATAGCTATTTTCATAAGTAGATACATTCTAAACGTTTGGTCTTCTTTCATTTCATTAATGTAGGATCCGTTCGCCACACCCGTACTGCATTTCTACCATATTTACCACCCTTTAGTCAGTTTAAAAACTCAAATCTCTCCACTTATACCTCTCGGCCAAAGAAACGAGACAACAAGACCTAATATTGTGAACGTGGATATTTGGTGACCCTAAACCCTTTCAAAAATTGTGAAAACTTACATATTTCACCTGATGAGAGTCTTTAACCTATTCCATTGATTTTCTAGCCCCCTTATTAGAAAAAATTTGGAGAACTAAACTCAAACATAAAATAAGCCCAGCATAGTTCAAATTGACCCTGTTTTGATCTCTTCCAACTCACCCATCAAAATCCATTGAATAGACTCTACCAACTCCATAAATACATAAAGACAGTCATCCTTAATATTTCCTTGAGTTTCTACTAAAAATTTCCTAGCCGACATCAGGGTTGAACCTCAATTTTTATATATTTCTATTGAGTATGGCATGAGGTCTCAAACAAATTTTCTAAAATTCTATTTGAATGACGTGTATCCATGATATCTTATGTATGTCCATTTTTCCTCAACTTTCACCAATAATTTTATGTGCTCGTCTAATGTGTGAGTTCTCTAAGCTTAACCATAAAAGTCCAAAACACCAGTCTACATTCCACTAACTTGTCTCTAATGAATTCTAAATCACATATTCCCATAAGTGAAAATTGACAGTTATAAACATTAAGAAAATAAAAGGTAAATTATACCAATGGGACCCAGTGAATGAAAAGATTAAATGTTGATACATTTTATATGAGAATCAATTGCCTAATTTAATGAAAATAAGTATCAGTAAAAATAAACCTTTTCTACATAAACTTTGAATTAAATGAAGCCAAAATAAAGATCTCATTATAGCATAAAAATGAGAAGAGGAGCCAACAAATGAAATCTAGCAATCAAAGTTATTCCATGTTACATAGGTCAACTACTTTTTAAAAAAACAAATAACAAACAGCAAAAGCAAGAAGCTTTGGGGTCCAAGTACAAAAAGAAATGCAGGCAAGAGTTCACACGAGTGAATTGCAACCCTTCTTCAAATTCATATAATCCATCATAGTTGTTAGCCTTCTCCAACTATTTTGGACCATGCCGAATTTTGTTCATTTTTTATGAGTAATGCATAAGATTTTAAACATATGCTTATCTATGATATCATAAATTTACTCTTTTTAAACTAAAATTTGACTTTTATGTACACCTCTAATGGGTGAAGTCTCCATGATTCATTATACATGTCCAAAACACCCAAAGCTATATTCCACAAACTTGTCTATAACAAACTCTAATAAAATTATCCCTTTAATGTAATCGTTCCCCAATTTATCCTTTCAAGTATTTTCTCTCATTCAACTAATTATTATACCTTTCACCATCTCAATAATTTGTCACTGTCCAACATTAGATGCTAGGGTAGTTATCAATGACCCTACCTACACTAGACTCAAAAAAATTAAATTCAAGTTGACTTAAGTTGTAGGTCAGGTTAATATCTACAATCTAGATTCCAGGTCGATTTCAAGTTGATCCACATACCTATACTTGATCAAAATGCAAACCAAACTTGGCTTAAATTTAACCCAAACTTGAATCAAACTTGGACCAGATAGCTATTATACCTTATGTTAAATATGATGCTCGGGTTGAGTTTGGGTCAGTCAAGCTGCATGTGAGTAGAGTTCGGGTCAAACTTTATGACAGTTGAACAAATGGCTTGGCTCGAGTCAAGCATGTTTTGATTAGGTCAAATTTGGACCAAACTCAAACTCAAATCCAACTCGTTAACCTGAATTGACACCCCTATTAGATATTAGATAGTATAATCAACCTGATAGTATGTTAATAAATTTACTTTTGTGTCTCCATGATGTTATCTTAACATATGATACTCATAATATACTTCTCCATTTTAACCATTCAATCTTAATTCCATAAGTTATATCATCATTCATATACTTGGTGCAATAACCTAAATGTAAAATGAGACCATCTCAACTAGAAACGAGGTTAGTTAACAAGAACATTCACGTGCAGCTAACATCAAGCAACACCATATGGTTAAAAGAACTACAATGCTATCTAGTGGCAATGAATCGTGAAGTTAAGGTAAATAAAAGGTGGGAGCAATATTTAGAATGAAGATCATTATCATAATTTTTGAAGAAAAACTATCACATACAAATGCATAGAAAAGAATTATTCTAAATACAATAAATTTAAAGATCAACAAGTAAAGCTAGAAAACCATTAGTGAAAGTCAATATACAATCATAAAAGCAACATCATAATAAAATCAACCTGTAGCTAAAACAAAATTAGTACACTTTGTCGGAAAATCAAGTAGCCAGCAAAAGGATTAATAAATCATGCATATATCATCATAATACTTTCAAATCAATAGAACCATGAGCAATGATGAACAATTTAAAAAATAAGATAGAATTGATTAGCAAACAAGTAACATGTTTTGTTTTACCGATAAAATTTAGGAGATAGGCCAAAAAAAATAGATGACAAAAACGAGTAATAATTTGAATATGGACATTTAGTTTAATCTGCAGAAAGTATTTCTTAGTAAAATTAATTAAGAGGCTAGATAATATCATGGATTAGAAAATGAGTGACATGGCTGGAAAGGCAAATTGTTCTCACTATATGAATACAATTCATAAATGAGCATATGAAATTTTAAGTTTTTCTATATTCGTGATAGGGTTGGTGTAGCTCCTGTGATTGATAAAATTAGAGAGAGTCGTCTTAGATGGTTTGGTCACATTAAACGTCGACCAGCTGAAGATCTGATCAAGAGAGTATGTTAAGAAAGACAAAGGTAGACCTAGGAAGACTTGGGCTTATTGTATAAAAAATGATCTTAATTTATTAGAATTAAATGAAAATATGACACTAAATAGGACAAAGAATTCATGTAACCGACCCCACTTAGTGGGATTAAGGCTTTGTTGTTGTTTTTGTTGTTGTCTATAAACATAAAAACAAAGAAACCAAAAAAGTGAAAGGATTTCTTGGAGGAATTAAGTCAGAGGCAAAACACTATTATTGATTAGCCTATTAGTAACTGGATTCGAAAAGCAATTGTTCTCCCACTATAGACACAACCTATGATAGTTTTGAAGCATACATTTGAACATCCATGTTTTTATATAAACATAAAAACAAGAAACCAAACAAGTTAAAGGGCGAATAGATAACCATTGCAATGGCTTTGTGAGTAACAAGAAGACGAAGGCCAAAAAACATTAAGATGAGAGCTTTGCAACTAACTGTAGGAATCAGTAAAGCTTAAAAATAGCATTAGAAAGCTCATGACAGTGTGTATGTTCGCACCAAATATTAGAACTACTTAATAATACTAATGAGATCTACAGAGGGAAAACAAATAATTTAAGCAAGGAAAGCATGATTAAAACTGTAATCCCGGATTAACAAAATCCAACGTTGATTAACTAGAATCCAAACTGCTGTTTTGCAGGAGTAAAGGAATGAACTGGATTTCACAACAAGAATAGACATCAACACCCGAATCCCCTCATCACGGCCTTTCCATACAATGCAGATAAGAATTTTATGATAGAACAAGATCCATGAAATCTTAGACATACAGCAGATAAAAATCGTATTCCCCATGATGGCCCCAATTTATTTACGCAAATCAGAGTTCATAGATACCAGAAATGAAAGAAGAAATAACATCCAATAACCCGCACACTTTAAATTTACTCTTGATAAAGAATGCGGTCGTGAATCCTTTATAACAAGAAAACCTTGGCTCTGCAGTCCATGAGAAACGCCAGTGGCGCATAACATAAAAAGAAATCCAAAGAACAAGGAAATGAATGAGAGGAACGTTTTCAAAATAGCATCTTGAGCGAGAGGTCAAATCCCACCAATGTAAAATAAACACATACCGCCATACTCGGGGCGAGGGCGCTTCAACGGAGCGGGTACTGGAGCCACCGCTACCTGCTGGCGCGGATCGGTGTACCTCCAATAGCCATCTGCCATTTTCTGACGAGCCAAGCAGTAAAGAAAATATAACACCTAGGGCTTGTCTAGTCTCTTCTCAACGGACTGGAGGGAGAAGGGACTCGAGGGAGAAGGCAAATGTATTACTGTGGCAATTGTCCAACGCCCCCAATACCATACCCTAATTAAATTCTTTCAGGTACCTTCAGGTGTAATGCGCTCTCCCGTTGAATAAAAAATAAAATAAAATAAAATTTATTTTAATGCAATACCTGAACTCAGCACATGTCTTCAAAAAGGAAATGCGGTGCGCCTAAACACAATGCTCGGCACATTTCTCCATTTTTTTCTATCTCCATCGTGTAGGATTTCACAAAGTATTATTCAATTGCGATTTTTATAATTAGTGTTTGGTTCGTGTCAAATCCGTCGCGCCATTAATCACCAGACGCATAGGACGTCTCTATCGCCAGACGAGAAATATTGATAATGAAATTTGAAAATAATGAAAAGAAGTTTGAAACATATGTGAGTTTAGCTGCAATTAAAATGTCGACATTAATTTATTTTTTTCTTTTGTACTCTAAATCAATAGTATCATGTTATTTTTCTAGTATTTTCTGTGATGATTTTGTGGAGATAAACTTATTCATACAGTGTGTTTGAGGTGTTATTGAGGTGGTATTGCGGCGGTATTGAGGCGGCTCTGTGGTGGTATTCTCGATTGGTGTTATTGCGGTGTTATTGCAATATTTTAGTCGTGTTATTGAGATATGATTCAGGTGTTATTTGAGTATTATTGATGTGACTTTGGTGGTATTCTTGATTTAGGGTTATTTCTATTATAATGTTATTGTGGTGTCGCGAAGGTGTTATTATACAAATACTGTGGTGTTATTATAGTGTAATTGCGGTGTTATTGTGGTTTTATTGCAGTATTATTGAGGTGTAATTTGAGTGCTATTGCGGCGGTTGTGTTTGTATTATCAACTGATGTTATTATGATCTTTTTGCGGTATTTTTGTGATTTATTGATGTGTTATTATGGTATTTTTTTAGTAGTGTTGCGGTGGCTTTGATGGTATTTTCAGTTAGTGTTATTTCAGTGTTATTAGGTTATTATTGTCATGTTATTATTGTGTTATTTGAGTGATATTGCGGTTGCTCTTTGGTGGTATCCATGATTGGTGTTATTAGTGTGTTATTGCGCTATTATTGTGGGGTTATTGAGGTGTTAGTGAGATGTTATTATGGTGTTATTTGAGTAATATTGCAGCGGCTTTGGTGGTATTCTAGACTGGTGTTATTTTAGTATTATTATAATGTTCTTGAGGTATAATTGTGGTATTATTGTAGTATTATTATTGAGTTATTGATATATTATTGTTTAGTTATTGTGGTGTTATTTAAATGATATTATAGCGGTCCTGTTGTGTTATTCTCGACTGTTGTTATTATGGTGTTATTAAGGTTTTATTATGGTGTCATTTTGGTGTTATTGAGGCATTTGTATAGTGTTATTATGGTGTTATTTGAGTGTTATTGTGGCGGCTTTGGTGTTATTCGTGATTGATTTTATTTCAGTGTTTATTATTATGTTATTGCACTGTTATTACAGTATTATTGAGGTGTTATTAATTTGTTATTTGAATGGTATTACAACGGCTCTGTAGAGGTTTTCTCAACTGGTTTTATTATGGCATTATTACGGTATTGTTGTGGGGATATTGTGGTATTATTATGGTGTTATTGCGATGTTATTGTGGTATTATCTGGTGACATTGAAATGTTATTATGTTTTTATTTTAGTGGTATTGTGTTGGCTCTATAGTATTTCGCCACTGTTGTTATTTCAATGTTTTTCTGATGATGTATTGTTATTGTTGTTGCTCTGTGGTGGTTTTCTCAACTACTGTTATTTCAATGTTATTTTGGTGTTATTACAGTATTACTGGTTTTATTATGCATTTTTATTGTGGTGTTAATTTTATGTTATTGATGTGTTATTTGAGTGGTATTGCGGCGGCTCTGTGGTATTCTCAACTCGTGTTATCATGGTGTTTGTGGTGGGATAGTGGTGCTATTCTGCTATTTTTTGGTGTTATTATGATGTTATAATGGTGTTATTATGAAGTGTTTGTTGGTGTTATTGTGATGTTATTGTGGAGGTATTCAAGTGTGTTGCGGTGTTATTAGAATGGTACTTATTTGGTTGTGTGGTAGTATTTGACTCGACCTACTAGTGTCGGGTGCGTTGCCTCTAACGTTAATATTCAAAGAATAGTTTCACTTCAGTTTCACAATAAGATCAATTTAATAATGAGACAGTCACTCGCATACGCAATTATAAGTATCTTTCAATTAATACAGGGCTCTAGTGAAGTCCTGATTATCGATCCCACGAGGAAGGTAGGAACCTTATCAAAATATAGCAAAGATTTGAAATTCGATATTCAATTCAAAATGCAAGTGCAAGTATTATTAAAGTTACTAGTGCAGAGATAACTACGACTAAGTTAACTACAATTACTTTCTAAATTTCTAAACAGGATTAATTAACATACACTAAGTTTTGTATTGAAAGGTTCTAATATGTAAATGTATATTTCCTCTTGCAGTGATTCTGTGATAAGTGATTAATATAGATTGATAATAAATTTGTATTGTGCCAAATATGAGCAATTATATTTTTTACGTTAGAGTACCCCTCTTCAATGTATGAAAAGAACATTGGCAAATCTTAGGCTTAGTCACTAAATCTAAGTTTAGACTGAAAGGATACTGGCTCTCACTTCAGATCTCCTACTTCCCTTCACCTGAAGGCTAACCGTCGCTTTAGTTACCAAACTTTAGGACCAAATTGGGGATTTCAGCCTGTCGCTCTAAAATCTTCAATTCGACGCCCATCAAACCATATTTTCCTATTTATTTGCACTAAATTCCCATGAACTATATAACTCATTCATGGACATTGAATGAATTCTCCACTATTGTTGTAGAACTTTTAGTTCTTTCAGATTGAATGTTCACAACAAGTTTTAACAATTCAATTGGCCAGATCGAAAAGTAAATGAAGTTCAAAGTGAAAAACCATCACAATTTCTTAACATTTTATGACACATCAAATCTATATCAACACTTCACCACATCACATTGCAAGAAGAAAGACAAAGAAATCTACTCAAAATTCATGAGGAAAACACAACAAGACATGGATTTTATATATATAAGCAAAGTCATACAAACCACAAAAGTAAATACAACTTATCTCAATTTCTTCCCCAAGCAAATCTCTTAAAGTTTCTTTGAATCATTTTCTCTCTTCTCTTCAACACTCCATTCTCTCTTTAGAATAGTAAGGAAGAAGCATACTCTCACTTTCCTCCTTCTCCTACACTCCTTAGAGAAGAATCCCTCACAAAATAACACTTAACGCACACTCTCTCCAAACCCTAACACACTCTCTTCACTTCTCTTCCTCTCCTATTACTACACACACTCACACACACCACTTTTTTGGGCATCCATAACTGTCTATAAAAGTTTAGAAATGAATTCCCTAAGAGTTTCCTTAAGCAACCCTTCAAAAAGCATCCAAATACGTTGAATTTTGAATTTCATCAACATTAGGCGCCGGCAGCGCTCGATAAGGCGTCGGCGAGGCTAGACTGCCATTTAATTCTGAACTCTCTGGAATTGGGCGTCGGCGGTGCCAGAAGGCTGTTTTCTCAATTTTGCCTCTTTTTGCTCCAAATTCGTTCATTTTCGCTTCATTTTGCTCCAATCACCTAAAATCTTCATACCTGCAGCAAAACATGAAGAATACATTCCTTTAAAGTGCAATATCACTAAAAATGAGTACAAATTGTATAACAAAAACCTAATATATTTTTGATGTATCAGTATTCAACTGGTATTATTATAAATTTCTTGTTGTTTTTCTTTTAGTGATTTCCACACCTAATCATGTTTGAACTATTTTATAAATGTGCAGTTCTGCGAGTATGGAAATGTTTGAAACGATCCAATTGTAGACAATTTTCTTCGCACCATTGTCCACAATGAAAAAAGAAGTATATGAGTTTTATTGTGCTTATTCACCTCAAATTGAATTTACCATTCAAAAGGACCACAATAGTTTTTTGCCAAATTTAAGGAAAATTAAGATGAAGGACTTTTTATGTAGAAAAGTTATTTTCAAGAAAGAGTCAAAGTTTACGACAAACACAGTGAAGTTTAGATAAGCAGACAAAATGATTGGTTGTCCATCAATTATTCGATAAGATGTTGATGTTGACGGCTACTGGATAGTTAAAAAGTTTGGAGAAAATCATAACCACCCCTTGGTGAACCTCGGTGATAAGCATATTTTGCGTTACAACAGAAATATAAGTGAAATCAATACAGATGTGCTCAGATCGATAATAGAATCAGGGATTAGGGCTACAGATGCATTTAAATTCCTAACTACAGAAGTTAGGGTAGTGACCGGCGGAATTTATATATTTAAGAATGTATGAACTCAAATTTATATATGTTTATAATGATTTTGTAAAGTCCGAACACTCAACGAAAGTATATGTATCGTATCAAGTACTACAGGGCTCTAATGGAGTCCTGGTTATCGATCCCATAGGGAAGTACGAAGTAGAAGAAAGTGTTTCACAATATATAATGTAGCATTGAAATCTGATACTCAATTTGCACTTGAAGTTTAATACTTACTTCTACTACAACTATGCAGAAAACAGTAATATTTAATCAAACTATAATTACTTCTAATAACTTTAAAAACATAATTAACTAGCAGACACACTAAACTATGTATTTGAAAGGTTTTTGATATATGAGAAAAGTATCTTTCCTCTTGCAATGAGAATATGATGTGTGGATTGATATGGAACAAATATCTTTATTATTGTGTCAAATAGGAGAATAGATGTTTCTTTACCCTTAAAAGAGTACCCCCTCTTCTAAGCATGAAAAGAACATTGACATATCCTGAGTTTAGTCACTAAATCTAAGGCTAGGTTGGGAGGATACCGACTCTCACTTCAGAGCTCCCACTCACCCTTCACCTGAAGGCTAACCTTCGATGTTTAGTTACTAATCTTAGAACCAATTTGGGGATCTCAGCCTGTCACCCTGAAACCTCCAAATTGAAGTTCATCAAAACACATTTCCCTATTTATTTGCACTCAATTTCTATGAACTATGCAATTCATCCATGGAAATTGAATGGATTCTTCATTATTGTTGTAGGACATTAAATCCTTTCAGAATTAATGTTCAACAACATATTTTAACAATTCAATTGACCAACTCGAAAAGTAAATTATGTTCAAAATGAAAAATCATCACAATTTCTTCAATACGTTAAAAGCACGTCAAATCCACATCAATCCTACATCACATCTCTATGCAAGAAGAAAGATAAAGGAGACTACTCAAAATTCATGAATAAGATACAATAAAACATGGATTTTATATATAAAAGAAAAGTCATACAAACCACAAAAGAAAATACAACTTATCTCTTTCTCTTCCCCAATGGAATTCCCTTAACGTTCCTTTGAATCCTTTTCTCTCTTCTTTACAACACTTGATTCTCTCTTTAGAATGGAAAGGAAGAAGCAATCTCTCACTTTACTCCTCCTTCACTCCTTAGAGAAGAATTCCTCTCAAACTCTCACTTCTACACACTCTTCTCCTAAACCCTAACACTTAACACACACTAAAACCACACTAGAACCACCAAAGAAGCACATCATTTTCGTCCAAAAATAGTTACTTATAAGTTAGAAACGAAATCCTAAGAGTTTCCATAGGCATCCATTCAAAAATTCACCAAAACTCCTCAAATTTGAATTCCACCGACATCGCTCTATTGTCCCAATATTTTCTGGAGTCTCTGGAACCTATTTTCCATCTTTTTGCTCTTTTTTGCTCCTTTTTGCTCCTTTTTGCTCCGAATTCGTTCATTTTCCCTTATTTTCTCTCCAATCACCTAAAATCATCATACCTACAACAAATCATGAAAAATACTTTTCTTTAAAGTGTAATATCACCAAAAATGGGTAAAATTATATAGCAGAGACCGTATATATTTTTGGTGCATCAAAATCCCCCAAACTTTAACTATTACTTGTCCTCAAGTAATCCTTTTACTACATAAAATATAACTCTAGGCAATGTACTTTTCAACTGTTGGACACGAAAATTTTTCATTCAAAAGAATATATTGGTTAGATTTTTAGAAAGAAATTTAGTAACTCAGGTCAACACTACAGGTATAAGAATATTCAGCAATCAAGTCTAAGGGTTCTAGTCTTCTATTTATTTCAAGATAAACTATAATTTGTCACATTAAGAGTGCCTTGAAAGACTATGTGAAAAAGGAGTTCATGCAAACTTCATTAGAATGTAGGCCAATACTTTAAATATAAATTCAGAAATGAAATCAAGTTTTCCCTTTATGGTGACTCAAGTGAAGCCAATTTTTTATTAGGCATCTTCTGAAGCTTCTCCTCATTAATATTCTTCTTTCTTTTTCTTTTCTTTTCTTTTTCTTCTTTCTTTTTTGGATTGTTTTTCAATCCTTCTTTTCTTTTCTTTCCTTTTTCTTTCTCTTCTTTTTTTAATGAGGATTACTATATCTGGATAGCCTTTAATAATTTTAAACTTCACTCTCCTCTTTCTAAAGTTCAAACTTGAGACACTTCCTTACTTTATAATTAAGTATGAGCTTTATTATTCATCATAAAGTCACAATCTTTTCTTAACACACAATACTTTAAGTCCCTTAACATTTTAAAAATACAGTTTTCTTTACTTTAAATAGTTGACTATAATCAAATCATTTCATACCAAATATCTTACTTCTATAAAATTAACCTTTATTACTAAAAATTTTCATCCTATCCTTCCATAATATTCAACTGAAATATAAAAAAGTTTTAGTTACTTACAATGAGGTTCAACTGCCAGAAGTTATGCTAATAATTTTTTAAAATACAATAATTGAGAACAAATAAAAGTTAATATTTCTCTAGCAATAGTCTGAATGTTCTTGTAAACAATAGTTCTAATATCAATCTTTTTCATCTTATGAATACAATAGTTCAGAATCGCTCTATCCCTTGTAATTTCGCTGTGGTGATAAGAAGGTGATAGTCTCGTAGAGATGAAATAATGCCAAACTTTTGATGCAACATTCAATGTGAAAGCGGGGAAATTAATCAACTGTTTTTGACTTACTTTGCATTCCCCTCTTCCATCCGCCAGAAAAGCAATGACTTCTTTCATATTCTCCCGTTGAGTATCAAAGTTTTCATATTCACAAACAAATCGTTCCCCTGTCTGATAGAAGGCATTGATTCGCTGAGGAGTAAACTCAACCATTTTTCCTCTAATAAGCACGTATCCAGTCTCTGTCCAGGGCACATTAGCTTAGAACTCTCTAACAACTCTCATAATAGCATTCGCAGTAAAATAACAGAATTATTCCCAGTTCCGTTCTGCAATTAACTGTTCTACAGATCTACCAGGACTATCAAAAGCTCTATCATGGATACACTTCTTGTTGTAAAGGTAAGAGTTAAAGCGAAATTGTGCTGTAATATTAATGAATTTCTCCTCATCAAAATCTAATTTCCTCTTCGCTTTACTCATCATTGGAGCCATGTAAATTTCTAAAATTTGCAAGAAAATTCAAATAAATCCCAAATTCACAATGTAACAAACTCCAATACTATTCTAAACAAGTAAGAGCAAATTTCATCATGGAAATCTCAAAATCTCTTTAAAACTCCAAAAATCCCAACCTAAGTAATGTGAGAGATTACCATGGTGAAAATAAAATTTTTTTAACTTGAAGTGAAGCTCTTACCAAGAAAAGTGTAGATCTGGTGTCGAAAAGCTTTGCAATCACCTTAAATTCGAGATCTAGCAAGCCCTAGATCTTCAAAATTGCGAAAATGGAGGAGGAAGACAAAAGCAATGGAAAAATTTGCGGGTCCCAGAGTAAAAATCGCGAAAACGAGGGTTTTTGGCCTTTTACAGGGTTCGGGCGCCAACGGAGCTCGATAGGGCACCGGCGGTGCTCTATTTAAAATAATATGCCAAACTCTCTGGATTTGGGCACCAGCGGCATCAGTCCAAACTTTTTTCTAGGTCCGAATTTTTTTTGTAATTTAGATCGTTTCGACTTCCACAATGGTGTTTAACACTTCAATAAGCATTTACATCATCTCACAAGCAATAATTAACACAATTCTTTACACAAACAATACACAACAAACTTATATATATATAAAATCTAACTTATAATATAAATACCAAATATGTTCATTCAAACCAACGACTCTTAGATGTTTAGTGTTGTAATTACACGACGATGGACAAACACTAAAATCTAAGCACACAATGAAAGAAAACATATCTAAATCCAAATTCAAAGCAAAGTAAAGTAAATACTACACACACCAAGCATAATTAAGCAAAACAAACTAAACACACAACAAGCATAAGTAGAATCCAATAATTACTCCACATCATTTTCAGAACTATCCTCTCCTCTAATGTCTCCAATCCATTGCTGATATATGAGCAAATTATAAAATGGACGAAATGGAAATTCGTCAGATGGTTTCTCAGCAATCATTGCATTCTTCTTCATCAAGTTAATCAAGCCCATTTCAATTCGACCAGTGTGATCAAATTGTTCCTTCATTCTCCAATCAATATGATCGAATAAATCAGAAATGTTATTGATTGCACTCATAATGTTCTGTACCTCTTTCTCCAACTGTTTGATCCTCTTCAATATCATTCTAGAACCTTCAGGAAAATAGGGTTGAATTGGTTGTAAAGTCTGTGTTAGTTGATCAGCAAGCAAATTCATGTCATCTTCACTTCCCACTGTCTGGTAGTCATAAGGATTAGTTGGATCAATAGGCCTCCATGGAAGAAGAACCTTTTCCCAACTTTCATAAGGAACTTGCGATTGACTACATAACATAAATATGGTGGATGGGTGTCCAAGCCCATATTTAGATCCATGAACAATTAATCCCAAAACCGATTTCACAATGATATTACCAATGTCAATCGGCCTCCCATTTTGAATACAAAAATTCAAAATGGCAGTTTCCTTGGTTACCTTGCTAATCTTCAATGTTGCAAATAATTTTGCCAAAATAAAGTAGTGCCACTGCTTTGAAACTGGATTCGAGGATGAAGATGTGAAATTAATGTATCCATTCTCTCTAATTTCTCAATCCTCATTCTCATCCATCAAATATCGATGCACGTCATTCATATTATCTTGTGTGGCATTGAAATTAGAATAATGGCAAACGGGTACGTTCTCAATCATGAAAAGATCGTTAATTCGCGCAGGAGTGAATTACACAAATCTACCTCGCACAAATACGAACCCTTGGTTGATCCCGTGAAGATTTGCATAAAATTCTTTCACGATAGAAACAACAACGGCAGTGGTAGTGTAGCAAAACACTTCCCAACGTCTCTCTTTAATTATCTCTTCAATTATAGTAGTAGGATTATCCATACCTTGATTTATGAAGCCTCTTTCCTTGATAATCCTTCTCTTCATCATCACTTTGTTGAATGAACGTTGCGCCTTGAAACTTATGAACTTCCTTCGGTTGAAAATGCAAGATCGAGGGGTTTCAATGGAGTAGGAATCCATGAGATGTGAATTGGGAATGGTATTTTTCATTTTTCTGGAGTTAGGAAGTCAAAAAAGGAGTTTAGGGAGTTATAAGGACGAAGATCCCGCCCAAAACTGCCAAAACTTGCATTTTAAAACTTCAAAATCGTCAACAGGTTTTGGGCGCTGGTGGCGCTCGATAGGGCGCCGCGGCGCTCAAACCTGTAAGTTCAGTATTACATCTGTGATAGGACGTCGACGGCGCTAGTGGTCAAAAATTTTCACCGAACAACGTTTGGCCTAAAATATTCAAATTTCTCAATTTGATCCAATATTTATCCATTTTAAAAGTATTTAGGAGTAATTAAGATTCAAAAATAATTATATAAAAAGCACAGCTACAACAATCAAGCAAACACACCACAAAGATGCACATGGGTTGCCTCCCATAAAGAGCTTGGTTTAACGTCGTCAGCCCGACAAACTATTCAGCTAATCGAGATGACTTAGCATTAAAACCTCTTTGAATTCAGGTTGAAACCCGTCAAAGTAAGGCTTTAACGATGCCCATTAACCTTGAAAATCTTTCCAGTATCAGGATCTTTAATATCAACAGCTCCAAAAGAATGAACTTTTACAATTGTAAAAGGTCCTAACCATCTAGACTTGAACTTTCCAGAAAATAACTTCAATCTTGTGTTGTATAACAAAACTTTTTGTCTAAATTCCATTTTTTTTCAATATCTTCCGATCATGCCACAATTTCATTTTCTCTTTATAGATCCTATCATTGTGATAAGATGAACTTTTAATCTCTTCTAATTCATTCAATTGCATAAATCTTTTTTCTCCAAGATTTTTCAAATTAAAATTCAACTCTTTTATCGCCAAATATGCTTTATGCTCTAGTTCAACCGGTAAATGGCAAGTCTTACCAAACACTAGTCTATAAGGAGACATTCCAATAGAGGTTTTAAAAGCAGCCCTACAAGCCTATAAAACAGTATCTAATCGAGCAGTCTAATCTAATTTATGATTATCCATAGTTTTCTCCAAAATTCTTTTAATTTCACGATTAGACACTTCTGTTAAACCACTAGTTTGAGGATGATAATCAGTAGAGATTCTAAGAATAATATTATATTTCTCAATCAATCTCTTAATTTAATTATTCCTGAAATGGGATCCACCATCAGTTATGATCACTCTCGGCATTCCATATCTTGTAAATATATTTTTCTTTAAAAATTTTGAAACACTTCTAGCACCACATCTAGGTAAAGCAATAGCTTTAATCCATTTCGAGACATAATCTACGACAACCAATATATATAAATTTTCAAATGAATGAGTAAATGGTCCCATAAAATTTAATCCCTATACATCAAAAAGTTCAACTTCCAAATTATAATTTTGAGGCTTTCATTTCTTCTAGAGATATTACCTACTCTCTGACATCGATCACATGATTTAATATATCGATAAACATCTCTAAAAAGAGTAGGCCAATAAAATCTAGATTATAAAATCTTAAAAGCAGTTTTATCAGCACTAAAATGACCTCCAAATTCAGAATCATGACATCGTTGAATAATCAAATTCATTTCTTCTTGTGGCACACATTTCCTAATAATCAGATCCTTACACTTTTTATAAAGATAGGGCTCATCCCAAAAATAAAATTTTGCATCATATTTAAACTTCTTTTGTTGTTGCCTTGTTAAATCAGGTGGTACAATATCACTCACAATATAATTTACAATATCAACATATCAAGGCAAATTGCTTCCCATAATAGTATAAAGTTGCTCATCAGGGAAAATTTATGTAACTTCCTTTTCAAATTCAGATAATTTATCATACTCTATTCTTGACAGATGATCAGTTATTTGATTATTAGCTCCCTTCCTATCAAGTATCATAAAATCAAATTCTTGCAGAAGAAGTATCCATCTAATTACTCTAGGTTTTGTATCCTTCTTTTGGATTAAATATTTGATAGCCGAATGGTCTGTATGCACAATACTTTTAGTTCCAATTAAATAAGGTTTAAACTTTCAAAAGCAAATACTATAGCTAATAACTCTCTTTCAGTAGTGGTATAATTAATTTAAGTCTCATTAAGAGTTTTACTAGCATAGTAAATGACTTTGAAAACTTTATCATGCCTCTGCCCCAATGCTACTCTGATCGCATAATCACTCGCATCACACATAAGTTCAAATGGTTTCTCCCAATCGAGTGAAACAATTATAGATGCAGTGATTAATTTCTCTTTCAATAATTCGAAAGCACTCAAGCATTCATCATTAAAATCAAATTTTCTATCATTTTCTAAAAGTCGGCACAATGGTTTAGTAATTTTATAATAATCTTTAATATATCGCCTGTAAAATCTAGCGTGTTCTAAGAAACTCCTCACCTCTCTCACAGTAGTGGGTGGCGGCAATCTCTCAATCACTCTAATTTTAGCAGGATCGACCTCCATACCATGTTCAAAAATTTTATGCCCAAGCACAATTCTTCCTGCAATCATAAATTGACATTTATCCCAATTCAGAACTAGATTTGTTTTCTCACAGAGCTCCAAAACTTTTACTAAGTTTTCCAGGAAAATTTCAAATGAAGTCCCGAATACAGAGAAATCATCTATAAAAACTTCTATTCCATTATCTATCATACTACTGAAGATAAACATCATATATCTCTGAAATGTTGTAGGTGCATTACACAGTCCAAAAGACATTCTTCGAAAAGCAAATATTCCATAAGGGCTAGTAAATGTTGTCATTTCTTGATCCTCAGGAGCAATAGGTATTTGATAGTAACCAGTATATCCATCCAGAAAGCTGTAGTACTTGTGTCCAGCAAGTCTATCTAGCATTTGATCAAGAAAAGGAAGAGGAAAGTGATCTTTTCTGGTGGCGGCATTTAATTTCCTATAGTCAATACAAATTCGCCATCCATTAATTTATCTGGTAGGTATAATTTCATTACATTCATTCACTTCAACAGTCACTCCTCCCTTTTTCGGTACACAATGTATTGGACTCACCCAAGCACTATCCGAAATAGGATAAATAATTCCAGCAACCAGCCATTTTAAAATTTTTTTCTTAACTACTTATTATAGGATTCAATCTCCTTTGCGGATCAACTATCGGTTTATGTTCTTCATCTAATAAAATTTTGTGCATACAAATCGAAGGACTAACTCCTTTGATATCTGCCAAAGTCCATCTAAAAGCTTTCTTGTATCTTTTTAAAGTTTCTAAGAACTTCTGTTCTTGATAATCGTTTAACTCCAAAGATATAATAAATGGCAGGGTAGATGATTCTCCTAAAAACATATACTTCAAATGATTAGGGAGAATTTTCATCTCAAGTTCAAGAGGTTTTATTATAGATGGAATTAAGCTTTTATTTCTACCTTTCATAGTGTCTAATACTTCAAATATCTCCTGAACATACTCCAAATTTTCATTCTTCTTACTATCTAAATTTTCTTCATCTTCAATTTCTTCTTCAAACATATTTTCATAATCCACTTCTTTTTCAAATATTTTCTCAAAATGATCGTTTCTCAAATGTTCACAGACCTCCGTCCTAAAACATTCATTATCTTTTTCCATTGAGGGATACTTCATAGATTTTAAAATATTAAAGGTCACCTCTTGATCATTAACTCTCATAGTTAATTCTCCTTTTTGAACATCAATCACTGCTCTTCTAGTAGCAAGGAATGGTCTTCCCAAAATGATTGGAATTTCTTTATCTTCCTCTATATCAAGTGCAATAAAATCCACAGGAAAGATAAATTTATCCACTTTCACTAACACATCTTCCACCACCCCTTTAGGGTAAGTAATGGAACGATCGGTCAACTGAAGAGTCACAGATGTAGGAGAAATTTATTCTATTCCCAACTTTTTGAAAGTTGATAAAGGCATAAGATTAATACTAGCTCCCAGATCACATAAGGCTTTTCCGAAAAAATTTTCACCTATAGCACATGGAATAGTGAAACTACCAGGATCTTTAAGTTTTTAGGAAGCTTCTTCTGAATAATTGCACTACACTCTCCGCTAAAGTGCAACTGTTTCATGATCTATAAACTTTCTTTTGTTTCTCAGGATATCCTTCATAAACTTGGCATAGTCAGACATCTGTTCTAATGCTTCAACAAAAGGAATATTTATCGTTAATTTCTTTAGGATCTCCAAAAATTTTCCAAATCTGTTATCCTTATTATGTTTCTTCAATCTTTAAGGAAATGGAGGCGGTGGTTTTTCATTAGTTATCTTCATTGGTTCAAGAGGATATCCAAGTCTGGATAAATCTTGTTTGAACCTTTTTCGATTTCCACATTCTCCTTTTCTATTTCAACTTCTTTTTGCACTTTAGTTTCCAATTCTTTTCTACTTCTTAATTGAATAGCCTTAAGTTGTTCCTTGTTTTGATCTTTTGGATTGATCTCAATATTACTTGGAAGTGTTCTAGAAGGTCTATTATTAAGTGCAGTGAAAATGTCCCAATTTATTTTCAATATTTTTCATAGCAACACCTTGAGCTTGTAATTGATTTCCCATATTCAGAATCATTTCTTTAGTAGACAACTTCTTATCTCTATATTACGGGTTACTAATAAATCTAGGAGGATAAGATGATCTAAAATTGGTTTTTCCTTGATTGTTCGAATTTTCAATTGGATTTATAGAACTATTACCCCAATGCGGGTTAACATTGACATTGCTATTATTCCAATTGAAGTTTGGGTGATTCTTCCAACCAGGATTATAATAATTCGAATAAGGATTGTTAGGTCTATTAATAGCATTTAAAGTCTTATAAGGTGTTTGAGATTTTGTTATCTGTCCAAATGAATTTTCCTCCAACACTTGAGTGGTTGAGAATAATTCATTCCATATTGATCTATTTTATTAGAAAGGGCTGCAATTTGAGAAACTACCATAGTCATCATATATGAATCATGAACACTAGCTACTCTCTTAGGATTTACCCGTTCAGAGGGCCATTGAAAATTATTAGTAGTCATTTCTTTAATTAATGCGTATGCTTCATCAAAAGGTTTTGACATTAACGATCCACCATCAGCAGCATCTATAATAGATCTCAATGATCCCACTAATCCATTATAAAATGTTTGAATTATTAACTCGATACGGTAAAGCATGATGTGGGCACTTCCTCAGAAGATCTTTAAATCTCTCCCAAGCTTCATATATTGACTCTCCTTCAAACTGACAAAAAGATGTAATATCATTTCTTAGTTTAGCAGTCTTTGATGGAGGGAAATATTTTGATAAAAACTTCTGAGATAATTTTCCCCAAGTTCTAATAGATTCAGGTGCTAATGATTTTAACCATGCCTTAGCTTTATCCCTTAATGAAAAAGGAAAAAGTCTAGGTCTGACAGCAGCACTAGACACTCCGTCATATTTAAAAGTAGCACACAGTTCTAGAAAACTAGCAAGATGTAAATTTGGATCTTCATTAGGTGTTCCTCCAAATTGATTATTTTCTACCATTTGGATAATTACAGTTTTAAGTTCAAATGAATTAGCAGTAACATCAGGATTTTGAATAGTTATGTGAATTTCATCTGCTGTTGGGTTAGCATAATCTCTTAAAGGTCTTGGCAAATTTTCAATATCATTTCTCTGATTATCTTAATTATTCACAAGGATTTTCAATTTGTTTTTGTTGTTTTCTAATTTTTCTGAAAGTACGCTCTAACTCCGAATCGTAAGGCACTAAACCTATAGATCTACTACTACACATATACAATCACACAAATACTTTTAAAAAGTAAACAAACACACAATTACACACTACAAAGTAAAGGTTTTCTGTTATTATATTATTAATAAATATCGTTTATACTTCCTTCTTTACTCACTCACTTAGTTACTTTGTTACCTTCCCCGACAACGATGCCAAAAACTTGACCGACGGAATTTATATATGCAAGAATGTATGAACTCAAATTTATATAAGTTTATAATTATTTTGTAAAGTCCGAACACTCAACACAAGTATACGTATCATATCAAGTAATACAGGGCTCTAGTGGAGTCCTGGTTATCGATCCCACAGGGAAGTACGAAGTAGAAGAAAGTGTTTCACAATAGATAATGTAGCACTGAAATCCGATACTCAATTTGCACTTAAAGTTTAATACTTACTTCTACTACCACTATGTAGAAAAAAATAATATTTAATTAAACTACAATTACTTCTAGTAACTTTAAAAATAGAATTAACTAGCACACACACTAAACTATGTATTTAAAATGTTTTTTTGATATATGAGAAAAGTATCTTTCCTCTTGCAATGAGAATATGATGTGTGGATTGATATGGAACAAATATCTTTGTTATTGTGCCAAATAGGAGCATAGATGTTTCTTTACCCTTAAAAGAGTACCCCCTCTTATAAGCATGAAAAGAATATTGACATATCCTAAGTTTAGTCACTAAATCTAAGTCTAGGCTGGGAGGATACCGGCTCTCACTTCGGAGCTCCCACTCACCCTTCACCTGAAGGCTAACCTTCGATGTTTAGTTACTAATCTTAGAATAAATTTGAGGATCCCAGCCTGTCACCCTGAAACCTCCAAATTGAAGTCCATCAAAACACACTTCCCTATTTATTTACACTCAATTTCCATGAACTACGCAATTCATCCATGGAAATTGAATGGATTCTTCATTATTGTTGTAGGACATTAAATCCTTTCAGAATTAATATTCAACAACATATTTTAACAATTCAATTGGAAAAGTAAATTAAGTTCGAAATAAAAAACAATCACAATTTCTTCAATACATTAAAAACACGTCAAATCGACATCAATCATACATCACATCTTTATGCAAGAAGAAAGACAAAGGAGACTACTCAGAATTCATAAAGAAGATACAATAAAACATAGATTTTATATATAAAAGAAAAGTCATACAAACCACAAAAGAAAATGCAACTTATCTCTTTCTCTTCCCCAATGCAATTCCCTCGACGTTCCTTTGAATCCTTTTCTCTCTTCTTTACAACACTTGATTCTTTCTTTAGAATGGAAAGGAAGGAGCAATCTCTCACTTTACTCCTCCTTCACTCCTTAGAGAAGAATTCCTCTCAAACTCTCACTTCTACACACTTTTCTCCTAAACCCTAACACTTAACACAAACTAAAACCACACTAGAACCACCAAAGAAGCACACCATTTTTGTCCAAAAACAATTACTTATAAGTTAGAAAAGAAATCTCAAGAGTTTCCATAGGCATCCCTTCAAAATTCGCTAAAACTCCTCAAATTTGAATTTCACCGACATTGGGCGCCGACGGTGCTCTATCGTCCCAATACTTTTTGGTGTCTCTGGAAAATGGCACCTGCGGCGCCCATTCTGGCGCCGGCGGCTCCAGAACCTTTTTTCCACCTCTTTGCTCCTTTTTGCTCCTTTTTGCTCTGAATTCGTTTCTTTTCGCTTCTTTTAGCTCCAATCACCTAAAATCATCATATATGCAACAAATCATGAAAAATAATTTTCTTTAAAGTGCAATATCACTAAAAAAGAGTAAAATTATATAGCAAAAATCGTATATTTTTTTGGTGCATCAGGTAGCAGAGAACCTTCAATGAATGAAGAGAGATGCCTTCAATTTCATTCAAAAAGAGAGGAGTTAGAATTGAAAATGGCGACGCTAATTCCCTATTACAATTGTTCACAGAGAGGTAAGCAGAGGATAACATGTTTGTGTAGGACTTCCAAATTGATGAGTGTGATGGATTGATGAGTTTTCTTTGAAGTGATGACACTTTCAGGCTTGATTATGACTGATATTTTTATGTCTATAGGAACTTAACTTAAGCTTCAACAACTAAACTTTAACCAACTTAATCAAAGGTTAAGAATTTGAAGTCAAGTGTATGAAATTATAAGGATTAAAGAGATGTCTAAAATTTTAGTTTTGTGTTGGTTCCTCCACTAGTCATCGAGAAGATCCGCTAAGGAAATCTTTAGGATAGATCCTATTTTTTAGAAGAAAGAACATGAAAATTCATATAGAAATGAGGTTAGCACACTATCATTATTGGGTCCCAAGCCCCTGAAGCAAAAAATGGAGGGCTTCGTTAAGTAGCCAATAGCCAACGTAAATTTTTTATTGAAAAAATCATGACATGAATCCTTTAAATCATTATGTTAGTGTAGGGGTTATTTGACCAAACTATAGTGAAAAGTGTGCAAGAGACGCCACACCCACGCCCATGTGTAGTGTTAAATAAATAAGGCTTCCCAGATTATTGACGGATAATATTAGGATATAATCTTAAAATATAGGTAGTCTCAAAGATAAATTAATAGAATTAGTATATATTTTAGCTCATTGGAAGATATATATCTTATGCTTTTGAAAAACTAAATGGGTTGGAATGGGGACAAGGGAAATTGATAGCTTAAGTTTTAAACTTTGGTATTCATGTAGAATTCACACTAGAAATGGTGTATGAGTAAATATGGATAAGATTTTGAAAGATAATGTTGTAGAAGTTAATATAACTAGAGATTGTTATAAAATATTAATATTTTTATATTAGAAATGCCAATTCTTCTGAAGAAGTTCTAGTTTCAGGTTTAAAAGAAAAAAAATGGAATGTCCTAGAAGAAACAATAAAAATAATAACTCTTAAAGAAATAATTTTTATTGAAGGATATTTAAATAGACATGTTGGTAGAGTGATAAACGATTTTATAAATATTCATGGTAGATATAATTTTGGACTTATAAATGAAGAAGGTAGAATCATATTAGAGTTTGCTTTAGTTTATGATTTTGTTATTGATAATACTTTATTTAAGAAAGGAGATGCACATATTATTAATTATAAAAATGAATTTAATAAAATACAAATTGATTATTTTTTTATAAGAAAAAAATATTGTCGAGAATGTAAAGATTGTACGGTCATTTCAAATGAAAATTTAAGTACTCAACATTATTATTTTTGAATTTTAAGATGAGGGGCTGGAAGATAAGTAATACAATGAAATATTAACATAGAATTAGATTGAAACACATAAAAGACACAAATAAAATTATTTTTATGAGTAAACATGATGATTTCAAGATTTGGAATGTTCATGAAGAAAATAATTCTATATGGGACTAAGTAACAAGAATTATTAAACAAGTGACAAAAGATGTACTTGGATAACAAAATAAAAATTGTATAAATAAAAATAGTTGGTTGTGGAATTAAAATGCACAAAAATGGTAAATATAAGAAGTTTTGTAATAAAAGTTAGTTTAATGTAAAATTGGAAAAAATATAAGGAGGCCCATAGGAAATCTAAGAGAACAATTTGTGATGCTAAGAATTCTACTTTTAGTGATCATTATGATATATTAGATATTAAAGAGTAAAATTTATATGTATAAACTAGAAAAAAAAAGAAAAGAAAAGTAAAGATTTAATTTAAGTGTATTAAAAATAAAAATAAAAAATTAATTCTCTTAGAGAGAAATTCAATGTAAGTGGGTGAAATTTTTTGATAAACATTTCAATGATGTTTTTGAAAACACAATTAACATTAGTGATGGTAATATCATTAAAAATAATAAAACGTTTTATTACCATCCCATTAGTAAAAGGAAAATTTAAGAGGCTTTAAAGAAAATTAAGGGTGAAAAATCAGTAGGACCTGATGGTATCTCAATAAGCGTATGAAAATATTTTGAAGATTTGGGAGTTTCTTGACTTACTAAATTTTTTAATATTATTTTAAAAACTAAAAAGATGCGCGAGGAATTGAGAAAAGACATTTTGATCTTCATTTTTTAGAATATAGGGGATGCACAAGAGTGTACAAGTTATAGATGAATTAAGCTAAAATGTCCTACAAAAATTATTTGAGAGAGTATTTAATAGAAGTTAAGATGTGCTACACAGATTTCTCATAATCAAATTAGATTTATATTAGGAAAATCTACTATGGAAGCTATACATTTATTGAGATGTTTGCTGGCGCAGTACAAAGAGAGTAAAGCTTATCTACATATGATTTTAGTTGATGTAGAAAAAATTATAATAAGATTCCAAGAGAAGGTTTTTGCAGAGTTTTAGAAAAAAATTGTTGATATGACTTATAATCATGTTGTTAAAGATATGTAAACTAGACATGTTACTTATGCTCGAACACAAGGAGGATTGACTAAGTATTTTTATAATGAAATTGCAATAAATATTGTATTGAATTTAAGCCAATATATTTTTACTTTAGTTATGGCTGCCTTACAGAAGGATGCACCTTGATGTATGCATTTTGCTAATGATATCCTTCTTGTGGAAAAGCCTAGAGAAAGAATTCAAAAAAATTTAATTATAGAGGTCTACATTAAAGTGTGAAGGCCTTCGTTTGAGTAGATATAAAAATGAATACATTAAATGTAATTTTAGTAATAATAAATATAGTTGCAAATTAAAGTTGTAAGGGTAATCAAACATTAAAAAGAGTGAATGACTTAGATATCTTAGGTATATTGTTCAAAGTGATGGAGATATAGATAGGAATGTTATTAGTAGAGTTCAAGTTTATTAGTTGACGTGGAGGAATGCATCATGCCTATTGTGTGATAGAAAAGTACCCATAAGACTTAAAATAGAAAATTTTATAAGATGGTGGTGAGACCTGCTATGATATATGATAGAGAATGTTGTATATAAAATAGAAGCAAAACATTAAGTCGAGTGTTGGTGAGATGAGACTCCTTAGGTGGATGAGTGGCTTAAAACTTGGAGACTAAATGTGAAATGAATCTATCCTTGAAAGGGATGGTGCAGCTCCAGTGGTAGGCAAGATTAGCGAGAGGCGTCTTAGATGGTTTGGCCATATTAAGCGTTGACCATCTGATGATCAGGTTAGAAGAGTAGATGTTTTAAATTCGACTTGTGTTAAAAAATGTAGAGGTAGACCCAAAAAGACTTCGGCATGCTATATAAAAAAAATGTTCTTAATTTATCAGAGTTAACTGAAAATATGATACTCAATATGACATAATTGAGAAAAATAATTGATGAAGCCAACTCCACTTAGTGTGATAAAAACTTGTTATTTTTACTGATTTTTATTCAATATTTTTATTATGATTGTAAGTTCACTTAATGTAAAATTTATATGATCACAAAGATTGATCGTACAAGATTTAAAATTAATTACTCTTCACATTGATCAAATGAATGTCCTTATTTCATGTAAAAATATCTTTATATTGAATTGGTTTCTAAGAAATTAGTCAATTAACTAATTAATAAATAAACTAACTTATTATTGATCTATGACTAAATTTATTTTCCATTGCACAACTTTAAAAAATACATCAATTTCTACTTTTTAAATTAATCCCTAAATTTAAACAATTCACATATCATTCAGACTGGCATCATTTTCTCATGTTTATTCACGCAAACGATGGCCCACTTTTGTAAATTTTGTCAACTTTCTAGAGCTCCACTAATCTACCAAATTGACATTAAAGGGCAATAATCTTCAGAATGTTCAGCAAAGCATTCAAATTTCTTGTCAGAACCAACCTCAGCAAAAAGAGAAAAACTAGTTTTGATCGAAAAGATAAAGCTCGTAATGAATTTAAAGATATAAAAACAACTAGAATTAAAAACAATGTGGAATATCAATTGCCGATTATCATAAAGATTGCAACTATATTTTGATAGTTTTATTTAATTAAAGAGCACTTTAAAATTTAAATAATAAAAAATGTCATTAATAATGATTATTATTATTAATTTATCTTTTTGCGAAAGAGATTTGGGAAGCGTTCGTCTCACCCTACTTCTCCAAAAATTTTTTTTTTTTCAGGCATCTGCATTTACTTTAAGTGAGTGGAACTTTACCGTTTTCTCAAATGAAGGAGCTTTATTGTTAGGCGAAGCTCCTTAAAAAATCAATCTGAGTTTTATAACGACACAAAATTGATGTTACATTGAAATAATCTTGGGAGATCTCGGGAGACATTGCTTTACCAAACAAAAATAAATCTACTTATGTGGGTTCATAGTAACCGAACGTAACTTAATTGTCTTCTCAAACGAATCCTATCTCGTCCATCGAACACACTTCCTACCAGTATTGTGTGGCTAACTGCTTTTAGCAATGAACTCATCAATTATTGAGTCATAGCATCATTAAAACAAATAATAATAATAATAATAATAATAATAATAATAATAATAATAATATCCAACAAGAGCCTAAACCAAACTCACTTAGCCAAACTCTAACCCAAACATTGGACCAAACTCAACTCTGGTCCTACTCAAACCCTAACCCAATCACCAGATCCAAACCAACTCAAGTCTAGCTCAAACCTTAACCCAAACATTTGACCTAACCCAACTCAGGTCTAGCTCAAACCTTAAACCCTACTTAGGTCCGACCCATCTCAGACCAGACTTATACCCAAAATCTAACCCTGGTTCCTTATCCTAACCCAAGTCTGACCCAAGCCAAACCTAACTCAAACCTTAAACCAAACCCAAATATGACCCAATCCAAACCTAACCTAGACCCTAAGCCTAACCAAAGTCTGACCCAACTTAGACCTAACATAATCCCTAAACCCAACCCAGGCCCGACCCAAACCAGACTTGATTCAAACCCCAAACCTAAAGTTTAGCTCAAAACTGAACCCAAAACAAACCTAAGCCAACTCGGGTTAACCCAGCTTAACCCGGGTCAAACCTAAATCAAACATAAGCCAATCCGGGTCAACCCAGCTAAACCCGAGTCAAACCTAAATTAAACCTAAGCAAACCTGGGTCAAACACAGACCTGACTCAAAACCTAAGCCTACCTAGGTGAACTCAGGTTAACCTCGCTCGATCCCAAACCAAAACTATGCCAACCTAGGTCAATCCAGCTTAAACCAAGTCAAACCTAAACCAAACTTAAGCCAACCCGTGTCAACTAAACCTAACTCAAGTCAAAATGAAATCAAACCTAAGCTAACATGGGCCACCTTAGTTTAACCTGAGTCAAATTCTAAGTTAAACCTTAGCCAACTCGAGTCAAACCAGCTTAACACAAGTCAAATTAAACATCAAACCTAACTAATACGGGTCAACCCAGGTTAACATGGGTCAAACTCAATACAACTTGTGTCAGCCCAAGCTAATTCGGGCCAATACAAACCAAAACCAGCTTAAACCGAGTTAGTTTATAGCCATCTTAGGCCCAAAATAGCTATCTCATACCACACCTTGACTTGACCCGAGGTAACTTAAGCTGAAACCTAGTGTGCCCCAGCTCAACCTTTGCCCAAGTCTACACCAAGGCTAAATGTTACTTTATATGTTTTATCTCACATGTCGTTTCATATTTTATTTTATTTTATTTTATTTTTTTATGTGTTTTTTATTTAAAAATAATAATAATAAATACATTAAACACAAAAACAAGGATGAGAATTTCTATGTTTTCTCCGCAGACATTAAAAATCAAAATTCAAATAAATCAAAACTCAAAACATAGAAAACTTTGATTTCTTAACATGACCGACAAATTTAAGAGCTAAACAAGACATGAATTAAAACAATGAATTTCAAATAAATGTTTAGAACACACCAAAATAAAGAACGAGAATTGAACTTAGATAGATGCGACATGAAATTTAGGTTAGTTAACTTAAACACTGAACCAAGGGCCATACACATACCCCAGGCTAGTCTGAGTATAGAAGCCTAAGCTATTTTAGGTACTTAGTTAGTTCTAATGACTATGACTTGCAAAACAACAAATCTACCCACTGAGACTAGAGTAAATACTATAGAATGAAGTAGCCCATGGTTACTGACGAAGGTATTTTAAACTACTTTGAAACTACGAATCCTCCATGGTGCAGCATTTAAGAGAGATTCCTCGTTATTAGACTAGTCTCAGTTAACAGATACTAATGTTTCTGGGAAGACAGAAATCCTTGGTCATCCTGATCGGAAATGTTATTCCCAAAATCTAGGTTAGTACACTCGTAAAACTCCCTATAGAGTTTAATGTTTTATTTTCCATGTAGAAATCTTTTCCTAACTCACTCTATCCTTACCTTAGGGTTTCCAATCATTCATATTACCCAAATCCAATATCAGTAATCTAGATTTTGACTTCAGCTAATCAATCCAAATTCATCAAATCTTTTCAAATATTTCTTATGACTTGGACCTTTCTATGACATGTCGTCATCATACTGTAAGTCCCCTCTTTTTGAACTTAATTCTTTTAATTTGGACCCCCACTCCAATTATGAAAACTCGATCTTTGATAACTCAACTTATTATATTAATCAAGAGGTTTTATTTAGGGCATACAGCTCTAAAGATGTAATCAATTTTGAGGCTTTCCCTTGTAGGGAACAAGAACCCATAATTAAAATAAACCTTATCTTAATCCATAAGTAAGGGAAGAACCCTGGTTTCGTAGACCCTAAAGATTTCTCTTACCCAAATGACTAAATCAATTCTAAGGTAAATTCTCTATCTTTTGAGATAGTACAATATTCTTTGATTGGGGTATTTGATCATTTAGATAAGAATCTTTTGAGATCTATGGTGATCCCAAAATAAAAAAACCCCCACCACCCACCACCCACTACCAACAATTAGATTTAAATGACTTTTTGATTTTGGATGATGAAATTATGATTTTATCACATGAACTTACAACTATTTAGACTTCCTCTTAATTTTTCCATTTTTTTTACTTTTGTTATTATTATTATTATTTATTTATTATATATAACTTTCTAATTAACTACCAATTTCATAAGAAATTATAGTTTTCATTTTAAATGCTGGTTTCTAACATTGGGAGAATTTTGTTAGGTACCCATGGCAAGAGGGTTTAACCATTTCAATTTCATTTAATTTTGAGTTTAATTTTTAACAATTTTATGTTGATTTAATGATTTTAATTAATCTCTAAAATAGGTATAAGTGAAATTACTTTCATTTTATTTTTATTTTGTGCCTTATAGTTCACCGATTTTAGGAAATTTTATTTCATGTTTTTCTTATTTATATTTATTAAGTTATAAATTTCTAAAGATTTTGAATTTTTTTATTTATTTAATTAGATGATCACTGATTTTCCTACTTAAACCACGTTTCAATGACACATCCTCAGCGGCTCTAAAGGCATGCATAATGCTCCATAGTTTATTGGCCTTTCCATGCAGGTTGTTAAGTTGACTCTAATCAAATGCTTTGCTCTCTCTGCGGCTCTCTTATGGCTATTAATCCTAGCTATTCATTCCAAATAGAAAACAATGGACATCATCCGCTCGTTGTCCCATCACGTACAGAAAGCACACATGCTTTGTGATCAAACATATGATCCAAGTGTTCATACGTACTAAGCTAAGATCAAATGCATTCAAAATGATCTCTAGAGCCCTAGGGTGAATATTTTATGACAATGTTTCATGACATGAAGGTTTTCTTCATAAAAGACCAAGCCCGATTGAAAAACTGGAGATTTGAACTTTCAACTTTTCCCAAGTGATAAGACCTCAACTAGGTGAGTTTGGATTGGCTGCCTTGAGTGTGTGCTCATCCTCCAAGTATCAATTTGGGGTGTGTTTGAGCTCTTATATGAGCTTGACCAAAAGGTGGTTCAGTTTTATTAAGGGAGGGGTTAGAGGGCTTGAGCAGGGAGTTTGGTAGGGGGATTAGTTTTAGGGTTTGAGGAAGCTAATGATGAAGTTAATTTGAAGTTTTGATGGATTGGGATGAGGGTTCATCTTTGTCCAAGTTCGACTTTGAATAAATTAAAGGGGATTAATAGAGGAAGGTCTTGAAGTTGATGAGCAAAAGCTTAGGGGGAATTTTTGCTAGGGTTTAAGAGCAATTTTGGAAAGGTTCTTGAAATGGAGATGAGGCATTATTCTTTATGAGACTTCAAAGGAATTGGCCATTAATGGCTATAAGGAGGCCATGGGAGCTTCATTAAGCCTTAGTCTAGTCCGTAAGGATGACCCAAAGGATTAGAGTAAGGTTGGTTTGGGTGTTGGTTCAATTCCCTTTGGCTAGGATTGAACATGAAGGAATTTTATTGGGTTTCAGTTTGGTTTATTGGTTTTTTGGGTGATTGGGTTGACTTTGGTGGCCTTGAATGTGCATGAAAGAATTGATTAACAATGAGTGATCTTAGGTTGGTCTTGACCAATTATGGACATGGTCATGATTTTGTTTTTTTTTTCACTTAGATAGCTTGAGTTAGACTTGACTCACCTTGGATGAGGTGGTATGGATGAGATTTATCATGAGGAGTTGACTTGAGGCTTATTTTTGGCTCACCTTGTCTTGTATGAGACTTTGATGGATTACATTCGGCTTGGAGCTGGCTCATCATGAGTTTGGATTTAGCTTGGTTTAATTTGGTTGATTATAATTTGGATTTGGTGAACTTTGCATTTGGGTTTAATTTATTTTTTTCGTAGGAAGAGGGGGTTTAGGTTTTGGGCCTTGACATAAAATTGGATTGATTTGTGTTGATTAAGGCGTGTGAAATTTTAATCTTATTTTTTAATTTTGGTGATTCAATTCAATTTTAATTTTGATTTTTTTAGGATGATTTTATTAGTTAACTCTGGGCTTTGGTTAGTTTTATATCTATGGTTTTAATGGATTTAAGATTTAGATTTGATTTTTAAGTTTGTTTATTTTAATATTATCTATTTGTTTATGTTTGGTCTTGATTTTAGTTTGTAATTAATGATTTTTATTTAATTTGATTAATTTAATTTTACATTTAAATTTGACTTTTATGTTGACAATGATTTTATTTAAATTTGATTTTCTTTGACTTTGATTTTGTTTGATTTGATGATTTAAATTTATGAGTTTAATTAAAGTTTTTTATTGAACTTGATATTGGGTTGGTTTCAATTTTTAAAAGTAATGGGTTTAAATCAATTTCTTTTGGTTAACTTAATGATCTTAGCAAGTTTGAACTTTTAGCTTTTAATTTAATTTTATTAAATTTAATTTTAGTTTATGGTTAATTTTAATTTTTACTTCAATTTTGATTTTATTGAATTTAATTTTCAATTGTCCATTTTTTTATTGTCATAATGTGGTTAATTGGGAAGTTTTAACGCAAGGTCAAAATAATTTAAATAATGCTATAAATATGGAAGAAACTTTTTGTGCGCAAAAGGCTACCAAGCTTCATATGCTTGATGGAGATTAAAACACTGCTTATGTTTATGCTTGTATAAAACTAAGAGAAGGAATAGTTTGATTTCTAATATTAAAAGAGGTGATGGCCTTGTTTTAATTAATGTTAAGGATATTGAAAGGGATGGTATCAACTTCTTTTCTACGATGTTTATTATTAATGGATCTTCTCTTTCTCTGATTATTTGTGAGCTTTATAATGCATTATCTTGTTGCAATGATAGAACTCTTACTAAGATTCCTTCGATGGAGGAAATTAAAGATGTGATAGACAATATGGATGATAGAGACGCCGCGGGCCTGATGGTTATTCTGTGGAGTTTTATAAATGTTGTTGGGATATTGTCAAAGATGTCCTGGTTAATACTATTCAGGATTTCTTCAGAGGTTTTGATTTGCCAAAGTATTTTAAATTTTCTACCATTATTTTGATTACTAAAGACAAAGATGCTAAAATTTGAGATTCTTTTAGACCTATTAGTCTTAATATTGTTGTGTCCATTGTTATTTCTAAAATTATAGTGAGAAGAATTCAACCACTTTTGGTTATGATTATTAATAATAATTAGTCTGGTTTTGTGAAAGGTAGGAATATTTGTGACAAATATACAAGAGCTTCCTATGGATTTTGATAAGAAAGGTAACTGTGGTAATGTGACTTTTAAGATGGATATCAAAAAGGCTATTGATACCATTAGATGTGAATTCATTATTAATAATTTTTATACCATTGGTGTTAGTGAGAAGTTTTGTTTACTTATTAAAAGAAGTCATGATAATAATTTCTGTTCTTTATTTATTAATGGGAATAGCTACAGTTTCTTTAAAGCATCTAAAGGCATTAAATAAGATGATCCTTTATCACCTATTCTTTTTATTATTGGCTTTGACTATTTATCAAGATGTGCATTATACAAGAAATGTCCTAGTTTGAATTTGTTGACCTCATTTTTGATGAGGTCTTCTCTTCTTCTTTTAGTACTTAGGATCTAGCCTTAGGCTTTTCCTTTGACTATCTTAGAGGACTAGAATTGGGATCCACCACCTTTTAGAAATTCAAACCACTTCTTAACTCCCTACAAACTCCACAAACTTGACTGTAGACCCCTAATCACCTAGAGGGTTGAAATCAAATGTGGAAGTTTAAAGGATGGGTTCCTATAGGACTCTTTGGCCTTAGGACCGCCTTACTAGGTGGCACAGTGCAGTGAAGGGGCTGACTTACACACACACTACACTCATACACTACACTTGCACACACCTCCTAAAACCACACCCATCCTAACTTGACCTCCGACTCATGTAGGTGATTCACATGGATGGTCCTTAACCCCTAAGCCCTTGGCTAAGAGGGTTGGGAACAACATAGTGAATGCCTCGAAATGAGTCCCTTCATGGCTCATGTGGGCTTGATATGGCTTCATGACTCAACCAAAATGATTTTATTCCACTTATATTCACCCAATCTTCAATTTTCCAAATTTTCAATTTTTGACCCCTGGGACCCTACACCCGCTTAGCCTACCCTAAACCCTTGAAACTACTCAAATTTCTCAAAAATTTCCAAATCACCCAAAATTCTCCAAAATCATTCCAAATCACCCAAAATTCTCCAAAATCATTCCTAAACATTTCTCTCCACTCAAATTGACCATCCATACCCAAAAATATCAAAAATTCCAAAAATACCTCCCAATACCCTCCAAATACCCAAAATACCCCTTCTGACCCAAAAATCCAGAAATTCAGAAAATTCCCAGAAAATTCCAAAAAATCCCAAATATTCTCAATTTCATTTTGTTCAACTACACCATGGGCCAATTTTGTCAATTGCCCCACTTTTATCAAAACCCCCAATTTGACCCATTTTAACCCAAAGTGAACCCAATGTCAAACCAAGCCTACCCGATTGACCCAAATTCTGGTCCAATTCAATTCTAAACTTCAGTTCAACATTCTCAACACCAATCTAGACCAAATCCAAGTTCAATTTGATTGACATTTGGATCCAATTTTACTTTTGGCCTTAAAGCCCGATTTGGACCCATGACCCGAACCTAACCCAAACTCACCCAATTCAACTCCAATTAACCCCAAATCTTTTCTAAACCTTCCTTAACATCCCTACAAACAAAACACTAACATGATTTGCCCAACATTTAAGCCCAAACCCCACTTAAATTCAACCCAAAAACCAAAAAGCCCAATTTTGACCTAAACCCAAACCTAACCCATATAAGCCCAAACCCCAAAATCAAAGCCCAACCAAAGTCAAAACCTCTTTGAAACACTCCCATAAACATTTTCCAACATTAATTTTACATCAATTTCAACCCTAGCCCAACATTGGCCCAAGTTAGCCCAATTTGACCTATATTGGCTCATTCACCAAAGAAGCCCAAATTCAACCCAATTCAAACCCAAATCACTCCCAATTTGCTCCAAGTCACTCATGACACATCCATGAGATAAACCCAACAATTATTTGGCCCAAGCCTTTACTAAAATTCCATCCTAAAATCCATTTTAAAATCCAAAAGCCCACTTCCACTAAACCTTCCTAAAAGCTCATTTCCACCAAATACAAAAGCCCAAAATTGGCCCTAAAGCCCACATGACATTTTCATTTGCCATCCATTTAATCAAAGCCATTCCCTAAGTTATAATCCCATCATCAAATAATTCCAAATCAAGCCTCATGCCAAATCACCCCTAAATACCAAAATTTTTCTTAAATCCATTTCCATGAAATTGACTTGACTTTTCCCAAGCCAAGGTGAGCCATGAAGCCTTGCATGAGCCACATGGAAGCCATGAGAGCCTCTTTACATGTCACCATGCCATTTTGGGCAAAAGGAGGAGACTCTTTCCTTAATTCCTAAAGGTGATTAACCACTCCCATGATTCCACTAAATCTTGCTTAAGCTTAATTGTACTTGGATGGTGACCATTCCCCACTGATTAAGCTGACCTAAATCATTTTCTATTCAGCCTAAACCAGGCCTTGGGTGGTGCACCTAGCCCAAATGGAGGGGTTGACCAATTTGAGCCAAAATGAGCCCTCTACCATTCCATTCTAATCCAAGCCTTTTACGGATGACATTTGCCGATTGCCTACACTAAACCCCGACCACGACCCACCGAACAAGATGGTGACCAATGCACGGCCGGCCAGCCACCAGGTCGCCGGAAAACACCATGGCCGAGAGCTCGCATGTGAGCCGACTTTGGAATTCTCCTTGTCGAGTTGCCCCATGCCCGATGGCCACCATGATCGTTCTTCCCATGCCCGAAGCAGGCGATCCCAAGCCCTAACTCTCCACGGGAGGCCCTCCACCCTCTCCTATTTAAACACCACCCCCTCACGGCCATGAGAGGAGAGTTGCACAAACCTTGCCGAAACTGCGCCAAAATTGTTCCAAACCCTTCTCCACCCTTAGAGCGAGTTGATCCCAGGTGTCGATTTGCCTCTAATCCCCACTGAAAAATCCGATTTCTCAGCTGAAATTTCACCCAAAACCAGGACACTTCTCCACGGTGGATCAATCCTCAAATTGATTGGTCCTACACCTTCACCGGACCAAGAGAAGGTGTCCACCAGCCAAAAGCCCCATCTCCGAGCCACCCGGTTGCTCCGGCCTCCAAGCTTTGTGATCGAGCGTGGTCGAAATCCTACTAGGCGATTCACGAGACCGGGAGACTTCATCCGGAGCTTGTCGGGACGCAATCGAAGGTGACACAACCCTCAAATTGAAGCCACACTTCTCTGAGCAAAGGTATGAGCTAATTCTTCATCCCGAGCTTCTGGAAATTCTCCATTTCAAATGCTTTAATTTCAATGCATGATCACCGTATATATGTATTCGTCTCTTCAAGACGAATCCATAGAGCATAAGAACACGAAAATCCATTGAGTATCGAGTGAGATATTAGGGATTTAGTGTGGACGGCTCTCGGGTGAGGACGCTTGGGGACGATGAATGGATACTGTCCATTTAATACACGCGCGGACGGACGGCTCAGATTAGGTCGGATCGGCAGATGATACGCGGAAGGCGGGACCCGGGCTGCCGACTCAAGCGGCGGCGTCGAATGGGAGCGCGCCACGCGACACTTCGGAGATGCTAAGGTTGACGCGGCGCCGACTCGGATAAATAGAAAATTAGGGATTTTCTGATTTATTTAATTCCCTAAACTTAAAAAATCCATAACTTTGTGTAGGAAAATCAGAAAAATAAAATAAAAATACCCTCTTGCTCAGTGAACAGAGGAGAATAATATGGAAAAGAAATCATTTGATTTCATCAAGTATTTTATTTTTAATAATTTATTTACTGTTTGCATTATTTTAATTCTCCATGCATATAGGAAATTCACCATGGCATGTGACCATAGGGCTTTTGAAGCCTCTGAATTTGGGAACATTTCTGAATTTTCCAAAGTCGAGGGCCATCCCTATGAGAAGTTATTGATTTTTCAAATTCATGTTACTGTTTTGAGTATTTTAATTCCAATAATTAGCATGTTGTGAAATAAATTCTAGGAAAATTTGGTGATATCTCTTATGACCAGAGGACCCTAGGAAAAATAGGTTTTGAGTTAACTCATTTAAAATAACCCTAATTGGCTTAAACACCCAAAATAGATCCCTAATTAATTAGAGCTAACCATACATCAAATTGACTTGAAATCAATTCTCCACTGACCTTTAGGATTAGAGGAACTCACCATAAAAATTTGAAGTCAATTGGACTTGGTTAGCCCTACTAAATGGGTTGATTAAGCCATTTAGGCAATTTGAACTTTAAAAATTCATAACTTTCAAAATACTTTTAAAAAATTCACCAAATTGGTTTTGGAGCCTCTCTGATATCAGGGGAATTTAAGAAAATTAAAATTTTAATTTTCTAAAAAGTTGATTTTTTGTATTATTTTAATATTTTAATAATTAAAAAATAATAAAAATCACAAAAATAATAAAATTCACCAAAATGTCACATTTTGAATTTTAATCACTTAGGAACAAACCCCATATTTTTCTTAGGTCTATTTAATGAGATATTAAATTTTAAAGCCCTAAGGTAATTTAAAAATTAAAAAATACATTTTTTTTGGCATTTTCACTAAAATAATTATAATAAATCATAGAAAAATCAGAAAATTGCACAAATTGATTCTCTGATTTCCTTGATATCAGAGAGATTTTTGAAAAATATAAATTTCATTTTTCAACCTTTATTTTATTTTTTAAATTAATTAATACTCCAAAATTTAAAATAATTATAATAAAAATAATATAATTCAAAAAATCACCAAAATTGGTCCAAGTGGTCCTCTGGTCATTAGGAATGTCCCATAATTTTCTTAAGGACAGAAACTTTCCCTTGGTCATATTATTAAATTTTCCTTGGAAATTCCTACTTTCCACTAAAAATAATTATATAAATAAATTAAATACAGAAAAATCACATTTTCTCCTCTCATGTCTTTATTGGCATATGAGTGAAGTCACATAAAAATTTTAAGTTCATTTGAGCCCAATTTAGTGAGTTATGAAATTATTAAGCTTGAAGGGTAAAATGGTAATTAAAAACTTTAACCCCTAATTAAAACTTTAGGTTTAATAAAAATTAACAAGTAAAATATTTGATCCTAATATGATTTGGATGATTGAAATTTAAATAATTAAAGGGTAGAAACCCATTAAACAATTTAAAATAATTGAAATAAACCTTAATTAAATAATTGATTAAATTTGGAAGAATAATAAAATTGGAATTATTAAATAGGGATATTATTATTAGGAAGAGATTTATTCTTTAATTTAAAAAATCCCTAAATTAATCATTTCAATAATATTTAATTCCTAATTAAAAATGATAACTCAAATTTAAATTTTAAAATGTTAAAGGACTAATCATTAAATTAAATTAAAAAGTTAAATTATTAAACTCTTTTTAAATTTTCAATTAAATTAAAATTAAAAATAAAATTAAATTAAAGATTAAATTAAATTAAATCAAATAAATTAAATTAAATTAAATTAAATTAAATTAATTAAATTAAATTAAATTAAATAAATAAATTAAATTAAATTAAATTAAAAAATATTAAATTAAAGATTAAATTAAATTAAATCAAACAAATTAAATCAAATTAAATTAAATTAAATTAAATTAAATTAAATTAAATTAAATTAAATCAAATTAAATAAATAAATTAAGTTAAATTAAATTAAACTAAATTAAATTAAAACAAATTAAATTAAATTAAATTAAATTAAAACAAATTAAATTAAATTAAATTAAAATTAAAATTAGATTAAATTAAATTAAAGTTAAATGAAATTGAATTAAATAACATTACCTAAGACATAAAGAAATTAAATATAAAGCAACTTGAACAACTATTCCAAATTTAAACCCATTAACTTGAATTAAATCATTTGAACACCAATTTGCCTCGAAAGCTTTGGTTATTATAACTCCTAAACGAACATTAAATGAAATGTTACTTCACCTATAGGATATTCAAATGTCCTAGTTCAGCTGAGCAAGATAACAACAAAACTTGAATTCCGGACGATTAATTCATTTGTATAATTAAATTCATTTGGACTTAAAACAATCCTAGAAATATTGAAAAGAAGTTTAAGATTTGTCTTAAGCACTTCCTCGATATGATAGGATGTTCATAAGAACAATTGAACTTAATTATTCTTTGATGAAGAAAATCGTCCTCGAACCAAAACACAGACACTAGACGTCATAGGAAATGACTTGCTATAGGATTAGGAATTTGGTAGAAAACCATAACCCTTCCCTTAGCTTTACCTAGGAACTTGTTTAAATATTCTAATTGTGTTTAAAGTGCGGCTTGGGATGACGGGAAGACCCTCCAGGGTACGCTTTTATTTTATTGCAATTTACATTATTGCAATTTCTTTAATTGCATCGCACTTACTTTTTCTTGCATGATAAACAACTGTTGCATGAAAACCCACACCTTTAGGATAGTCCCTAAAACTGAAACCAAAACTAAATTAAAAGTCATTACAAGATAAAATTCACCACCACAACATTTCAAAATATAAAACAACTCAAAATTTAATCACAAACAGAACACGAAACTACAATTGCAACTAAATTAAAACGTCTCGTTGGATGATCGGGAATACCTCGGATGATGTAACCTACGTGTTGCTAACGGGATTTCCACGGTCTAAATGAAAGTGTGGAACTCATTCAGTTGAGTTTAGCAAATTCATCCGGACTAAGTGAATCCGATAAAAATAACGATGCCTGGAAGGATGGAACCGTGGGATCTTAACCGGTGTCGTTATAATCAACTTTAAGATTTGTTTTAATTAAAACACAAAAACACTTAGAAATTAAGACTTCTCTAAACCAAAACACTTCTCTCATCTCTTGATTTATGACTTCTAAAACTAAACCTCTGCAACAACAAGGAGCTTGGAGCATGGTGGGCAGCACGACCACCGTCGTCAGCAAAACTTGAATCTACATCAGCAAAACTTTCCTAGAATTAAACAACAAAGCCATAGGACTTCGAGGTAGTTTGCCTAGTGCAACATAAATCCTCAACCTTTTGTTAGGCATTTGCATTGCAAATTAAGCCCTGATCGGTCTTAGGATTCCGAGGTAGTCGTCCGATACGACATAAACCCTCACATCTTCCAGGCCATTTGTATGATCATGTCATACGGATATAAGTCCTAATTAACTAAAACTGACAAGATCAAAACATTAAATAAACATTAGGACTTTTCTAAATCCAAGCCAAACAATAGGATAGTCGGGAAATTACCGAAGTTTGCTTCGAATCTGTAATTTCTCCTACTTTTCTTCCTTTGAATTCCCAAAACAAAATGTTCCAAACTTGATCCATTCCTCGTTGAAATTCCAAAATTCAATCCTTTGAAAACTTAAACTTTGAAATTCTTGAGAGCAGAACTACTGATTATTATCAAGAGTTTTCTTAGGTGATTCCCGTCACTTAAGATGTAATTAACTATAGGGGCTTGCCCTTATAAGGAATTTTAAAGAACCCAGGTAATATAAACCCTATCTAATGTTTTTCATATTAAGCAGGGGAATTTGTCGGCACATAAAATTGGTTCGCAGACCAAACAAATGTCACAAATCTTTTAGTTTATTCAATCGAGCCCCACAATCAAGCAGTGTGTTTATCCTTAGGGATAGATACACGGTTTGTAGTGCGGTGCTCGTTTATATAAACTATTTGGGATGTGAGATCAGTTTGATTTCATATCTTAAAATTTTCAAATTTAAAATTATTTTCAAAATCAAATACTACTTTTCAAATTATATATATTTAAACTAAATTTATAATCTTAAAATTCGCCGATAATTTCTGTTAGGCGACCCCTTTTCTAAATACAACACACCCTAAAAATAATGCCGACAGAATTATCCTCATCGTGGGAAGATTAGTATTTCTCATCTTTGCTATGCTGATGATTTAGTTATTTTTAGTAGCATTAATAAAAGAGCAAATCAACTTCTTTCGAAGGTTTTGGGGCATTTTCAAGAAGTTTCTGGATTGAAGTTTAATACTGCTAGGTGCTTTTTTCTTATTGTTCCAATCTTATTTCTTCTAGCAAGAAAAACTGGATAATGGATAATACCAGGTGTAATAAAGTTACTCTTCCTTTAATCTATTTAGGCTTCTCTTGGGATAAGAAGAATAAAAAGGTGCATATGTTTGATTCTTTGCTTAATAAGTTTAGGAAGAGGATTCTTTCTTGGGAAAATAAATTTCTCTCCTTAGGTGTTAGAATTACCATTCTTAAGAACATTCTCACTTCTCTTCCTCTTTATACTATGCAAATAGTGAAAGATTCTATTTGTATTATTAAATGGCTTAAAAGGCTTTTCTAATAAATTTCTTTGGTATGGTAATGGTATGAATAATATTCATTAGAAAAGTTAGACCAAAATTTGCAAACCCTTGATAAAGGAGGTTTGGGGTTTTTGAAATTTTGTTGATACTATGAATATTAATTATATGAAGTTATGGTATCTTTTTTGTGCTAAAAATTCTTTATGGGTTAATCCTTTGAATGCTAAGTATTGCAATAATTGTCAATCTTTTAAATGTTACCCATTCTAAACATGCTTCTTTCATTTTGGAAAGAGATGTTAAATGTTGCTGATATCACTGAAAAGCTTATATGTTGGGATATTGGCGAAGGTAATGTCTCCTTTTGGTATGAGGACTGGTTGGGCAATGGGTCTTTAGTTGATTTCCATGGTGGCCCTTATGAGGTTAACATAAAGGTTACAAATTTGTGAAACAATGAGTAGTGATAAACTTTTAATCTTATTCAGAAGCTTCATAAGGTTGTTATTGATTTTATTAAAACCATCTCTACTAATAGTGGATATTCCAAAATTAGAAAGAACAATGATGTTTCTATTGCTAGAACATATGCTAACTCCTTTCAAGTTTTTCAGGGTGCTGATCTCAAGTGGCTTTGGAATAAATGGGTCACACCTTCTCGATCTTTTTTTTTTATGTGGAGATTGCTTCATAAAATCATCCCTACTAATGATATATTGAAACTTAAAAGTTTAAATTTTCCTTCTTGCTGCTTGCTTTGCATAAATGATGTGGAATTTCTTCTTCATCTTTTTGGGAATTGTTGTTTTTCTAAAGAGATTTGCAAATATACTTTTCACTTCTTTGGTATTAAAATGATGGGTGAAGACTATAATTGGGATTTCATTGAAAGCCTTTGTACTGTTTGGAAGAATCAAGGTCATGCCTTCTTTTCTATTATACCCATTATTGTTTTTTTGTTCTTATGGGTTACTGGAAATAGTACTAAACATAATGGCATTGTCTCTAACATAGATAATACTTGTGCTGTGATTATTAATTTTTTTTAAATGCTTATATTATCAAAATTTTTATAAAAACTCTGGTGAGAAGCTTATGGAATTGTTTTCCAAGTTGCACATAAACTTTCCAAGAGCTACTAATAATGTGTTGATTAAGATTAGGTGGTTGAAACCTAAAGCTCCTTATATTGAAATAAATGTTGATGGAAGTTAGAAGGCTAATATGGCTGGAGTTGGTGATGTTTATTGTGACTATTTTGGTTTGGTTTTATACTGGTTTGTTGCTCCTTTTATCCTCATTTTCTCCTCTTGTTGTCAAAGCTGATGCTGTTGTATTCGGTTTGATGCTGGCAAAAAATTTTGATTGAAATCGTGTTATTATAGAAATGGATTATTTAGTTTTATGGAATTGTTGCATAAATTTTAGTGATTGAAATTGGAGTATCATGCTTCATAGGAAGAGTATAGCAAATTTCAATTGAAGACAGATGATTTGCTAGTCATACCAAGAGAGACAATGGAGCAGCCAATTGGTGTGCTCGAGTTTGTGCTTTGCTGAATTCAGTTGTTATTTAATTCTCCATGTTCTTTGGACCTTTGAGTTCTATTTTTTTGTTGCTCCTTGTTTCTTGGTGTTCTTGGATTGTATGAGTTGCATCTGTTTTTTTGTTCTTGGTGAGAGGAACTTAGTTTTAGTTTTGTGTGAGTTGTTTAGTGTTGTTTTCAATCCTCTTACTGGTTTTGCAGTTTTTTTTTTGTGGTAATATATAAGGAGCCATATCATGCTCTTTTATATATAAAAATAATTTCCCACGTCATTTCATCTCCTCTTTAATTAATGAATGAACCCTATCTTAACTCGATGAGCCTCATACCTATTATGATCTTTTTAAATTGAAGAAAAATTTATATAAGGCATGAATAAAGAGAAATGTAAAGCACTAGTGATAAAGACCAAAGTTTCTAAGATCATATGATAACTTATGTTATTTTCATGCTATAGGAACTTAACTTTAACCATCTTAACCAAGGGTTAAGGGTTTGAGGTCAAGTGTATGAAACTATAAGAATTAAAGAGATGTTAGAAATTCTAGTTTGGTGTTAGTTCCTCCACTAGTCATCTAGAAGAGCCGCTAAGGCAATCTTAAGGCAAGATCCAAGTTTTAAGGAGAAATAAAAAAGTAAACTAATACAAAAAAGTGGTTAACACACTATCATTATCGAGTCCCAAGCCCCTGATGCAAAAAGTGGAGAGTTGTATTAAGTAGTTGATATCCAACGTAAATTTTTTATTGAAAAAATCATGACATGAATCCATTAAATCGATATGTTAGATTTTGGGCCTCTTTGAGAAGTGACAGATTATATGACCTGAATACAATGAACAGTGTGCAAGGGCTGCCACACCAACACCCATTTGTAGTTTTAAATAACTAAGGATTCCTGCATTATAGACATATAATATGATAGAATCTTAGAATATAGGTAGTCCCAAAGGTGAATCAATTGAATTAATAGATATTATGGTTCACTAGAAGATAAATATCTTATGCATTTAAGAAACTAAATGAGTTGGAGAAGGGATAGGGAGATTGTAGCTAAGTTTTAAACTTTGGTATTCATGTAGAATTCACACTAGAAAATGTGTATGAGTAAATATAAATAAGAGTTTAAAAAATATATTTGTAAAATTTAATATAATTGGAGATAAACTTATAGCCTGAAATATTGTTATTAATATTAATATTTTTAATATTATAAATATATATTCTCCTGAAGCAGTTTTAGTTATAAGTTTAAAAGAAAAAAAAATTGGAATGTCCTAAAAGAATTAATATAAGTAATACCTCTTAAAGAAATAATTTTTATTGGAGGATGTTTAAATGGGCATGCTGGTAGAGTGGTAGAAGATTTTATAAATATTCATGGTAGATATATTTTTGGATTGATTAATGAAGAAGATATAATCATATTAGATTTTGATTTAGTTTATGATTTGTTGATAATACTTTACTTAAGAAAATAGATGAGCATATTATTGATTATAAAAACAAATTTAATAAGATGTAATTTGATTATTTTTTTTTGAGAAAGATATCGTCGAGAATATAAAGATTGTAAGGTCATTCCAAATGAAAATTTAAGTACTCAACATTGATTATTAGTTCAGAATTTTAAGTTGAGAGGCTAACAAATAAATAATACAATGAAATATTAACATAAAATTATCTTGGTATACCTAAAAGACATAAGTAGAATTAATTTTATGAGTAACCATTGTGATTTTAAGATTTGAAATGTTCATGATAACAAGCATTATTAAACAAGTGAGAAAAGATGTACTGGGATAATCATAAGAAAAAATTTGTATATATAAAAATAGTGGGCGGTGGAATTAAAATGTGTAAAAAAAAAGATAAAATATAAGATGTTTTGTAGTAAAAGTTAGTTTAAAGTAAAATTTGGAAAAAATATAAGTTGGCCAGTAGGGAGGCTATAAGAACAATTTGTCATGGTAAGAATTTTGGTTTTAGTGATCATTATAATATAGTAGATACTAAAGAGAGTGAAACATATATGTATAAACTAGAAAAAAAAGAAAATATAAGAGAAAAGAAAAGTAAAGATTTAATTCAAGTGTATTAAAATGAAAATAAAAAAGTAATTTTCTTAGAGAAAGAAATTCAACAAAGTGGGTGACATTTTTTTATATACTTTTCAATGATGTTTTTGAAAATAGAATTAACCTTAGTGATCGTAATATCGTTAAGAATAATACAACTTATTATTTTTACCATCCCCTTAGTAAAAACAAAGTTTAGGAGACTTTAAAGAAAATTAAGGGTATAAATTAGTAGGAACTAATGACATCTCAATAAATGTATGAAAATATTTTGAAGATTTTGGAGTTTCTTGAATTATTAAAGTTTTTAATATTACTTTAAGAACTAAAAGATGTCTTAGGAATTGCGGAAGAGTATTTTGATTCACCTTTTTTAGAATAAAGGAGATACACAAGAGTGTGCAAATTATAGAGGAATTAAGTTAATGTGTCACATTAAGGTTATTTTAGAGAGTAGTTAACATAAGTTAAGATGAGTTATAAAGATTTCTCATAATCAGTTTAGATTTATACTGGGCAAATCTACTATGGAAACTATAAATTTATTGAGAGGTTTGATGGTGAAGTACAGAGAGAGTAAAGAGGATCTACATATCATTTTTATTGATATAGAAAAAATAATGAGAAAATTCCAAGAGAAGTTTTTTGGAGAGGTATAGAAAATAAAAGGTGTTGATATGACTTATAGTCATGCCATTAAAGATATGTATACTAGATATGTAACTTATGTTTGAACATAAAGAGGATTGACCAATTATTTTCATATTGCAATTGGAATAAATCATGGATCGGTTTCAATCCCAAATATTTTGCATTAGTTATGGATGCCCTTACTAGACATTTATAGGAGGATGTAACTTGGTGTATGCATTTTGCTGATGATATCCTTCTTGTGGATAAGCCTAGAGAAAGAATTGAAAAAAATAATAATTATAGAGGTCTAGATTAGAGTCTGAAGGCCTTCGTTCGAGTAGATATAAAAATAAATAATGGAATGTAATTTTTGTAATAGTAAATTTTGTGGCAAATTAAAGTTGTAATAATGGGTAATCAAAACATGAGAAAGAGTGAATGTCTTACATATCTCAGGTCTATAGTTCAAAGTGATGTTGATATAGATAAGGATGTTATTAGTAGAGTTCAAGTTTGTTGGTTGAGGTGGAGGAATGCATCAGACCTATTGTGTGATAAAAAAGTACCCCTTAGACTTACAATGGAAAATTTTATAAGATGGTGGTGAGACCTGCTATAATATATGATAGAGAATGTTGCCTATAAAAGAGAAGCATGAAATTAAGTTAAGTGTTGCTGATATGAGAATGCTTAGGTGGATGAGTGGCTTAACACTTAGAGACAAAATGTGAAATGAATGTATCCTTGAAATGGTTGGTGTAGCTCCACTAGCAGACAAGATTTGCGAGAGCCGTCTTAGATGGTTTGGTCACTTTAAGCATCGACAATCTCATGAGTAGATATTTTAGATTCGACTTATGTTAAGAAAAGTAGAGGAAGTCCTAAAAAGACTTTGGCATGTTATATAAAAATTAATCTTAATCTATCAGAATTAAATGGAAATATGATGCTCAATAGGAAAAAATGGAGAAAAATAATTCATATAGCCGACCCCACTTAGTGAGATAAAAGCTTGTTGTTATTGTTGTTGATTTTTATTCAATATATTTGTTTTTTCTATAAATGAGTTCTTCACATCCAATATATATATATATATATAGTGTAAGGTTATTTAAAATTTATATGATTACAAGGTCTAAGAATTAAAATTAAATGCTCTTCAATATTCATATTTGATCAAATGAATGCTCTTATTTCATATAAAAATACCTTTATATTGAATTAGTTTCTAAAAAATTTGCCGATTTACTAATTAATAAATAAACTAACTTATTATTGATCTATGACAGACTCTTTTATTTCCATTTCACAACTTTAGAAAATACATTAATCTCGACTATTTAAATTAATCCCTAAACTTAATCAATTCACAGATCATCCAGGCTGTACGGACGCACATCATTTTGTCATGTTTTTCCACGCAAATGATGGCCCGCTTTTGTAAATTTTGTGAACGTTGACAGCTCCACTAATTTACCAAATTGACACCAAAGGGCATTAATCGTCAGATTGTACCTTCAAATTTCTTGTTAGAACCCACTTGCTATGAATCAACCTCAGCGAAAAGAGAAAAACCAACCTTTGATAAAGAAGATAAAACTCGTAATGAATTTTAGCTATAAAAACTCTACTACAATAAAAAATAATGTTGGAACTATTTTTTGTCAGTTTAATTTAATTAAAGTGCACTTTATAATTTAAATAACAAAAAAATGTCAGTGATAATGATTATTTCGCTGATAGTAGTAGCTTGAAACAGCCTTGTGGTTCAATATATATTTTTTTAAAAGCTGTTAGGAGGAGGCCAATTGTGATATGAGAGGATAAGAATTTATCGTTTTTGTGAAAGAACTTCGTCTCCCCCTACTCCTCCGAACAATTTTTTCAAGCGTCGGCAATCACGCTAATCGAGCGGAACTTTACTGCTTCACTGAATGTGCATTATCATCTGAGTTCTATAACGGCAAAAAATTAATGTTACAGTGAACTAATTTCGGCAGAACTATGAGACATTGCTTTACCAAATGAAAATAAATCTGCTTATATGAATTCATATTAACCAAACAAAACTTAATTGTCTTCTCGAAGGAAGTGTTAATCTCATCCATCGGAACACATCTTACCACTATTGTGCAGCCGTTAGCAAAGAACTCAACAATTATAGAGTCACAGCATCCTTAAAACAAATGATAATAATAATAATAATAATAATAATAAAATTCCGCAAGAGTCAAGAATGTTACATAGTTCAATTGCTGAAAGATTATTAAAAAAAAAGACCTCCGAACGATATTGGTTATTCAAATAAATAGAGGCGGCTCATCCCAGAAGCTCCAGGACCAAAAGAACATGGTAAGAATGCTGATATTAGAACTTGGAATATGTATTATACCCCTCACCCTCATGGCTGCCACTTCCAGAAGGTTAGTCCTTCTCGTTTCCATGCTGCAAGAGATCTACAGATCCCTCCTCGTAGCTCGTCCTCTGCCTCCGACCATATGGAATTTATTCGCAGAAGTTCAGTTCCGAGAAATTCACACTTATATATGAAACCCGTCTACGGTTTTTTATTCTTTAATATACTTTTTGGTGGCGTTATATTCAGTTTTCTTTTTTCTTTTTCGTTTTTATCTCACTTCGGATATCTTTCAAGTGAGTGTATGAATTTCAGGGAGCTCTTTCTTAGGATTTGGCTATGTAAAAGACCAATCTTTGGCAATAATATTACATTACCTATCTCTTTTACTCCTTTTCAAGTGTCTAAAATCGTTCTTTTGTTGATTGATGTAATTTGATGTGCTTTTCTAAACTTTTTGGCTTCCCTAAACTTTTCAGCTGGGGCTTTCCTTCATTTGCAGTGATGGTTTGGATGATGTGAAAGGAGCGTTATTTACGTACGGAGTACGCGTGCAGTTTTGCGTGCGTACTCCCCCAATAGCCTCCCAATAACTCAGTTATTTGAGGGTTATTATGAGGCTATTGGGGGTATTAACACCCACGTAACCCCCAATACCCTCAGAATAACCGAAATACGAATACAGAATTACCTGCGTACTTCGTATGTAATTATTTTCCCTGTGAAGGTGTTAAAGAAACATAAAAGGAACACCTGCTTTTTGTTTCGATGCTTAGAATTTGAGGATTGATCAACACTTTTTGTTTTGTTTTTTGTTTTTACTATTATATTTTAAAGCTTACCTACATAGTCACTTATGCTGAACAGAAATGAGAATCCGAGAACATTTTCAGGAAAATTGGAAAGGGAAAACAAATGCACTTCTTTACATAGTTAACTGGCTTCTGTTGGAAAGCGGATTATACCGTTTTGTTCTTTTGTAATAATTGGAGAAGGCACAATGTTGAAGAATGACCTATTTGAGTTTTAGATATGTCTGTAGTTAAGACTTAGGATGTATTTGGCAGCATACTACTCCCTTAACTCCAATTTCTTTTTGGTTTCTGTTGTTTTCCTATCATGTTCCGTCATTTTAACGATGTAAATTTGTATTTAATAAATCCGATTATATATTTCACTGTTCACCCCTAATTCTTCTATCTGAACATGGAATTGATAAATCTGAATTTATCGGATTTAATAAATCCTATTTAGTCAGTGTTCGGATGGTAGAATAAATCCAGTTCGCAATTGAGTTGATGAAATCCAAGTTTACATCTTTCCGAGAAGAATTAGATGTAATGTAGGAAAAATGGATTTAACGGAGCTTTAGGTTTATGTTTTTTGTATTTGGCTGGATTTAAGTTAAATCCATGATTAAATAATGGTGGTTGGTATTGTTGATGTGGCCAATGGTGACATACACAAGAGGCGTTGTCTTGGCTAACAAAAAGTTCATGAATTATGGCGTTTCGTGTAAGATCATAGAAGATGGAGATGGTGGATAAATGTTGTGACATACTGGTAGGTAATTGCACTGCAGGGGTTGTGCGTTTGTAAATTTTAAACGATATTTGATGCTCGAGTCTATTTAGTTTATGTTGTGCCCTACTTTCTTTATTGTGTCTGCATTTCTCAAACCTGACTTTGTGCACTTAACTAAGTCCAATATCCTTATATATCTCGAGTAGGGGTGTAAACGAACTGAACACAAACGAACAGAGCTGGTGTTCGTGTTTGAAATGTTCGAACACATCACTGTTCGTGTTTGGATCATTTAACAAACCGAACGAAAAAAAAAATTGTTCGTGTTCGTCTTGTTTGCTTGTCGAACGAATCAAACACAAACTTCTTAGCGAACCGAACACAAACTTTTCGCGAACAATGAGCTTTTTTGACAGTCCCAGCTTTGATAGCATACCATCAAAATGAAACAAATTGATCAGGTATTCCGTACACATCAGGTAATCCATACTTCCTCAAAATGAAGCAAACCGAATAAAGCATTTAGGGTTTTGTTTAGGATTTTATTTTAATATATAGTATATTATATTAAATATAATATTATAATATTTATATTAATATAATTAATATTATAATATTATTATTGTTATTAATAATTTATCATATATTATAATTTATAGAAGTTTAATTATTTAAAATATGATAAAATTTTGATATATATATTTATTTTTAAAATATCATAAATTATATATATATAATTATTTTTAATTATTTTATATTTCGAACGATAAAGAAACGAACACATCACTGTTTGTGTTTGGTTCGTTTAACAAACCGAACGAAGAAAATATTTCGTGTTCATCTCGTTTGCTTATCGAACGAATCGAACACGAACTTCTTGGCGAACGGAACACGAATTGTTCGCGAACAACGAGCTTTTTTGACAGTCCTAATCTCGAGCTAGAAATAAATTAAGTAATCTACAAATTTTATCTTTAGTGTGATTAGCTAGATCAAACTCAACCATTACTAAGTCCTAATGAATTCAATTCCATTGGGTAAGTCATTCCATGGTTTGTTCTCTAGTCAGCTTAGTTAAACATATCCCAAACCTTTACAATGAGCTGAATAGGGCAAATCCTAGATTGACCCGGTAGATATTGTTCTGAGCTTTTAATTTTATTCATTAAATAAATTACTCAACATAGGTTTGATCAAAGTCAACTATGTGCTAATTTTTGGTCTAGCTTAGCTTTAATTTGTCCCAGTAGATTAGATGGTGGTTAAAGCATATAAATTATTTATCCATATTTTTAAACATATTTTATTTGATCTTAGTTAGATATTAGATCACTTTAAAATTGCGTAGGTGCTATGCCAAAAAAATCAATTAGCCCTAAAAGTTTTTCGACATAATTAGTTATTTTTTTATTTTTTGACAGTGCTATGCCAAAAAAATCAATTAGCCCTAAAAGTTTTTCGACATAATTAGTTATTTTTTTATTTTTTGACATAATTAGCCCTAAAAGTATTTTGACATAATTAGGTTTGAAATTTGAAAAAGAATAGGTTTGGAGTTTGGAAAAAGTTTGATTTTGAAAGTTTTTATTCGAGTTGAAAAGATTTTTTTGAAGAGTTTGATTTGAGAAGTTTGATTTGAAAGATTTGTAGTTAAGTTCAAATACTTGACTTGAGACATCTTAACTTTAGGACTTGATTTGGAAAGAATAATTTAATTTCTCGAGTCATATGCTAAAACGACATGATTGGCTGGACAGATTTATAGAGGAAAGCTTTTATCCAAATCCTAAGGTATGTGTAGACTTTATAAGTAGGCCAAGTAGGTATTAACCTATTTTTTGGGTATAAATCCACAAATCAAGATGTCAATGAATTTTTACCATCTCACGTTCATTTGTACTCTTAAGCTATTAACAAACCAGATAGAAATGAGATCTCCACTATTGTCATAACAATATAAATGTTGATCTTCTTAAATATTAGGTTGTTTAAGGTGCCATTGTTAGTAACTATGAGTTACTTCATCATAAGGCACCTACACAACCTAATTGAGTTACTTTTTTATTGTTTTAAATGTTCTAGTTTGTAGAACCAACTAGGGGTACCTAGTAGTCTAACTAGGCTTCTAGACTATACTATCTTGAGGTATGTATTGTTTGTGTTTCATTTCTAAGTTGGCAAACATAGAATTCACAATTGATTTATTTAAGTCTATTGTTTAAATTGGTGAATTTTAGATTTATCTCGTGGGTTTGATATTTTAGTTCTTGATTGGTTCAATCTCCAAGATTGTTGGCCAACATGCAAATTATGATATTCTAGGGTTCAAAGCTTTGCATTTGGTTTTCAAACCTAAGTTGGTGTTCTCCAAAGAGTTTTGTTCTTATATTCAATTTCTAATGTTGTTTTACTATTCTATGTTGAAGTTCACAAAAGATTTCATGTATATGCTATCAATTCTTTTATATTTTCATATTCAATACTTAAGTTTATCGACATGTTTTATTACTTATTTGAACTGTGTTTTTTGTTACATACAAAATCTATTTTTAATAAGAAAATATTTTTTCATTCAAAAGTCTTAGACATGTGGAGTATTTAAGTATGAGATATGTAATATAAGTTGATTTTGGACATACCACATGCAAGTTCCTAGATGGGAGTTCACAAATGTATAACCTTTGTGTGGATTTCATTCTTACAACCTCGTATATTCGGTTTGAACATTTTTGAGAAAAAAGAGACACAAATTCATGTAAAATTATGATTTAAAGTTTAAGAAAGTTTTTAAAGAAAAAAGAAACATAACTTTATTTTTTTGAATGCTTTTAAATGGCTTCGAAACATGTTTTTTTTTTTTTAAACTATACTCAAAGCTTACACATTTAAATCACATTTAATTGAAGTTTTTTGGAAATGCTTAGGAAGTTACATATTAAATAATGTTGATATTAAGAGATTGTATGTCACATTTAACATAATTTAAAATATTTTTACACAACTTAAAACATATGATATCAACATGGAAGCATTTTTTAAAGAATGTTATGTTGATATGAAGCACATAATTTTAATAAAAATAACTTTTTAATATTTTAGAGCACATTTTGTTGAAGTTATTTTATTTAAAAAAGAGTTTAATTTTGAAACTATAACAAACTTAATTTTTATTGAATACATATTTTAACATTTAGAGCACATTTTATTAAAGTTTTTTTTTTATTTTAAAGTAAGGTTTGGTTGATTTGAAACATAACATACTTAATATTTAATGAAAACACATTTTAACATTTTTTTAGAAGTTGTTTATTTTAAAAGAGGGCTTAGTTGAATTTTGAAATATAACATATTTAATTTCTGATGAAACTTCATTTAAACATTTAAGAGCACAATTAGTCAAAGTTATTTGCAAAGTTGAGTGAGTTACGTAGCAAAACAACTTTACTATTCGTGAATATAAGACACATTAGTATGATATATACATTAAAGCTCATTTTGCTGAACTTTTTTCCAAAAGGTTAGGTGGGTTTGAAATTAAAAATATATTTAACTTATATAGTTTTATGAAATAGATTTAAGGTTTTAATGCACATTTAGTTTAAGTTTTTTTCAAAAAAAAAATTATTACTTTTATTTAAATTCCAAGTAATTTTATATTTAGATTGACATAAAGTATAAATTACCATAACCCAAACATACAAATATTGCTATTGGTCACTTTTACACTCTAATTTTGATGGATAAATATCAAATATATACATGAAGCACATATATCACATGCCTCCACTCCCCCATGCCTGTTTCTTTCCATTTCTATTTTTTATTTTAAAAAAAACTCATGCAATATAGGATCCCTAAACACAGGTTCTAAACATAGGTTATGCATATATAAGGCTTAAAATACCTTAAACATAAGTTCTAAACATGGGTTATGAATATATAAGGCTTAAATACCCTGAAATTTAGTTCTAAAAATAGATTCTAATTCCACTTCTAAGCAATATAAACATCACATGACCCTATGTAGCCTAAGCATGAATTCACTTCCACATCAATGCAATATAAACTTCATATTAGCGTATAATCCTAAGAATGAATTCCCAAAATATAAGAATCTTTAAGCATATAAAAATGTGAATTTATCAACATATGGACCAATAAACATATAAACATATGGATTTTTAACATGTTAACCACAAAGTACATAAACATATGGTTTTGTTAAAATGTGAGTTACTATACACTTAGACATATGGATTTATGACCATTTGAAAAAATCAATACTTAAATATGTGGAATTTCAAACATATGAATCACTGAGCATATAAAAATGTGGATTTGTAAACATCGAACCACTAAGTACATAAACATTTTGATTTGTAAACATGAACCACTAAGCACAAAAACATATGAACCACTAAACATATAAACATGTGGATTTGTAAACTAATGAACCATTGAGCACAAAAACATGTAGATTTGACATGCTAATTTACAAATGAAAGCAAACTAGACACATGAATGCCATCTAAGCAATACAAACCTATAATTGAACATATAAAACATGAAGGAGAGGAAGGGAAGGAGATGTTGGTCGACCAAGGTAATAAGAAGGTTGTGAGGGTGTGTGTTTGATAATAAGGAAAAGAGGAGGAATAATAATTGAAGTGATGAGGGATTTTTTCCATGTGAAAAAAGATGATGAAGAAGAAGTGATGTTTTGGTTTTTGTTTAAGTGAAGAGAGGAGGAAAGAGAAGTGAAGTGGTGAGGGTTTTCAGCCAAGTGAAAAAGAGGGAAAGAAGGAGAGATGGGTTTCAACTAAGGTAATAAGAGGGACAGGTAGGTGTAGGGTTTCAACTATGGAATGAAGAGGGAGAGGGGGAGAAATTAGTGTAGGGTTTCAACCATGGGAAAAAGATGGAAAGGGGAGAGAGGGTTGTAGGGTTTTGACCACGGGAAGAAGAGGGGGAGAGTGTGGGTTTAAGGTTTCCGCCATAGGAAGGAGAGGGAGAGAGGAAGAGACGAGAATATGGCTTTGGCCATAGGAAGAAGAGGGAGAGTGGGAGAGATGTGTGAATGGTTTTAGTTAAGGGAGAAGTGTGAGAGAGGGAGAGATGGGTGTAGGGTTTCAACCTTAGGGAAGAAGAGAGAGAGGGGAGAGATGGGTGTAGGGTTTATTTTAAGGGAAAAAGAGGAGGGAGAGAGGGATGTGTATAAGGCTAGGGTTGTCCAAACGGCTCATTATTCACGAACAATTTGTGTTTTGGCTCTTTAATTGGCTCTTATTTGATTCATACACCAAACAAACAAACTGAACACAAATAATATTTTTACACCCAATATATAAGTAAGACAAACATGAATAAAGATTTTTTTGTTCAAGTTTGACACATTTTTGGCTCAAAATTATTATAATATATATAAATATATAATTGATGAGTATTATTTTTTAAATAATTTAATTGATAATAAAGCTACAAAGATTATATAATAAATTAAAATTATTAATTAAAATAAAGAATAAAAATGTATTAAATTCTATTTAAGTGAATATTTTACTATAAATAATAAGATCATATGGCTATGTGAATATGGCTGTCAAATTAGTTCAATGTTTGCGAACATTTTTCGCTAGAGAAACAAGCCGAATGCAATCAAAATTTTTGTGCTCGATATATAAATGAGTCAAACATGACCAATAGTATTTTTTACGAGCACAACGCATGAGAAGCGTTGGCTCGCTCAAGCTTGGCTCATTCACCCACATATAAGATTTTAGCTAAGGGAAGAAGATGAAGAGAAACAGATGGGTGTAGGGTTTTGGATGATGGATGAAGTGAGAGAGAGAGAAAGAGATGGTTGTAAAGTTTCAACTAAGGGAAGAAGATAGAGAGAGGGAGAGTTGGGTGTAAGTTTTGTCATGAGGAAGAAGAGGGAGAAACATTGGTGGAGATGATGAGAATTTGATGGAAGAGAGAGAAGAGGAAGAAGTTTTCATCTTGTAAGCTGTATAAGATAAAAAAATACAACAAAAAAAGAAAACATAAAATAAGAGAGAAGAAATGAAGAGATATCACCTGTCTTGTATAGATGAGCAGATGAAGTGGAATCCTTTGCACTTATTTACTTGGATGGAGGGGAACAGACTTCCTTAGGGTTTCTGCCACTTGGAGAGAAAGAAAAAAGAAGAATGAGAGGGAAGAAGTTTCGACTGAGAATGAGTAGGAAAGAGGGAATGAGGGGAAATTTCGTAAGAGTCTTTAAATGATGGAGACTTGAAATTCTTAAAAATTTGGGGGCAGGGGGATGACATGAATTTTGACATAAAGAAGAGTGGGAAGTGAGAAAAGAGGGAAAATTCAAAATGAGTGGTTAATATAATAGTAAAGTATTTTTGGTTAAGATGGTTTCTTCTCAAGATATAACAATTCAAAGTAGAACGGTGGCTATGGGAAAAAAATTGAATTTAGCTCATTTCGCTCAAAAAGATTTGAACAACATAATGGTGAAGTTAGTTTTTTGTCAATGTATGTCCTATCTCAGGAAATTTGAAGTTAAAGTGGAAGCCCCACCTAAGATAAGAGAAAATTTTGATAGATTTTCTATGAAAATTTAATGAGTTTTAATTTACTAGATTTAATGTTTTAGCTTAAATTTTCTTTGACGGAAGCTTGGTTTTGATTTAAGTCTATTTAAGTGAATTATCATGATTTTTTTATTTTCAAAGTTATCGCTTAAATTATCGTAATCATGATGAACCTCCAAACAAACTTTAATTTTGTCACAAAGGGTATCATTTGAAAGGTTTCAACTATTTGGATGCACTCGTACAATCCATTTTAAAAAATAATTCTTTAATGAAAAAAAAATATGTTCATACATAAATACTCAAAGCAAAAAGTTTTATGTAAAAAGTATATCTAATCGTTGCCAAACCTATTTGCATGTTGTTAATATGCAATATTAAAAATCATGCAACTTTTAGAATGAAATTTCAAGCTCTATGATGTTCTATGGATAAGAAGATAATTTAGGGTACATTTTAAAATAAGCTTGATTTTAATTCAATCTTAAGATTTGGTTGAAGTTAGTTACAATTGATTGCATTTAAGTATAATTTATTTCAAATTTTATTCAGTTTGATTTTAGTTTTAGATTTGAATTAGCTTTAGCTTAAATTTTAGTTTTAGTGGGTTTCAGCTCTTGGCTTATCCAAAATCAGTTTAGTCATCTGGTGACATTAGAAATGGGTTTGAGGTCAAGATTAGATTGGATGTAATTAAAGGGAGAGAGTTAACCCAAAAATGAGGTTAATAAATGGACCATCAATATGTGTGGCAAATTATTCAAAGTATGGCACTCATATTGGCCTTGACCAAGGTAAGTAACGAAGTCAATTAATATAAGTATCACTGTTCATAGTTTGAATTTTGAATTTATGAATTGGAATTGGAATTTTAATTATAACTTTAATTAGAAATTCAAGATTTGTAAGCTTTATTATTTTCTTTTAAATGGATTCAATAAAGACTCATGTCGGGGGTCTAGGAAAATGGAACCCAAAAAAATTTGATTTAGGATCTTAGAAGAGGAAGCCTGTGGGAAAGTTACACTTAACTTAGAAAGCATCTAGAAAAATCCATGAATAGTGTAGTGGATTAAAGAATCCTAAGGATTGGCAGGATTTGCAAAAAAAACGCCTAAAGACCGTGGACTTATACTTTGTGTATTTAAGGTGAAGAGTCTTTGGACAGTGCATTTAAGCTTTATGTACTATATAACAAATAGTTTGAATGTGTGTTTACCTAAACACATTATGATGGAAAGCACATGAACTCACATCCAAACAAAGAGATAAATAGGGAGATATTAGTATCCCACTCTTGGGACACTTTATGAGTTTTTACTACCTCATGGGTAGCTTATGGGTTTTGTCCACACTTCACCGTTTTATAAATAAGGTATCAGTTACCTTCAAAAGAATGGAAGATGACAAAGCACCATTTTTCTATGAGCCAGATATAGAATTGGAAAATCTTCGTCCCTTGCCGTTGTGGAAGCAGTATCTCCAGGTGTTTGCAAGGGGACTTTTGTTCTGGAACGTAGCTGTTGACCTCATTTTTGATGAGGTCTTCTCTTCTTCTCTTTAGTACTTAGGATCTAGCCTTAGGCTTTTCCTTTGACTATCCTAGAGGATTAGAATTGGGACCCACCACTTAGAAATTCAAACCACTTCTTAACTCCCTGCAAACTCCACAAACTTGATTGTAGACCCCTAATCACCTAGAGGGTTGAAATCAAATGTGGAAGTTTAAAGGATGAGTTCCTATAGGACTCTTTGGCTCTAGAGCGCCTACAGGTGGCTCAGTGCAGTGAAGGGCCGACTTACACACACACTACACCTATACACTACACTTTCACACACATCCTAAAAACACACCCATACCTAACTTGACCTCCCGACTCATGAAGGTGATTCACATGGATGGTCCTTAACCCTAAGCCCTTGGCCAAGAGGGTTAGGAACAACATAGTGGATGCCTCGAATGAGTCCCTTCATGGCTCATGTGGGCTTGATATGGCTTCATGACTCAACAAAAATGATTTTATTCCACTTACATTCACCTAATCTTCAATTTTCCAAATTCTCAATTTTTGACCCCTGGGGCCCTGGACCCGCCTAGCCTACCCAAAGCCCTTGAAATTACCCAAAATTTTCAAAATTTCCAAATCACCCAAAATTCTCCAAAATTAACCTTGAACATTTCCTCACCAATCAAGTTGATCATCCATAGCCAAAAATACCAAAAATTCCAAAAAATACCTCCCAATACCCTCCAAATACCCAAAATACCCCTCTTGACCAAAAAAATCCAAAAATTCAGAAAATTCCCAGAAAATTCCATAAAATCCCAAATATTTTCAATTTCATTTTGTTCAACTACACCATGGGCCAATTTTGTCAATTTACCCAACTTTTGTCAAAACCCCCAATTTGACCCATTTTAACCATAAGTGAACCCAATGTCAAGCCAAACTTACCTAATTGACCCAAATTCTGGTCCAATTCAATTCTAAACTTCCGTTCAACATTCCCAACACCAATCTAGAGCAAATCCAAGTCCAATTTGATTGACATTTGAATCCAATTTCACTTTTGGCCTTAAAGCCCAATTTGGACCCATGACCCAAACCTAGCCCAAACTAAACCAATTTAACTCCAATTAACCCCAAATCTTTTCTAAACCTTCCCTAACATCCCTAGAAACAAAACACTAACATGATTTGCCCAAAATTTGGATCCAAACACCACTCAAATTCAACCTAAAACCAAGAGGCCCAATTTTGACCTAAATCCACCCCTAACCCAAATGAACCCAAATCCCAAAGTCAAAATCCAACCAAAGTTGGAAACTTTTTCAAACACTCCCATAAACATTTCCCAACATCAATTTTACATCAATTTCAACCCTAACCCAACATTGGCCCAAGTTAGCCCAATTTGACCTACATAGGCCCTTTTACCAAATGAACCCAAATTCAACTCCATTCAAACCTAAATCACTCCAAACTTATTTCAAATCATTCATGACATACCCCTAAACCAAACCCAACAATTATTTGGCCCAAGCCTCTACCAAACTTTCATCCTAAAATCCATTTTAAAATCCAAAAGCCCATTTCCCTAAACCATTTTAAAAGCCCATCTTCACTAAATTTCAAAGGCCCAAAATTCATCCAAAGTCCATATGACACTCTTCTTCATCATGCATTCAATTAAAATCATCCCTTAAGTCCTAAATCAATCATCAAATGGTTCCAAATCAAGCCATATGCCAAATCCCATCAAATCAGCCCTAAATTACCAAAATTTCTAAAATCCATTTTCATGAAATTGACCAAGCTTTTCCCCAAGCCAAAGACAAGCCATGAAGCCACTCTTAAGCCACATGCAAGCCATGTGAGTTGCTCACATGTGACCTTACCACATTGGGCAAAAGGAGGAGATCCTTTCCACATTCCCATAAGGTGATTAACCACTCCCATGATTCCCCTTAACCAAGCTTATGCCTAATTGTGCTTGGATGGTGACTTGGCCCTACTGATTATGCTGAACCAAATCAATTTCCCTTCAGTCTAAACCAAGCATTGGGTGGTGCACCTAGCCCAAAAGGATGGGTTGACCCATTTGGGGCCAAAATGGCCTCTCCCCCATACCATTTTAATCCAAGCACTTTACACATGTCCATGGCCAATTGATTGCACAAACCTCCAGCCCTGACCCACCTGGACCTGAGGGTGACCCATGCCTGCTGGCCAGCCGCACGGGTCGCCGGAAAACACCACACCCGAGAGCTCACATGTGAGCCAACATTGAAATTCTCCTTTGCTGAGCTGCCCCATGCCCAATGTCCACCATGGCTGTTCTTCTCCTCACCAGAGCAGCTGATCCCAAGCCCTAACTCCCCCTGGGAGAGCCTCCAGTTAGCTCTATTTAAACACCCCCTCTCTCGGCCATGGGAGAGGTGCTGAACCAACCTTAAGGAAACTCTGCCAAAATCATTCCAGACCACTCTCTACACATAGAGCACTTGATTCCCACTGGATTCCAGCCCCAATTCCCTCTAGCTGAGCTCAATTTTGAGTTCAAACTTCAGCACAAAAACCAGGACACTTCTTCACAGTGGACCAATCCCCAAATTGATTGATCCTACACCTTCACCAGACCAAGGGAAGAAGTCCACCAGCAAAAGCCCCCTCTCCAGGCCACCCATCTGTTCCAGCCTCCAAGCTTTGTGATCGGGCTTGGTCGAAATCATACCTAGACAATTCATCGAGCCGAGGACTTCATCCGGAGCTTGCTTGGGACGCAATCGAAGGTGACACAACCCTCAGATTGAATCCACACTTCTCTGAGCAAAGGTATGAGCAAACTCTTTATCCCGAGCTTCTGGAGATTCTCCATTTTAAATGCCTTAATTTCAATGCATGATCACCATATAGATGTATTCGTCTCTTCAAGACGAATCCATGAAACACAAGAACACGAAAATCCGTTAAGTATTGAGTGAGATATTAAGGATTTAGTGTGGACGGTTCTCGGGCTAGGAGGCTTGGGGATGATGAACGGATGCCGTTCATTTAATACACGCGCGGATGGATGGCCAGGATCGCGCCGGATGAGGAGACGGAACGATACAACGGGCCCCTGGAGCGCTGAGTCGGATGGCGGCGTCGAACCAGAAAGTGCCGCGTGGCTGTTCGGGGATGCTAATGTTGACGTGGCGCCGATTCGGATAAATAGAAAAATAGGGATTTTCTTATTTATTTAATCCCTAAACTTCAAAAATGCATAACTTTGTGTAGGAAAATTAGAAAAATAAAATAAAAATACCCTCTTGCTCAGTGAACAGAGGAGAATAATGTGGAAAAGAAATCATTTAATTTCATCAAGTATTTTATTTTTAATAATTTATTTACTCTCTGCACATTTTCAATTCTCCATGCATGTATACAATTCACCATGACATGAGACCATAGGGCTTTTGAAGCCTCTGAATTTGGGAACATTCCCTGAATTTTCCAAAGTCAGAGGCCATCTCTATGAGAAGTTATTGATTTTTCAAATTCATGTTTCTATTTTGAGTATTTTAATTCCAATAATTAGCATGTTGTGAAAAAAATTCCAGGAAAAATTGAGGATGTTTCTTATGACTAGAGGACTCTAGGAAAAATAGGTTTTGAATTAATCCACTTGGAATAACCCTAATTGGCTTAGACACCCAAAATAGGTCCTTAATTAATTAGAGCTAATCATACATCAAATTGACTTGAAATCAATTCTCCACTGACCTTTAGGATCAGAGGAACCCACCATAAAAATTTGGAGTCAATTGGACTTGGTTAGCCCTACTAAATGGGTTGATTAAGCCATTTAGCCAATTTAAACTTTAAAAATTCATAACTTTCAAAATACTTTTCAAAAATTCACTAAATTGGTTTTGGAGCCTCTCTGATATCAGAAGAATTTAAGAAAAATAAAATTGCAATTTTCTAAAAAAGTTGATTTTTTGCATTATTTTAATATTTTTAATAATTAAAAAATAATAAAAATCACAAAAATAATAAAATTCACCGAAATGTCACATTTTTAATTTTAATCACTTGGGAACAAACCCCATATTTTTCTTAAGTCTATATGATGAGATATTAAATTTTAAAGCCCTAAGGTAATTTTAAAACTAAAAAAAATGTATTTTTTTAGCATTTCCACTAAAATAATTCTAATAAATCTGAGAAAAATCAGAAAATTATAAAAATTGATTCTCTGATTTCCTTGATATTAGAGAGATTTTTTAAAAATATAAAATTCATTTTTCAACCTTTATTTTATTTTTAAATTAATTAATACTCCAAAACTCAAAATAATTATAATAAAAAGAATATAATTCAAAAAATCACCAAAATTGGTCCAAGTGGTCCTCTAGTCATTAGGAATGTCCCATAATTTTCTTATGGACAGAAACTTTCCCTTGGTCATATTATTAAATTTTCTTTGGAAATCCCTATTTTTCACCAAAAATAATTACATAAATAAATTAAATATAGAAAAATCACATTTTCTCCTCTCATGTCTTTATTGACATATGAGTGAAGTCACATAAAAGTTTCAAGTTCATTTAAGCTCAATTTAGTGAGTTATGAAATTATTAAGCTTGAAGGGCAAAATGGTAATTAAAATTTTAACCTTTAATTAAAACTTTAGGCTTAATAAAATTAAAGAGTAAAGTATTTGATCCTAATCTGATTTGGATGATTGAAATTTGAATAATAAGGGTAGAAACCTATTAAACAATTTAAAAATAATTGAAATAAACCTTAATTAAATAATTGATTAAATTTGGAAGAATAATAAAATTGGAATTATTAAAATAGGGATATTATTAGGAAGAGATTTGTTCTTTAATTTAAGAATCCCTAAATTAATCATCTCAATAATATTTAATTCCTAATTAAAATGATAATTCAAATTTAAGATTTAAAATGCTAAAAGACTTAATCATTAAATTAAATTAAAGTTAAATTATTTAAATTAAACCCTTTTAAAATTTCAATTAAATTAATAATTTAGCAATTACAATTAAATCACCTTTAAAACATAAAAAATAAAATATTAAATTAAAATTAAAAATAAAATTAAATTAAAATTTAAATTAAATTAAATAAAATTAAATTAAATTAATACATATTAAATTAAATCAAATTAAATCAAATTAAATTAAATTAAATTAAATTAAATTAAATTAAATTAAATTAAATTAAATTAAATTAAATTAAATCAAATTAAATTAAATTAAATCAAATTAAATTAAATTAAATTAAATCATATCAAATCAAATTAAATTGAATTAAATTAAATTAAACAATAGAATCAAGTTAAAATTAAAAAATCAAATTAAATTAAATTAAAATTAAAACTAAACCAAATTAAATTAAATTAAAGTTTAATTAAATTTAATTAAACATCACCTAAGACATAAAGAAATTCAAAAATAAATATAAAGCAACTTGAACACTATTCCAAATTTAAACCCGTTAACTGAAATTAAATTAAATCACAAACCATTTGAACATTAATTTGCCCTCGAAAGCTTTTGTTGTCATAACTCCTAAACAGAATGTTAAATGAAATATTACTTCCCTCATAGGATATTCAAATGTCCTAGTTCACTGAGTAGGATAACAACAAAACTTTAATTCTCGGACGATTAATCCATTTGTATGATTAAATTCGTTTGGACTAAAAACAATTCTAGCAATATTGAAAAGATGTTTGAGATTCTTCTTAAACACTTTCTCAATATGATAGGATGTTTATAAGAACAACTGAACTTAATTATTCTTTGATGAAGAAAATCATCCTCAAACCCAAACACAAGAACCTAGACGTCATAGGAGATGACTAGCTATAGGATTAGGAACTTGGTAGAAAACCATAACCTTTCCCTTAGCTTTACCTAGGTACTTGTTGAAATATTTAAATTCTTTAACATGTGTTTTAAGTGCAGCTTGGGATGACGGGAAGACCCTCCAGGTATGCTTTTATTTTATTGCAATTTACCTTATTACAATTTACTTAATCGCATCGCGCTTACTTTTCTTGCATGATAAACAACTGTTGTATGAAAACCTATACTTTTAGGATAGTCCCTAAAACTGAAACCAAAACTAAATTAAAAGTCATTGCAAGATAAAATTCACCGCCACAACATTTCAAAATATAAAACAACTCAAAATTTAATCACAAACAGAACACAAAACTACAACTACAACTAAATTAAAATGTCTTGTTGGATGATCGGGAATACCTCGGATGATGTAACCTACGTGTTGCTAACGGGATTTCCCACGGTCTAAATGAAAGTGTGGAACTCATTTAGTTGAGTTTAGCAAATTCATCTGGACTAAGTGAATCCGATAAAAATAACGATGCCGAAGGATGGAACCGTGGGATCTTAACCGGTGTAGTTATAATCAACTTTAAGATTTGTTGTAATTAAAACATAAAAAACACTTGGAAATTAAGAATTTCTCTAAACCAAAACACTTTTCTCATCTCCTGATTTATGACTTCTAAAACTAAACCTCTGCAACAACAAGGAGCTCGGAGCATGGTGGGCAGCACGACCATCGTCATCAGCAAAACCTGAATCTACTTCAGCTAAACATTCCTAGAATTAAATAACCAAGCCATAGGACTTTGAGGTAGTTTGCCTAGTGCAACATAAATCCTCAACCTTTTGTTAGGCATTTGCATTGCAAATTAAGCCCTAACCGGTCTTAGGATTCCGAGGTAGTCGTTCGGTACGACATAAACCCTCACATCTTCCAGATTATTTGTATGATTTTATCATGCAAATATAAGTCCAAATTAATTAAAAATCAGCAATATCAAAACATTAAATAAACATTAGGGCCTTCCTAAATTCAAGCCAAACAATAGGATAGTCGGGAAATTACCGAAGTTCGCTTCGAATCTGTGATTTCTCCTACATTTCTTCTTTTGAACTCCCAAAACAAAATGTTCCAAATTTGATCCACTCCCTATTGAAATTCTAAAATTCGATCCTTTGAAAACTTAAACTTTGAAATTCTTGAGAGCAGAACTACTGATTATTATCGAGAGTTTTCTTAGGTGATTCCCGTCACTTAAGATATAATTAACTATAGGGGCTTGCCCTTATAAGGAATTTTAAGAACCCAGATAATATAAACCCTACTTAATTCATTTATATTAAGCAGGGGAACTTGTCGGCTTATAAAATTGGTTCGCAGACCAAACAGATGTCACAAACCTTTCTAGTTTATCTAATCGAGCCCCATTATCAAACAGTGTGTCTATTCTTCGAGATAGATACACAGTTTGTGATGCGGTGCTCGTTTATATAAACTATTCGAATGTGAGATCGGTTTGATTTCATATCTTAAAATTTTCAAATTTAAAATTATTTTCAAAATCAAATACTACTTTTCAAATTATTTATTTAAATTAAATTAAAAATTTGCCGACAATTTCTGTTAGGCGACCCCCCTTTTCAAAATAAAACACACAACCTAAAAATAAGCCGTACAGTAGCCTTGGCAGGTTAGCTTGTTCACGGAATAGCCTCAGATGATGGATACCTACTACCTTCTACGACGGGTTACAGCAGTTGTCCCTATTTTTTGTCAGCGGGATATGATGTGGTACTTTTTGTTCTGCTTTGTATGCTTGATCGACTTTTGGATGCTTGTCAGCATATGATCAGTTGTACTACTGTCTTTGGTAAAGATTAATGAAGGTTTCTGTTTCAGTTTGCCAAATTTGTCAGAAATGTCTCTTTTTTGACGTGACAGTCGAGAGCTGTAGGACCGTACATTGGTCCCGAATTAAAATGAACAAAGAACGATACAAAAGAAAAAGGATAAAATAATAAAAAATAATAACAACTCGAAAAAGTTAAAGTAAAATCTATTAAAATTAAATGAAATTGAAAGAAAAATAAATTTGAAATCAAAATTAAACAAAATAAGATCAAATGAAATTTAACAAAACAAATTTGAAGAAGGTGATAAACTGAAAGTAAATGATGAACTAACTCTTTCTCGAGTTTTCGAGTCATTGCACTCACTCTTAAATCCTTTATTTCTGAAAGCATTCAGCGAAATTTAACACTTTTCACAGTGTCACGTCTCACAAATTCAAAAAGTCAAGAAATTCTACAAATCTTGCAATGGCTACCAGTCTCGGCCGAAATGCATCAATTCTACTTTCTTCAAAAAGTCAACATTAAGTTTTTTCCAAATCTTTGAAATCTCGGGGGCAGTACTTAAATTTTGTTCTCTTCTGTCACCTCTTGGATTTTATGTGAGTCCCTGAGTTTTTCTTCCTAATGTGACATTATGCTACCTCTTGAGTTGGATATGAGTCCATGAGCATTCCTCCTTAATATGGTGAAAGATTCCTCAATATTCTCTATATTTCCATTTCCCTTGTGAGAAATTTTCCCGTCCTCCATGAAATTCTGGGATCGGAGCTCAGTCGCCCAATTCCTCCAAATTCCCTATATTTCTATTTAACTTCTGAGAAATTTTCCCGCCCTCCATGAAATTCCGGGATCAGAGCTCAGTCGTCTGATTCCTCAATATTCCCTATATTTCCATTTTCCTTCTGAGAAATTTTCCCACCCTCCATGAAATTCCGGGATTGGAGCTCAGTCGTCCAATTCCTCAATATTCCCTATATTTCCATTTCCTATCTGAGAAATTTTTCCCACCCTCCATGAAATTCCAGGATCGGAGAACAGTCGTCCGATTCCTTCAAATTTCATAAATTTTCCACATCCGTAAGATCTCGAGATTGGTACTGAAATTACGATTCTTATTTACGAGACTGGTACCTAAATTCCAACTCTCATCTTTCAGGATCAGTACTAAATTTTGATTCTCATCATTCGAGGTTGGTAAAGAAATTCCAATTTTCATTTCCGAAACTGGTACATAAATTACAGTTCTCATCTTTCAGGATCAGTACTTAAATTATGAATCCCATCTTCCGAGGTCGGTACCGAAATTTTGATTCTCATTTTCAAGACTAGTACCAAATTTTAGTTCTCATCCTTCAGGATCAGTACGTAAATTATGACTCCCACCTACCGAGATTGGTACTAAAATTCTGATTTACCCTCTGCACTCACTTAAAACTCAAAATTTCTTATGAGTTTAAAAATTTTCAAATTCAAAATTCCACAAATCCTGAAATTTCCATAAATTCCATAAAATTCAAAATCAAATCCAAATTCGAACTCAAAATTTAAATTTAAATCAAATTCAAAATTGAAATTCAAATAAAATCCAAATTCTAAATCCAAACACCAACTTCATAATCGATTCGGATCGAACTTCTTCAGAGTTGTAAGACTTGAAATCCATAGCTTCTCTCATGAAGGTATTCCATTTTCCTTCCCCTGCAGGAGTTCCTAGGTCTTGAAGGTTTCAACCAAATAATCCCCAGTAGAAACTTCCTCTCTAAATTCTATGTTTTGTCTTGGTTTTGTTGATCTCGTCGGTCAACACCAATATGTGCAACATGCTTGTCCAACACACCACACCTATTGGGGGTCCATTTGTTGACCTCACTTTTGGTTGAGGTCTAGCCTTTCTTTAGAGTAGCCTGGATCTAGTCATATGACTCTCCTTATGAGTTTCTTAGAAGACTAGTCTTGGAACACTCCCCTTAGAAATTAAAACACTTCTTTGCTTCACTGGGAGTTTTCATATGCTTCAGGCCTAAGCTCCGGCTTTTGGGAGGAAGAGACCAATCATAAGGAAGCCTAGGGGAAGTCTCCTATAGGTGGTCAGATTTTAGGATTTACCCTGAAGAGCTGGGACCAGCACACACACAACCTTAAACAAAGCACATCTCGCTTTGATCGCCTAACTCTTTGGAAACTCGTGTGTGTAGTTTTCCCAACCTCTTAGCCCCAAGCTAAAGGTTTGGTTAGTACCAACACATAGAGGACCAAATGAGGGTTGCTTTTGGTCCATAGCTCAGTCTAAAGAATTCTATATTACTTACCATCAACCAACCTTAAGTTTTCCAAAATTTTAATTTTTGACCCCTTGCCCCTAAATCTACCCAAAATACCCCTAAAACCCTAAAATTCCCCAAAATTTTCAAAATTACCCAAATTACCCATTTTTCTCCAAAAACTATTTTAAAATATTCCCTACCATGCAAATTGACCAAAATTACCCAAATCTACCAAAACTTCCAAAAATAACCCCAAATTGCAAAATTACCCAAATGCCCCTCTTAGCCCAAAAATCCAAAAAATTCCAAAAATTTCCAAAACATCCCAAATATCTCCAATTTCATTTCTCTCAATTACCACATGACCCAATTTGATCAATTTAGCCTAATTTGACCAAAAGTCCCAATTTGACCCATTTAACCCAAAAGTGCCCAAATTGAACCCAATGTCCACCCAATTCACCACAATCTTACCCAAATTCAATCCCAACCCAAAATAAAATATCCCCAATACCAATCTAAACAAAATACAAGCTCAATTTGGCCCACATTTGAGTTCAATTTAAACATAAACTCAAAATCCCCAATTTTGACTAAGTGAACCATTTCATCCAATGTGGACCCAATGTCCATCAATTTCCCCTCATTTTGAATTCCAAACTTCTCATGATGCTCGCCAAAGTCAAATGCAACATTTAGTGGTCCCCAATTTGAATCTAAGCTCCATCTAAATCCATTTGAACCAAGCACCCCTAATTTTAACCCAAATTGAACATATGACCAAATTTTACCAAATTGATTGCCCCAATCCCAAAATTGACACCCAATTTATGTTGAAAACTCTTCATGATGTCCTTCTTGACCATTTTGACCCATCAATTGGGCATTGGAACCACCTAACGCAACCTAGACCCAAGCTAGTCCAAGGGTCCCCAAATTGACCAAAATCTAAAATTAAGCCAAATTGAACCTCTAAACCAATTCAAAATCACTTCAATCCTTATCTAAACCATTCATGACAATCATATACTTAATATCGATCAATAATTTGGACTCAACTCAAACCCAAGTTAGCCTAACGTTGACCCCCACAAGACCAAATTGAATCCATGAGCCAACTTAACCAAATAAAACCAAATGTGATCAATCCAAGCCTCCCACAGCCACTAAACTGACCCTAGGGACTGAGCTAGATCTATCTAGCCCACCCTAATAGAGCCATAGACCAAAGGATCCACAATTTGATGGATCTCCTTCAATATTTGCTTAAAACATATAGATCCTTGCTAAAATTGCTCATCAAACTTAATTGCTCTTACTTGATGGTCTGACTCACCTGACCCTTGACTCACCTGACCCATGGCCAGCTCCCCTATCTTTACTGGTTGACCTAGTCACCGGAAGAGCCAAACCCGAGAGCCACCCCCCACTAGATGCTCCCAATTGAGCCCATCCAACCTATCTCATTCCCATTGTCCACTTGCACCGCACTGCCCTACACATAAGCAACCAAATGCACCCTTAGCCACCCCCTGAGGTTTCCTCTCCGTCCATGGCTATAAAAGCCATGCTTCACGGCCAAAACAAGGTGTTGAAAATTTTCCTAAGGAGACCCTACCAAATTATTCCCACATCCTCCTTGAGACCCCCTCAGTGCAATCCAACCACTTCCCTGCACTAATTCCCACTGTCGGAGCTCAATTTCAGAGCCTAAACTTGGCCGAAAAATAGGACACTGCCCATCCGAACTCCACAGTCCATAAAAACTCAATTGCTTGCACCCAAACCATCACCACAGTGAAATAAGAAGAAGCCCCATCAAAGTCCCCTCACAAAGCTACCCTAGGGTAGAGCTAGACCAACACTTGAAATTTGGTTTGGTTGAACTTTGGTCTAGCTATTTCACCATGGCTAGTGATCACAGAAAAATATGTTAAGAAATTCATACCTATTTTTGATGAAATTGCACTTTAAAGAAAGATATTTTCTTTATTTTATTGCAGGAATGAAGATTTATTGGTGATAGAAGCAAAATGTATGAAATGGAGCAAATTTACATCAAAAAGGAAGAAATTCATGCAAATATAACTACTTCGCTGACGGCGAGATCGAGGCCGCCGACGGCGAGATCGTGAGGAGAAATTTCTGAAGGAATTATAACTACCTCGCTGACAGTGAGCCCGAGCCCGCCGACAGCGAGATCGCGCGGTTTGAAGACCTTCTAGAAGCCCCAATGACGGCGAGGTCGTTTCCCGCCGACGGCGAGCTAGTTCAAAATGCATATACATTGAACCTGGACACTTTTTGAAGAGGTGTTTAAGCACCCCTTGGACCTTTGCTTACCTCTATAAATAGAGGCCGAATTCTAGAGTCTTGTGTGTGTCTTTTGAGTCTTCTGTGAGTCTATTTCTAGTGTCTTAAGTGTAGTTTGAGTGAGTTTAGTGAGTTTATTAGTTTAATTGAGTACTATTTAGTTGCTGTACTAGAAGGAAAAGTCAAAGGAACTTCAAGGAGTCTGCTTGGGAAGGAAATTAAGATAAGTATCTTTGTTTATTGTTTTTAACTTTAAATGAAATCCATGTTTTGTTTTATTCTCATGCATTCTGAGTAGTTTTCTTAGTCTTTCTCCTTGTTTATGAAAATTATGTGGTTTGATGAAATTAAATAAAGGCACTCAATATAATACAAATAAATTGTGATAATTTTTACTTAAAACTTAATTTACTTTCAATCTGGCCAATTGAGTAGTTAAAATATGTTGAATTATCAACTATAGTAAAAATTACATCCAATATTTAGGGAAATTAAAAGCCTTAGAAGGAGGGTGCAAATAAATAGGGAAATATTAATTATCGGACGTAGAATTGGATATTTTAGTGTGACAGACTAAAATACTCAATTCGATCCTACTGTTTGAGAGCTGAAGTGTAGATGTTAGCCCTCAGGTGAGGGGAACGTGGGAGCTCTAAAGTGGCAGCCAGTATCCTCCCAGCCTAGCCGCAGATTCAGTAATCAAACATAGGATTAGTCAATGTTCTTTGCACCTGGACCAAAGGGTAAAGAATAGGAATGCTCCTATTTGTCATAATACAATTTAAAAAGTCTAATTAAATTCATCATTTCACTTAATTTTCTAAAAACAAGGAGAAGGATACTTTTTCTAAATTAATTTAATCAACTTATTTCAAGCATTAGTTTACTTTAGTTTATTATAGTTACTTAGAATTTCTGTTCACTTTATTAAGTAATTCCTTTAAATTTAGGCGATACCAATTTCGTTAAAAACTTTCCCGTGGGATCGATAACCGAGACTCCACTAGAGCCTCGTATTACTTGATACGATACGTATACTTGCGTAGAATCCACATTATACATTAAAACATATTCCTATATTTAAAGCGGGATCATGTTTTTGGTTACGTGGCTATAAACATAAATTACATACATACAAAAAGTGGGCTAAGTTTTTGGCGCCGTTGCCGGGGAAGTAAAGAAACTATTTACTAAAGTAACGGACTAAGCTAAAAATTTATTTTAAAAATTGTATGCGAAAATTTGGAAACAAAAATTTAATACCTTACGATTCAGAATTAAAGCGTACAATTAAAAGAATTAGAAAACAAAAAGAGAAATTATAAATTTAACGCAAATGGCAAATATTCCTGAAAATCAAAATAACAATCAACCAAGACCATTACGAGATTATGCCAACCCTACATTAGATGAAATTCATTTAACTATTCAAAACCCTGATGTAGCTGCTAATTCATTCGAACTTAAACCTGCAATTATCCAAATGGTACAAAACAATCAATTTAGTGGTTCACCTATTGAAGATCCTAACTTACATCTTGCTAGTTTTTTAGAACTATGTGCTACTTTTAAATATGAAGGAGTATCTAACGATCTTTATTAGACTTAGACATTTTCCTTTTTCTTTAAGGGATAAGGCTAAAATGTGGTTAAATTCGTTAGCACTCTGGATCTATTAAAACTTGGGGAGAATTATCACAAAAATTTCTATCCAAATATTTTCCACCATCTAAAACTGCTAAGCTTAGAAACGATATAACTTCTTTTAGTTAGTTTGATGGAGAGTCAAAATATGAATCTTGGGAGAAATTTAAAGAACTTCTTAGGAAATGCCCACATCATGCTTTACCAGATTGGTTAATTATTCAAACTTTCTATAATAGATTAGTAGGATCTTTAAGATCAATCATCGATGCTTCATCTGTGGAGGATCATTAATGTCAAAACCATTTGATGAAGCCTATGCACTAATTGAAGAAATGACAACTAATAATTTTCAATGGCCTGTTGATAGATTAAATCCGAAAAAAATAGCTAGTATTCATGAAAATGATGCACTATCTATGTTAGCTTCACAAATTGCTGCTATATCTAAAAAATTAGATCAATTTGGAATGAATTACTCTCCAACTATATTAGAAGAAAATTCATCTAGACAACTTATAGAATCCCAATCTCAATATGAAACAATTAATGCAATTAACAACAAACCCAATAATCCTTATGCAAATTATTATAATCCTGGATGGAAAAATCATCCTAATTTTAATTGGAATAATAATACAACTAATCAACCATGGATGAATAATATGACACAACAATCGGAAATCCATCTAATCAAGGAAATCCTAATTATAAAACCAATTATCTACCTGGATTTAATAATAATAACCCTCAATTTAAAGATAAGAAATTATCTATAGAAGAATTAATATTAAATATGGGTCAACATCTACAAAATCAAGGAAATCACTTACAAATACAAGGAAATCAATTACAAAATCAAGGAACAGCTATAAAAAATATTGAAACTCAACTTGGACATATCGCTACTACACTTAATAATAGAATACCTGGAACATTTCCTAGTAATGTGGAAATAAATCCTAAAGACAAGGGAAATGAACAAATTAAAGCGATACAATTATGAAGTGGAAAAGAATTAGAACCACAAATTTAGAAAGAACTTGAAAGTCAAAAAGAGGAAGTGGAAATTGAAAAGGAAAAGAATCAACGAGATCCAAATTTAGAAAATCCTTTAATATCTATGAAAATTTCTGTTGAAAAACCTCCACCACCATTTCCTCAATGACTAATTCAACATAAAAAAGACAAACAATTTTCTAAGTTCCTTGAAATTCTAAAGAAATTAACGATAAATATTCCTTTCGTAGAAGCTTTAGAACAGATGCCAAACTATGTAAAATTCATGAAAGATATTTTAAATAAAAAAAGAAAATTTACTGATAATGAAATGGTTGCACTTAGTGAAGAGTGTAGTGCTTATTATTCGAAAAAACTTCCTGAAAAATTAAAAGATCCCGGTAGTTTCACTATACCCTGCGCTTATTGGAGAAAAATTTTATGGAAAAGCTTTGTGTGACTTAGGAGCAAGCATCAATTTAATGCCTCTATCAATTTTCAAGAGATTAGGATTGGGAGAAATTTCACCTACTTCGGTAACTCTTCGGTTAGTCGATCGTTCGTTACATATCCTAAAGGAGTTATTGAAGATGTATTAGTAAAAGTGGATAAATTTATCTTCCCTGTAGATTTTATTGTTCTAGATATGGAAGAAGATAAAGAAATTCCTATCATTTTAGGAAGACCATTTTTAGCCATCGGAAAAGCTATGATCGATGTTCGAAAGGAGAATTAACTATGAGAGTAAATGATCGAAAAATAACTTTTAATATTGCTAAATCAATGAAATATCCTGCGACTAGAAAAAGATGATGAGTGTTTTCGAATGGAAGTACTCGATCAATTACAAAAAGAATATTTTAAGGAATATTATGAAGAAAAATTAGAAAAGGAAAATATTGAATTAATTGAAAAATCCGATATAAATGAAAAATTAGATTATATTCAAGAGAAATATGAATTTTTGGATAACACGGAAAACACCTGAAAAGAATATAGTTCCATCAATTATTAAACCTCCTGAACTTGAGTTAAAAATGTTACCTAATCATTTAAAATATGCTTACTTAGGAAATTCTTCAACTCTACCTGTTATTATTTCATCTGAATTAAATGAATCTCAAGAACAAAAACTTTTAGATACATTAAAAAAATATAAGAAAATTTTTGGTTGGACCTTAACAGATATCAAAGGAATTAGTCCTTGATACTGTATGCACGTAATTATTTTAGATAATGAACATAAACCTAAAGTAGATCCACATAGGAGATTAAATCCGATAATGAAAGAAGTAGTTAAGAAAGAAATTTTAAAATGGTTAGATAATGGTATTATATATCCTATTTACGACGATTGCTTGGGTAAGCCCGATTCACCGTGTACCTAAAAAAGGAGGAGTGACTGTCAAAGCTAATGAAAATAATGATCTTATCCCTATAAGACAAGTTACTGGATCGCGAATATGTATTGATTATAGAAAATTAAACACAGCCACCAGAAAAGATCACTTCCCTTTACCATTTCTAGACCAAATGTTAGATAAATTAGCCGGACACAAATATTTTTGTTTCTTAGATGGATATATTGGTTATCATCAAATACAAATTGTTCCCGAAGATCAAGATAAAACTACATTTATTAGTCCTTATGGAACTTTCGCTTTTCGAAGAATGCCTTTTGGATTATGTAATGCACCGCAACATTCCAGAGATGTATGATGTACTATATTTAGTAAATTAATTGATAATGGAATAGAAGTATTTATGGATGATTTCTCCGTATTCGGAACAACATTTGACACATGCTTAAATCATCTTGAAAAGGTATTTGAAGTATGTGAGAAAACTAATTTAGTTCTAAATTGGGAGAAATGTCGATTTATGGTTACGAGCGGCATTGTATTAGGGCATAAAATTTCAGAAAAAGGCATGGAAGTAGACCCTGCAAAAATTCAAGTAATAGCTAAATTACCACCTCCAACTATGGTAAAAGGGGTAAGAAGTTTTCTTGGACACGCTGGATTCTACAGACGCTATATTAAGGATTTTTCAAAAATTACTAAACCTCTATGCCAACTTCATGAAAAGGACAAGAAATTTGAATTTACAACTGAATGCCTGAATGCTTTTGAATTATTAAAAGATAAATTAATTACAACACCTATAATAGTTTCACCTAACTGGGAGAAACTATTTGAACTTATGTGTGATGCTAGTGATTATGCTATAGGAGCAGTTCTTGGGCAAAGATATGAGAAGATTTTCAAAGTTATATATTATGCTAGTAAAACTCTAAATAATGCTTGAAATAAATTATACGATTCTTGAAAGAGAATTATTAGCAGTTATATATGCTTTTAATAAATTTAGGCATTATCTAATAGGAACTAAATGTATTGTACACACTACTCACTCTGCTATAAAATATTTAATACAAAAAAGAGACTAAACCAAGATTAATCAGATGGATATTATTAATGCAAGAATTTGATTTTGAGATCATTAACAAAAAGGGAACAAATAATCAAATTGCTGATCATTTATCAAGATTAGAAAATCCTGAATTATCCGATACCGATAATGAAATTTTAGACGATTTTCTCCGATGAACAACTTTATAATATTAATGAGTTGAAAATACCTTGGTATGCCTGATATAGTAAATTATATTGTAAGTGACATTTTACCACCTATGTTAACTTTGCAACAACGAAAAAAATTCATTCACGATACTAAATCATACTTTTGGGATGAACCATACTTATATAAGCAATGTAAGGATCTAATTATTAGAAGATGTGTACCTTATGAAGAAATTGAACCAATTATTCAAAAATGTCATGATTCGATTTTGGAGGACATTTTGGGACGGATAAAACTGCATATAAAATTCTACAATCCGGATTCTACTTGGCCTACTCTATTTAGAGATGTATATAGATATATCAAAACTTGCGATAAATGCCAAAGAATAGGAAACATTTCAAGAAAAATGAAATGCCTCTAAATTTTATATTAGAAGTTGAAATTTTTGATGTTTGGGGATTAGATTTTATGGGACCTTTTATTCCGTCATTTGGAAACTCATATATATTAGTAGACTTGTTGATTATGTTTCCAAATGGATTGAAGCACGAAGCTTTATCTAGGTGTGATGCTAAAAGTGTTTCAAAATTTTTAATGAAAAATATTTTTACTAGATTTGGAATGCCGAGAGTGATTATCACTGACGGAGGAACTCGTTTTAGAAACAAATACATTCACAAACTAGTGGATTAGCTGAAGTTTCTAATCGAGAGATTAAACGTATATTAGAAAAGTCTGTAAACCCTAACAGGTCAGACTGGTCTATAAGACTAGACACTGCATTATGGGCATACAGAACTGCTTATAAAACTCCAATTGGAATGACTCCTTCCAGGCTTATATATGGAAAAACTTACCACTTACCAGTCGAATTAGAACATAAAGCATATTATAATTAAAGAATTTAATTATAATATGAAAGAAGCTGGTGAGAAGAGATTGTTGCAATTAAATGAATTGGAAGAATTAAGGAATGAATCATATGATAATGATAGGATTTATAAAGAAAGAATGAAATTATGGCATGAACGGAAGATTAATCGAGAGAAATTTTGAACCGGGACAAGATGTTTTGCTTTATAATACTAGATTGAAATTATTTCCTGGGAAATTGAAATCTCGATGGTTAGGACCTTTCACTGTAACTCAAATATTTTCATATCGAACTATAGAAATTGAAGATCCAAAAACAGGACATAGATTTAAAGTAAATGGACATAGATTAAAACCATATTTGAAAATAGACGACAAAATTTTAAAGAGGTTTTAATGCTTAGTCAACTTGAACACTAACTGAACTAGGTCGGGCTGACGACGTTAAACCAAGCGTTTTATGGGAGGCAACCAATAGTAGTCTTTTATTTTTTATATATCTACATATTAGTGAATCTATATTATTAAAATAAATCTTACTACTCAAATTCTTATTTAGAAGCATCACAAAAATTGAACTTATTATATGATATCAGAAAATATTCAGACCAGAGCGAAAACGGGCGATTTTTACGAATCTCGCCGATAGCGAGCTCGAGCTCACTGACGGAAAGATCGTGGACCATTACTCATTCAGTTTTATAACTAAGTCGCCGACGGCGAGGAACTTCCCGCCGACGACGAGGTAGTTTAAAATTTGGTTTCTTAAAGATTTTTCGTGCTGTTTTGGACGAATCTAAGCCATTCCTTCATAAGAAATTATTCCAAATCTGATTTTTACACCATTTTCTTCCTTAGGAATGACTAGAGACCAATCCATTCCATCCAAAATGGGCTCAAAATTCCTAGAAACCACAAAAACTGAAGTTTTCAACCGGCGAAAATTTGTTAGTTCGGAGGCACAACGAATCTTCAACAAAGGCTTGATGAAGAAAAGACTTATCAAAGAAAGAGGATTCGTCAATAGAGGAGTAGAGAATGCTACTACAAAAATCGAAGAAATGATCGAACAATGGCATTAGGAGGTATTTTGTTATACAACTTCCGCTGTAGTTATACTAGTAGTCAAAGAGTTTTACTCTAATTTACATGCGATCAACCATGGAAATGTGTACGTCAGAGGAAGATGGGTAATATTTACTCCTGCAAGGGTAAATGAATTGTTTTCTATAGAAAATACCTCTGTTTGTCACTATGCCAACTTTGTGCCTTCAAGATATAATATGAACGAGATCTATAGATATCTGACTGATGAACCGGATGATTGGGAGTTACAAGAAGACGGGTATGTTAGTTTTTCTGCATCACTTCTAAACCCTGTCTCGAAGCACTGGCATTTCTTTATATCATCAAAATTATTACCTACCATGAGAGTAAATAAAGTTTCAAAGGAATGTGCTTATTTTAAACTATTGTATTCAAATTGGATTACCTATCGATGTTGGATCAATAATAGTAAAGTACGCATTGGGATTAATCGTGCATGGGTCGGTGCATGGACTTGGACATCCATCTACTATATTTGCTTTATGCGATCGGTACCAAGTTTCTTATGAGGCTTGGGAAAAAGTACTTTTACCATGGAAACCCCTGGATCCTACTGATATGTTTCCCACTTTGGATAACAATAATAAGATCACCGTTATTTCTAACAGAGCATCACAGAACAATCCTTTAGCAAGACCTATTACTGATAATACTAATTTTATTCTGAAGAAGATTAAAGGATTGGAGAAAGAATTGCAAAATGTGATGAATTCCATTGACAATATCTCTGATATGTTTGATCATATTGATTGGAGAATGAAGGAGCACTTTGATCATACTGGACATCTGGAGGCTAGTTTTATTCATCTACTAAGACAAAAAGGATGGATTAATGAAGAATCTCATTGCGAATTCCCTTTCAGGCCTTTCTAAAATTTATTTGTGCACCTGCGTCGCATTGGGAATATCAGAGAAGATATTAGTCCAGACACGGAAGAATAGGAAGGATTTATATGTTTATGTTATATTTGTATGTGTGAGTGTTTGTTTTGGAGTTTAAGTTTTATTATGAGTCGAACTTTAGATTTGATAAGATTTTATGTAAATTATTTTGTCTCAGCATTTAGAGTGTTGTGGTTTGGATTGCGATTCTGAGTGGTATGGATTTGAACAATTAATTTAAGTATGTGTGAAGTTGTTAGTGTGAAATTTGTAAGTTTGATGGATTTCATTTATAAAGATATTTTGTTTGTTTTGTGTGAATTTTTGTAAGTATAGTACCTAATCTTCTTATTAATATTCAAATTAAGTGATCGGAAGATTGATTAATGGCAATTTGAGGTTGAAAATGATTGACGAAATTCAAAAATTGAAATTTTTAGGACCTCACCGACGACGAGAATTATATCGCCGACAGTGAGAAAACCCGCTGACAGCGAGACCGAGCTCGCCGACGGCGGATTTTTCCCGAAACTTTTGCCTTATGGAATTAATTAGCTCGCCGACGGCGAGAAAAATCTCGCTGACAGCGAGAACGCGAAAAGACTTATATTTGATTAGTCAACCGACACTATTCATCATCCCCTTCCTAAAATTTTCGAAAAAACCGACCTAGGGCTTGAGAGATCTTGGATTTAAAGCGATTTCAATACTTTTTGACACCTGATTTCATCTTCCCTTGGTAAGAGCTTCACTCCTATGCAAAAATTTTTGATTTTCACCATTGATTTCTTTTACATTGGGATATTTTGAAAAATTTTGAAATGTGAAGAAAATACTTGGAAGAATTTCATAGAAATCGATTTAAATGGATTTTAGTTGTTGTGGGATGTCTTTTTAGTAAAATTTTGGAGTTTATTTAAAAATTTTGTAAATTTCACAGATCGAGAAATAGCTCCACAACAAAAGCGACGATTAGATTTTGACGAAACTCGATTCATTAATGAGATAGCACAAACACGATATTTTCAAAATATTCAAGCAAGAAAGTGCATACAAGATCGAGTTTTCAAGAATCCGGGAGGAGAAGTAGAGCGAGTTATAAAGGAGCGAGGATGGGAAAACTTCGTTTCGTTACCAACGGAAGCAATTTGTAGAAGTTGTGAAGGAATTTTATACAAACTTAACACGAGCGGAAGATGCACTCGGTTAGAGTTAGAGGATTTTTCGTAGATTTCAGCGCTGCTAGAATAAATGCATATTATGAAGTTCAAGATACCTGGAGTGAATATGAAACTTTTGGAACTATGGAAGGACCATTAGAAGAAGTGATTGACTTTCTCACTGATGGGAAATGAGTCTGGAAGATAAAGCGGCGAGAACGGGTAAACTTCCCTCTTTCTATGCTAAATGCAACATCAAAAGCCTCGACATTATTTTATTTGCTCTACTTTGTTACCTACCTACCACCATAGTGAGGTAACAAGAGATAGAGCAATTCTGAATTTCTGTATTCAGAACCAGAAGAGTATTAATGTGGGAAATGTTATATATAAAAACATATTAGCCACTGCTAGAAATGAAAGTGGAGGAGGATTAGGACATCCTGGTCTTATCTATGCACCGTGCCAATTATCCAGGGTAGAGGCAAGAGATGATGAGGAATGGATAGAGCCTATGAAACCCACTAACTCGAGCTAATATAAAGAAATATGAATCCCACGAAGGATGGAGATCCGGGACAAGGGATTATGTACCTTCTTCAAGTAGAGATATACCCTCTACTAGTTATGAACCACCCCTCGATACACTACTCCTACCCTTCAAGATCCGATGAATGAATTAACCACGAGTAGAAAGAGTTTTGAGTTATTTGGAGAAAATATGGAAAGAAGATTTGAGCATATAGATCAAAGAATTGGAGGCTTGGAGAGAAGACACGATTATGATAGTGAATATCTTCAGCGACATTCAGAATACGAGATTGCATACTATGAAGCTGAGCGTCGTTATAGGAGTGGTGATTTAGATGTTGTCTTTCCTGAGTGCCCCCGATATTCACAGTACCAGCCTGCTCAGCCTTCTCAGCCTAGAGATCAGGGTGATGATGTAGCTTGGGATTTTGATGCAGAGGATTAGAGCTTTTGTTTAGTTTATTTGGTTTGTTTTAGATTTGTTGTTATGTTGAGAAACTTTATTATTTTGGATGTGATTATTTCGTACTTTACGTAGCTATGGACTTGGTATGTTTTGTTTGTTTGATTGAGCTATGATGTTATATTTCTTATGTGTGTTAAATTAGTTGCAAATTTTTTTATATATAGGATGTTAGTTTTTCTTTAATGTATTATTGTAAATGTATGTGTAGTAACAAATTAAGTTTTCTATGTTATGTTTGATACTTATTTTAAAAAATTTCCATCCACTGCACTTTCTTTTTAAATATTATATATGGAAGAATACTAACAATACGAGTTACGTAAGTAATGAAAAAGCTCGCAAAAATTTCAAAGAAAAGAAATACCTAAAGCTCAAAGGTATGATGAATTTTATTTATATACTTTCCTTTTTTCACTATATAGTATAGATAGAAAAATTTAAGTTTGGGGGAAGGTAAAAATACAAATTTAATTATTAAATTTTTCTCAAATTCTATTTTAAAAAATTATTAAATGATTTTCTATAGTAATTTTCAATTCAATAAATATGAGTTGCTTTATTTAATTATTATATAAATTTAAAGAAAATACTTCTAGTAATTCAATTAAATTAATAGAAGAAGATATTTGGTTAAAAGGAATAAGAATATAGTAGACTTATTTAAAGTAAGGAAACTATATTCTAAAAATTGGAAATTCTTAAGTATATAGATGAAAAAGAAAGGATAGAAACTTAATGAAGTAAAAATTATGAAATATATATAAGCAAAGAAGTATTTTAAGTTTCAAATTTAGGAAGAGAAATTGAAGTTCAAAATTATTAACAGGCTTTCCAGATACATTAATCCTCACTTGAAAAAGAAAAGAAAAAGAAAAGAAAAAGAAAAGAAAAGAAAAGAAAAGAAAAAGAAAAGAAAAAAAAGAAAAGAAAAGAAAAGAAAAGAAAAATATAAGTGAGGAGAAGCTTGAGGAGATGCCTTATAAAAAATTGGCTTCAATGGATTCAACCTAAAGGGTAAAACTTAACTATATTTCTAAACTTATATTTATGGATTGGTATTTTACTAAATAGAGTTTTCTTGAATTTCCTATCATCTAAATATCTTAAGTAATTTATTAATTTTTAATATTGTCTTTCCTGAAATAAATAGAAAGCTAGAAATCTTAGACCTAACTAAATAATCTTATCTCTATAAAATTAATTGAAATTACTTAGAAATGTTTCTTTTTAACTTTATTATAATGTTATTTAAAATTAATTCATATATTATTTGAGTTGAAAAATTCTATTATAGAAATCATTATTTTTATTTAGTATTAAAATTACTTGAGGACAAGTAATAAATAAGTTTAGGGGATTTTGATCATAGAAAAATATGTTAAGAAATTCATACCTATTTTTGATGAAATTGCACTTTAAAGAAAGGTATTTTTTTTATTTTAATGCAGGAATGAAGATTTATTGGTGATAGAAGCAAAATGTATGAAATGGAGCAAATTTAGATAAAAAAAGAAAGAAATTCATGCAAATATAACTACTTCGCCGATGGCGAAATCGAGGCCGCCGACGGCGAGATCGTGAGGAGAAATTTCTGAAGGAATTATAACTACCTCGCTGACAGCGAGCCCGAGCTCGCCGACAGCGAGATCGCGCGGTTTGAAGACCTTCTAGAAGCCCCGCTGACGGCGAGGTCGTTTCCCACCGACGGTGAGCTAGTTCAAAATGCATATACATTGAACCTGGACACTTTTTGAAGAGGTGTTTAAGCACCCCTTGGACCTTTGCTTACCTCTATAAATAGAGGCCGAATTCTAGAGTCTTGTGTGTGTCTTTTGAGTCTTCTGTGAGTCTATTTCTAGTGTCTTAAGTGTAGTTTGAGTGAGTTTAGTAAGTTTATTAGTTTAATTGAGTACTATTTAGTTCGTTGTACTAGAAGGAAAAGTCAAAGGAACTTGAGGAGTACGCTTGGGAAGGAAATTAAGATAAGTATCTTTGTTTATTGTTTTTAACTTTAAATGAAATCCATGCTTTGTTTTATTCTCATGCATTCTGAGTAGTTTTCTTAGTCTTTCTCCTTGTTTATGAAAATTATGTGGTTTGATGAAATTAAATAAAGGCACTTAATATAATATAAATAAATTGTGATAATTTTTACTTAAAACATAATTTACTTTCAATCCGACAATTGCGTAGTTAAAATATGTTGAATTATCAACTATAGTAAAAATTACATCTAATATTTAGGGACATCAAAAGCCTTAGAAGGAGGGTGCAAATAAATAGGGAAATATTAATTATCGGGCGTAGAATTGGATATTTTAGTGTAACAGACTAAAATACTCAATTCGATCCTACTCGTTCGAGAGCCGAAGTGTAGATGTTAGCCCTCGGGTCGGGGAACGTGGGAGCTGCGAAGTGGCGGCCGGTATCCTCCCAGCTTCTACCGCCGATTCAAGTAATCAAACATAGGATTAGTCAATGTTCTTTGCACCTAGACTAAAGGGTAAAGAATAGGAATGCTCCTATTTGTCACAATACAATTTAAAAAATCTAATTAAATTCATCATTTCACTTAATTTTCTAAAAACAAGGAGAAGCATACTTTTTCTGAATTAATTAAATCAACTTATTTCAAGCATTAGTTTACTTTAGTTTATTATAGTTACTTAGAATTTCTGTTCACTTTATTAAGTAATTCCTTTAAATTTAGTCGATAACAATTCTGTTAAAAACTTCTCTGTGGGATCGATAACCAGGACTCCACTAGAGCCATGTATTACTTGATACGATACGTATACTTGCGTAGAATCCACATTATACATTAAAACATATTCCTATATTTAAAGCGGGATCAAGTTTTTGGTTCCGTGGCTATAAACATAAATTACATACATACAAAAAGTGGGTCAGCTAGAGACTTCATTCCTGAGCTCCTTGGACCTCCGTGAACGTGCCAAGCATCTCTGATTGAAGCTCCACTTCTCAGAGCAAAGGTATTAAACACCTCACTATCCCGAGTTTAATTTAATTCATCATGTGATTAGGGTTGATTTAAGAGCATGTTTACCATATGGATATGTTGGCTATGCTTAGACGAGTCTATAGGATCAAACCACACTTGATTTGCTCAAGTATAGGCTGAGAAATTAGGGTTTTAGTATGGACGACTATGAGTTCACACCAGTTAGGATGAAGGGTGTGGATCGACCGATCGCGTGATTATCAAATGAACGTCCATAACGAAGAAGGTTGGAGTTTTGATCCGTAAATGCGCCGCCAATCCAAATTGCGCTGTCCAACTAGAGGGCGACACGTGGGGGCTTCGACGTCGCTGAGGATAAGCTGGATAAGTAGATAAGTAGGAATTTATCTATTTTAGAAAATACCCCATAACTTCAAAAATTCATAACTTGGTGTAGAAAAATCATAAAAATAAAAAAAAATACTCTAGTTCTCAGTGAACATAGGAGAACAATGTGGAAATATTTTCACGATCATTTAATACATTTTTTATTTTTAATTATTTAAGTACTGTTTTGAGTCTTTCAATGCCCCATGCATGTAGAAATTTCACCATGGCATGTCCTTAGGGTCATTTGTAGCCTCTGTCATGAGGGATGTCTTATGATTTTTCCAAAGTCAGAGGAGACTTCTATGAGGAGATATGTATTTTTTCAAGTTTGTGTATCTGTTTTAGTAAATTAATTATAGTAGTTATCATGTTGGTTAGAAAAATCCAACACAATTATGGTAGGTTTCCTATGATTAGAGAACCTAAGGAAAATTTATCATGAGTTAAAACACTAAAAATAAACTTAATTTTCAACTTAACTCAAAACTGATTTTTAATTAATTACAATAAACTAAATGTGTAAATGGATTAAAAATAATTCTCCACTGTACTTTAAAGGTCAGAGAACTCCCATAAAAATTTTCACATTTAACCACCTGAATGATTTTTTAAGTGGAAATGACAATTTTAATATTTAAAATAATCATAACAATTAAAATATACGTCAAAAAATTATCAAATTGATTTTGGGAGTTCTCTGTGATCAGAGCAATTTTATAAAAAGAAAATTGAAATTTTGATAAAATTTTCATTTTTAACTATATTTTAAATATTTAAATAATTAAAAAATAATAAAAATCACAAAATTAATAAAATTCATGGAAATGTTTGAAATGGCCTCCTAAGCACTTAGGAATAATTGGAATATTTTCCTTTACTTTCTAAATAAAGGTAATAATTTTCTAAAGCTTAAAAATAAATTTTAAAGGGCTAAAAATGGATTTTTCTTAATTTCCCACTAAAATAAATCTGATAGTTCAAATAAAAATTAGAAAATTATAAAATTTATTTCTCTGAGATCCCTGGCCTCAGAACGATTTTTGGAAAATATAAAACTTAATTTTCAACTTAAGATTTATTTTATAATTAATTAATACGCTAGAAATAAAAATAATTTTTTATAAATAATTTTAAATTCCAAAAATCATCAAATTTGGTCCAAGTGGTCCTCTAGTCTAGGGCTACCTCCAATAAAATTTTCAAATGAGTAGGCTTTGCCTTGCTCATGGTATTGAATTTTCTTTGAAAAATCCAATTTTTGCATGCAAATAATTATATAAATTAAATTAATTATTGAAAATTAACATTTTTCTCCTCAGGTGTCTTAATTGACCTTTAAGTAAGGTAGGATAAAATTCTAAAGCCATTTGAAATAAATTTAGTGAATTATGAGGTGATAAAGCCCTAGGAGCAAAATTATAATTTTAAGGTTTTTAGCCATAGTTAATATTTAGGATTGATAATTGAAACATCAAGGTGGGCAATTGATAATCTTAAATAACATGTTTAGAAGATTGAAACATCAAGGGATGGATGATAGAAACCCACCTTAATTTTGTCACATAAAAAAATAATAAATTAATAATTTCCTAATTATGTGAATTTGGAAGATCATCAAACTGAATGATCCTAAAGATTAAAGGTTGATTTTAGAAATTATAAATCCACTAATTCTCACCCCTATTTGGTGTATGAATGATAATATAATGTTGTGATGAAAACTAAACTCACATAAAATTAATTACAAACTTATTCATTAAATCTTAAGGGCTTGGTAGTGAGCTCGACCTAATCAAACTTTGTTAAAAAAAGTTTAGAAAAGCAAACAAAATCAAGCTTCAAACTTTTCAAAACACTACAAGCCCAATTCTAAAATTTAATTAGCTAATCTTCCTAAATAAATTCACTTTGTCTCAAAGAATTTCCACCCACATAACCCCTAAATGAAATAACAAATGATAATTACCTCATTTAAAGGGAAAAATTAAAACATTAGTTCACTAAGCATAAAGGTATAAAATAGATAAACCATTTAATAATCATGGTAAGTTCAGAATGAACTCAAGGAAGCTCAAAAGAATTGTGAAATTTTTGGGTATCTCCTGGGCACTTTATTTACAAATCTTCTGGACACCTTGGAGAACAACTGAACTTATCATATATTGTTAAATGAAGCAATTTACTAAATGAATAGGATCCACCAAGTTATGACATAGGATTTAGTAGGCTTGTGACGAACCTATCTATAGGGATTTACTTTCCTACAAAATATAAATATTTATTGTAAAAGAAAACATTAAAGTCTCAGGTTGAGGAACAAGAAGACTCACCATGTACGCTTTTACAAGTTCGTAGCACTTTCTTTTCCCGCACTCTCTTTACTTTTTTTTTGCTTGCGAGCTTGCATGTTAAACAACAATGTAAACCTGCATGAAAACCAAAACTTCTAGGATAGCCACAAAACCAAAACCAAAAATAAAAATTAAAATCAAAACAAGATAAAGCTCACTGTCACAACAGTCAAAATATAAAAAAACAAAAAAATTAATCACAAACAAAACTAAAAACACAAGTGAAATTAAATTAAAATATCTCTTTATATGATCAGAATCCTCAAAGGAGGTAACCTGTGTGTTGCTAATGAGGTTTCCCACGGTCTAAATGAAAGTGTGGAACTCATTTCAGTTGAGTTTAGCAAATTCATTTGGATTAAGTGAATTCAATGGAAAAAGTGGTGTCGGGATGATGGAACCGTGGGATCTTAACCAGTGTCGCTATAATCAACTTTAATATTCCCCTAATAAAATATTAAGACACAATTTAAATATTCTCAAAACACGACACTTCTCTTTTCGTACAATTGACAATTCTTTAAACTAAACCTGCTACGACGAGTAGCTTGGAGTATGCACAGTAGGCAGCACGACCATCTTCAATGGCAAAATTCCTTATAAATTAAAACAACAAGCCATAGGACTTCGAGGTAGCTTGCTTAGTGCAGCATAAACCCTCACTTTATCTCTTTAGGCCTTTGCACAACCATGTGTGCAATATAAGCCCTAACTTATTTTAGGATTCTGAGGTTGTCATCGGGTATGACATAAACCCTCATATCTTCTAGGCTATTCACATGTTCAGTGTCAAGTGAACATAAGTTATAAACAATAACATTGGCAAGATGAAACATTAAATAAATATTTCAAATCAAAGCCAAACAATATGATAGTTTGGGAAAACACCAAGATTCCTCTTGGATCCATGTTTTTCCCCTAGCTTTCTTTTCCTTTGAACTCGTATAATAACTGTTCTGAAATTTGAACCACTCATCTATTGGATTTCCTATTATCCCATTTTCTTAAAGGACCTTACCCTTTTGGAAGTCATGAATATAAAAATTTACTTATTTATATCAAGGGTTTTCTTAGGTGACTTCAGTTATCTAAGATGTAATTAACTATTGAGGCTTCCCCTCATAAGAATCTTAAAGACCTCAAATTAATATAAAACCTATTTGATTCCTTCATATTAAATAGGGGAAATTGTTGGTCAACAATGGTTCACAGACCAAACGGATGTCATGGATACTTTAGTTTATTTTATCAAGTCTCACCCCCAAGCAATGTATCTATTCTTCAGGATGGACACATGCCTTGTGGTGAAGTGCTTGATTATTTTAAACTATCTATTATATGAGATCAGTTTGATTTCGTATTTTTAAAATAATATTTTCAAAAATCCATATACATTAAATTAAATTAAGATTCTATTTTTATAAAAGTACACTTTTACAAAAGCTTTAATCCCAACAATGTCTTCAACAACCGACAACACATTCAGAGCCTAGTTGAGGAGTTCATAAGATTTGTGAAGTTCAATGAGTTTATATCACTAGGAGTAGTTACACAGAGGTACGAAAGGCTCTGAAAGGAGAAATCCCAAATGAATCCATAAAGGCCAATGCCATTCATATTATTGAATTTTTTATAGTTATCTTGGGAGGAGTTAGAGAACCTTCCAAATGTGCCATCGAATAGAGGCTCCAAGCAGGCGACTGATACACCTAAAATATATAGTATTTTTATGCATATTTTTATACATATTTTTAATGATATTGCTCTTTAATGGAAGGTATTTTGTGTTTTTCTTGCAGGTATGATGAAAATGAAAGCTCATGATGAAAGGAACAAAATTGGATAAAATTTGGAGCAAAAAATGAAAAATAAAAAATTTGGCATTGGCGGCTAAGCGCCGCTGGGCCGGCGACCAGCGACGCTTAGCCGCCACAGTTAAAAATCGAGATTCAAATGGATTTGGCGCCAATTTCATAGGGGATAGGATGTAACTCTTGGTGGTAACATCCATAACTTCCTTTGGGCTGCAAGTTTAAATGAAGGGGTGCGTTCCTTGGTAGATACATCGAATCTGGACACATTTTGAAGAGACACCAAGGCACCTTTTGGTTTACTATTTAAAGAGAGTCTTAGGAAAGATTTAGGAGAGGCAATTTGAGGAGACTCTTCCACTGCATTTTAAAGAGTACTTCCATTGTTCTTCCACTGTATTTTAAAAGTTTTTATTTAGAGTAGGAGTAGAGAGTAGAAAGGAGAAAAGGGTCGGAGTGAAGTATTCTTCTTCCCACTTCTTTTCTTTCTTTTAGATTAGTTTTTATTAAAGTTTGAAGTTTGTATTCTGAGTCAATGGAGTTGGGAGACTTGCTCTGAGAAGTAGTTTAGTGAAGAGTCAAAGTTTCAGAGGAACTTCCTTAGTCTTGTGGAGAGGATTTTCAGATAAGTGTTTACTTTTATTTAGTTTATTAATACTTGTTTTTGTTTATTATTTTTATTATCATTATTTTTAATTTCAAATCAATGTGTTTTTATATTTTCTCAATGCATTTTGAGTAGTTTACTTTATCTTTTTCTTTCTTAAATGAAGAAGTAATTAATTTAAAGAGAATTGTTGTGAAAAGTATAAGTGTTTAAAAGTTGGAAGAAGTTGTGAAGATTGATTTTAAGAACTTTGTTTACTTCTTAATTTGGCCTGTTAAGTTGTAAAATTTCTTGAGATTATGTAAGATCCAATGCGGTATTGTCTCATAAAAGTTTGTAAGAATCACATGCAATTATATGGGTGAGAACTGTAGTCTATATAATTGAATGTAATATTAGAAGATATTTTTATAAAAGGGAGTAAAATTAGAGGATTTTAGAGTGACAGGTTAAAACCCCCTAATTTGGTTTGAAGTTTTGAGTTTTGTTATGAGAAGTTAGCCCCCAGGTGGTGGGAATCGAGGGAACTCTAGAGTAAGAGACTTGTATCTTCCCTGCCTAACCATGTTCAAAATAATATAAATTTCAAATTAACCTATGTTCTTTATAGAACCAAGTAAGGGTAAAGAACATATTTGCTTCTATCTATCACAACAAAAATTTGAATACTTCCACAATAATACTTTAAGAATTATTACTACTTCATGAAAGGAAAGAAAAAGATATTCTAGTTAATATTATTTTACATCCAGTGTTATTAGTTATTGTAATTTTAATTTCTTGCTTTCTATTTTTATTAAGAAAATTTCAAAAGACATATCAAGCTTCAAAACTTTTCAAAATCAAGACATACTTATTTGAAAACAATTAAAGAAAGTAAAAAAGATAATTTCTCTGATTCCTTTAAACATTTAACATTTTCCCTGTGGGTTTAATATCTCGGGGCTTAATCAGAAAGTCCTATATTACTTGATAAACGATATGTATACTTGCGTAGTATCTCATATTATAAAATCATAATTTTCATATCTGAAATCATCAGCGCACTTATATTTTACGGTACCAAGTTTTTGGCGCTGTTGCATTTATATTTATCGGGGATCAGCGACCTATGCATGCCCACCATTGTTCTCAAGAGTGACACTTAGCTATTAGCCACCTACACCAACACTGATCTACCCCCTAAGGGGAACCCTTACAACAACGCCATCATCATCACAACTATGATATTTAATTAATAGATTCATAGCATCTTGGTCGACACTAGTAGTTTAGTGAACATTCTATCCAAACCAGTATTCTACAACATAAACCTCTCAACTAACCAATTAACAGTACTAGTCAACCCTTTCTTTGGATTCTCAGGTAAGAGGAAAGAAACCCTTAGAGTGATAGCACTACCAGTCACCTAGGAAGAGGGTGACATGTATTCACACACATAGAAGAATTCCCAATTGTAAACTCACTGCCAACTTATAATGTGATCTTCGGGCGCCCACGCTTGAACGACTGTAGAACAGTAGTCTTTACATAATTTGTAGCAGTGAAGTTTCCACGTGGAAAAAAGGTCATCACCGTGCGGGGAAATCTAGAACAATCTTGAAACTACTATCTTTAGGTGGTTGGTAGCATGGAACAGGAGCCACTCAATCTTCAACACTAAAGGGATGAAGTCTTGATACCAATGAGTCCATCCTGAAAGTATCAGTGACCGAAGGGGAGTCTAGTTAGTGTTTTCTAATTAGTGAGGCTTTTGATGCATGACTTAAGGACTTGTCAATCAGAACTCTTTGAGGATACCATGACGTCTTTGCTTGGTTATTGGTGAATATATCTGGCATACCACTTGATGTGGTCTGCCACCTGTTTAATGTCAATCGAACTACCCAACCAATGAATAAGAAGATTAAATCCTCGAATCTGACGCTGTATGGGCCGATCTAGGGAAAGGTACTGAAGCTCAAGAAAGCTAGCCACATCTAAGAGGTGCAATACCCATTTTGGGTCTCCAATCTAGTCATGATGCTGAAGCCCATTAGGAAGTCTAAAGTTACATGTCGACATCACTAATTTGAACTCTACTTGCCTGAAGAATACCTTCCCTCTACTAAGGTTCGATGTAATGGTGGACCCATTAGTCTAGTACTTGGTAATGAGAATTTTTTGATGCTTTCTCCAGCTACTCCGAGATTAAGATGCACCCGAATGATGCAAAGAGACAAGTTTATTATTAGTGAGGATGTATTTTGTGATAATGTAATGCCCTTTGGACTTAAGAATGTTGGGGCACATACCAATGCTTAATGGATGTAATCTTTTAAAATTAATAAAAAAAAATTGTAAAGTTTCTGTGGATGATAAAGAAAAGATTATTTACTCAGCCTAACAATTGTTTAGCAAAAAGAAACACAAGCACAAAAAATAACCTTACTAGCCTAATCATATGGCATCTAAACGTTATTTATTATAAAATAGAAAATATATATATATATATATATATATATATAAATCGATCAAGATGTACATGGATTTCCATCCTGGGTGGTCATGGTCCCTTATCTACTTAGCTAAAAAAGAAAGTTAGCCCAATCTGACAGGATGAATAACGTGAATAACCATGGGGGTTGAGTTCTCCAAGAAATCTTCATAGATCAGAGGTGGATTATTTATTCAATTAGGTTTAAATTTAAGTTTTAGTGAATTTTATTAAGATTGTTATTATTTAAGTTATGTTAAAATGAATGCTATGTTTTTTTTAATTTATGAATTTTATTTGAATTTTATTTAGTTTTTATTTGGTTTTTATTTGATTTTTAATAGGATTGTTATTTCATTTTAATTTTTGACAACCTTGATAAGGATCTCATGGTTCCTTCATTTTAAGATAGTTAGTGTTTCTTAGTCTATTTAGTTAAGAATAAGAGAGCATTCCTTATATACCCATGGATTACCTCTTCCAAGGGTATCTCATAGACCGAGATTATTAAAGGTTTACTTTAAGTTATATTGTCTTTTGAATTTTATGTATTTTTTTTATTTTTAATAGGGTTATATTTTAACAATTAATTTGAATTTTAAAAGGGCTGTCTTTTAGTTTTAATCCATAACAAGCTCAAAGTACCTCTAAGACTCTTGAATTTTTATAGAGGAATTCAGAATTTGATTCTAAATAACCTTTAAAGTTTCTAAGACCTCCTGGGTTCATTTGAAATTTTTATGTCATGTGTTTATTTAATGATTTAAATATTTAAATATTGTTAAAAAAATTTTAGTGTGGGATATTTTTTAATACTTTGGTTCTTTTTTGTTTACTTGATTCATTGGTGAAGAATTTATATTATGTGGGTTTTTTATAGAGAAGTTATAGAAGTTTTGGTTCCTTTCGGAAATATTACATGGGGAGGTGGTGTATTTGGAAATATTACATTTTGACTTAATCCACTCCATCTAAAGGTAAAAATTAAGTTTGTTGAGTTTTATGATTGTGATTTTTTATTTTAATGGTTGAAAAACCGTTAAGGCCATATCTGTAATTTTAAAAAATTACAAGTGTCCCTTTAATCACTTTTAGATTAATTATGTTTAATTATAATCCTGTTTTTTCACTGAAAAAATTTATTTGAGCTCAAATTTTTGGAGTTTTAATCCATAAGTGCTTAAATTTGAGCTTTAAGGATGGAGAAAGGGATATTATAATTTTAAGAAAAATCACAAACGCGACCTTCACTGCTATTTAATTATGGATTTCATTAATTTTTTATTGTTTTATAATTTATTAATGAAATTTAAATAAATTTTTTAAAATTTTAAAGTTCCAAAGTTATCAAATCGCTTAGGGTTTGTAATTTTTAGTTCTATTAAATTTTATTTGAATTTTGGTTGATTTGATTGCTTAATTTCATTAAATTTTATTAAAGTGTTTTAGATGGTGAATTGGATATTTGTTTCATGATTTTCATTGCTTAAAATTGCCAATATTTTCTAATGTGTGATTTTTCACATTTCACAAAATTACAAATTTGACAATTTGTGTAATTTTGGTGTTGGACTTCAGATTTGGTTAAGCCATTTCATTTTATGTATTCATGGGTTAATTATTAAGATTTCAAAGTGTGATTTAATGATTTTAAAGTGATATTTCATAACTATACGCAATGTATACCTCATTTTTGGTCACATAAGACTTGCACGGATATTACCTCTTGGTTTGGCACGACAAAATTGTCTAGAAGACAACATACCCATTTTTTGGCTTGGCATGGTCACGCTAGGTCTAGGTGTGACTACGCTGAAAGTTGCTCGATGCGCTCACGCTTGGGTTAGATGTTACCATGCATGGAAGTTCCTCCGCATGGTGAAGCCAGCCTTGTGCATGACCACGCCCAAACAAAATGACTTGACATGCAAACGATTCGTGACCTTCATCCATGGATCAGGTCATGAATAATTGCATTGTTTTGCAGGCGACGATCCGTGGCTCGCTAACCTCCATTGTTGACATGCCGCTCAATCAGATGGCCTCATAGAGCTCTACCACCTCCTTTTGAGCCTATAAATAGGCCACCTATGACACTCCTCGGAGACAGGCACGATTGACTTGAACTCTTTGATACTTATTCCCAGAGAGGAAGAAGAAAAACAGAACCACTTTTCTGGCAAGCCTCCTCCTCCAGTCAAGCCTCCTTCTCCTAATAAGTCTCCGACCTAGCATGCCTTTAGTATAAGCATTTACTTATATTGAGTTCCAAGTTAGCTTTAGGCTAGTCTAATCAACTCAATAGTCTTGTATTAGGCTTGTGTTTGGGTTCGACTCTAGTCGATCCAAACCAGACTAACAAAAACTCATTTAGCCAAAATCTAACAAAAGTAGACCTAACCAAACTCAAGTCTATGTCAAACCTAACCTAAACATTAGACCTAACCTAACTTAAATCAAACTTAAGCCAACTCAGGTAAAACCAACTTAACTCGCATTAAATTTAAATCAAAATTATGCCAACTCAGATTAACCTTGCATAACCATGGTCAAAACTAAACCTAACCTAAGTCAACCTGGGTCAACCCAACTTAACTCAGGTAAAGCCTAAAAAAATCCTAAGCTAACCAAAATTAACCCTGCTTAACCCCTGTTAAACCCAAAATAAAAACCTAAGCTGACATGGGTCAAACCTAAACCAAACCTAAGTCAACCAGGGCCAACCCAACTTAACATGGGTCAAGCACAAATCAAACCTAAGCTAACCTGAATCAACTCAGTTTAACCTAGATAAATGCCTAAATTAAACCTAAGACAACCTGAGTCAACCCAGCTTAACTTGGGTCAAACCTATTATCAAACCAAAGTTAAACTGGAACAAACTCAAGCCAACCCCAGTCAACCCAAGCCAATTTGAGGCAACTCAAACCAAACCTAGCCTAACCCGAGCTAGCATATTGCCAACTTAGGCCTAAATCGACTACCTTATATGACATCTTGGCTTGACCCGTGCTACCATATGTAGAAAACCTTGTGTACCCCAACTTAAGGTTAGCCCAAGTCTAATTCAAGGCAAAATGTTACTTTATATGTTTTATCTTACATGTCATTTCATGTTTTATTTCATATGCCATTTCATGCTTTCTTTTCTTTCATGTGCTATTTCATTTTCAAAAACAAAAAAAAAGGAAAAAAATACTTAAAACACAAAACACAGATGAGAATTTCTCAGATTTCTCTGTAAACATCAAAAATAAAAAATTAAATGAAACAAAACTCAAAACATAGAAAACCTTGATTTCTCAACTTGACTGATAAACCTAAGAGCAAAACAAGACATGAATTAAAACAATGAACTTCAAATAAATATTTAGCACACACCAAGATAAAAAGCGAGAACTAAACCAAGGTAGATTCAACCTGAACTTTAGGTTAGTTATCTTTGACAGTAAACTGAGGGCCATACACCCCAAGTTAGTTTGAATCTTGAAGCATAGGTTAGTTTAAGTACCTAGTTAGTGCTAAGGACTAGATGTAAAACAACAAATCTACCCCCTGAGAAAGGGAATACCTTAGAATGAAGTGACGAATGGTTACTAACGAAAAAAATTTAGACTTCTTTGAAACTACGAATCCTTCATGCTTCGACATTTAAGAAGGATTCTTGGTTATGAGGCATATCAAAGTCGACGGATACCAATGTTCCCGGGACAACGAAAAGTTATTAGCATCTTGATCATGGATGTTATTCACAAAATTTAGGTTAGTTTTCCCATATACTTCCCTATAGAGTTTAAGGTTTCATTTTCTATCTAGAAATCTTTTCATACCCGACTCTATCCTTAGCTTAGGTTTCCAATCACTTCTATCAGCCAAATCCAGTATCCCTAGTCTATCTTTCGACTTCACCTAATCAATCCAAATTCATCAAATATCTTCAAAACGTTCTTATGTCTCAGGCCTTTCTCATAGCATGTCATCATCAAACTTTAATTCCCATGCTTTTTAACTTAATTCTTTCAATCTCGACAGCCCCACACAAATTATGAAAACCCAAACTTGATAATTCAACTTATCATATTAATCGAGAGGTTTTATTTATGGCTTACGACTCTAAAGATGCAATTAACTACAAGTTCTCTCCCTTGCAAGGAGCAAGACACAAGTTTTGAAATAAACCTTATCTTACTCTTAAGATAAGGGAAGAACTTTGTTTAATAGACTAAAAAGATTTTCTCACTTGAGTAATTAAAGTTCATTCTATGATAATGTCTTTATCTTTCAAGATAGTAACTTATTCATTGAATGTCGTATTCGATCATTTAGATAGGAACCATTTGAGATCTATGGTGGTTCCAAAATAAAAAAACTCCTCCAAAGATTCTTCTGGGGACTCCGATGGGGAACTATTCTTCTCTCTATCTTTTATGAGGAGTTGAACTGTCCAACCTTATAACGTACACTTTATGGGTTCATCAAACTTAATTGATTTTCGAACCTATCCCATATCCTTAATCTTCATATTTCCGACTGCTCATTTAAACCATGTTAATGAGTAGGTTTTAGGATTTTCTCTTGTGGACCACTTTGTGTGGGGTTCTATGCCTTAATTTAGTATAGAGCCCTCTAACTTCACTATTCAACTATGGATCTATCCTTTACTAATCTCTACTCAAAATGAATTTTTCAATCTAAAACTCTTTGATAATAAAATTTGAAGCTAGTTTTAAAATTTCAAACTAAAATTTAAAAATCTTTAAAGCTAAAACTCTTGGAAAGAAAGGGAAACATGAACTCAAAAACATCAAACTAGAAAATGAAAATGCTAAAAAAAAATCATCTTAAGGACAAGGTCCAACCTTAAATTTCTTGATTGATTTCCCTTTCAAATAAGTTTGATATTAAATTCATTAAAATTTAGTCAAGTGTCCTTAGAGAGTAGGTGAGAGAATCAACACAAAGTACTGTTAGTGTTGTGTTTGGTGAAGACATGAAACCACTTAACACCTAAGCAAAATTTGAGTGGAACGTTATTATGTCCAAAACCCTCTATAAAGTCAAATACCAAATCAATCGATTGTTGACATTCTACTTGTAATCCATTTATGAAAAGATGTCCTTAATATAATCAGATCTTTCTTTCAAACCCAATCCTAGTTCAAACTCTGTTAATTACTTTGTCATTAAACTTTGTTAAAACTTTGTTAATTGCAATATAATTGATGCTACTACTTTTGATCTTTTATAAAGATATCGTTGCCAAGCGTTAATTAAATAAAATTATGTTCTTTAGTATTCTTAAACTTTATGATTATTTAAAAATTATGTCTTAACATAAAAGCAACACCATAAAATTTCTAAGATGATTGATATCTAAACGGGTGCAAGGACTTGCCTTACAATTTATAGCAAATTTAGCTCTCATTGGAGACAACTCTCATAATTCCAACATCCGTAAAAGAGAAGCTTTGAGTACCACTAGATTTGAATAGACCTATAAAAAAAAAATTTTGTTCGTAGAGAACTACAACGTTCAAAAAAAAAATTTTTTTTGGTGGCAAACATCTTATCACCTAGACTAAAAGTTAAAACAAAAATAAGGCTTTAATAGAGAACCAATACCTTTATAAAATGTTCCCTTACAAGATATGTTTGTAAATAGTTAATGTCAGACATAACGATTTAACTCATAAAATTGCAACAATATTTTGCTACGGAAATACTGGGAATTCTATTGCTTTACTAAAAAATTAATATTCCTTCCCTGTGATAGTTGATCCATTTGCTCACTTTGCATTTTTGTAAATGTAATTCATTATCTTAAATTCCTATGGAATTGAACCTCTCAATCCACATGTTAGGTCAAATTGGAATTTCTTGAAATTTAATAAAATACACTTTAATTTAGACAAATATTTTGAAACCTTTTTTAGGGGACCTTGAAATTAAGATAATATTCTTTAGAGATATGGAAATAAAAAATAGATCAAGGAACAAAAAAGATGTTATCTAACAGTGATGATGATCTTCAGTCAGTATTTTGAAAATTATGCACCTTTCTAAACATATAAGTAGATGACAAAATTATGAGAAGTTACAAAGTATCATTGGATAAAGACAAAACATCAACTATAAAAGCTTTTTCAACAAGTGAAAGTTAAAGGAGCAGAAAAGTTGTTATCTCATAATGAAGATGATCTTCAAACAATATTTTAACAATTTCGCTTCTCTCTAAACATGTGAATGGATAATGAAATCTTGAGAAGTTGCAAAGTATCCCTGAATAAAGATAAATCACCTTCACCAAAATTAAAGAATAAAGCATCTATTATGCTTGTTGGATTGGAATCCAAACAAGAGGTTGGGCCTGACACTATATTACAAACAACAAAAGTAAGAAATCCATTGAAGAGTTCGCCAGAAGAAAAAAAAGAGAAGTGAAAACAAGTTGACTTGATTAATCCATTCACCAGAAAATAGTACATATATCTCTATAGATAGATATCAATAAAGTTAAAGTCCCGAGGGAGATAAGTGCTTGAATCTAAATTGTGCATATTTAAGAAACTATCTAATTTGATGTATCTTTGCTCCAACTTCTTCATCTTCAAATCCTTTTTGAAAAGTTGGAAATTAAAAATCACCTCGCCGCCATAAGATATTTCAATTGAATCTCCGAAAAAGAAATTCATCATCATACTCACTTCCTTTAGAATTTTGAATTTACTCTCAAAATTCAAAATTTAGCTTTTCCAAATCCATTAAACTCTCTAAATAAAAATGTGTCAGCATTGAAGTGAGTTAAAATCAGTCAATTTAAGGAGAAGATACAATTTTGATTTTCCTTTAATTTTAACTTTCGAGTGAAAATAAAACGAACAAACTCATCTCAGTTTTCTTTGAATGATGAGTTAACCTATCATAAACATTTTGAATATATGTTGGGTTGCTCAAAGGTGATAATCCATAAACTCAAAATACAACCCAATACAAAGCAAGCTTTTGTTGTTTATGCTTAGAGATTGACACATAATTTTTATTCAAGGATAAATCATTGATGCTACCGAAAGAGAAGCATATTACGTGTTGAACTCTTAATGAAACTTATAATTGTATGTTATACCTTTTGGACCTAAAAACTATTAATTTTCATATATCAGCGGGTCACTACTTGAATCCTTGAGATGCTTTATCCCTAATAGTATGGAATGATGTTTCAATAACTTTGTTTGTATTGGTTGCTCTTAATATAAGGGACATTAACAATATTCCACTTTCTAATCTTTAAAAAAATTTAAAATTTTTTTCAGGATTTAGAATGATAAAAACATAAAGTATAGACAGACTACAACATAAAATTTGAGAAGCAATATTGCTTGGCTTCAATATTATCAGAGTAAAAATAAAAGAGCTAATCATTATTTATATACAATTAACATTGGGTTCGTTCATGAATGAAAATCTTGAATATTTGTTTTTGGGTCGTTAACGAGATTACATGCCATTTGACAAATTTGCTTTCAATACTTAACAGGTGTCTAACGGTCACTGAGTCTTTGATTCTTTGAAGAAAACATGAATTCTCATTATTTTGAACTTTTAGGTCAAACTCAAATGAAACTGCACTCAATTAAATTTTAAAATCTCAAACATAAAATTTCTTACAATCCATTCAAAACATAAACTCTTGAAATGAAAACTAGATAAGAAACTCAAAATAAAAAAACAAATTAAACTTACAAAATTTTTAGTCTTTTGGACCTTGTCCTTTGACTTCTAGTAGTCATTGAGCAAGCTGTAATTCTTGGTGTCTTATACCTAATACAGCCAAAAAAACTGATAAGCTCATTGATAAAGTAATGAACTTTCAAACAAAAGTAAAAAAAATTTCAAATAAAAACAATCATATTCTCAAATAAAATCTTTTTTTACTGGCTCTCAAGTTAGGTGTGAGTTCTCACGCTTTCTAACTTGATTTAATCACTTTGTTCATCTCTTAGGTTAGTTGTGAGTCCCAGTGCTTTCCATCCTATTGTGTTCAGGGCAAAATCCTTCAAACGAATCCAATCAAATAAAACAAAACAAAAAAATACAAAACCCAAAAAATATTTAAAAAAAAATTCAACATTTTCCAAACGAATAATCACAAAATCAACCAATAACACAATAATAAAAATTACAACAATAAAAATCACAACAACCAAATCACAACGATCAAAATCAATCGTCACAACAAAATAAAAAAAAACTTAAAGTATCAAAAACTACAACAAAACCCAAAAAAATAATTTTTAAATTTTTTGAAGATCAAAACTTTTCTATAAGGTTGTCATCCTTAGACTACCTCAGTCAGTGCTTGGATAAGGTGTAGCGGTCTTACATCCAAATATAGCTGAAAAATTCACCGTTGTTAAGAAAATGGAACAAATTTTCATAAAGATAATTAATAATTCAACAAATATAATAACTCAAAACAATGCACAATGAATCCAGTTTAAACTTTTTCGAGTCTGTCAGAAATTGGAGTACGCCTCATAAGGCACCAAAATGATGGGACCAGGTTGATTGACCTCAAACTAATTAGGGTTTGGTTTAAGAGATAAATTCTTTAGATTAAGCATCTTTTTAACTTAATCTCCTACACATAGAAAGAAGTTTATTTTGATCCATCGAAAGTTGGAGCATAAACAAACGTGGGGCCATCACTATGTGATCAAATGGGTTGACTTCAAATCAGTCAGGTCTGATTTTGGTGTCGATCCTTTGAGCTAGTAAATCCGAGATGTGACGAATCACACATATCCCTTTCAATGTAGATCATTGTAGCCTTTTTTTGAACCTTATCCAGGTCTATTAAAAGTTGGAGTACGCTCCATGTGGCACCAACACAGTGTGATTTGGTTGAATGACCTTCCTACAATTGCCAATCCATTGAGTTGGTAAATCTAGGTTGATATATTTCTTACTCTCATCCAACATACTCAGTGCGCAATAAAAAAGGTTTGCCAAAATTAGTTTTATCCAATTTAAACCCTCGACCAATTTGGCTTTGGTCCATTGGGAGATGGAGTATGCCCTACATGAAACCATCATAATGTGACCAAGTTGATTGATTCCAGGCCAGTCGAGCTTGGTCTCGTGAATTAATCCTTTAAATTGATAATGTTGAGTTAAATTAAAACTTGTAACAAAATTTATCTCAGTTCAACTTATCGCATACCAATGAGATATTTTATTCCTTCCTTCAGAGCCTGTTTGATTTGGATGGTCTACTTTCAGCCCCAATGAAACTTTGACTAAGAAAAACTAGGACAGGGTTAAGCTTATGTAACCATTCTCTAGAGTCAGTCATTATTTGACTCTGCGTCAAAATTTCGTACTTAAAGTTAAAGTTTACTAACTCACTAAAGTCAATGGGGTTAGTTGTTGTCAATAGATTTTTAAGTTTGATTAATTCAACACTGTAGACTTATAAATCTAGGATTGGTCAATGGGAACCTTTTCAAATTGTATGGTGTCTTGAATGCCTACATAATACTCTTTCATTTCTCAAGTTTCGTAAATTGTTAATCAACAAGGTGTTAGTTGTACGATCTATGCTTTGACTGATTAAACCTAGGGTATAATCACTACCTCTACTATAGTCACACCTCAAGAAAAGGCAATTAGATTTAGTTTGGCCATGACTATTCCTTTCCACAGGTCTAACTGATGATCCATCAGAAGTTGGAGCATGCATCATATGATACCATCATGATAGAATCAGGTTAATTAATCTAGTCACAGTTTGCTGCTGATATAGATTAACGCTTTCAGCTAGTAATTTAAAGTTGAGATAAAGCCCTTAACTTAGTCTAGCTCATTGGACATCAAAGGTATATCGTTCCTTTCTCCGGTTTGTTAGTTTTGTTAATACACTGACCTCAACACGGACTAACACCTTGACCCTGTAATCAAGGATGGTCCTACTATAGCCATTGCATACTACTGAGTCAGGATTGCTAAGCCTATCTAGTGTGTACTAAAGGAACATAATAGAATTAGCTCTCCATTTATTGGGATTAAGCCTCGATGCAGGCGCCACACTGAGAAATTTTTTTCTTTGCCTATTTTATTTCCAGATACGGTAATATATCTTGACTAATTCAAACTAATTTTAAGAAAATAACCTTTCTTAGTTTTTAGTCATTCGACAACTAAAACAATAAATCCCTAATTAAGTTAAATTAACAAAAATCAAACTAAATCAACACAACATACAATTTTTTTTTACTTCTTGGTTCATTGACCTCAATCATTGCTTAAGATTTGATAAGTCAATGTCTTAATTCTTTAAATCTAGTAGAGTATGTGCAGATCTCTAGTATATTCATTAAACACTGCAGAAGAACCCTTAGAACCCCAAAGCCCAATGGCCAACTTTTAAGACAATCAGGTTAAAGCTTAAGGTAGGTGTTAGTCTCTAAACCATCTAACATAAATTAACCTCATGACTTACCTTCATTTTATATCCCCATATTGTCTATCTCGATTAGGTGCACCTCTTAGGTTGAGAATAAGTCATTGTTCCCCCTTTCCTAATGTGTCCAGGCACAATAAAAATCCACATCTCACTGAAAAGTCAAACTCCCCAGAAAAATTAAGTCAAATCATCCAAATTTTATTCTTTGATTAGTTATTAGAATGAATAATAAGCTCCTTCATTGTTTTTTTTTTGATCTAGTCATTATGTATATCTTCTAGGTTGGATGTTAGTCCTGCTCTTTCGTTCCTTATATATGCAAATCTTTTTCTTTGGCTAGTTATCAAAATGAATGATATGCTCCAACATTTCCCTTTTTGATCTAGCCATTCCATCTATCTTTTAGGTAAGATGTTAATCCCCATGCTTTCCTTCCTAGTATAGGAAAAACTTATTCTCCGACTAGTTATCTGAATGAATGATATGCTCCAACACTATCCTTCCTAATGTAGTCTACATTTTCACCTCTTGGATAGATGTATACCCACATCAATTTTCCACCCTAATGTGTCCACATAAACTTGAAATTCCCAACGGGTCCCAAACACTAAAGTTCAAAAAACTTGAACTTCAAATCTTTAGCATATTCAAATCAAACTAAACATCCTTCAGGCTTCATTGATCATTTACGCAAACACCGATATGTACGATTTACTTTGGACAGCCCAACACACATATTGGGGGTCCAATTGTTGACCTTATTTTTGGTCATAAAAGACTTGCACAGACATCACTCTATGGTCAGACACAAAAAGATCGGCTAAAAGGAAGCTTGCTCTATTTTTAGCCTGGCGTGGTCAGACCATGCCATAGCATGACCACACCTGAAAGTTCCTCTACACCTGGATGTTCCTCAGTTTGAACATACCATCCCTAGGTGTGACAATGCCCAAGAAAAATGTCTTGACAAGCTAATGATCCGTGGCTATCGTCCATGGATCTTGCCACAAATCATCGCAACATTTCATTGGTGGTGATTCATGGCTCTCTAACCATCAAATTGATCTCCACCGTCAATGTGCCACCCAATCGGACAACACCGGAGGGCTCCAACATGTCTTCCAAGCTTATAAATAGGCCACCTTTGACACACTTTAGAGGCAGATACGACTGACATGAACTCTTTGATACTTACCCCAAGCATAGGAAGAAGAAGAGGGAACCAATTTTCTGGCATGTCTCCTCTGGTCAAGTCATCTTCTCATAGCAAGTCTCTTATCAAGTCCTCTTTAGTCCTATTTAAGTATAAGCATTTACTTAAATTGAGTTACTTGTTAGCTTAAGGCTAGTATTCAACTCAATTGCCTTGGATTAGGCCTGGGTTGGATTTCGACTCATGTCGAATCGAACCTAGCCTAACCCAAACTTACTTAGCCAAACACTAACCCAAACACTGTAGCTAACCCAATGCAGATCTAGCTTAAAACCAAACCCAAACACTAGATCTAACCTAACTCAAGTCTAGCTCAAACCCTAACCATAACATTAGACCTAACCAAGCTAGGGTCTAGCTCAAACCCTAACCCAAATATTAGACCTAACCTAACCCACGTCTGAGCCAACCTAGACCCGATCCAAACCTTAAACCTAACCCAAGTCCGACCCAACGCAGAAATTACCAAAATCCTAAAACTAACCAAGATCTAACCCAATCCAGACTTGAACCAAACCATAAACCAGACCAAGATCTGACCTAACCCAAACTTCACCCAAACCCGAAACCTAACCCAGATCTGACTCAATCCAGACCTAACCAAAACTGTAAACCTAACACAGACCTGGCTCAATCCCTAAACCTAACCTAAATCTAACCTAAACTAGACTTGATCCAAGCCCCAAACCTAAACTAAAGCCTAGCTCAATCATGAACCCAAATCAATCCTAAGCTAATGGGTCGACCCAGCTTAATCCGAATCAAACCTAAATCAAACCAAAGCCAATATGGATCTACCCAGCATTACCTAGCTCAACCCATATAAACCTGGGTCAAACCTAAACTGAACCTAAGCAAACTCGGGTCAACCTAAATTAACCCAGGTCAAACCCATACTAGATTCAAAACCTAAGCCAACTTGGGTCAACTCATCTAAACGTGAGTCAAACCAAAACTAAACATATGTCAACCCAGCTCAACACGGTTCAACCTTGCTTAAACCAAGTAAATTTAAGCCAACCTAGGTCAACTCAACTTAACCCAGGTTAAACTCAAATAAAATCTAAGCTAACTCAAGACAACTCTGTTTAACTTGAGTCAAACCTAAATTAACCTGAAGCCAACATGAGTCAATCCAGCTTAATTCGAGTCAAACTAGCTATCAAACCTATGCTAACCTGCTTAATCCCAGCTTAAAACTAGGTCAAACCCAAGGCAACCTGGTTAATCCAAGCTAATCCAAGCCAACCCAAACAAAACCCAGCTTAACCCGAGCTAGTATATAACTCAACCCTAGCCCAAGTCTAATCGAAGGCTAAATGTCACTTTATATTTTTTATCACGCATTTTTTTTCATTTTTTTTAATTTCATATGTCATTTTTTGTTTGGTTTTCTTTCATGTGTTATTTAATTTTCAAAAAACAAAAACAAATATAAAAAAATAATACATTAAGCACAAAAATAAAGATGAGAATTCTTACTTTTATCTACAAACATAAAAAATTAAAACTTAAACAAAATAAAACTCATAACATATAAAACCTTATTTTCGCAACGTGACCGACAAATCTAGGAGCCAAACAAAAAACAAATTAAAACATTGAATTTCAAATGAAAATTTAAAACACACTAAGATAAAAAATTAGAACTGAAGCTAGGTAGATCTGGCATGAAATTTAAGCTAGCTAACTGATGCGATTAGTTTGAATACACGAATTCAGCACCACTACTAAGAGATATAATTCCCTGGCAACGGTGCCAAAAACTTGATGCAACTAGACTTTACTTCTATATTTTTTAAATGCAAGATTTTGTTAACTTCAAATTTATATATTAATAATGATTTTGAAAAAGTATACGTATCGTATCAAGTAATACAGGGCTCTAGTGGAGTCCTAGTTATCGATCCCACAAGGAGGTTTTAATTTGAAGCAAAGTGAAAGTTTTAACAAGTTAGAATAAAGCACTAGAACTTTCTTCTAACACTACTACTACTATGTAGAAAACAATAACAACAACTAAACTACAATTACTTCTAATAACTTTGAAAATAGAATTAACTAACAGACAGAATAAACTAAGTATTTGAGAGGTTTTTGATATATGAGAAAAGTATCTTTCTTCTTGCAATGAGAATATGACGTGTGGATTGATATGGATTAATTATCTAAATTATTGTGCCAAATAGGAGCATAGATGATTATTTACCTTTAGAAGAGTACCCCCTCTCTAAATAAGAAAAGAACATTAACACTGTAAAGCTTATTTTTAGGTTTGTGTGTACTTTAGAAAAGGGGTCGCCTACAGAAATTGTCGGCGAATTTTAGATTTTAAATTTAATTTAAATATATATATATATATATAATTTAGAAAAATAGTATTTGATTTTAAAAATAAGTTTAAATTTGAAAATTTTAAGATATGAAATCAAACTGATCTCACATCCCAAATAGTTTATATAAACGAGCACCGCATCACAAACCGTGTATCTATCTCGAAGAATAGACACACTGTTTAATGATGGGGCTCGATTAAATAAACTAGAAAATTTGTGACATCTGTTTGGTCTGCAAACCAATTTTATAAGCCGACAAGTTCCCCTGCTTAATATAAATGAATTAAGCAGGGTTTATATTACCTGGGTTCTTAAAGTTCCCTATAAGAGCAAGCCCCTATAGTTAATTACATCCTAAGTGACGGGAATCACTTAAGAAAACTCTCGATAATGATCAGTGGTTTTGCTCTCAAGAATTTCAAAGTTTAAAGTTTTCAAAGGATTGAGTTTTGGAAATTTCAATAGGGAATGGATCAAGTTTGGAACAGTTAATTTCAGGAGTCCAAAGGAAGAAAAGTAGGAGAAGCTGAGGATCCAAGAAGAATCTTGGCAACTTCCCAAACTATCCTATTGTTTAGCTTCGAGTTTGAGAAAATTATTTAATGTTGCAATCCTGCTAATTTTATTTAATTAGGACTTATATTCGTATGACATGATCATACAAATAGCCTCGAAGATGTGAGGGTTTATGTCGTACCAAACGACTACCTCGGAGTCCTAAGACCGGTTAGGGCTTAATTTACATGACATGATCATGCAAATGCCTAACGAAGAGGTTGAGGATTTATGTTGTACTAAGCAAACTACCTCGAAATCCTATGGCTTGGTTATTTAATTCTAAGGAAAGTTTTGTTGAAGTAGATCCGAGTTTTGCTGATGACGATAGCCGTGCTGCCCACCATGCTCCGAGCTCCTTATTGTTAGAGAGGTTTAGTTTTAGAAGTCACAAATCAAAGGATGAGAGAAGTGTTTTAGTTTAGAAAAAATCTTAAAATCCAAGTGTTTTTTTTAGTGTTTTAATTAAAACAAATCTTAAAGTTGATTAAACAGAACCGATTAAGATCCCACGGTTTCGTCATCCCGGCACCGTTATTTTCATTGAATTCACTTAGTTCAGATGAATTTACTAAACTCAACTGAATGATTTCCACACTTTCATTTAGACCATGGGAAATCCTGTTAGCAACACGTGGGTTACATCATCCGAGGTATTCCCGATCATTCAACGAGACGTTTTAATTTAGTTAAAGTTGTAGTTTTGTTGTTCTGTTTGTGATTAAATTTTGAGTTGTTTTATATTTTGAAATGTTGTGGCGATGATTTTTATCTTGTAATAGCTTTTAATTTAGTTTTGGTTTCAGTTCAGGGACTATCCTAAAGGTTTTGGTTTTCATGCAACAGTTTGTTTATCATGCAAGAAAAGTAAAGTACGATGCATGTAAGTAAATTGCAATAAAGTAAATTGCAATAAAATAAAAGCGTACTGGAGGGTCTTCCCGTCATCCCAAGCTGCACTTAAAACACATGTTAAGACATTTAAATGTTTCAACAAGTACCTAGGTAAAGCTAAGGAAAGGTTTTGGTTGTCTACTGCAGTCCTAATCCTATAGCTTAGTCATCTCATATGACGTCTAGGATCTTGTGTTTTGGTTTAAGGATGATTTTCTTCACCAAAGAACAATTAAGTTCAATTGTTCTTATAAACATCCCATCATATTGAGGAAGTCCTTAAGACGAGTCTTAAACATCTTTTCAATACCTCTAAGATTGTTTTAAGTCCAAGAGAATTTAATTATTCAAGTGAATTAATCATCCAGGAGTTTAAGTTTTGTTCTCTTGCTCAATGAACTAGGACATTTGAATATCCTATGAGTGAAGTAACACTTCAATTGATACTTCATTTAGGAGTTATAATAATAAGAGCTTTCAGGGTAAGTTGGTTTGTTGAAAAATTTTAATCATTTTTAATTTAAAGCTTGAGTTAATAATTTAAAGTATTTTAATTTAACCATGAGGTTTTAATTAATAATTTTAAGTTTGGAATAATGTTCAAATTATTTTAGATTTAATTCTTAATGATTTCATTTAGGTTTGTTGTTAAATGATTTTAATTTAATTTAATTCAATTTAATTTTAATTCAATTTCATTTAATTTTAATTTAATTTGATTTAATTTAATTTAATTTATTTTAATTTAATTTGATTTAATTTTAATTTAATTTAATTTCAATTAATTTAATTTCAATTAATTTAATTTAATTTTAATTTTAATTTAATTTAATTACAATTTATTTTTAATCTTAACTTAATTTAATTTAGTTTTAATTTTAATTTAATTTAATTTAATTTTAATTTTAATTATTAATTGAGATTATCCTTTTAATTTTTTAATTAAGAATTAAGTATTATTGAAGTGATTTATTTAGGGAATTTTAAATTAAAGAATAAATATCCTCTTAATAATATCCCTACTTTAATAATTCCAATTTCTATTATTCTTCCAAAATTTCAATTAATTAATTAATTAAAGTTTTATTTTAATTATATTTGAAATGGTTAGTAGGTTTCTACCCTCAATCATTTAAGTTTCAATCATCCAAAATCAGTTTAAAATCAAATATTTTACCCTCACATTTTTTATTAATCCTAAAATTTTAATTAAGGGTTGAAATTTTTAATTACCCTTTTACCTTTCAAGCTTAGTAATTCTATAACTCACTAAATTAAGCTCAAATGAACTTTAAATTTTTATGTAACCTCACTCACATGTCAATTAAGACATTAGAGGATAAAATGTGATTTTTCTGTATTTAATTTATTTATGTAATTATTTTTAATGAAAAATAGGGGTTTTCAAGGAAAATTCAATAACATGACCAAGGAAATGTTTCTATCCTTAAGAAAATTATGGGATGTTTCTAATGATAAGAGGACCATTTGGACCAATTTTGGTGATTTTTTGAGTTATATTTTATTTATTAGAATTATTTTGAGTTTTGGAGTATTAATTAATTTTAAAATAAAATTAAAGTTGAAAAATGGATTTTATATTTTTATTAAATCTCTCTAACCTCAAGGAGTCCAGAAAAATAAATTATATATATATTGTTTTATTTTTCTTTGATTTATTAGAATTATTTTAGTGAAAGGTTGGAAAATACATTTTTTAATATTAAAAATTACATTAAGCTTTTAAAATTCAATATCTTACCCTAGAGACTTAAGAAAAATATTTAGTTTGTTCCTAAATGATTAGAATTCAAAATGTGACATTTTAGTGATTTTTAATATTTTTAGGATTTTTATTATTTTTTATTATTAAAAATATTAAAATAATGATAAAAATCAACTTTTTTAGAAAATTACAATTTTAATTTTCTAAGTTCCCCTGATATCAGAGAAGCTCCAAAACTATTTTTCTGAATTTTTTGAAAAGTATTTTGTGAGTTATGAATTTTTAAAGTTTAACTTTGGTTATGTGACTTAATTGATCCATTTAGTGGGGTTAAACATTTCCAATTGATTTCAAATTTTTAGGTGATGTTCCTCTAATCCTAAAGATCAGTGGAGAATTGTTTTCAAGTCAATTTAATTTGTGGTTAACCCTAATTAATTAAAATTCAATTTTGGTTATTTAGGCCAATTAGGGTTGTTCCAAGTGAATTAACTCAAAACCTATTTTTCATAGGTTTCTCTGGTCATAAGAAACATCACCAAATTTTCCTAGAATTTATTTCTCAACATGATAATTATTGGAATTAAAATACTCAAAACAGTAACATGAACTTGAAAAATCAATAACTTCTCATAGGGATGGCCTCTGACCTTGGAAAATTCGGAGAATGTTCCCTAGATCGGAGGCTTCAAAAGCTCCTATGGTCTCATGCCATGGTGAATTGTCTATGCAAATGGAGAATTAAAATACCACAGAGAGTAAATAACTCATTAAAAATAAAATACTTAATGAAATGACTTGATTTCTTTTCCACATTATTCTCCTCTGTTCACTGAGCAAGAGGGTATTTTTATTTTATTTTTAGGATTTTTCTACACAAAGTTATGTATTTTTGAAGTTCTGGGTATTTAATAAATAAGAAAATTCCCTATTTATCTACTTATCCACGTGGCGCCACGCAATCCTCGGCAGCTCCGAACGCCCATGCTGCGCATTCCTATTTGACGCCGCCATCCGACTCAGCGCTCCAGGGGCCCGCGGTTCATGTACCATTGCACTGTCCGGCTCGATCTCGACCGTCCGCTCGATACACGCTCGATCCGACGGCTCCTGGTCATCGTCTACGACTGGTGTGCACTCGTGACCGTCCACACTAAAACCCTAAGAACTTACTCGATTCTCAACGGATTTTTGTGTTCTTATGCTCTATGGATTCGTCTCGAAGAGACGAACACATCCATATGGTAAATATGCATTGAAATTGATTCATATCAAATGGAGAATTTCCAGAAGCTCGGGAGGAAGAGAGAGTTCATACCTTTGCTCAGAGAAGTGAAGCTTCGATCTGAGAGTTGTGTCACGTTTGATTGGGTCCAAGCAAGCTCCAGATGAAGTCCCTTGGCCTGGTGAATTTCCTAGATACAAAAGTGACCACAGCCGATCACAAAGCTTGGAGGCTGGAAGCAATGGCTGGCCTCGTGAGGGGGCTTTTGCTGGGAAACTTCTCCTCTTGGTCTGGTGAAGGTGTAGAGTCAATCAATTTGAGGATTGACTCACTGTGGTGAAGTGTCCTGGTTTTGGGTTTGAATTTCAATTTTGAAATTAGCCTCACAGAGAGGAAATGGCAGGGGGATTTCAGTGGGGATCAAGTTCTCCAGGTGTGGGGAAGAGTCTGGAATGATTTTGGCAGAGTTTCTGTATGGTTTGTTTCAATGCCTCCTTTGGCCGAGAGGAGGTGGTGTTTAAATAGGAGTGGCTGGAGGGCCTCCCAGGGGGGGTTTAATGGCTGGGATCAGCTGCTCTGGGCATGGGAAGAACAGCTCCAATGGCCACTGGGCATGAGGCAGCTCAGCAAGAGAGAATTTCAATGTTTGGCTCCTCCCAAGGTCTCGGCCATGGTGTTTTCCGACGGCTGTGGTGGCTGGCCGGCCAGGCATGGGTCACCCTCAGGGTCAGGGAGGTCAGAGCTTGGCAATGGTGAAGTCAATTGGAGTTGGCCATGTGTAAAGGTGGTGAATTGAAATGGAATGGGAAAGGAGTGATTTTGGCTTGGTTTGGGTCAACCCTTGGTTTTGTGCTAGGTTCACCTCCCCATGTCCTGCTTGGGCTGAGGGAGAATCACTTGGGTCAACCTCACATGTGTGGTGGAGTCTCCATCAAGGATTAGGTGGCAAAACATGGTTTAGTGTGTATCATGAAGGAGGTTAAAAAGCTTACTGAAGGTTTAAGAAAGGAGGCCCTCCTTTTACCATTAATGGGATGGTGAGATGTAAAGTGGCTTTCATGACTCCCATGTGGCTTGTGCATGGCTTTATGGCTTGCCTATGGCTTAGGATGGCTTGGCTTGGTTTCATGGAAAAGGGTTTTGGAAATTTTGGGATTATTTGATGGGATTTGGCATAATACCATTTTGGTTTGATTTTCATGATGGATTTATCACTTAGGGAGTGATATTAATTGAGTTAAGATGAGGTGAAATTGTAGTGTGGGCTTTAGGATGGGTTTGAACTTTTAAAAGTTGGTAAATGTGGGCTTTTAGAATGGTTTTAGGGGATGGGCCTTTAAGTTTAAAAACAAATTGGTAAGTGGAAATTTTGTAAAGGTCCATGCCAAATAAATGTTGGGTTTAGTTTAAGGATGTGTCATGAGTGATTTGGAATCAATTTGAAGTGATTTGGAATTGAATTGAGTCTAATTTGTGTCCCCTTGGTGATAAGGTCAAAATAGGTCAAAATGGACAAACTTGGGATAAGGTTGGGCTAATGTTGAAATTGATGTAAAATTAATGTTGGGAAATATTTATGGGAGTGTTTCAAAGAGATTTCATCTTTGGTTGGGTTTTGATTTTGGGACTTGGGCCTTTTTGGGTTAGGTTTGGGTGTAGGCCCATTTAAGGGATTTTGGGTTTGGGTTGAATTTGAGTACGGTTTGGGTCCAAATTTTGGGCAAATTATGTTAGTTTTTTGTTTGTGGGGATGTTAGGAAGGTTGTAGAAAAGATTTGGGTCAAATTGGGATTGAATTGGGTTGGTTTAGGCTAAGTTTGGGTCATGGGTCAAAATTGGGCTTTAAGCTTAAAAATGAAATTGGATTCAAATGTCAATCAAATTGGGCTTGGATTTGGTCTAGATTGATATTGGGGATATTTAATTGAAGTTTAGAATTGAATTGGACCAAAATTGAGGTCAATTGTGGTGATTTGGTTTGACATTGGGTTCATTTGGGTTTAAAATGGGCTAAATTGGGGGCTTTAGTAAAAGTAGGGTAAATTAACAAAATTGTCCCATGGTGTAGTTGAACAAAATGAAATTGGGAATATTTTGGATTTTCTGAAAATTTTTGGGAATTTTCTGAACTTTTTGGATTTTTTGGCTAAGAAGGGTATTTTGGGTATTATGAGGGTATTGGGGGGTACCTTTGGATTTTTTTGGTATTTTTGGCTATGGATGATCAATTTGAGTGGGGGGAAATGTTTAGGATTAATTTTGAGGAATTTTGGATAATTTAGGTGATTTTGTAAATTTTAGGTAGTTTCAAGGGCTTTTGGTAGGTTTAGTAGGTGTAGGGCCCCGGGGGTCAAAAATTGAAATTTTGAAAAAAATGAAAATTGATCAAATTTGAGTAGAATGGAAGCACTTTGGTTGAATCATGAAGCCATATTAAGCCCATAGGAGCCATGAGAGGACTCATTTGAGGCATTCACTATGTTGTTCCTAACCCTCTTAGCCAGGGGCTTAGGGGTTAAAGACCATCCATGTGAATTACCTGCATGAGTCAGGAAGTCAGGTTGGGTAAGAGTGTGGTTTTAGGACTTGGAATGTGTGTGAGTGTGTAGTGTATGTGCTGGTGAAGCCTCACTGCACCGGGCCATCTAGGGTATTCCTAAGGCCAAAAAGTCCTATAGGGAACTCATCCTTTAAACCTCCACATTTGATTTCAACCCTCTAGGTGATTAGGGGTCTATAATCAAGCTTGTGGGGTTTGTAGGGAGTCAAGAAGTAGTTTGAATTTCTAAATGGTGGGTTCCATTTCTAGTCCTCTAAGATAGTCAAAGGAAAAGCCTAAGGCTAGATCCTAAGTACTAAAGAGAGAAGAGAAGACCTCATCAAAAATGAGGTCAACAAACACATTCTAAGTTTAGTTACTAATTCTAGGGCTAAGCTGGGAGGATACCGGCTCTCACTTCGGAGCTCCCACTCACGCTTCACCCGAAGTCTAACCTTTGATATTAGTTATCCTAAGTACTCCATAGGCATCCCTTCAAAATTTCACCAAAACTCTCAAAATTTGAATTCCACCGACCTTGGGCGTCGGCGACGCCAGATAGGGCACCGGCGGCACTCTATCGTCCATAATATTTTCTAAGCTCTTTATATTTTGGCGTCGACGGTGCCCATTCTCGCGCCGATGGCGCCGTAGTTCCTTTTCCACCATTTTGCTCCTTTCGTTCATTTTTTATTCTTTTCGCTCAATCACCTAAAATCATCATACCTGCAACAAATCATGAAAAATACCATTCTTTAAAGTGCATTATCACAAAAAATAAGTAAAATTAGATAGCATAAACCATATATATTTTTCGAGACATAATCAACAGCGACCAATATATATATTTCCAAATGAAGGAATAAATGATCCCATAAAATCTAATCCCCATACATCAAAAATTTCAACTTCCAAATTATAATTTAGAGGCATTTCATTTCTTCTAGATATATTACCTACTCTCTGACATCGATCACATGATTTAATATATCTATAAACATCTCTAAATAGAGTAAGCCATTAAAATTGATATTGTAAAATTTTAAAAGCAGTTTTATCAACACCAAAATGACCTCCAAATTCAGAATCATGACATTCTTGAATAATCAAATTTGTTTCTTCTTGTGGCACACATTTGCTAATAATCAGATCCTTACACTGTTTATATAGATAGGGCTCATCCCAAAAATAGAATTTTGCATCATATTTAAACTTTTTGAGTTCTTGCCCTGTTAAATCAGGTGGTACAATATCACTTACAATATAATTCACAATATAAGCATACCAAGGCAAATTTCCTTCTATAATAATATAAAGTTTCTCATCAGCGAAAGTTTCTATAACTTCTTTTTCAAATTCAGATAATTTATCATTTTCTATTCTGGACAAATGATTAGCTATTTGGTTATCAATTCCCCTCCTATCAACTATCATAAAATCAAATTCTTGCAGAAGAAGTATCCATCTAATGAATCTAGGTTTTGCATCCGTCTTTAGCATTAAATATTTGATAGTTGAATGGTCTGTATGCACAATACTTTCAGTTCCAATTAAATAAAGTCTAAATTTTTCAAAAGCAAATACTATAGCTAATAATTCTCTTTCAGTTGTGGTATAATTAATTTGAGCCTCATTAAGAGTTTTACTAGCATATGAAATAACTTTGAAAACTTTATCATACCTTTTCCCCAATGCTACTCCGATTGCATAATCACTAGCATCACACATCAGTTCAAATGGTTTCTCCCAACCGAGTGAAACAATTATAGGTGCAGTGATTAACTTTTCTTTTAATAATTCAAAAGCTTTCAAGCATTCATCATTAAAATCAAACTTTCTATCATTTTCTAAAAGTTGGCACAAAGGTTTAGTAATTTTAGAGAAATCTTTAATATATCGCCTGTAAAATCCAACGTGTCCTAAGAAACTCCTCACCTCCCTCACTATAGTGGGTGGCGGCAATCTCTCAATCACTCTAATTTTAGCAGGATCGACCTCCATACCATGTTCTAAAGTTTTATGCCCAAGCACAATTCCTCCTGCAACCATAAATTGACATTTCTCCCAATTCAGAACTAGATTTGTTTTCTCATAAAGCTCCAAAACTTTTGTTAAGTTCTCCAAACAAATTTCAAATGAAGACCCAAATACAGAGAAATCATCCATAAAAACTTCTATTTCATTATCTATCATACTACTGAAGATAGACATCATACATCTTTGAAATGTTGCAGGCCCATTACATAGTCCAAAAGGCATTCTTCTAAAAGAAAAGGTTTCATAGGGGCTAGTAAATGTTATCTTTTCTTGATCCTTAGGAGCAATAGGTATTTGGTGGTAACCTGTATATCCATCCAGAAAATAGTAGTACTTGTGTCCTGCAAGTCTATCTAGCATTTGATCAAGAAAAGGAAGAGGAAAGTGATCTTTTATGGTGGGTGCATTTTATTTTCTATAATCAATACAAATTCGCCATCCATTAATTTGTCTTGTGGTTATAATTTCATTATTTTCATTCACTTCAATAGTCACTCCTCCCTTTTTCGGTACACAATGTATTGTACTTACCCAAGCACTATCTGAAATAGGATAAATAATTCCAACATCCAACCATTTTAAAATCTCTTTCTAAACAACTTCTTTCATTATAGGGTTCAGTCTCCTTTGCGGATGAACTCTCGGTTTATGTTTATCATCTAATACAATTCTGTGTATACAAATCGAATGACTAACTCCCTTAATATCTTCCAAAGTCCATCCAAAAGCTTTCTTGTATCTTTGTAAAGTTTCCAATAGTTTTTGTTCTTGATAATCATTTAACTCCGAAGATACTATAACTGGCAAGGTAGAAGATTCTACTAAAAAAATATACTTTAAATGATTAGGGAGAATTTTCATCTCAAGTTCAGGAGGTTTTATGATAGATGGAATTAAGCTTTTATTTCCACCTTCCATAGTGTCTAATATTTCGAATCTCTCCTGAACATACTCCAATTCTTCATGCTTTTCATTATCTGAATTTTCATCATCTTTAACTTCTTCGAATATTTTTTTATATTCTTCTTCTTTTTCAAATATATTCTTGAAATGATGGTTTCTCAGATAATCACAGACCTCCATCCTAAAACATTCATTATCTTTTTCCATTGAGGGATACTTCATAGATTTTAAAATATTAAAGGTCACCTCTTGATCATTAACTCTCATAGTTAATTCTCCTTTTTAAACATCAATTATCTCTCTTCTAGTAGCAATGAATGGTCTTCCCAAAATGATTGGAATTTCTTTATCTTCCTCCATATCAAGTACAATAAAGTCCACAGGAAAGATAATTTATCCACTTTTACTAGCACATCTTCCACCACTCCTTTAGGGTAAGTAATAGAACGATCAGCCAACTGAAGATTCACAGATGTAGGAGAGATTTCTCCTATTCCCAACCTTTTGAAAGTTGATAAAGGCATAAGATTAATACTCGCTCCCATATCACATAAAACCTTTCCGAAAAATCTTTCACTTATAGCACACGGAATAGTGAAACTACCAGGATCTTTAAGTTTTTCAGGAAGCTTCTTTTGAATTATTGCACTACACTCTCCGCTAAGTGCAACGGTTTCATGATCTGTAAACTTTCTTTTTTTTCTCAAAATATCCTTCATAAACTTGGCATAGTCAGGCATCTGTTCGAAAGCTTCAACAAAAGGAATATTTATCGTTAATTTCTTAAGGATCTCCAAAAATTTTCCAAATATGTTATCCCTATTTTGTTTCTTTAATCTTTGAGGAAATTGATGAGGTGGTTTTTCAACAGTTATCTTCATTGGATCAAGAGAATAATCCAAGTCTATATAAATTCTGTTTGAACCTTTTTCAATTTCCACCTTCTCCTTTTCTACTTCAACTTTTTTTTGCACTCTAGCTTCCAACTCTTTTCCACTTCTTAATTGAATAGCCTTAAGTTGTTCCTTGTTTTGATCTTTTAGATTGATCTCCACATTGCTTGGAAGTGTTCCAGAAGGTCTATTATTAAGTGCAATGAAAATATGTCTTAATTGATTTTGAATATTTTTCATAGCAACACCTTGAGCTTGTAATTGATTTCCCATATTCAGAATCATTTCTTCCGTAGACAACTTATTATCCTTAAATTGTGGGTTACTTTTGAATCCAGGGGGATAAGATGGTCTAAAATTAGGATTTCCTTGATCGTTTGAATTTCCAACTAGATTCATAGAATTTTTAGCCCAGTGCGGGTTAACATTAGCATTGTTATTATTCTAATTGAAATTTGGGCGATTCTTCCAACCAGAATTATAATAATTTGAATAAGGATTGTTAGGTCTATTAATAGCATTTAAAGTCTCATAAGGCGTTTGAGATTCTATTATCTGTCCAAATGAATTTTCCTCCAACACTTGAGGTGGTTGAGAAAAATTCATTCCATATTGATCTATTTTTTTAGAAAGTGCTGCAATTTGAGAAACTACCATAGTCATTATATCTGAATCATGAACTCTAGCTACTCTCTTAATATTTACCCATTCAGAGGGCCATTGAAATTTATTGGTAGTCATTTCTTCAATTAATGCGTATGCTTCATCAAAAGGTTTTGACATTAATGATCCACCAGCAACAGTATCTATAATAGATCTTAATGATCCCACTAATCCATTATAAAATGTTTGAATTATTAACCAATTCTAGTAAAACATGATGTGGGCACTTCCTAAGAAGATCTTTAAATCTCTCCCAAGCTTCATATATTGACTCTCCTTCAAACTGATAAAAAGATGTAATATCATTTCTTAGCTTAGCAGTATTTGATGGAGTGAAATATTTTGATAAAAACGTTTGCTATAATTCTCCTCAAGTTCTAATAAATCCAGGTGTTAATGAGTTTAACCATGCCTTAGCTTTATCCCTTAACGAGAAAGGAAAATGTCGAAGTCTGATAGCATCACTAAACACTCCATCGTATTTAAAAGTAGCACACAATTCTGAAAAACTAGCGAGATGTAAATTTGGATCATCATTAGGTGTTCCAGCGAATTGATTATTTTGTACCATTTGGATAATAGTTGGTTTAAGTTCAAATGAATTAGCAGCAACATCAAGATTTTGAATAGTTATATGAATTTCATCTGCTGTTAGGTTAGCATAATCTCTTAAAGGTCTTGGCAAATTTCCAATATCATTTCTCTGATTATCTTGAATATTCGCCATTTCACAATAATTTTTTATTTGTTTATGTTGTTTTCTAATTTTTCTGACAGTACGCTCTAACTCTGAATCGTAAGGCACTAAACCTATAGATCCACTACTACGCATATACAATCACACAAAAACTTTTTTTTTAACTTTGACTTCGTTACCTCCCCGGCAACGGCGCAAAAAACTTGATGCGATTGGTTTGAATACACGAATTCGACACCACTACTAGAAGATATAATTCCCAGGCAACAGTACCAAAAACTTGATGCAACCAGACTTTCTTCTTTATTTCTTAAATGCAAGATTTTGTTAACTTCAAATTTATATATTTACAATGATTTTGTAAAGTCCAAACATTCAATGCAAGTATATGTATCGTATCAAGTAATACAGGGCTCTAGTGGAGTCCTAGTTATCGATTCCACTAGGAGGTTTTAATTTGAAGCAAAGTGAAAGTTTTAACAAGTTAGAATAAAGCACTAGAACTTTCTTCTAACACTACTACTACTACTATGTAGAAAACAGTAACAACCAACTAAACTATAATTACTTCTAATAACTTTGAAATCAAAATTAACTAACAAACACACTAAACTAAGTATTTGAAAGCTTTTTGATATATGTGAAAAGTATCTTTCTTCTTGCAATGAGAATATGATGTGTGGATTAATATGGATTAATTATCTAATTTATTGTGCCAAATAGGAGCATAGATGATTTTTTACCTTTAGAAGAGTACCCCCTCCTCTAAATAAGAAAAGAACATTAACACATTCAAAGTTTAGTTACTAATTCTAGGGCTAGGCTGGGAGGATACTGGCTCTCACTTCGGAGCTCCCACTCACCCTTCACCCGAAGCCTAACCTTTGGTATTAGTTACTCATCTTAGAACCAATCTGGGGATTTCATCCTGTCACCCTAAAATTTCCACATTGAAGTCTTTCATAACACATTTCCCTATTTATTTGCATGCAATTCCCATGAACTACGCAATTCATCCATGGAAATTGAATGGATCTTTCATTATTGTTGTAGGACATTAAATCCTTTCAAACTTAATGTTTAACAAAATATTTTACCATTTTAATTGGCCAGATCGAAAGTAAATTAAGTTCTAAATGAAAAACCATCACAATTTCTTCATCACATTAAAAGAACATCAAATCCACTTCAAACCATCATCACATCTCTAAGCAAGAAGAAAGACAAAGAAGACTACTCAAAATTCATGGAGAAGATACAATAAAACATGTATTTTATATATATTAAAAAGTCATACAAATTACAAAAGGAAATACAACTTATCTCTTTCTCTTCCCCAATGCAAACTCCTTGAAGTTCCTTTGAATCCTCTTCTCTTCTTTACAACACTTGATTCTCTCTTTAGAATGAAAAGAAAGAAGCAATCTCTCACTTTACTCCTTCTCCTTCACTCCTTAGAGAAGAATCCCTCTCTTCTACACTAAACCCTAACACTAAAAACTAAGAGAAAGTATTGGAATGCAAGAGAGCACACTCTAAAACTCTCTAGAACTCCCTTAGAACTCACTTCCCTCGTCTAAATTCAGTTATCTAAGAGTTAGGGAGGAAACCCCAAGTGTTTCCATATGCATCCCTTCAAAATTTAGCCAAAACTCTCAAAATTTGAATTCCACCGACCTTGGGTGTCGGCGGTGCTCTATCATCCATAATATTTTCTGAGCTCTCTTGATTTGGGCGCCGACAACGCCCATTTTGGCGCCGGCGGCGCCAGAATACCTTTTCCACCATTTTGCTCCTTTTTACTCCTTTTCTCTCCGAATTCGTTCCTTTTTTTATTCTTTTAGCTCCAATCACCTAAAATCATCATACCTGCAATAAATCATGAAAAATACATTTCTTTAAAGTGTAATATTAGAAAAAATAATTAAAATTAGATGGCATAAACCATATATATTTTTGGTGCTTCACTAACTTATACACTGAATTAAGGGATACACATAGCCCAGTTTTGTCTGAGTATATAAGCCTTGGTTAGTTTAGGTATCTAGTTAGTGCGAAGGACTAGGATTATGAAATTATGATTTTATTATGATTTTATTACATGGACTTATTACTATTTAGATATTTCTCTTAATTTCCCAATTATTTTTTATTTTTTTAATTCGTATTTTATTTTTTATATATAACTTTCCAATTAATTACCAGTTTCATAAGAAATTTTAATTTTCATTTTAAATGTTGGTTTCTATCGTTGGGAGCCATGGTAAGAGGGCTTAATCCTTTCAATTTCATTTAATTTTGATTTAATTTCAATTTTTAATAGTTTTATGATGATTTGAGTTAATCTTTGAATTAGGAATAAGTGAAATTAGTTTCATTTTATTTTTATTTTGGTATTTATATTTCAATGAGTTTAGGACATTTTATTTCATATTGTTCTTATTTATGTTTATTAAATTATGAATTTTTAAAGGGGTTTAGAATTTTTTGGATTTATTTAATTAAAAAAGTGCCTATTTTGCTACTTAAATAATACATAGATAAAACTTCCTTGACGACTCCAAAATTATGTGAAGCGCTCCATGGTTCATTGGTTTTTCATCAGTTTATTGAGTTGGCTCTAACCAGGTTATTTGCTCTCTCTGTGGCTCGCCCATGGGTATTAACCCTAACTATTCATTCCAAATAGAAGAAAATGGATGACATCTTCTCATTTTCTGCAAAGGGACAGAGAGTGCACATTATTTGTGATCAAGTGCATGATCCAAGCAATCATATGCACTAAGCTAAGATATAATGCATCCAAAATGATCTCTAGTGCCCTAAGGCGAAGATCCTATGACATAGTTTTTTCATGACATGAAGATTTTTTTTATAAAGGGCCAACCTTGAGTGCAAAATAGAGATTTGAGATTATAATTTTACCCAATAGGTGAGGTCCTAATTAGGTGAGTTTGGATTAGCTGCCCCGAGCAAGCGCATCTCCTCCAAGTATCAATTTGAGGTGTGTTTGAGTTCTTCTATGACCTAGACCAAAAGGTAGTTCAATTTGGTTAAGAGAGGGGTGGAGGGCTCAAGATGAAGGGATTTTTGGTGGGAGATTTAGTTTTAGGTATTAAGAAGCTAATGATGAAGTTAATTTGAAGCTTTAATGGATGGGGGTGAGGGTTTATCTCTGTCCTAGTTCAGCCTTGAATAAATTAGAGGGGATTGATAGAGGGAGGGCTTGAAGATGATGAGACAAAGCTTAGGGATTTTGGCTAGGGTTTTAGAGCAATTTAACAGATTTTCTTGCAATTGAGCCGAGGTATTCTTCTTTAGGAGACTTGTCAGTTATGGGATTTTAATTGATATAATGAGGTCATGCAAGCTTTAGTAGGCCTTAGTCTAGCCTTTGAGGATGATTCAAAGGTTTAGGGTCTGGTTGGTTTGGGGTTTGGTTCAATTCCCTTTGGTTTTTGTTGGGCAAGTTCATAATGGAATTTTTTGGGTTTCAATATGATCTATTGGATATTAGGGTGCGTGGGTTAACCTTGGTGTTCTTGAATGTGCATGAGTGGAATTGATTATCATGGAGGGATCTTGGGTTGGTCATGACCATTTATGGACATGGCCATGGGTTTCTTTTTTTTTTTTTAATTTTGGTCACTTGGATAGGTAGGGTTTGCCTTATCCTTAGTTGAGATGGTTTGGATGGGATTTGTCTTGCTGAGTTGACTTGAGGCTTGTTTTTAGCTCACCTTCTCTTGTATGAGACTTGGATGACTTACACTCGGAGTTGGCTCATCATGAGTTTGAATTTAGCTTGGTTAAATTTGGTTGATTTTGATTTGGATTCGGTGAACATTGCATTTGGATTTGATTTAATTTTGTGGTAGGTTTTGGGCCTTGGCATAAATTTGGCTTGATATGTATTGATTAGTGCATGTGAAATTTTAATCTTTATTTTTTTGGATTTTAGTGATTCAATTCAATTCTTATTTTTTATTTTCATAGGATGATTTTATTAGTTAACTCTAGGCTTTGGTTAGTTTAATTTCTATGGTTTTAATGGATTTAAGATTTAGATTTGATTTTTAATTTTTTTTAAATTTTTATGTATTTGTTTATGTTTGGTTTTAATTTTGATTTTAGTTTGTAATTAATGTTTTTAATTAATTTGATTATTTTGATTTTACTTTTAAAGTTCACTTTATGTTGACTTGATGATTTTATTTTACTTTGATTTTCTTTGATTTTGATTTTGTTTGGTTTGATGATTTCAATTTATGAGTTTAATTTATTTTTTATTGAACTTGATCTTGGGTTCATTTCAATTTAAAAAAACTAACGAGTTTAAATTAATTTCAATTTTGTTTTAGGTTATTTTAATGAGCTTAGCAAGTTTGGACTTTTAGCTTTTAGACTTAATTTATTAAATTTTATTTAAATTTGTGATTAATTTTAATTTTAACTTCAATTTTGATTTTGTTGAATTTATTTTTCAATTGGTCATTTTCATTTTATATTCTCTTTAATTAAGGAATGAACCCTATCTTAACTTAAGATGAGACTCATACCTATTGTTGTCTTTTTGAATTGAAGAAAGAGTTATCTAAGGCATGAGTAAGGAGAAGTACAAAGCGCCAATGAGAAAGACCTACGTTTCTATGGTCAAATGATAACTTATGATATTTTCATGTCTATAAAGACTTAACTTAAGCTTCAATAACCTAACTTTAATCATCTTAATCAAAGGTTAAGGGTTTGAAGTCAAGTGTATGAAACTGTAAGGATTAAAGGGATGTTTGAAATTCTAGTTTGGTGTTGGTTCCTCCATTAGTCATCTAGAAGAGCAGCTAAGGCAATCTTGAGGCTAGATCCTAAGTTTTAGGGAGAAAGAACAGAAAAAATATAACATAAATGAGGTTAACACACTATCATTTTTGGGTTCTAAGCCCTTGATAAAAAGAGTGAAGGGTTACTTTAATTAGCCGATAGCCAGTGTAAATTTTTTATTGTAAAAATCATGACATGAATGCTTTAAATCGTTATGTAAGTGTAGGGCGTCCCTTGGAAGGGACACATTATATGGCCTGAATAGAATGAAAAGTGTGCAAGAGCTGCCACACCAACGTTCATGTGTAGTGTTAAATAAGTAAGGTTCCACATTACGGGCAAATATTACTAAGATAAAATCTTAGAATATTGGTATTCTCAAAGATAAATAAATGGAATTAGTAGATATTATGTTTCATTGGAAGATAAATATCTTATGCATTTAAGGAACTAAATGAGTTGTAGAAGGGCTAATGAAATTGATAGCTCAAGTTTTAACTTTGGTATTCATGTAGAATTCACACTAGAAATGTTGTATGTGTAAATATAGATAAGAGTTTGAAAAATAATGTTGGAAAAATGAATATAATTAGAGATATAATTATATCCCTAATGATTTGAATATTAAGATTTTTAATGTGATAAATGTTTACTTTCCTTAAGAAGTTTTAATTATATGTTCAAAAGAAAAAAAATAATTAATATATAAATACCTCTTAAAGCAATAATTTTGTTTGGAGGATATTTAAATGGCCAAGTTGGTAGAGTGATACAAGATTTTATAAATATTCATGGTAGATACGATTTTGAACTGATTAATAAGAAGGTAGAATCATATTAGATTTTTCTTTAGTTTATGATTTTGTTATTGATAATACTTTACTTAAAAAAAGAGATGAACATATTATTAAATGTAAAAATGAATTTAATAAAACAAAAATTGATTATATTTTATGATAAAAATATATCATCAAGAATATAAAGATTGTAAGGTCATTCCAAGTGAAAATTTAAGTATTCAACATCATTTATTAGTTCTGGATTTTAAGATGACGAGCAGAAAAATAAATAATACAATGAATAATAAAAATAGAATTAGATTGGAACACTTAAAATATACAAATAAAATTATTTTTAGGAGTAATCATCATGATTTCAAGATTTGGAATGTTCATGAACAAATTATTCTATGTGGGATAAAGTAAGAAGCATTATTAAATAAGTGACAAAAGATGTACTTAGATAATCAAAAGGAAAACTTTATATGAATAAAAATAGTTGGTGGGAGAATTAAAATGTGCAAAAATGGATAAAACAAGTTCAATGTAAATTGGGAAAAAATATAAGGTAGCTCGTAGGGAATCAAAGACAACAATTTGTGATCCTAAGAATTCTGCTTTTAGTGATCATTATAAAATATTAGATACTAAAGAGTGAAACACATATATAAACTAGCAAAAAAAAAGAGAGAGAAAAGAAAAGAAAATATTTAATTCAAGTGTATTAAAAATGAAAATAAAAAAGTAATTTTCTTAGAGAGAAATTCAACATAAGTGGGTGAAATATTTTGATAAGCTTTTCAATGATGTTTTTGAAAACATAGTTAACCTTAGTGATGGTCATATCATTAAGAATAATAAAATTTTTATTTTTACAATCCCATTAGTAAAAAAAAATTAGTGGGTTTTAAAGAAAATTAAGAGTGAAAAATCAGTAGGACCTGTTGATATCTCAATAAGAGTATAAAAATATTTTGAAGATGCCCTAATCCCTAACCCCATGCTAAACTTTTTAATATTATTTTAAAAACTAAAAAGATGCTTGAGGAAGTGTATTCTGATTCTCATTTTTTAGAATAAAGGGGATGCACAAGAGTGTGCAAATTATAGATGAATTATGTTAATGTGTCATACATTAAAATTATTTGAAAAGTAATTAACATAAGTTAAGATGCGGAACACATATTTCTCATAATCAACTTAGATATATATTGGGCAAATCTACTATGGAAGCTATACTTTTATTGAGAAGGTTGATGGTTAAGTACAAATAGAGTAAAGAGGATCCACATATGCTTTTTATTGATGCAAAAAAAAAAAAAACTGTAATAAGATTCTAAGGGAAGTTTTTTGGAGAGTTCAAGAAAATAAAAGGTGTTGATATGACCTATAGTCATGTCGTTAAAGATATGTATACTAGAGATGTTATTTATGTTCTAACGTAAGAGGATTGACCTAGTATATTGATATTGCAATTGGAATAAATATGGGATCATCTTTAAGCCCATATATTTTTGCTCTAGTTATGGATGCTCTTAGTGGACATATAGAGGAGGATGCAACTTGGTGTGTGCATTTTGCTAATGATATCGATTTTTGTGGATAACACTGGAGAAAGAATTAAAAAAAAATGAATTATAAAGGTCTACGTTAGAGTCTGAAGGCCGTCGTTTAGTAGATCTAAAAATGAATACATTAAATGTAAATTTAGTAATAGTACATGTAGTGGAGAATTAAAGTTGTAATAATGGGTAATCAAAACATTAAAAAGAGTGAACGTCTTAGATATCTCTGGTATATTGTTCAAAGTGATGGAGATAAAGATGTGGATGTTATTAGTAGAGTTCAAGTTGGTTGTTTGAAGTGGAAAAATACATCGGGGTTATTTTGTGATAGAAAAGTACCCATTCGACTTATGATGGAAAATTTTATAAGATAGTGTTGAGACTTGCTATGATATATGATAGAGAATGTTGCCTATAGAGGTGAAGAATGAAATTAAGTTAAGTGTTGTTGAGATGACAATGCTTAGGTGGATGAGTGGCTTGACACTTAGAGGCAAAAATGCGAAATGAAAGTATCATTGAAAGGGTTGGTATAGCTCCAGTGGTGAACAGATTATAGAGAGTCATCTTAGATGGTTTGGTCACATTAAGCGTCGACCATTTGATGAGCCAGTCAGAGAGCAGATGTTTTAGATTCAACTTTTATTTAATTTCGACTTTTTAAATTAATCCCTGAATTCATGCAATTAACATATCATCTAGACCGTACGGACGACACATCATTTTCTCATGTTTATCCCCGCAAACGATGGTCCACTTTTGTAAATTTTGTCAGCTTTCTAGAGCTTCACTATTCTATCAAATTGACATTAAAGGCAATAGTCGTCAGAATGTTCAGCAAAACTTTCAAATTTCTTGTTAGAACCAACTTGTTATGAATCAACCTTGGAAAAAAAAAAGGAAAAACTAATCTTTGATAAAAAAGATATAACTCGAAATGAATTTATAGCTATAAAAACTCTACTAGAATTAGGAAGTAATGTGGAACTTTAAAATTTAAACAAAATAAAAAAAATTTCAAACATCGTGTTTCACTCTAGCAAAGCAAAACTTTACCACTTTCTCAAACAAAGGAGCTTCGTTGTTCCGCAAAACTCTTTAAAAAATCACGCGACATAATGTGCACTGTCATCTGGCTTCTATAACGGCAAAAAATTGATGTTACAGTGAAATTATTTCGCGAGATCTCTAGAGATATTGCTTTATTAAACGAAAATAAATTTTCTTATGTGGGTTCACAGTAACCAAACATAACTTAATTACCTTCTCAAATGAAACCTTAATCTCATCCATCATCGAAAACACGTCCTACCACTGTTGTGCAGCTAAATGCCTTTACCAATGATCTCATCAATTATAGAGTCACAGCATCCTTAAAATAAATGCTTATAATGATAATAATAAAATTCCGCAAGAGTCAATAATATTATATAATTCAATTGTTAAAATATTATTAAAAAAAAAAATAGACGTCCGAACGATATTGGTTATTCAAATAAATAGAGGAGGCTCATCCCAGAAACCTCCAGGACCAAATGACCATAATCAGAATGTTGATATTAGAACTTGGAATATGTATTATACCCCTCACCCTCATGGTTGCACCTTCCAGAAGGTTAGTTCTTCTCGTTTCCATGCTGCAAGAGATCTACAGATCCCTCTTTGTGGCTCGTCCTCTGGCTCCGACCTTATGGAATTTGCTCGCAGAACTTCAGTTCCAAGAAATCCACACTTATTTATGAAACCCGTCAACGGTTACAGCATTTTTTTTCTTTTTCGTTTGTATCTCGCTTCGGATATCTTTTAAGTGAGTGTATGAATTTCATGGAGCTCTTTCTTAGGATTTGGCAATGTAAAAGACCAATCTTTAGCAATGATATTTCATTGCCTATGTCTATTATTTCTTTTCCAAGTGTCTAAAATCGTTCTTTTGTTGATTGATGTAATTTTATGTGCTTTTCTAAACTTTTTGGCATCCCTGAACTTTTCAGCTGGGGCTTTCCTTCTTTTGCAGTGATGGCAATATGACTGGTATTAGTCCTCACAGATATATCTCTCCGCCTTATTTGTTCTGTGTTTGAAATCATGCGAGTATTTCTATAAGTAAATATACCCTTCGCTTAGGTTGTGTTTGATGCTGTGAAAGGAGAGCTATTTACGTAGGGAGTGCGTAGGTAGTTTTGCGTGCGTACTCTCCCGAATAATCTCCCAATAACCCGGTTATTGGGAAAATTACTCCATACGAACAGCGTACGGAGTGCTGCATACGTTGTCCAAAATAACCTACCCATAACCCATAATAACCCTGTGAATAACATTGAAATAGAACCGCGGAGGTTATTAAAAGGTTATTAGAAAATTATTTCAGCGTTATTTGAGTTAATGTCACAATAACCTCACAAAATCCCGAATAACCCCCCAATAACCTCACAAAACCCTGAATAACAGATAAAGAAATATAAAAGTGAAACCGCGGAAGTTATTGAGGCGTTATTATGAGGTTATTGAGAGATTTTTTGAATTAATTCCGCAATAACCTCCTAATAATCTTGAAATTCATAACCACGGAGGTTATTCGCTGGTTATTGCCGGGAAAACGTACGCAGCGCTACATACGCTGTCCGTATGGAATAATTTTCCCAATTATTGGGGGGTTATTGAGAGCTTATTGAGGTATAACTCCAATAACCTCTCAATAACCCCTCAATAACCTACCAATACACCTACCAATATCTTTCACGGTTCTGCGCTCAGTTTAGGGGGTTATTGTGAGATTATTGGGGGTATTAACCCTATTAACACCCACGTAACTCCAAGTTCTCTTAGAATAACCAAAGTACGAACATAGAACAACCTGCGAAATCCGAATATAAATATTTTCCCTGAGATGGTGTTAAAGAAACAAAAAAGGAACACCTGCTTTTTGTTTCGATGCTTAGAATTTGAGGATTGATCAACACTTTTTGTTTTGTTTTTTGTTTTTACTATTATATTTTAAAGCTCAACTACATAGTCACTTATGGTGAACAGAAATGACAATCCGAGAATGTTTTCAGGAAAATTGGAAAGGGAAAACAAATGCACTTCTTTACATAGTTAACTGACTTCTGTTGGAAAGCGGATTATACCATTTTGTTCTTTTATAATAGTCGGAGAAGGCAAAATGTTGAAGAATGACCTATTTGAGTTTTAGATATGTCTGTAGTTAAGACTTAGGATGTATTTAACAGCATACTACTCCCTTAACTCCAATTTTTTTTTAGGTTTCTGTTGTTTTCCTATCATGTTCCGTCATTTTAACGATGTAAATTTGTATCTAATAAATCTGATTATATATTTCACCGTTCATCTCGAATTCTTCTATCTGAACATGGATTTGATAAATTCAAATTTATCGGATTTAATAAATCCTATTTAGTCAGTGTTCGGATGGTAGTATAAATCCAGTTCGCGATCGAGTTGATGAAATCCAAGTTTACATCTTTTCGAGAAGAATTAGATGTAATGTAGGAAAATTGGATTTTACGGAGCTTTAGATTTATTTTTTTTTGTATTTTGCTGGATTTAAGTTAAATCCATGATTAAATAATGGTGGTTGGTATTGTTGATGTGGCCAATGGTGACATACACAAGAGGCGTTGTCTTGGCTAACAAAAAGTTCATGAATTATGGCGTTTCGTGTAAGATCATAGAAGATGGAGATGGTGGATAAGGATGTGACATAGGTAATTACAATGAAACGATTGCGTGTTTGTAAATTTTAAATGACATTTGATGCTTGAGTCTATTTAGTTTATGTTGTGCTCCACTTTCTTTATTGTGTCTGCTTTTCTCAAACCTGACTTTGTGCACTTAAGTCTAATATCCTTATATATATCTCGAGCTAGAAATAAATAAAGAAATCTACAAATTTTATCTTTAGTGTGATTAGCTAGATCAAACTAAACCATCACTAAGTCCTAATGAATTCAATTCCATTGGGTAAGCCACTCCATGGTTTGTTCTCTAGTCAGCTTAGTTAAGCATATCCCAACCATTTACAATGAGCTAACTAGGGTAAATCCTAGATTGGCCATGAGAACTAACTATGCTTAGTACCCAGTAGATATTGTTCTGAGCTTTCAATTTTATTCATTAAATAAATTACTCAACATAGGTTTGATCAAAGTCAACTATGTGCTAATTTTTTGTCTAGCTTAGCTTTAATTTGTCCCAGTAGATTAGATGGTGTTTAAAGCATATAAATTATTTATCCATATTTTTAAACATATTTTATTTGATCTTAGTTAGATATTAGATCACTTTAAAATTGCGTAGGTGCTATGCCAAAAAATCAATTAGACATAAAAGTTTTTCGACATAATTAGTTATTTTTTATTTTTTTGACATAATTAGCCCTACAAGTTTTTTACATAATTAGGTTTGAAATTTGAAAAAGAATAGGTTTGGAGTTTGAAAAAATTTTGATTTTGAAAGATTTTATTATAGTTGAAAAGGTTTTTTTGAAGGGTTTGAATTGAGATGTTTGATTTGAAAGATTTGTAGTTAAGTTTAAAAACTTGACTTAAGACATCTTAACTTTAAGGACTTGATTTGGAAAGATTAATTTTAATGTCTTGAGTCCTAGGCCAAAAGGGTCTTATTGGTTGGACGGATTTCTAGACGAAAGTTTTTATCCAAATCCTAAGGTAAGTTTAGACTTTTTAAGTAGGCCAAGTAGGTATTAACCTAATTTTTGGGTATAAATCCACTGATCAAGATGCCAATGAATTTTTACCATCTCGCATTCATTTGTACTCTTAAGCTATTAACAAACCAGATAGAAATGAGATCTCCACTATTTTCATAACAATATAAATGTTGATCTTCTTAAATATTAGGTTGTTTAAGGTGCCATTGTTAGTAACTATGAGTTACTTCATCATAAGGCACCTACACAACCTAATTGAGTTACATTTTTATTGTTTTAAATGTTCTAGTTTGTAGCACCAACTAGGGGTACCTAGTAGTCTAACTAGGCTTCTAGACTATACTATCTTGAGGTATGTATTGTTTGTGTTTCATTTCTAAGTTGGCAAACATAGAATTCACAATTGATTTATTTAAGTCTTATTGTTTAAATTGGTGAATTTTAGATTTATTCGCGGGTTTGATATTTTAGTTCTTGATTGGTTCAATCTCCAAGAGTGTCGGTCAACATGGAAATTACAATATTCTAGGGTTCAAAGCTTTGCACTTGGTTTTCTAACCTAAGTTGGTGTTCTCCAAAGAGTTTTGTTCTTATATTCAATTTCTAATGTTGTCTTACAATTTTATATTGAAGCTTACAAAAGATTTCATGTGTATGTTATCAAGTCTTTTATATTTTCATATTCAATACTTAAGTTTATCCACATGTTTTATTACTTATTTGAACTGTACTTTTTGTTACATACAAATCTATTTTTAATAAGAAATATATTTTTTCATTCAAAAGTCTTGAACATGTAGAGTATTTAAGTATGAGATATGTAATATAAGTTGATTTTAGACATACCGCATGGGAGTTCACAAATGTATAACCTTTGTGTGGATTTCATTCTCACAACCTCATATCTTTGGTTTGAACATTTTTGAGAAAAAAGAGGCATAAATTCACCTAAAATTATGATAAAGTTTAAGAAAGTTTTTAAAGAAAAAAGAAACATAAATTTATTTTTTGAAAACTTTTAAATGGCTTCGAAACATGTTTCTTTTTTTTTAACTATACTCTAAATTTACACATTTAAAGCAAAATTTAATTGAAGTTGCTTTGAAATGCTTAGGAAGTTACATATTAAATAATTTTGATATTAAGAGATTTATGTCACATTTAACATAATTTAAAATATTTTTACACAACTTAAAACATATGATATCAACATGGAAGCAATTTTTAAAGAAAGTTATGTTGATTTTAAAGCATATAATTTTATTAAAAATAACTTTTTTAATATTTTAGAGCACAATCTGTTGAAGTTATTTCGTTTAAAAAAGAGTTTAATTTTGAAACTTAAACAAACTAAATTTTTTTTTTTTGAGTACATATTTTAACATTTAGAGCACATTTTATTAAAGTTTTTTTTATTTTAAAGTATGGTTTGGTTGATTTGAAAACATAACACACTTAGTATTTAATGAAAACACATTTTAACATTTTTTAGTACATTTAGTTGAAGTTGTCTATTTTAAAAGAGGGTTTAATTGATTTTTAAAATATAACATATTTAATTTTTGTTGAAAACACATTTGAACATTTAAGAGCACAATTAGTCAAAGTTATTTGCAAAGTTGAGTGAGTCGCGTACCAAAATAACTTTACTATTCAAGAATTTAAGACACATTAGTATGATTTATACATTAGAGCTCATTTAGATGAACTTATTTCCAAAAGTTTAGGTGGGTTTGAAATTAAAATATATTTAACTTATATAGTTTTATGAAAATAGATTTAAGGTTTTAGAGCACATTTAGTTTATGTTGTTTTCAAAAAAATATATATATTTAAATTTCAAGTAATTTTTAATTAAGATTGACATAAAGTATAAATTTCCATAACCTAAACATACAAATCTTGTATTTGGTCACTTGTACACCTTAACTTTGATGGATAATTATCATATATTTATATGAAACACATATATCACATGCCTCCACTACTCCCCATGCCCTTTTCTTTCCATTTCTATTTTTTCTTTAAAAAAATGCATGCAACATAACATCCCTAAACACAGGTTCTAAACATAGTTTATGCATATATAAGCTTAAAATACCTTAAACATAAGTTATAAACATGGGTTATGAATATATAAGGCTTAAATACCCTAAAATTGAGTTCTAAAAATGGGTTCTAATTCTACTTCTAAGCAATATAAACATAACATGACCCTATGTAGCCTAAGCATGAATTCACTTCCATCAAAGCAATATAAACATCACATTAGCTTAAGTATCCTAAAAATGAATTCCCCAAAATATAAGAATCTTTAAGCATATAAACATGTGAATTTATCAACATATGGACCACTAAACATATAACATATGGATTTTTAACATGCTAACCACTAAGCACATAAAAATATTGATTTGTTAGCATGTGAATTACTATATGCTTAAACATATGGATTTATGACAATGTAAACAAATCAACACTTAAATATGTGCATTATCAAACATATGAATCACTGAGCATATCAAAATGTGGATTTGTAAACATCGAACCACTAATTACATAAACATGTTGATTTGTAAACATGAACCACTAAGCACATAAACATATGAGCCACTAAACATATAAACATGTGCATTTTAAACATATGAACCATTAACCATATAAACATGTGGATTTGTAAAATAATGAACCATTGAGCACAAAAAATGTAGATTTGACAGGTTAATTTATAAATGAATGCAAACTAGACACATGAATGCCATCTAAGCAATACAAACTTATAAATGAACATACATAACATAAAGGAGAGGAGGGGAAGGAGATGTGGGTCGATCAAGGAAATAAGGAGGTTGTGAGGGTGTGTGTTTGAAAATAAGGAATATATGAGGAACAATAATTGAAGTGATGAGGATTTTTTGCCATGTAAAAAAGATGAGGAAGAAGAAGTGAAGTGTTGAGGGTTTTTGTCCAAGTGAAGAGGAGGAGGAAAGAGAAGTGAAGTGGTGAGGGAGAGAGGGTGGGTTTAAGGTTTCCTCCATCGGAAGAAATGGAGAGAGGAGGAGATGGGAATATGGTTTTGTCCATGGGAAGAAGAGGGAGAGTGGGAGAGATGTGTTAATGGTTTTAGTTAAGGGAAGAAGAGTGAGAGAGGGGGAGATGGGCGTAGGGTTTCAACCTTGGGGAAGAAGAGAGAGAGGGGAGAGATGGGTGTAGGGTTTATTTTAAAGGAAAAAAAGGAGGGAGAGAGGAATGTGTATAAGGTTAAGGTTGTCCAAACGACTCATTATTCACGAACAATTTGTGTTTGGCTCGTTAAGTGGCTCGTGTTTGATTCATCCACCAAACAAACAAACTGAACACAAATAATATTCTTGAACTCAATATATAAATAAGTTGAACATAAATAAGGATTTATTTGATCAACTTTGACTCATTATATATATACATATATATATATATATATATATATAAATGGGGACTCATCATCTTTGTTGCTTGCTAGGGTTTTGCCTCATGGCGAACCCTAATGTCGTTTGTCGTCGTCTCCATCGTCGACTGGCTTGCGGTGCATCTTCTTCGTCTCAGTGGAAGACCTCGCTTCTCATGTCGAGCTACTCCTGCTGCTCAAGGCGTGCTTTATCCTAAAGGTTCGAGCTGCTCTTGCCTGCCGGTTAGATTCGCTTCGCTGTCTGGCGGAGATACTTGGTCGTCTCCGACAGAATCTCTCGCTCTGCCTGTTGGATCGTACCGTATTGCTAGACTGCTGCTCGTGGAGTCGTCGTCTGCAGGACCCGTCGAGACTTTGATTGTGGTTCGCAGCCTGCCTATTCGATCACTACGGGCTACTGCCCTCAGGTGGAGAGGGTTTGTTCGTGACCTGCTCGAAGCCGACACTGCTCCATCTAGCTGTGAGGAACTCTCTGCTCAATGCCGACTGAGCCGACCACTACTCCATCTAGCTGCGAGGATCTCTCTACTCGACGTCGATTGTTTCAGATCAGTCCCCCTTTGCTGCAGCTGTTTCAAGTGGTCTCGAGGTAGTCTCTTCGCGCCGGGGGCTGCTAGATCTGCGACTCCTTTCTGTCCTCATGGCAACTAAGGCTTCTTATGCTGGTGCTGTGGGCAGCAATTCCCACAAAAACCTCGATCATCTCTTTTTTCCACAAGAATTTCATGATACTGCTGCTGGAAAAATACAAGGTGATTTTATCAGGCCGATAGGTGTTAAAGATGGGAAACCTGCTGTTTTCTTCACCACCCTGGAAATGAAGGTTCTCTCCGATGATATCAAGTTTACTTTAGTTGGAAAATTCCAATTTGGTCACCCCAAGATGGATTTAGTTAGAAAATTTTTTGAGAATCTGAAACTTATTGGAGCATGGAAATTGGGAGTTTTGGATGACAGACACTTACTTATTCGCATACAAAAGGAAGAAGATTATGCGAGAATCTTTGCTCAACAATCTGTTTTGGTTGCTGGCACCCATATGAAGCTTATCAAATGGACTCCTGATTTTGACCCATCTAAGGAACCTCCTATCGTTCCTATGTGGTTCAATCTTCCGGGACTCCCCTTTCATTTGTACAATCGACGTGCCTTGTACAACATAAGCCAAGCTCTCGGAACTCCTCTCAGAGTTGATTCACCTACTTTTGATAGGGTCTCGCCAGGTGGAGAGGGATTTCACTCTTCCAGATGTGGATCATTTTTGGACCACTGATGGTGCCGATGGGTTTTGGCAGAAGGCTGTGGTGGAGAATAGGCCTCTCTTTTGCCAGCATTGCAAAATGTTCGGGCACATTAGGGACACTTGCTATAGACTGCATCCTCCCTCAAGGAAAAGGTCTTCTGGACCTTCTGTTGCTGTTGGGACTTCCCAACATAGAGTCGACGCTACCCTGGCTCAGGAGAATAGGGTAGCAACTGATGCTGATAACAGTTTAATCTCAGCTGATTTGGCTGTCGGGGAGACTCCTCAACCGGTTACACAAATTGTCACTCCGGTGACTACAGTGGTTACCAAACAAGCGGGATGTGTGGCACTTCCTCCTGTGGGGGAGCAAGCCATCCAGGGGACTTCTTTACCGGTCCGCTCTAACAGATACACCCAAACTTTCAGCAAAAAAAGAAGAAATCCCCAACCAATTGCCGAACCCACCGGTACGATTCCGTTGGATCAGTCATTGGAAGAGGGAGAAGCAGAAGAAGAAGCAGTAGAGGAAGAAGATGACGGTGAATATTTCCAGGTTTATCATTCTCGATGGAAGAAGAAGCCTGGGGATACACTTCTAGTGGATGATACTTTGGTGACTCAGGGCAATGGAGTAGCATTAAAGAGATTACTTTATGGTTCACCAAGAAACAGAGCGAGAGTATCACGCTCTCGCTCTTGACTTAGTTTTGTGTTCTTTTATGTTCTGATCTTTTGGTTATTTTTGTTAAACATTGTATCGTAGGGGTAGGGCTCCATGGACCCTCTCCTCAAACTCCTGTAACTGCTTTTATATCAATATAGGCCCTAGGGCTTTTTCTATATATATATATATATATATATATATATAATTTATGAGTATTATTTTTTAAATAATTTATTGACAATAAAGCTAAAAAGATTTTATAATCAATTAAAATTATTAATTGAAAAAAAGAATAAAAATTTATTAAATTTTATTTAAGTGAATATTTTACTATAAACAATAAGATCTTATGGCCATGTGAATAGGGTTGTCAAATTTGCTCATTGTTTTTGAATATTTCGTGTTTGGTTCGCTAGAAAAACAAGCCGAATGAAATCAAATTTTTTGTGCTCGATATATAAATGAGTTAAACACAAACAATGGTATTTTTAACGAGCACAACACATGCCAAGCGTTGGGTCGCTCAAGCTTGGCTCATTCACCCACATATAAGATTTCAGCTAAGGGAAGAAAATGAAGAGAGAATGATGGGTGCTGGGTTTTGGATGATGGATGAAGTGAGTGAGTGAGAGAGAGAGAGAGAGAGAGAGAGAGAGAGAGAGAGAGAGAGAGAGATGGGTGTAGGGTTTCATCTAAGGGAAGAAGAGAGAGAGGGAGAGATGGGTGTAAGTTTTTTCATGAGGAAGAAGAGGGAAAGAAATTGGTAGAGATGATGAGAATTTGATGGAAGAGAGAGAAGAGGAAAGAGTTTTCATCATATAAGAAGTATAAGATAAAAAAACACAACAAAATAAGAAAACATAAAATAAGAGAGAAGAAATGAAGAGATATCACCTTTCTTGTATAGATGAACAGATGAACTGGAATCCTTTGCTCTTATTTACTTGGATGAAGGGGAATGGACTTCCTTAGGGTTTCTGCCACTTGTAGAGAAAGAAAAAAGAAGAATGAGAGGGAAGAAGTTTCAACCAAAAATGAGTACGAAAGAGGGAATGAGGGGAAATTTCATAAGAGTCTTTAAATGATGGAGACTTGAAATTCTTAAAAATTTGGGGGGAGGGGCATGACATGAATTCTGACATAAAGAAGAGAGGGAAGCGAGAAAAGATGGAAAATTCAAAATGATCGGTTATGGTGGTAAGGTATGATATACCTAAAATATATAATATTTTCATACACATTTTTATGCCTATTTTTGATGATACTGCACTTTAATGGAAGGTATTTGTGTGTTTTTCTTTCAAACACTTAAATGGATCATATTTGTCAAAAGGAGTGAAAAATTATCAAATTTTGAGCAAAAATGAAGAAGGTTTTAAAATGAACTGGGGCTCCTAAGCGCCAGTAGATAGAGAATGCCGCGCCTAAGTGCCAAAACCCTGCGCTTAAGTGCCAGGTAGTTACTTTGCAATTTTAATGAATTGTTGGTGAATTTTGAAGAGGTGTTTGAGGCATCATTTGGTACAAACTTAGATAACTAATCAAGGGTATCAAATGAAATTCAAATTTTACTTGAAAGGATGCATCTTTTGGGTAGATTCATTGAATATATACACATTTTGAAGAGACACCAAGGAACCTTTTGAGAAAGTGTAAAAGAAAGGACTTGAAGGAGAGAAGAGACTTCTTGTTGTGTGTTCTTTTAGAGAGAGTTTTTAGAGAGTAGCTAAAGTAAGAAGTTATAGGATTCTTACCTAGGGTTTCTTCACACTTTTCTCATTCCTAATGAAAGAAAAGGTGAGTAGGGATTCCTAAGTAAACAATCCATTGTTATAGAGAGATTTAAACCCTCTTGGGTTGGGCGACTAGTCCAAGGGAGTCTTTTAAGAGAAAGAAAGAGATTCAAAAGAACTTCAAGAGTTTGGTAGAGAAGAACTTGAGATAAGTTTTATCTTTGTACATCATTTGGTTTTAATTGAGACTTCATGTGTTTTCTACATGGTTTCTACTTTTAAAACTACTTGTAATTATATTTTCTCCATGGATTCTGAGTAGTCTTCTTTATTTATTTTCTTAAAATGAAAAGTAACTAAGTTTTGGATGAAAGTTGTGGAAGTATTGATCTTTAATGTTGGAAGAAGTTGTGATTGATTTTATCCATGCACTTTATTTACTTCTTGATTTGGCCAATTAAGATGTTAACATTTGTTGGGAGAACATGTAAGATCCTAGTAGATATTGTATCAATCAACAATAGGTAGAAATCACATGAATTTATATGGATGAGAAAGTAATTCATATAATTTTGTACAAATAAATAGATAAATATACTTTGATGGGTGTAGAATTATAGACTTTAGGGTAACAGACTAATGCCCCTAATTAGTTTATTGTTTTAGGTTTTGATGCGAGATGTTAGCCCCCGGGTGGAGGGAAATGAAGTAACTCTACAGTGAGAGCTAATATCATCCCTACCTAACCCGTCTTCAAAACTATTCAAACTTTAAACTAGCCAATATTCTTTATAGCATCTCTAGTAAGGGTAAAGAATAAAATTGCTCCTATTTGACATAGCATATTTTGAATACTTCCAAAATAAAATTCCTGTACTTATTACTTATTCATGATAAGGAAAAATTTATTTTCATCTATACTTCTTTAATCTTACAAAAATCTCGTTATAGTTAGTAAACTATTTACTTTATTTCACAATTTAAGAAAATATAAAAAAGAATCACATTTTAAAGTTTTCTGTTATCTCAAACTGTTTAAGTAAGTATCTTTTTCTAAATAAAATTTGTGATCTAAAAACTTTTTTATCTTTTAAATTTCCAAATTTTTCCCCGTGGAATCGATATTTTGAGGCTTAATCAGAATATCTTATATTTACTTGAGAATGATGCGTATACTTGAGTAGAATCTTTGAATTTAAATATCACTGTTGCATTCTTATTTACATCAGAATTAAATGTTTGGTGCCGTTGTAAAGAAGAAAATTTAATATTAAAAAAATAAGTATAATCTGATTACCATAAGTATAAATATACCAGTATTTGTCTAGTAGTAAATAAAATCGGGATCAAGGTACAAAACCATAAGCTTAATACATTTGGAAGAGAAAAATACAAGTAATATAATAGTAAAGTGCATTTGGTTAATATGGTCTCTTTTCAAGATACAACAATTCAAAGTACAAAGGTGGTTATGGGAAAAAAATTGAACTTAGCTCAGTTCGCTCAAAAACATTTGAAGAACACGCTGGTGAAGTTAGTTTTTGTCAATGTATGCCCTATCTCAGGAAATTTGAAGTTAAAGTGTAAGCCCCACTTAAGATGAGAGAAAATTTTTATAAATTTTTTATGAAAATTTAATGAGTTTTAATTGACTAGATTTAATGTTTTAGCTTAAAGTTACTTTGGTGGAAGCTTGATTTTGATTTCAGCCCATTTTAAGTGAATTATCATGATTTTTTATTTTCAAAATTATCGTTTAAATTACTGTTGCATTGATGGACCTCCAAACAAAGTTTAATTTTGTTGCAAAGGGGCTCATTTGAAAGGTTTCAATGATTTGGATGCACTCGTACATTCCATTTTAAAAAATAATTCTTTGATGAAAAAAATTTTGTCTATACATAAAAACTCAAAGCAAAAAGTTTTACATAAAAAATTTATCTAATCGTCTCCAAACCTGTTTGCATGTTGTTAATATGCAATATTGAAAATCTTTCAACTTTTAGAATGAAATTTCAAGCTCTATGATGTTTTATGGATAAAACGATAATTTTAGGGTAAATTTTAAAATAAGCTTATTTTTAATTCATTCTTAAGATCTGGTTGAAGTTAGTTACAATTGATTCCATTTAAGTTTAATTAATTTTAATTTTTATTCAGTTTGATTTTAGTTTTAGAATTGAATTAGCTTTAGCTCAAATTTTAATTTTAGTGGGTTTCAGATCTTGGCTTATCTGAAATCAGTTTAGTCATCTAGTGACATTAGAGACGGGTTTGAGGTCAACATGAGATTGGATGCAAGCGAAGGGGAAGAGTTAACCCAAAAATGAGGTTAAGGCTCCGTTTGGGACAGCTTATTGGAGCGGCGGCGTTTTCAAAAACGCCGCCTAGAAGTTTGTTTCACACTTTTTAAGTGCGTTCCAGAAATCGTCGTTTTCTCTTTACATTACCATCTGATCGCGGGTATAACCCCGCGATCCGCGTGCGATTCGCGTTCGGAGGAAGGAATATACGGGACTGCCTCGTTGCTAAATATCGATGCGCTAAGGGAGGAAGGCGAAGCCGCTAACTGAGATCGCCAAAGTCGTTCGCCTCTCTGCTCCTCTCTGCCTTGCAACCATCTTCTCTGCCTTACCCCATGAGATCGCCGAAGTCGTTCGCCTCTCCTACGAGATTGCTTCGTCGACCCTAGCCTTCGCTCAACCTCCTCTCTGCATGAAGCTTCGCTCGCGTCAGCTTCTCCCGTAAATCCATGTTCCAACGGGATTTACAAAATCTGAATTTAAGGCAAAACGAAGGAGAAATGGAACCAGTGAGATTTCGTAATAAAATAATAAGTTAACTCCTGCTCAAAATAATCAAGAACCAGTGGGATTTCATTTGCTCGATATAGGTTAACTCCTGCTCAAAATAATAAATAAACATTATAAATTATTTTGATTACGAATTATAATTTTTCATAATACATATTAAACATTATAAATTTATTTAATTAAAACAAATCATAAATTTTATTTTGGAAAATAACAAATTCTGCTGCACAGATTGAACAAGGGCAAAATGGTCAATTTTCCAGAATCAGCTGTTTTTCAAACGCTGAAATCAAACAGACAGACAGATTATCTGGATCAGCTGATGATCAGCAGATTATCAGAATAATCTGCTTATCAGCATAATATGAATAATCTGCAGCTGCGCCAAACAGACCCTAATAAATGGACCATCAATATGTGTGGAAAATTATTCAAAGTAAGGCACACATATTGGCATTGACTAAGGTAAGTAACCAAGTCAATTAATATGAGTATTACTGCTCAGAGTTTGAATTTTGAATTTATGAATTGGAATTGGAATTGAAATTATAATTTTAATTAGAAATTCAAGATTTTTGAGCTTTAGTATTTATATTAAATAAATTCATTAAAGACTCGTGTCGGAGATCTAGGAAAATGTAGCTTAAAGAATTTGATTTAGGAAAAAAATGTCATTTTTAATGCCCCCGAGGAAGCCATCGTGATGTGGGTCTTGGAAATGGGAAAATGTGGGAAATGCCTCTTTTCTCTCTTCTAGAAGCATACAAAGAGGCTAATCAATGTGCAATTCGATCTTTTCCTTGGGTAAGCTAACTCGAGGGGGGCTCATTTGATCTAGGTCCTTCTCCCATTTTTCAGATCGCGCAAGGCCGACTCCCTCTCCTTCTTCTTTGGTGTGTTGTGAGGGCTAGAGAGAAGAGCTTGGGATACCTCTTAGGGAGATCTTGGAGAGTATTTGGAGGTCCATTGGAGAGGCCTGATACACCTAAAATATATAGTTTTTTATACATATTTTTATACCTATTTTTGATGATATTGCACTTTAATGGAAGATATTTTGTGTATTTTTCTTACATGTATGATTAAATGGATGATTGTGGCGAAAAGAGTGAAAAAGATCAAATTTGGAGAAAAATGAAGAAAATTGAAAAAGTGATATGTGGCGGCTAAGAGCCAAAATCCCGCTTACGCGCCAAGGCCCGGCGGCTATATGCCCAGATCTGGAGCTTACGCTCCTGAAGGCTTGCGGCTAAGCGTCGTAACCCCGCACTTATGCGTAGGCAGTTACTAAAGATGAGTTATTTAATTTGTGGCTCCATTTTGAAGAGGTTTTTTAGGCATCTCTTGGTGAGAACGTGGGTAACTTCCTATTGGCGCCAAATTCAATTCAAAATACTCTTGAATGGATACATCTCTTAGAAGATACATTGAATCTAGACACAATTTCAAGAGATACAAAGACACCTATTGGAAAATTATAAAAAAAGCATTTGAAGATAAAAAAAATGGTTGTTGTTGGAGGCTATGTTTATGTTTAAGAGTGTGGTTTATGTTAGAGTTATTTTAGAAACAGACCACTCCACTCACCATTTTTACTTTACTTTATTACAGTTTATATTATGATTAGAAGTGAGAATTAGAATCCTTAGAGTTGGGCGCTAACCTCTAAGGGATATTGTAAGGGAAAACAAAGTTTTCAAAGGAACTTCAAGAGTTTGGTGGAGAATATTTTCTGATAAGTATTTATCTTTGTTATTACATTTGGTTTTTAATTAATATTTTTTATGTTTTCACTATGATTTCTACTTTTAAACCAAGTTGTGATTGTATTTTTCCATGAATTCTGAGTAGTTTTCTTTATATTTTTCCTTAAAATGATGAAGTAATAAAGTTATGTAAGTATGTTGTGTGAAGTATAGGATTTTAATTTTGGAAGAAGTTGTGATGATTTAAAACCTTTCACTTCATTTACTTCTTGATTCGGCCAATTAAGATGTTAAATTTCTTTGTGAGAACATGTAAGAACCTGTATGGTATTGTCTCAGTCAACAATTGGAATGAATCACATGAGATTATATGGGTGAGAATGTAATCTATATGGTTGAGTGCAAATAAATAGAAGATATACTTTGATGGGTGTAGAATTAGAGGACTTTAGAGTGACAGGCTAAAGCCCCCAATTTGATTTATTATTTTATATTTTGATATGAGATGTTATCCTCTAGGTGGAGGGAATAGAGGAAACTCTAAGATGAGAGCTAATATCTTTCCTGCCTAACCCGTCTTCAAGATTTTTAAAACAATAGATTAACCTATGTTCTTTATAGCATCTCTGGTAAGGGTAAAGAATATAATTTCTCCTATTTGGCACAACACATTTTAGATACCTCCACAACAAATGCTTCCATGAATAATTACTTATTCATACTAAGAAAAAAGATATTTCATTTGCATTAGTTTTCATCTTACAAAAGTTTAGTTAAAGTAGTTGCTTACTTTCATTTCAAATTATAAAAATTAACAAAAAGAATTGAATTTTATTTCCTAGAATATTATCTTTAATTTAAGTAAGATCTTTTCTAAAAAGTAAAAAAGTTGTTTTTCTGTTTTCTGTGCTAAAATAATTATTTTCTTTATTTATCACTTTCTTTATTGGTTCGATATCTCGGGGCTTAATTAGAAAGTCCTATACTACATGATAACGATATGTATACTTGCATAGCATCTATATTATAATATCATTAAAAAGGACTAACGATTCATATGTATAACATAAGCATAAATATTGGTGGATCAAGGCATCCTGGAGAGATAGCAAGGAGGAGGAGCTTCTTTTTTCCCCCTTCATCTTCTTCTTCCTTATCTCCTCCTCCCCTTCATTTTTCTCATTTTCTTCATCATTTTATAAGGAGCTCTGAAGCTGTGAATCCACTCTCCTACATTGGACAATATCTTCATTCTAGCTCAGGGAAGGATTGTTGGAGTTTCATCAAAGCACCTTAGGAGATGTGGGCTTCTCTCCTACCGATATGAGAGCTTCCTCCTACTTGAAGAAATTCATTTGCAATCTTCATGGTGGTGAGAATCCTAAAACATCCAAGCCAACCTTAGAGTTAGTTAAGTCTAGGCACCGGGGGGGTGGGGGGTAGTTTCTCAGCTGAGGTTAGTCAGTGCAACCATACTACCTTTGTGATGGACTGTTAATTTCATGGAGATGGCCCCAGGATAGAAATCTTATGTGTGGGCTTTACAATATGAATCTGAGTTATTCCCCTCTATGATCCCTAGTTTTAAATCCCAATGGGTCGGAATCCCCATTTCCCTCGGCTTTTATGCACCCATCCTTCCTTGGAGAGGTTGGTTGAGATTGATTTTGAGGGATGGAAAAAGCTTTGAAGCTACCTTATCTTGCGAGATCACGAGCATTCATGGGATGGGAAAATCTTTATAGCTAGTCCTCCATATGAATGGTGAAAGACTTCCCGTACGATAAATCAAAGGGTGAGGTCCTCCACATTTCCACGCCAAAGCCGGAGGTGGCTATGCAGCGTATTCGAGATTGTCAAACCTAGATACCTATGTGAGGTCGTTAGGACGAGTTCAATGCACTGTCAAGCATTTCAGGTTGCATTACATATGTGTGGCCCTTCGTGGCATTGTTGGCATTTGGATCATATTGCACATTACATGTGTGCTTGCATGAGTACTTTGAATCGATTGGCCATCTTAGGCCCATCCCTGATCCTTTCATGTTTGATCGACTACCATGTTTCGATCACCCTATTTTCTGGGTTTTATTGATTGCCACATGTTGTTCACCCTCTTGGGTTCGATCAATCGTTCTGAACCAATCACCTATTCTTTGGGCTCAATCGGCCAACCCGAGCTGATCACCCTATCTCTCAGGTTTGATCGATCACTACGTGTTTATCACCCACTTTGGGCTCGATCAGCCATCCCAAGCCGATCACTTTATCTCTCGGGATGGATTAACCACTATGTATCGATGATCCATCTTGGGCTCGATTAACCATCTTGGGCTCGATTAACCACCACATGTCGACCACCCTATCTTTTGGGCTTGATTGATCTCAATATGTCGATACCCGCTTTGTGTTTGAGCAATCATATTGGGCTGATCACCTTATCTTTTGAGTTTGAATGGCCGTCTTGGGATGATCACCTTATCTATTAGGCTTGATCGACCGCTGCATGTCTATCACCCATCTTGGGTTCGATCGAGCATCTCGAGTTGATCACTTTATCTTCTAGGCTTGATCGACCTCTACATGTTGATACCCACATTAAGTTTGATCGGTTGTGCCTGGCCGACTCACCCTATTCTTTGGGTTCGATTGGCCTTCCCGAACTGATCACCCTCTCTTTTAGGCTTGGTCGATTACCTTGGATAGATCCACCCTCTCCTTTTCGGTCTAGCCAGTCACCATGGTTGGGTCGACCAAACACTTACATGCTTGTATACTTTTACATCATACTGCATGTTTGTTTGCATATGGATGGTGCCTAATTGTGCTCTTTCCATTTGCATTTGTATTTGGTTATTATTGTGACAAGGTGTAATTCTCCCTAGTGGCACTGTATACCCTATGCAACCGAACACAATATTTTTTTGTGTTATATTTTGAATTTTCATTCATGCACTCGCCACACTTGTGTATGATTCTCCTCAATAAGGATCATTATCTCCTTAGCATACCCATCTGTAGGGCCTCTGCATATAAGGCAGGCCAGCCTTTTCGAGTCAATAGCTCCTCGGCATGTCTATCCTCAGGTCACTGCCTCCTCAACACACCCATCTGTTTGGTTACTGCCTCCTCGGCATACCCCTATGTCAGGTCACTGCCTCCTTAGCATACCCGTCTGTCGGGTCACTGTCTCCATGGCATACCTAACTTTCAGGCCACATACCCATCTGTCAGGTCACTACCTCCTCTGTATGCCCATCTGTTGGGCCACTACCTTCACGGCATGCCACCTCGGGTCATTGCCTCCTCAACATCTCATATGTCATGGAGCTGCCTTCACGGCATGGCTATCCCAAGTCACTGCCTCCTCGACATACCTATATTTCAGTTTGTTGTCTTCACGGCATGCCTATCCCGGATTCACTATCTTCTTAACACACCCATTTGTCAAGTCGCTGCCTCCACCATACGCCCACCTTTCTGAGTCACTGCCTCCATGAAACACTCACCCTTTCTATATATGTATGTTACATATCTTGCATGTGTTAATGTGTTCTCAGTGAGTGCCTCTTATTTAAGGTGTGAATTCTTTTCATTGGTCTCTATTTACTCGATACAAACTCATTTGTAGCTAGTGTCTGCTAGTCACATGGCGCCCCGAGTTCCCGGGCTGGCTCCATAGGTAACCTATTTTTACTAGTGCATCCAGTTCGTTTGTGTCATGCTATGTGTAGCATCCTTGCACATCATTTTCATGATGTGTGTTTTTCCCCTCTAGGTGCCCTTTGTGACTGTTCCATACTTCGGTCAAACCATCACAATTTGGGCTTCTTGTATGTTTGTAGGTTTGTTCATTCGCCTCAATGGATTGTTCTTCTGGTTAGGAGAGTGACCCATTTGTTGGTCGAGATACCCAAAAGAGCATTTCCCGTGAGGATGAGTCAGCGAGCAATGCGAGTTTCTATATCACGAGTAACACACATTATGATTGTACTAAGGATCCAAGGGCTCCAAGGTGCGTCATATGTTTCACAAACCTGTATTGTTGGTTCATTATTTTAAAAGTATAAAAATGGATATTTTTACTATTATAAGTATTATATGCCCTATTTTTAAAACTATATAAGTTAGGTCATATGTGAGGCCACTTATTTTAAAATGTCACTCCTTTCTTGTGGCATGTTTTAGAACCATTGGATCTTTAGGAAGGGGCCGGTGTGGTGACCCTCGTCAAAGTCATACGATAGCTAGAGATTTTACCTTATGCACTTAGATTTTGGTTAGGATACTTTTTCATTAATGGTGTGCTAGGCTAGGATTTAGGATGCTAGTAGCCTTTTGATGTATGGCTATTATTCTTTGCTGGTTTGGTTGACTAGCCAGGCATCCCTCTTGCTTTGTGTTCTTGGTGTTTCTGCATGCTTGATATGCATGGTAGTGTATTAGAGCATTCTTCTACAGTGAGTTGTGTTTATTTTTGCACACACATGAGAACAATAAAAGGGGGACCATGTAATGATTTCTACTAACCCCATTGCTTGCATGTGTTGTTTAGCTCCCCCACCAGGCATGACACATTATATGTTACATAACTTTCCCCGCTAATCTTTTTTTCTATGTAGGTTAAGTCTTTTCTAATTTTTCTGATGCACTATTTAGAGTCTAAGAGAGTCATGTAATATAAATAAGATTGTCGGCGAATTTTTAATTTAATTTAAATAAATAATTTGAAAAGTAGTATTTGATTTTAAAAATAATTTTTTTAAATTTGAAGATTTTAAGATATGAAATCAAACCGATCTCACATCCCAAATAGTTTATATAAACGAGCATCGCACCACAAACCGTGTATCTATCCTAAGGATAGATAAACTGCTTGATGGTGGGGCTCGATTAAATAAACTAGAAGATTTGTGACATCCGTTTGGTCTGCGAACCAATTTTATAAGCCGACAAATTCCCCTGCTTAATATGAAAGTATTAAACAGGGTTTATATTACCTGGGTTCTTTAAAATTCCCTATAAGGGCAAGCCCCTATAGTTAATTACATCTTAAGTGACGAGAATCACCTAAGAAAACTCTCGATAATAATCAGTAATTCTGCTCTCAAGAAGTTCAAAGTTTAAGTTTTCAAAGGATTGAATTTTGGAATTTCAATAGGGAATGGATCAAATTTGGAGCATTTTGTTTTGGGATTTCAAAGGAAGAAAAGTAGGAGAAATTACGGATTCGAAGCGGACTTCGGTAATTTCTCGACTATCCTATTGTTTGGCTTGAATTTAGGAAAGTCCTAATGTTTATTTAATGTTTTGATCTTGCCAATTTTAATTAATTAGGACTTATGTTCGTATGATAAAATCATACAAATAGCCTGGAAGATGTGAGGGTTTATGTCGTACCGAACGACTACCTCGGAATCCTAAGTCCAGTCAGGGCTTAATTTGCAATGCAAATGCCTAAAAAAAGGTTGAGGATTTATGTTGCACTAGGCAAACTACCTCGAAGTCCTATGGCTTTGTTGTTTAATTCTAGGAAGGTTTAGGCGATGTAGATTCAAGTTTCTGCCGACGACGATGGCCGTGTCGCCCACCATGCTCTAAGCTCCTTGTTGTTTCAGAAGTTTAGTTATAGAAGTCATAAATCAGGAGATGAGAAAAGTGTTTTGGTTTAGAGAAAATCTTAATTTCCAAGTGTTTTTTGTGTCTTAATTAAAACAAATCTTAAAGTTGATTATAACGACACCGGTTAAGATCCCACGGTTCCATCCTTCCGGCATCATTATTTTTATCGGATTCACTTAGTCCAGATGAATTTGCTAAACTCAACTGAATGAGTTCCACACTTTCATTTAGACCGTGGGAAATCACGTTAGCAACACGTAGGTTACATCATCCGAGGTATTCCCGATCATCCAACACGACGTTTTAATTTAGTTGTAATTGTAGTTTTGTGTTCTGTTTGTGATTAAATTTTGAGTTGTTTTATATTTTGAAATGTTGTGGCGGTGAATTTTATCTTGCAATGACTTTTAATTTAGTTTTGGTTTCAGTTTTAGGGACTATCCTAAAGGTGTGGGTTTTCATGCAACAGTTGTTTATCATGCAAGAAAAGTAAGTGCGATGAGATTAAATAAATTGCAATAAGGTAAATTGCAATAAAATAAAAGCGTACCTGGAGGGTCTTCCCGTCATCCCAAGTTGCACTTAAAACACAATTAGAATATTTAAGCAAGTTCCTAGGTAAAGCTAAGGGTAGGGTTGTAGTTTTCTACCAAGTTCCTAACCCTATAGCTAGTCATTTCCTATGACGTCTAGGTTCTTGTGTTTTGGTTTGAGGATGATTTTCTTTATCAAAGAATAATTAAATTTAGTTGTTCTTATAAACATCCTTTCATATTGAGGAAGTGCTTAAGAAGAATCTTAAACATCTTTTCAATATTGACAGGATTGTTTTAAGTCCAAATGAATTTAATTAATCAAATGAATTAATCGTCCGAGAATTCAAGTTTTGTCATCTTGCTCAGTGAACTAGGACATTTGAATATCCTATAAGTAAAGTAGTATTTCATTTAATGTTCTGTTTAGGAGTTATGATAATTAAAATTTTGAGGGCAAATTGGTGTTCAAATGGTTTATGATTTAGTTTAATCTCAGTTATCGGATTTAAATTTGGAATAGTGTTCAAGTTGCTTTATATCTAATTTCTTTCATGTCTTAGGTGATGTTATTTTTAATTTAATTTAGTTTAACTTTAATTTAATTTAATTTAATTTAAATTTAAATTTAATTTAATTTAATTCAATTTAATTTAATTTGATGTTAAATTAATTTAGTTTAATTTGATTTAATTTCTTTTAATTTAATTTAATTTGATTTAATTTAATTTAATTTAATTTAATTTAATATGTTTTAATTTAATTTAATTTAATTTAATTTAACATTTTTTAATTTAATTTAGTTTAATTTAATTTAATTTAATTTATTTATTTAACTTAATTTAATTTAATTTAATTATTTAATTTAATTTAATTTAATTTAATTTGATTTAATTTAATTTAATTTAATTTAATTTAATTTAATCTTTAATTTAACTTTATTTTTAATTTTAATTTAATTGAAAATTTAAAAAGAGTTTAATAATTTAACTTTAATTTAATTTAAATGATTAAGTCCTTTAACATTTTAAAACTTAAATTTGAATTATCATTTTTAATTAGGAATTAAATATTAATGAGATGATTAATTTAGGGATCTTTAAATTAAAGAATAAATCTCTTCCTAATAAATATCCCTATTTTAGTAATTCCAATTTTATTATTCTTCCAAATTTAATCAATTATTTAATTAAGGTTTATTTTAATTATTTTAAATTATTTAATGGGTTTCTACCCTTTAATTATTTAAATTTTAATCATCCAAATCAGATTAGGATCAAATATTTTACTTGTTAATTTTTTTATTAAACCTAAAGTTTTAATTAAGGGTCAATTTTTTTAATTACCATTTTGCCCTTCAAGCTTAATAATTTCATAACTCACTAAAGTGAACTTAAATGAACTTGAAATTTTTATATGACTTCACTCATATGTCAATAAAGACATGAGAGGAGAAAATGTGATTTTTCTGTATTTAATTTATTTATATAATTATTTTTGGTGGAAAATAGAAAGTTCCAAGGAAAATTTAATAATATGACCAAGGGAAAGTTTCTGTCCTTAAGAAAATTATGGGACATTCCTAATGACCAGAGGACCACTTGGACCAATTTTAGTGATTTTTTGAATTATATTATTTTTATTATAATTATTTTAATTTTTGGAGTGTTAATTAATTTAAAAATAAAATAAAGGTTGAAAAATGAATTTTATATTTTTTCAAAAATCTCTCTAATATCAAGGAAATCAGAGAATCAATTTTTGCAATTTTCTGATTTTTCTATGATTTATTATAATTATTTTAGTGAAAATGCTAGAAAATACATTTTTTAATTTTAAAATTACCCTAGGGCTTTAAAATTTAATATCTCATTAAATAGACCTTAGAAAAATATGGGGTTTGTTCCTAAGTGATTAAAATTCAAAATGTGACATTTTGGTGAATTTTATTATTTTTGTGATTTTTATTTTTTTTAATTATTAAAAATATTAAAATAATATTAAAAATCAACTTTTTTAGAAAATTGAAATTTTAATTTTCTTAAATTCCCCTAATATCAGAGAGGCTCCAAAACCAATTTGGTGAATTTTTGAAAGGTATTTTGAAAGTTATGAATTTTTAAAGTTTAAAATGACTAAATGACTTAATCAACCCATTTAGTAGGGATAACCAAGTCCAATTGACTTCAAATTTTTATGGTGTGTTCCTCTGATTCTAAAGATCAGTGGAGAATTAATTTCAAGTCAATTTGATGTATGTTAGCTCTAATTAATTAGGGATCTATTTTGGGTGTTTAAGCAAATTAGGGTTATTTTAAATGAGTTAACTCAAAACCTATTTTTCCTAAGGTCCTCTGGTCATAAGAGACATCACCAAATTTTCCTAGAATTTATTTCACAACATGCTAATTATTAGATTTAAAATACTCAAAACGAGTAACATGAATTTGAAAAATCAATAACTTCTCATAGGGATGGCCTCTGACTTTGGAAAATTCAGGGAATGTTCCCAAATTCCGAGGCTTCAAAAGCCCTATGGTCTCATGCCATGGTGAATTTCCTATATGCATGGAGAATTAAAATAATGCAGAAGGTAAATAAATTATTAAAAATAAAATACTTGATGAAATTAAATGATTTTTTTTTCACATTATTCTCCTCTGTTCACTGAGCAAGAGGGTATTTTTATTTTATTTTTATGATTTTCCTACACAAAGTTATGAATTCTCCAAGTTCAGAGAATTAAATAAATAGGAAAATCCCTAATTTTCTATTTATCCGAGTCGGCGCCGCGTCATCCTCGGCATCTCCGAACGGCCACGCGGCGCGCTCCCATTCGATGTCGCCGCTTGAGTCAGCAGCCCGGGTCCCGCCTTCCGCGTACCATCTGCCGATCCGACTTAATCTGAGCCGTCCGTCCGCACGTGTATTGAATGAACGGCATCCGTTCATCGTCCCTAAGCCTCCTAGCCCGAGAACCGTCCATCTTCTAGGCCTAAGATCTCACTCGATACTTGACCAAATTTAACGTTCTTATGCTCTATGGATTCGTCTAGAGAACACGACACATCCATACGGTTTATGTGGCATGAAATTGACTTAATGAAAATGGAGAATGTTCAGAAGCTTGGGAAGAAGAGTGAGGCCATACCTTTGCTCAGAGAAGTGTGGCTTCGATCTGAGGGTTGTTTCACCTTCGATTGGATCCCAACAAGCTCCGGATGAAGTCTCCCGGTCCGGTGAATTGCCTAGGTAGGATTTCGACCACGGCCGATCACAAAGCTTGGAGGCTGGAGCAACTCGGGTGGCCTGGAGATGGGGCTTTTGCTGGTGGACACCTTCTCTTGGTCTGGTGAAGGTGTAGGACCAATCAATTTGAGGATTGATCCACTGTGGAGAAGTGTCTTGGTTTTGGGCTAAAGTTTGAGCTCAAAATCGGGCTCAGTTGGAGGAATTGGAGCTGGAATTCGGTGGGGATCAAATGCTCTATGTATGGGGAATAATTCGGAACAATTTTGGCGAGTTTCCTTAAGGTTTTGTTTCAGCACCTCTCATAGCCGAGAAGGGGTGGTGTTTAAATAGGAGAGGGTGGAGGGCCTCCCGTGGAGAGTTAGGGCTTGGGATCGACTGCTCTTGGCAAGAGAAGAACAGCCTACAATGGTCACCGGGGATGGGGCAGCTCGAGCAGTGAGAATTCCAAGTTTGGGCTCACATGTGAGCTCTCGGCCTAGTGGTTTCCGGCAGTGTGGCTGGCTGGCTGGCTAGGGTCGAGTCACTTGTTGTCATTAGGGAGGTCGGGTCGGAGCTTAGTGCGGTCAATTGCCAATGTCATGTGTAAAGAGCTTGGATTGAAATGGAATGGGGGAAGACCATTTTGGGTTCAAATGAGTCAACCCATGATTTTGGGCTAGGTTCACCACCCAAGGCCTAGTCTTGGGCTGAAAAGGATCACTTGGGTCAGCCAAGAGAGAATGGTGTGGTCTCCATCCATGATGAGGTGGCAAAGCATGGTTTAGTGTGTGACATGCTTAAGGTAAAAAAGGGTTTAAGAAGGATTAGGAAAGGGGGCCCTCCTTTTGCCATTAATGGCTTGATCACATGTCAAGCCTTCCATGGCTTCATGTGGCCTGTCCATGGCTTGCATGGCTCACCTTTGGCTTGGGAAAAGTGGAGTCAATTTCATGGAAATAGATTTAAGAAAAATTTTGGTATTTAGGGGTGATTTGGCTTGAGGCTTGATTTGGAATTATTTGATGATGGGATTAGGACTTAGGGAATGGCTTTGATTAAGTGGATGGCAAATGGAAATGTCATGTGGGCTTTAGGGTAGATTTTGGGCTTTTTGAAATGGTTTTAGATGGGCTTTTGAGATGGTTTAGGAAAGTGGGCTTTTGAATTTTAAAATGGATTTTGGGATGAAATTTTGGTAAAGGCTTGGGCCAAATAATTGTTGGGTTTAGCTCATGGATGTGTCATGAGTGACTTGGAGCAAATTGGGAGTGATTTGGGTTTGAATTGGGTTGAATTTGGGCTCCTTTGGTGAATAGAGCCGATATAGGTCGAAAGTGGGCTAACTTGGGCCAATGTTGGGCTAGGGTTGAAATTGATGTAAAATTAATGTTGGGAAATGTCTATGAAAGTGTTTCAAAGAGGTTTTGACTTTGGTTGGGCTTTGATTTTGGGGTTTGGGCTCATTTGGGTTAGGTTTGGGTTTAGGTCAAAATTGGGCCTTTTAGCTTTGGGTTGAATTTGAGTGGGGTTTGGGTCTAAATGTTGGGAAAATCATGTTAGTGTTTTGTTTGTGGGAATGTTAAGGAAGATTTAGAAAAGATTTGGGGTTAATTGGAGTTGGATTGGGTGAGTTTGGGTCATGGGTCCAAATTGGGTTTTAAGGCCAAAAGTGAAATTGGATCCAAATTTCAATCATATTGGACTTGGATTTGATCTAAATTGATGTTGGGAATGTTGAATTGAAGTTTAGAATTGAATTGGACCAGAATTTGGATCAATTGGGTAGGTTTGGTTTGACATTGAGTTCACTCAGGGTTAAAATGGGTCAAATTGGGGGTTTTGACAAAATTAGGGTAAATTGACAAAATTGGCCCATGGTGTATTTGAACAAAATGAAATTGGGAATATTTGGGATTTTCTGGAATTTTCTGGGAATTTTCTGAATTTTTGGATTTTTGGGTCAAGAGGGGTATTTTGGGTATTTGGAGGGTATTGGGAGGTATTTTTGGAATTTTTGGTATTTTTGGATATGGATGATCAATTTGAGTGATGTGGAAATGTTTGGGATTGATTTTGGGGAATTTTGGGTGATTTGGAAATTTTGAAAAATTTGGGTAATTTCAAGGGCATTTGGTAGGTTAGGCGGGTGTAGGGTCCCGGGGGTCAAAAATTGAAAATTTGGAAAAAATGAAGATTGGGTGAATATAAATGGAATGAAATCATTTTGGTTGAGCCATGAAGCCATATCAAGCCCACATGAGCCATAAAGGGACTCATTTGAGGCATCCAATATATTGTTCCTAACCTCTTAGCCGAGGGCTTAGGGGTTAAGGACCATCCATGTGAATCACCTACATGAGTCGGGAGGTCAAGTTAGGTATAGGTGTGTGAAAGTGTAGTGTATAGGTGTAGTGTGTGTGTAAGTGAGCCCCTTCACCGGACCGGGCCACCTGGGGGTAGTCCCAAGCGCCAAAGAGTCCCATAGGAACTCATCCTTTAAACTTCCACATCCGATTTCAACCCTCAGGTGATTAGGGGTCTACGATCAAGTTTGTGGAGTTTGCGGGGAGTTAAGAAGTGGTTTGAAATTCTAGATGGTGGATCCCAATTCTAGTCCTCTAAGATAGTCAAAGGAAAAGCCTAAGGCTAGATCCTAAGTACTAAAAAGAAGAAGAGAAGACCTCATCAAAAATGAGGTCAACAAAGATATGAGCACGGGTTCCAAGTTGTTTAGCACGAGAATCACGTGATGGGGACTAGGACCTGATGCTCGTGTCTTGTATCTTAATTCTTTATTTTATATTGACTTATAGAATTTGGACCAAGCATGTGTATGCAGAGTCCAACTGCTTTTTTCTTTTCTGGGATAAGTTGCTGACCCAGTGATATTAGCCTTCTATATATTTTATTTAGCTTTTTTTTATGCCTTATTACATGCCTAGGTTATTTTCCATGTTTATTTCTATGGTTTATTTGGGAATCATGTACACAATATAGTCTCTTTAGGACTAAATATCCTAAATTTTCTACAAAATCCTAAATAAAATATTCAAGATAATTAAGATTTAGGATTAAAATATTTTGGATTTTAAACTTCGTACTTTTACTTTCCTGCATAGCCTTCAGGATGAGCTCCTTCTAAAGAAAGTTTTGCAGGATAAAAGATACAAAAATCGTTAGTTACAGTTGATGAGACCGATAGATCGCACCAATGTGATTTCCTTGAAGCATTATTTTTTGTCTACCACTAGTAGAGATGAGCTCCTTCTAAATCTTGTGATGGAGGATATACCCAAAACTCTATACAGTGTTTTAAAGAAATATAGGAATGCAAACCATAGAATCCTCGTCTTGCTCATCGATGTCGAGCTTTATGACTATCAGTTATTTAGAGGGATCGGGTACATTCATAAAATCTCTGGAGTTTTCCATATGGACATTAAATAAAAAAATGTTCTAGTTGATCCTCTTACTCATCAAGTCAAGATATGTGATTATGGAAATGCTAAAATACTGATTAAGGGTGAAGCAAACAGTTCATACATTTGTTCTCTTTAATATCGTGCTCCACAGCTCATATTTGGTGCAATAGAATATACTACTACAATTAATGTATGGTCCGCAGGGTGTGCTCTTTTGGAATTATTACTTAGCCAGCCTCTCTTTCCAAGCCAGAGTGTTGTTGATCAGCTTGTTGAGATAATTAAGGTTTTGGGTACCCCTACAAGGGAGTAAATTTGATGCATGAATTGTAACTATACAAATTTTAGGTTTCTGCATATCAAAGCTCACCCCTGCACAAGGTTTTTCACAAGAGAATGCCCACATAAGCAATGGATCTTACTTCTCGACTTCTGCAATATTCACCAATTCTATTGAAGAAGGTATGAAAAAATCATAGTATCATTACTTTTACACCTTTAAGACTTCATTTTTATTCTTTGAAGATAAAGTCCTTTAATATTCACTAATTAACTCTCACATTTTATGTCTAAAAGGCTTGACACTTTAATAATGAAGTATTTATCTATTGAGGAAGACTATATTCTCAACATTTGTTGGATTCATATTTATTTTGTGATAGCCTATAAAAGCAACTAAAGAACATATTATTATATGCAAGTTAGGGAGTCTGCCAAGTCATTGATTCATGATAATGGGAAGATATCCTTGGAATAAGCTAAGTTTATGTAAATAAATTTTAGACACATCTTCCACTTTTCATTTGACTTCTATACTAGCATACATTTAAAATTCAATTTTGATATTAGACTTCTCTATCTTCAAGAAATTTCAAACTTCTATCTAATAAGCTAGGCAAGTGTTGTAATAACTTAACTTATTTTATCCTTTATTAATTCTATGTTCTAGTCAACATTCACAAGGTGGGATTCCATGTTTATGACAGCCTCTAGCTTTTTGAATGCTAACCAAGAAATTGCCCATATTCTTCCTCAAATTTGTTATCAACTTGGTTTGCACTTGACATTGAAAATAGCTAATTCCGATGGTGCTACTTTATTTTTGTTCAATGAGCTATTTTTTGATTTCCTTCATGGTATATAGCCTTGACTATCTCAAAATTGTATGTTTATAACTTCTTCTTTAATATTCTCCATGGCCCTTAAGTAATAAGTTTGTGATTGATGTTGGTGGCCTTTCACAATGATCTAAACCTCCAACTTAAAACTCCACTACAATTTGGTAATTAAAAAAAGGTTTTCAAAAATATTAAGTAAGAAAAGATAGTTGAATTTATCATTATATGTCAAAATGACATCGAGCATGATGAGGTCAATCATGGCTACATACTAGTAGTCTCCTTCCACCTAAGTAATTAGTGGTGTGGTAATCTCTTTTGTTCCTTTTCATTATAAAATAAAAATCCATAAGAGAAGAACATCTTATAAGATAAATAGGACACATTAATGTTCATCTTCTAAAAAATACCTTTGAAAAAGGTATTTATTGAGTTCCCTCGTTCAATAAGTATGCTTCCAATCTAGCATTTAGTAATCAACATTATTAACTCCATTCATCATTATAGGGATTCTTCTTTAAGGGGTTGTAGACCTCTAAGAATATGATATGATGACATCAAGCATTGATGCATGCACAATGGTTTCTAAGTTAACTTGTACAATCCAAGTTGTTTGTTGCTTTTATAATGAGCAACTTATTTTGATCTTCCAAAGATATTTTTGTGATGCAGATCACACACACTATAATAGGTTTTCTTACATGTTCTAGAAACTCTTTAACAAATTTTCAATCAAGATCAATGACTATAAATTCTTTGAGTTCGGAAGCTTTAATTAGTTCTTTAACAAGGCTTCTAAGGTGGTGATAAACGTTAGTATTATGGCTATGGTTCTTACAAAAATACATTATCTTTTTCATATCCCTTAAATAAAGGCTAAGCATCATGGATTCTAGATGTTTTAAATAATATTTATTTTGTATGAATTCTACTAGATGGGCTATAAATATTTTTAAAGGAGTTATTTTGAGAAATTAAATGGGTGACTAGTCACAAAGATGACTTCTCTCTTCTTTGATCATCTCTTTTCATGAATTGAGTTCACTTTCATTGATGGTAAGATAGTTTAGGCTATGGGTATAGGGCTAATGATGAGTAAATCTTCTAAAAATTAAGAACTTTAGATCATTGCTATTTTGGTTCCTAAGAAATTGATGTAATTTCCTTAATCAAAGCCATGAGGACAACTTGAAGTTGACACTTCCATCTCATTTGTATTTTTTTTTAACATTGAAATGGGTATTTTGGAGCTCAAGAACTCGACAAAAATGAATTTGGCTACTATAGATCAAGTGCATATTGAAATGGTCCTTCACAAAGACCTTGGGTCAAAGCAGCTTAAGTGGCTATCAACTCTTGATCTTTTGACTTAGGATCTCCTTTCGAAACTTTTGTCATGAAATTACAAGTTGAGACTTATTCATAATAAAACTTGTTATTTCTTCGATGAACTCTAAGTGCTAGTACATTGAGCCATGATTGTTCTTTGAACCTAGCGAATGTCATAATTATCTCAAGTAGTAAATAAAAAAAAATCACCTAATGAAGAACTCCTTCAGGGTTGTAAATAATAATTATCCTTCAATGTACTTTTGATATCAAGTAGTGACATGATAGATTAAAGTATGAAATAAGGTCATCCAAATCATTATAGCCTTGGCATAAGCCTAGAGTGGAAGGTCTTGAAACTAGTAGACAGTTTGGTTTCAATGGCTTATTAGTAAAATTCATTTGATAGTTATGATCTACTTCTTTTTACTTGCCCCTCCTAAAATTAATGCTACAAAATAGGTTATATGCATTAGAAAAAGAACATAGCTAGGCTAATTGGCTTCCTGCTAAAAAAATAATAAGAGGTTTCTAGTCTTGGAGGTTGGACTGGTATCGGGCTAATGGATCTAGAGGGAATCGTTAGTTCTTTAAGTATGAGTCACACAACAACTCTTCAATTTGGGTGAGAAACTGAGTTGGGCAAGTCAAGCATGTTCATTGTTCTTTATGAGCTCACAAGTCGACTCACCCCTAAACTCGACATGCAGATTTACCTTAAATTGGGGGGTAGGTGTTTCTAATAAATGATGATTGACTCTACTTGAATTTGGCCAGCAAATGTCTCAAACATCTCCTAAACCTTGCTCAGTAGAATATCTTTCAAGCCTGGGTAAGTCTGCCCTAATGTTTATTCTACATATATAGACGTACATCCAAATTATGATTCATATTATTCAATATTTTGAAACATATTAACCCCCATGTAAGAGTTTAGTGCAATTATAATTATCACATGTTCTTTTAGCAAATTTAGAAGAGGGAAGTGTATATAATGAAGAATAGAAAATACACAGAAGGAACTCTAATAATTTTGCACAGATAATTACGCATAATGTAAATATAACAAGAAACTTAGTGCGGTAAGCCAAACTAATAAAAATATAAAAAATTTTATAACTTTGCTCAAAATCAATCTATAATTTTCATAAAACCTTTAGTGACGTACAGATGAAGAAATTATGTGATATAATTTCCACTCAATTTTATTATATATTTTTTAAAAATTTTTCACAAAAACTAGGTCTATCTTGCCCAACTTGATTTTAAAATTTCTTAATTATTTTATATAAATAAAGCATATAGATAATCAATTAATTCTTATATTATATCTCAAAATAAAATTAAAATCTCTCTAAATATTTTCATATTCATTTCAAATTTATGAATATAAAATATTATATTTATTTGAAGAAACACATTTATGAGAAATGGGATGATGCACTTTAATATATGTACACGTTTCGGCTAACCCCTTATTTATTTTTAGTTCAAAGGCCTGAAGCCAATTTCAACGATACCTAATACATTATCGTCACGTTAATGGTTTCTTCCACGTTTTTCCATCTCAAAACGTACCGTAACACACCATTTTATTATTCAAACCCAATTATTCTATACAATTGAAGCAGTCTGGTACTATTATGAACATAAAATTCTGCGCGTTGGTAAAAATTATGACATCTCTCTAATTGGAGTTTGACCCCTTATACTGCTCGAAAAAATATATTAACATCTCTCTACAAAAATTAAATTTTTATTACATGCAGAATGGGTTCTTTCATTTTTCCTTTTATCGAGCAGTATAAGGGCTCAAACTCCAATTAATTTGCAAGTATATAATACATAGTTTACACCCCTCGGATTTTGAAAAGCATTCGGAAAAGAATTTGGTTATACTAGCAGTGTCTGTCCAGTATCTGCCCACAAATCTGCAGATTAGATGAATCAATATAGCTGATATTAGGAAGAAGCAGCACAATGTTAAGCAAATGTCCAACTTTCTACACTTGGGATGGGGAGGTGCGCGTATCAAATTAAACATATGAAATGATAAATCGTAATTTCGCATGGATCAAAATATCAAAATACCATATGTTTAAAATACAAAGTTAAGAGTGAAGAAAATAAAAAAATTATTATTGATTCAAAAGTAGAAAAATTAACTATTCCTGCAACATCTCAAGAGAAAGTATATATAATACATTAGCTTTTATTCCTGCAACATCTCTAGAGAAAGCATATATAATACATTAGCTGGCACGGCAGCAATGGTTATGAACATGCATTTCATTTGTATAAACTAAAGATACAGCCGCAAAAAGAAAACCATCACTCCTGTGCAGACTTGTAGCAGTCAAAAAACACCCAAAAGTGTAGCTGCAGCAAAAATGAGAAACAGCAGTCCACCAATGTAGCCAACCTATCTCATAACAGATATGTTAGGTTTATTAAAATAAATATATTCATAAAAAATAAAAATTTCAATTACAAATTTAGGTTTGTATATTTCTACCAATTTCTCAGAAATGTATCTGGCAAGAAAAGCTCCACCTAATATAGCAAGGGATGTCGCAAACAGGTGTCCAGCGATTGCTCCACAGGCAACACCCCAAGGAGACTACAGTGAATATTAAAATTTTAATATTACCATTTTTAGATATTAATACAGAGAAATTACCAGAAATACGAACAGATCAATAACTCTTTCTACCTGTGCAGCCCCCAACGCAATGGTAGCCAGCATTGAGCGATCACCCCATTCCTAGACATAGATTATAATATGCTGCACATATTAGAAGATAAGCACAAGAAAGCTAATGAGAAATAGCTCAAGTGACATTCCCATTAGCCTTCAAAGAGGAGGTGAGGGTACAAAAAGAGAAAACACGAAATACAAGTTGACATGCATCTAGTGAAAATGCTATCCTATTTCCGATTGGATTAATGATTCTCCTTTAATTTGTTAAGTACAAAATGTAGCACTCATATGAGTAGCTATTAATATGATAAAATGTGCAAGATATGACTTGCCGCAAAGAAGATAAGGCTGAAAGTCTTCCAAAGGATCTCAAGAGGACTTCTGAGAATATTGGATACCTGGAAAAAGTCAGATAAGCCATTGTATTATTTATTCATTACCAACAGAATATGCAGAGCTTACGATTTCTAAAATTATGAGCGTATAAGAGTAATGCTACACGATCCCCAGCACAAAAATTGGTGATAACAAGTTATCAAGCTTTGTCTTTCTCTCTCAAACTTAGAGGCCATGTATCAAACTTTTTTGTGGGGTTTGAGCTGTGCAATATAATATTTTTCATTGTATGAAGTCACTAGAGAGCACATAAACGTAAAAATGAGTCGGCGTCATCATTTAAACAAGTGATCTGAAGTGACTGATTCAATGCAAAAAAACATACACATAGCAGCACATGGGTTTAGATCTGGATGCACAAGGAATATCATCCATGTATCCCAATAAATGAAGGGTATTAATTATATGCTAGAATACAAAATTTGCTTCATATTCAATTGATGTGATGACAGATGCATAAAAGAAATGGAAAAGAACCATATGTATTTCAACTTTAAATACTCCTGGTAAACATGCCTCATAAATATGGAAAAATTGTTTGATGGAGTTGTAGAGATATTTGATTGGATCGATAAAAAATGAAATGCCCTCATATTACAACCTTAGAAATAAATTTATTAAATTTAATTAAGCACAAAAATGTTAATCTAGGAAGTTAATGGATATGACGATGAAGTCGTAGTCTAGTTGCCTAAAGTGTATCTGGAGGTTTGTTCAAGTAATTAAAACAATCTCTATAAAAGCAGGGTTGAGGCTGCGTTCAACAACTCCAAAGATTTTGCATTCGGAGAGCTTTACAAATTGGATGCGCCCAATTGGCATACATATAAATATACAAAATCATTCCAAACCATTTATTGATGTTTATTAAGCATAAAGCAAGTTATATGGTTTTTAACAAATAATTAAATATTCAGAGAGAAAATAGGAAAAGCCCAACAAGAATGGGCCAATCACTATTCATCCCCACTCTAACAATATAAGGTTGAAAACAATCTTTGCTTCTTCCATAGCTAGCTCACAATGCCGCAAATTAGCCCACCTCCACATCCATGATGTTACACTTGTTGTCCATACTAGGAAAGCCTCATAGTACATGTCCCAACCCCGTTGCCAACCACAACCGGCTAAGTATCTATCCATCCAGGGCACCTCTTAGCCTATTAAAATGACCACCAAAATAATCGAAAACATATCAAAATTATCATAAGAACAGACAGTCAGACAGTGAAAACTAAGTTTTATATATTCAGTTATTATTTAACAGAAGAAAAAGCCACTAACTAATTTAAATTAAAGAAGCAAATTAGAGTTACCTTCTAACTAGCTGTTCACGTCTTCGATAAACATTTTCTATCCTATCATTCATTTTTTAATTATTTAAAACAACCTGAAAAGTTAATTTAAAATAACAATGAGTTAAAAAAGTTAATGAATACTTATACTCTTAAACTACAACAATGCAACGGAAAAGAAAAAAATAATATACATTCGAGTTAGCTTCTTAATAAATCAATATAAACATTTAACATGTTATTTAACGAGTATTATTATATCAATAGCATACCAATATCATTTTATATTAGTAAAATTGTTTCAAAAGCACCGTAAAAAAATTGTGTCAATTAAGACACATCAATATCAAAAGTTTTTTTCCATATACGTGCACGGATACCTTAGTGTACCACCTCTAATACTATAAAGAAGTGACCCATCATACTAAGTTATGTAATATAACAAATTTATGCAAATTATATCATTCATAATTTCATCATAGTTAGTCATGCACATATAACCAATCTATGCAAATCATATCATTCATAATTTCACATCATTCGACTTGTAATATTATAATACATTGAATATTTCATAATATGAAATTATAAGCATTCACATCGAAATGACCAATAAAATTTAATAATAGAAAAATCAATTGCATTAATCAAACGCAAATAATAACCCAATAAAACTGGTTTAGAAGAGATACAAAAATGATACTCTAATTTAAAAAATAAGAGTACTCACAATGATGTTGATTAATTTACTAATTGATTTGTTTTGAAGTTGTCCTAACCTCGTCTCTTTTTAAAATTTAAGTTTAGAATAAACATGGGCATAAAATTTAATTAACTTATTATTTAAAATATTTACTTTATATTATTTAAGTGTTAAATTTTCATTATATACCTTATGTAATGCTATATAAACAAGAAAAAAACAAAAACAATATATATATATATATATATATATATATATATATATATATATGTATAAAATTATTATTAATTATTTTAATTGAACTTATTAAACTCACCTCATATCTTTCGCATCAGACCTAATCGCGCGCAGACATGCGGCGTGCTCCTACCTGTACTCAAGAAGGCAGTGCGACCTCCTTCGGACGAGGCTCAGTTACAACTTCCCCCCCTCGAACCCACGATCAACCCTTCACCTCTTCTTCCCTCTCTGCGCAATATAGACGTCACCTCCTATCAACTTGACGACTTCCATCGATCGGCCAGGGCACAAATTTTCCTTCTTCAATACTGAAGTCCTAAGCTGCTAAACTCATTCTCACCTTCGACTCCCTCAACCACACACCATTATAGGGCAAAAATAAATTTCAGTTTCCCGACTCTCTCGCTTCACCTCTCCCACTTCGGTTTCCCGATTGTTCGATTCCTCTTCTTCAATTCATCAGTTCCCCTCCCCATAGTAACTAAAATCAGACGTTACAATTTTCCCCACTTACAAAAGCAAACCTAAAGTCGTTTCTAATTAAGCATATCAACATTAGCTATCCATAAATTTCATGAAGAAAACTACGGATATTCATTAATAAGAAAAGTATCACTTTAACGTAAAGAAATGATATAAAGCGACACAATATGAAATTATAAGCATTCACATCGAAACAAACAATAAAACATACAACGACATGTGAGGTTGGCTACATAAATTCTTTTTCTCCATTACGTCCTATTTTAGTGTCATATTCTCATTTACTTATAATAAATTAAGATCATTTTTTATACAATTAGCAATAAAACATAATAATAAAAAATTAATTGTATTAATCAACCATAAATAAAAATCCATAAAACTGATTTAGAAAAAAATACCAAAATGATACAATATTTTATGAATATGAGTGCTCAGCTTGATGTCGTTTAATTTACTATTTGATTTGTCTTAACCTCACCCATTTTTAAAATTTAATCCTAATATAAACATGGGCATAAAATTTAATTAATTTTCTATTTAAAATATGTACTTTATATTATTTAAGTGTTCTATACATATATATATATATATATATATATATATATATATATATATATATATATATATATATATATATATATATATATATATATATATATATATACATATATATATATATACATATACATATTATAGTATAAAATTCTTATTAACTATTTTAATTAAAATTATTAAACTCACCTCATATCTTTTAGTTCAGCCCTACTCACTCGCAGACTCACGGTGTGCTCTCCTTCATGTGATCAGAAGGCAGCGCAACCTCTCTTTGCACGAGGCTCAGTTACAACTCCCACCCCCCCCCCCCCTCTCTCAAACGCACGATCAACCCTTCACCTCTTCTACCCTTTCTGGATGATATAAATGTAGCCTCCTCCTATCAACTTAACGACATCTTTCGATCGGCCAGGGCACAGACATTCCTTCTTCAATATTGAAGTCGCAAGCTACTTAGGTTGTTCTCACCTTCACCTCCCTCAACCACGTACCTTTATAGGGCAAAAATAACTTCAATTTCCCAACCAACCCGTTTCCCTTTCTTCGACTTCTCTATTGTTCGATTCCTCTTCTTCCTTGATTCTTTAGTTCCCCTCCCCCCGGTAACTAAAATCGGGCATTACAATCTTCTCCCCTTATAAATAATATCGTCCGGAAATTAAAAAAGACCTAAAGTCGTTTCTTATTAAGCAGGCTAGTATTAGCTATCCATAAATTTCATGAAGAAAACTATCAATCATTCATTAATAAGAAAAATATCACTTTAAGGTAAAGAAATGATACAAAGCGACTCAACTATACTTCAGATAACAATGCTAAAGCAAGTGTGATAGAAAAAGACCATTACATATAAGAAAACACCAAACTCATCAGATCTCATCATCAGCAGTATCGTAGGTTATTCGGGCTCACTAATGAGTAATATCTTTCTATATGACCAGCTGACAACACCAATAGTAAATATTAGAGCTCATCAAACATTTATCCTTTATTTTGTCTTCCACATTTGAAACAAGTGACTACAATACCCTGAGTCGTGCCTCTGCTAACTCCAACCGAATTGTTCTTGGACTTCTTACAATTAGATCCTTCTAAGTGATCTACATGTTCACCTTCATCATTAGTCTTCCTCTTGTACATTTCTTTACGCCTCTAAGTTGAAAGTCGATCCCCACACTTCTAGCTCAGCCACTAATAAAGAATATTCATTGATCCGTAAAGGTACCAATGATTGCCTGATGCAATCCTTTAATCCTGAAAGGAATCTATAGCACTTTTCTTCTGCAATAGAGATCAACTGTGGCGCATACCTTGACAGTATAGTGAATTCTGCTTCGTACTGCATGAATATCTTCTCTTTGCCTCACCTCAATAAATTGTCCAGCATATGTCGTCGAGTGGATAAGGGTACGAACCACTGTCAAGAAAAATCCATGAACTCTTCCCAGCTTATCAATATGTTGGGTATATCCCCAAACCTGTACTGACGTAGCTCCTGCCACCACCTTTCGGCTTCTCTTTCCAAAGACAAATGTTCTCAATGGTACTCTTCATTCATCGGGACAAATCATGATATCTAGTATCTTCTCAATCCTCATTAGTCAGTTCCCCACTTCAATTGGGTCTTCAGTTCTCTTGAACAAAAATAAGCACAGATCTTGAAATATCTTTAAGTACTTATCCACAGCGACTGTATCACTCTCCAATGATCTGCAATCTGGACTCATAAATCAGTCGAGTCATCGCAGTTATCATTTTAGTCAGGACATTCGTATTCACATTTATAGTATGTTGTACTTCTTCATTTTCTATCATATTCACTTCTTCTATGATTTCGAGAATATCACTGTCTGAATGAATAATTATTACTAATTTGAGTTTAACTTTATTTTTTATAACTATTAAAATTTTCTTATAATTATCTCATTGGCTCTTTCATACATATTACATTAATTAGTCATAAACCTATCTCTGATATCACTTTTGTCACAACCCGACTGGAAACTTGGAATTAACCAAGGTAAGGACAAACGGTCAGACGGTAGGAACTAAGTTTTCTATATTCATTTACCATTTAACAGATGAAAGAGCCACTAATCAATTTAAATTAAAGCAATAAAAGTAGATTTATCTAGTAATTGGTTGTCCACATCTTCTATAAATATTTTCACTTCTATAGTTCATCTTTTAATCAGCTAAATTAACTTGAAAATTTAATTTGAAATAACAATGAACTAAACAAGCAAGTGAATATTGACACTTTTAAACTAAAGCAATACAAGAGAAAATAAAAAAATAATACGCATGTCGATTAAGTTTCTTAATAAATCAATATAAACATTTAACATGTTATTCAATGGATCTTACTATATCAATAACATACTAATATCGTTTTATATCTGTATAACCATCACAGCAGTGTCGTCTAAAAATTGTGTCAACTAAAACACATTAATATCAATATCATTTTTCATATACGTGCTCGGGTACCTTAGCGTTCTTCTGCTAGTACCATAAAAGGGTGACTCCATCATAGTCAATCATGCACATTCAGTCAATCTATGCAAATCATATCATTCATAATTTCATACCACTCAACATGTTATATCATAATGCATTAATTATTTCATAATATGAGATTATAAGCATTCACATCAAATTAATCGATAAAACATAATAATAGAAAAAACAATTACATTAATCAAACATAAATAATAACCCATAAAATTGGTTTAGAAGTGATACCCAAATGATCCTATAATTTAAGAATAGGAGTATTCATCTTGATGTAGATTAATTTGCTATTTGATTTGATTTGAATTTGTCTTAACCTCGCCACTTTTAAAATTTATACCTACAATAAACATGAACATAAAATTCAATAAAATTATTATGTAAAAAATTTACTTTATATTATTTAAGTGTTAAATTTTCATTATTATACCGGATGTAATCCTATATATATATATATATATATATATATATATATATATATATATATATATATATATATATATATATATATATATATATATAGTTAATTAAACTTATTAAACTCACCTCATATCTTTCGGTTCAGAGCTAATCATGCGCAAACTCACTGCATGCTCCTCCTTGTGCTGGAGAAGGCCGCGCGACCTCTCCTCCATACAGGGCTTGATTACAGCTTACGCCCCTCAACGCACAATCAACCCTTCACCACTTCTTCCCTCTCTGAGCCATACAAACGTCACCTCCTATCAACTCGACGACTTCCTTTGATCAGCCAAAGCACAAACCCTCCTTCAACAATGAAGTCGCGACCGCTTAAGTCCTTATCACCTTCGCCTCCCTCAAGCATGTACCTTTATAGGGGGAAAATAACCTTCATTCCCCTGACCCTCTCGCTTCACCTCCCCTTCAGCTTCCTGATTGTTCAATTCCCCTTCTCTGATTCTTCAGTTTGCCTGCCTCCGACAACTGAAACCGGCCGTTACAAAAATACTATTGAATTTTCTGCGGTCCACAAAAGCAAAACTATGTTCTTTCATTAGCCTTTGCAAAAAGCTTCATTATCACAATTATTTTAGTTTGATTTCATTACCCTACCATTTATCAACACTTCATAGAGTTCACTCGTTTTCATCGATCCAAGAGGAACCTCAAGGGTTGTCTATCATCTTAGTCAAAGCTAGAGACCAACTCTTTATAGAGGCAAATAGTTTGAAAGGCTCTTATGGCCATTTAGGACACCGTGCAAACCAAAACAAAGCTCAAGCAACATTGGTTAGGCTTTGCAATTCTTAACCAACATTACCTCCCAACTCAATAAAGATGTGACAATGCTCTTCAAAAGAAATTGATTACAACGTCTCTCCAATATTAATTGATTTGATCAACATTCGACATCAATTCTGTCGTTCCATTTTAATACCACATTCAAAGCCATGACTAAGCCACATGACATTATTGGACTTAAAAACATATTTGTACTTTTTAAACATGCATATTACGATTTGAAATTACATAAATACCTTAGAGACTACTTGTCACAACCCAACTCAGAAGAGTGGAGTTAACTAAGACAGAAACAAATAGTCGGAAGACGAAAATAATATTTCTGATCAGAAAAAACAGTCCATAATAACACAACTAAAAAAGAGTGAATAATCACATGACATAAATATACATCACCTATCAAAATATATAAGATTATCCAGCTTGATACAATATATAAGTAATACAATAAAAGTGATAAACAAATAAACCAAACAATATGCTACATATTATCAACACTTCATCTCCTCCGAAACAAACTTCCTCCTATCAGTCATATTATTCTAGGAGAGTTTTTTCTGGAAGAATAGTAAAATAACAAGTTAAATTTAAAGCAATTTAGTGAACAATTATTGCTTTATTATGCACTAAAACTATCATGTAAAAGCCTAAAACAAATAATAAATATATTGACTAATCTATTTAGTAAACTTTATATTTTTCTTTTCATAAAAATATTTATTATATTTTTTGTTACCTTTTCCTTTAATAAGCCATCTCTTGTAACGTCCTCTTTCAGTTACCATAGGGAGAGGAAATGAAGAGAATGAGAGGAAACGAAGAGCTAAGCATAATGGAGAGGAAGCGAGGAGTCGGGAGTCGAAATGAAGAGGGTCGGAAGCCGAAAAGGTAAGTTCACCCTATAAAATGTCGTATGGGGAGGCAAGGACTTACTAGACGAGTTGATCACCGAGTACGAGAGACGACAAACACAAGCTAGAATTTCCTGCTGGAGGCGACGTAGACGAACGATGTTGACTTCGTCACATAGTGAGTAGTAAGAGGGAGGTGGCGGCGCCGAGTGGTTGCTTTGTTGCGGGGTCGACAGGGATAAGAACCAAGCTACGTCGGATCCTGCAAAAGAGGAGGAAGACGTGCATCATCCACAGTGGAGAACCTTGCCCTAGGTGGAATCACGATTCACTTGTGGATTAGGGTTCGACCTAAGGTAATAAATGTGAGTTTTGTTAATTATAATATTTAATACTTAAATAATGAAAAGTCAATAGTTTATTAAAATATTAAATTACTTAATTTTATATCATATTAAATTATTTAATTTTATAACATAATGATATAGTAAGATTCATTGAATAGCATGTCAAATATTTATATTGATTTATTAAAAAACTTAACCGACATGCATATTATTTTCTTCCCTTGTATTCCTGTAGTTTACAAGTATGAATATCCACTGCTCACGGTTATTTTTAAACTACATTTTCAAGTTAGTTTATTTGATTAAAAGATGAATGATAGAAGAAAAAAAGACAGTAACAACTAGTAGCGAGGTAAAATTTAATTTTAAAGCTTTAATTAAATTTGATTAGTGATTCTTTCATTAGTTAAAATTGTAAATAAATATAGAAAACTTAGTTCACGTTGTCTAACTGTTCGTTTCTGTCATGGTTAATTCTAAATCCCAAGTTGGGTCATGGAAAAAATAGTATCAGAGACAATTTTAGGATAAATTAATGAAAACTAGTTGAAAAAGCCAAATGGATAATTAGAAAAAATTTTTAATAATAATAAAAATTAAAGTTAACACAAATTAAAAATTAAATACAATCAGGCATAGTGACACAACCAAAATCATAGAAGAAAATCTGATTGAAAACGATGAAGTACAACATACTACAAATGTGAACACAAATGTCCCGACTAAATCCAGATCGTAGCCTACGGAGAGTGATATAGTCGTTGTGGATAAGTACATGATATTTCAAGACCTGTGTTCATCTTTTATTCAAGTGAACAAAAGACTCAATTGATGCAGAGAACTAGCTAATGAGGATAGAGAAGATATTGGATAGCATGGCGTGCCTGAATAAAGGAAGAGTGTCATTAGCTACATTTTTGTTGGAAAGATATGTCGAAAGGTGTTGGCATAGGGAAAGTCAGGACAAGCTTGGGGACATACCAAATATGATGATCAGTTAGGACGAGTTTGTTGGGCAATTCAAAGAATGGTTTGTGCCTTTATTCACTCGAAAACAGATGCAGGACAGGTTCATCAAGTTGAGGCAAGGAGAGAAGACAGTCACTTAGTACGAAGCTGAATTCACTAAACTGTCAAGGTATGTGACACAATTGATTGCTATTGTAGAAGAAAAGTATTATAGATTCCTTTTAGCATTAAAGGATTCGATCAAACAGCGTTAGTTCCTTTGGGGATCAATGAATACTCAGTATTAGTGGAAAGAACTAAAAGAATGGGGATCAATTATCAGCCTACTCAAAAGCGCATGGAGCTGCAAAAGAGAGAACGTTGAAAAAAAGAAAGTGTGAATCAACCAGATGAATCCAATGGGAAAAATCCAAAAACAAATCGGGGTGGAATTAACAGAGGTACGGCTCAGGGTACTATAATCACCTAATGCAGAAGACAACATAAAGGTGAATGTTTGATGGGCTCTAATACTTGCTATTGGTGTCGTCTGCCTGGGTCATATAGCAAGATATTGACCATCACTTGGTCAGAAGAGCACCGAAGTTAAAAAATCAAGCGGAGCTCCTTCACAGATGGCTGCAGGTGGGCACAAAAAAATAGTCAGTTTCAGCTCTGACACAAGGTCAATCAAGGCAACCTGTAAGACCTCAAGTTACTCTGAAGAACCTATTGTTATTGATGGTGACGATGTTTGATGAGTTTGGTGAATTCTTATGTAAAAGGGTATTTTCCTACCATGTTTTTTTACTTTAGTAACTATGTGTTGTTATCCAAAGTACTGTTGAGTCTTGTCTCAAATTTTTCCCTTATAGTGATTATTTCTCATCTTAACAAATGACCTCTAATTTTCATCATGAAATTTATGAATAGCTAATGTCGACCTGCTTAATGAGAAATGAGCGGCGTTCCTTTTTTTATGTGAGTGGGAAAGATTTTAACGTCCTCTTCCAGTTAACAGATGGATGGGAAACAAAGAGAGGGAGAGGAAACGAAGAGCTGAGCGGAATGGAGAGGAAGCAGGGATCAAAAGCCAAAAAGGTAAATTCACCATATAAAATGTTGTATGGGGGAGGTAGGAACTTGCCAAGAGAGTTAATCAGCAAGTATGAGAGACGACAAACGCAAGCTAGGGTTTCCTGTAGCCTAGGAGGGCGTCGATGGATGGCAAAGTCTCTGTCACACAAGGAGCAAGAGGGAGGCAATGACATCGAGTGGTTGTTTTGTTGTGGTGTCGACAGAGAGAAGAACCGGAGATGCGTCGGATTGCGCGAAAGAGGAGGAAGTTGAGCATCACCCATAGTGGAGAAGCTTGCCAAAGGCGGAATCACGATTCTCTCGTGGATTAGGGTTTGACCAAAGGTAATAAAAGTGAATTTATTTAATTATAATTTTTTATAAGAATTTATAATATAGATATATAGATATATATATATATATATATATATATATATAAGAAATTTAATACTTAAATAATGAAAAGTTACCAGTTTATTAAAATATTAAATTAATTAAATTTTATACCATATTATGCTTCCAATTTTAGAAGAATCGAGGTCAACACAAATCAAATAACAAATTAATCGACATTGATGTGAGTACTCAAACCATTAATTTACAATAATAATTTGTTTCTTCTCAACTATTTAGCAGATAATGACTTGAACATGCTTTATTCTAATTGAAATATTCTTTTCTTTATCGGTTATGTTGTTATGAATATTTGTAGTTACTTACTATTATGTATTGATGTATGTTTTATATAGTATACTGAATTGAATATGATGAGTACATGAATGATATGTTTATGTTGACTGCTTGTATGTGCATGATTGACTATAATGAAATTACACATTTATGGTACTAATAGTGGAACACTAAGTTACATGCGCACGTAAATAGAAAATGATATCGATATTGATGTCTTAATTAACACAATTTTTAGATGGTACAGTGACGATTGTACAGATATAGAATGATATTGATATAGAAAGATTTACTGAATAACATGTAAATATTTATATTGATTTATCAAAAAGCATAACAGACACATATTACTTTTTTCCCTTGTATTACTATAATTTTGAAGTATGAGTATTCACTAGCTTATTTAGCTCATTGTTATTTTTAAACTAACTTTCCATGTTAATTTAATTGATTATAAGATGAACGATATAAGAAAAAAACGTGTATAAAAGACACGGACAACCAGTAACGAGGTAAATTTAATTTGATTAGTGGCTCTTTCCTCAATCAAATAGAAAATAAATATATATAACTTCTTTCCCACCATCCGACCGATCGTTCCGATCAACTCTAAGTTACCAGCCGGGTCGTGACATCGATGGTGCACCATCAAAATTTTGTATCAATATAGGTACAACCATTTGCATTTTTTCTACTATTTTGTACTAATAAAATTATACCAATTACTCTTTCTTTTATTTTTATTATACAAGAGTATAATAGCATCTCCAACTAACATCACAAAAGTTAACACTTGATATACTTAACATTAAATTTTTCATTCACAAATTTTTAATTCCTTTCCATCATTAAATATATTTAATTTTCATTTAATACAATACAAAAAATAAAATAATTGAAATCATAAAACAGTCATTCCATTTTTATTCATCTTCATTCAATTATAAATGTACCTTTAATGAGTACAAATAAATGAAATATTTTTAAAATAAGAGAAACTGAAAAATAATGTAAATAAAATAGTAATTATTCACTTTAATCTTTAGCAGACTTGTTTATAAGAATATTCGTCCACTTGATCACTTCATTGATCTTCTACCAATCTATTCTTATTATTATTCAATTATGGTCTAAAGTATTTTTCAAATACATATTAATTAAAATATCTAACTAATTTTTTAAAAATAACAAACATAAGTATAGCTTACCTCACTTTCTTGTAGCTCCATTAATTCATCAATGTTGTCTATTCTTCAATTATAAGTTCCTAATATTGATTTCAAGCAAATCATACATTAATAATTAAAAATTCTTAGAAATAAAATGATTGGTTTTGATATAAAAGATTAAAAGCTTAACTTTGACTTTATCTCTCCTATTTGCACAATCACTAATCTCAATCTCTTCCAGTATTTTAATGCAATTGCTGTCATAAATTAATATAATCTATATTATATTTTAGTAAGCATTGAATCTAATTTAATTAATTCAAAATTTTAATTTCATTTACTTTATAGTCTTTTCTTTCTCCACGATCTCATCCACTCTCCGTGATCTAATCCAAAATATTCCTTTCTGCTTGCAGTTAGACTCTAATACAAAAACTCCATATTAATGCTTAAATAAAATTCAATTATATAAATAAATTTTAAGGCAATAAAATAAAATAAACCCTAACCTGTTTAAATATGCTCGGCTCAGTTCTTCCCACGTGCTCCTTCCCTACAAGCACACAAAGTGCTTCGAATGCTCCGTCTCCTTCTCCCACACACAAGCTTCTCACCAGACTCCAACTTCTCACGAGACGCTCCCTGACACGAGGCACAAAAGCTTCCTCCCCACGACACTGCCATATCGCTTTATCTTCTGTCTCCTATGAGTGAGCACTACTTAGGAAGCATCATCTTCCCTATCACACCGTGGCTTCGCATGTCGAGTGTCATTGCTTCAATACAGTCATTGTGGATCCCTTCCTCACACTCGTTCACAGCTCTCTCTTGCTCTCACTATCTACCATCCCATCTGATTTGAAATGAAGCATCGTATTTGTTTCCCTCTATCAATATTGTTAAGACGGTATTCGAACCAACATATCAAGATTTCTTTTGTAAATAGAGTTATTACACTTCTACATATATACAAAAAAAAGTTAAATGCAAAAAGTGCTTAGACATTTAAAAAACTTGAAAATTCAAGTAAAGCTGCACAAAAAGTCATTTTGCTTCAAAAGTCATGATGCACTTTTTTTTTATTTCCTTAGTTTAAATGAGTTGTTATGCTTATAATAATTAATGAAATTTCTTAAAAATGTAAGGATTTGTTAGAGAAATAAAAAATGAAGGCGAAAATCCTAGAAGATCCAAATTAAGTCCATTGAACAACATAGATGTTAAGCCGACCAATATCATTGCAAATTGATCTTTTGTTTCCCTAATCTACAACTTGAAGTGCTCTAAAAAGTATGGCATATAATTTATAGCCTTAAATGAAATCGTTGAAAAGTTTAGTATATTGTTGTTTCTTTTATAGAGCTCCACAACCCTTTAAAAGTGAGCCAAAGCACTGAAAAGTTCACTTGCTTAAAAAAATGCACAAAGGAACTGAGAACTTCACCAACTCAATTTGGAAAGATTCAAACATGCCAATGTTGTTTTCACTTTATTCAAGTAAATGTTGCAAAGTTAATAATGAAATTCATACCAATAGATAAAATTTCATCAACTTTGACTTCCACCATAAGAGGTGATATTTCATCTTCTATAACTTCCACCTCTAAAGGTGGTACATCTTCAGCTATGATTTCCATTGTAGTGTAATCACCAACAACATTTTGCTTCCCCACCAAGTAAGGAGGTGCAAATGGTTGATCCAATCAGATCGGTTGAAAATTTTATTAAACCAGTTAAACTAAGTAACAGACAAAACCGACCAAATAAGATATAGAACTGAGATGATTTTCGGTTTAGTTTTGGTTTGCCAAATTTTAAAATCCTAATTAATATGTGTGCTTGTGTTCAATTAGGATTGATTGATTGACATATTTATTAAACCAATTGATTAATAAATTTAATTTAGGTACATATACATACATAGCACACAATTCTTATGTATTTACATATCTCGCACCTAAGCTTGAATACTTACACACATAGCACTCAAATTTTTAATATGACACCAAAAATAGCACTATTGCCACTTTTAAAATTGAAATACTTCTTTTCATGCATTGGTTTAACAAACCAAATTGCGTAGGTATGTAAATATGAAAGTTTAGATGTAAGAAATGTAAATACAAAAATATTGTGTGCTATGTAAGTAAATTTTCCCTTAATTTTACTGTAATATAGATCTATTTTTCAGTTTAACCAAAATTACTTGTTTCAAATAAAATAATAACCGAAATCCAAAAACCCAATAAATTGGAACCAAAAATTGAACCGTGATTACATCAACATAACCAAATCAACCAAATATGCTAGGCTCGGTTTGAATTTTTGGTTTGAACCAATTAATACACACCCCTACGCTTAAAGGGTGATAAATCGATAGGCTTCCACCCTAAGTGATGTAATTGCATTACATCTGGCTTTCACACTTAAAGGTGATATATAATCAACTGCGATGGCTTTCATCCTATGTGATGATAGAAAATCAGCTTTAATTTCAATTCTAATGAAGATATTTCAATAGTTATAGGCTCCACCCTATGGGGTGATATGATTGGATTTGGCCATCGCATCAAAAGGTAATGATTGACTTCGACTTCCACCCCAATGGGTGAAGTAACACATCAGTTTTCACTTCATTGAGTGATATGAAGCAAATATCAAACCTGATTTGTTACATTCAAATAGGTGCCAAGACATCAATATATTTTGAAGGAATTTTATCGTAGGCCCATGAGGTTTGTCTTCCACCCAAAGGCATGCCATTAGCACTAACTTCGTAAATAGTTTATGTCATCAGCTTTGGCTTCCGCCCCGTGGCATGCTATAAACATGCATTCAATTCCCATTAAACAAATTAACATAACCTTAGTATCTAGTTTATATTTAAATATGTACCGATGCACTAATGTATCCCAAATAAAATTAATTTCATCCTCAAAAGATATCTTCTACCCTCAAGCATGACGATAAATGCTTATGTTCAATCATCAATCCTTAAGAGGAGCTCCTAAGATAAGGTAACCCAAGATTGTTAATAAGAATGCCTTCACATTCTAGTTAAGGCTCCTTTAACCATAAGCCAGAAGTCACAACAAAATCAATGGCTCATTGTTAATAATCATAAAAAAGGGAAGATGCTTAACCTAATGCCCTTTGTTATAACACATAGATCTCTAACTTAAAGATATACTTTCACAACCAAAACTAATTTATAAACAAAGGTTGATAACCAAATAAACTCAAGCTGATGAAATCATGAGACATTGACATCGTTTTTCATCCATCACCAAACAAGTGTACAATGAACACAATGCAATGGAGCATAGCATCAAGTGACTATATTAAAATCTAGAGCCGCGTGATTTTTTTAATTGATTGTTTCTTGAAAGGGAAGACTAATCAACTATGGAATATTTTCATTGGAAAAAAAACTCTTAGTTTCATTAGGAGAAATCAAGTAATATCAATATGCCTTCTAAAAAAACTTCTTAATCCTTCATCGAGAACTCAACTAGGATGACTCATTATCCTCAAGTTTATATGAAGACACAAGCAGAACCTACGGGTGGTTAAGGTCATCTATCTTCCCATAAATTTGAGATAAATCCTTTTTGTATGCATATATATATATATATATATATATATATATATATTAAGATTGATCGACAGTCGGAGACCGTAAATCAACCCCTATAGGTTGAACTAACCGAGGGGCGAACCCCCCTTCCAGTCCTGTATGCTATTCAAATCCTCCCAAAATGGGTGAGATTCGAACCCCTGACCCAAGGGTCTTTTGCCAAAGGCCTCTACTAATAAGCCAAGGCTCGCACACTATTTTTTTTATTTTTTTTTGAAAACCCTAAGGCCTATTTTAATGAAATAAAAACGGTTACAGAAGCTTGAGGAGAGGGCCCAATAAATAGAGCCCTACCCCTACGATACAATGCTAAGAAAAAGATCCAAAGATCAGATCGGAAAAGAGCAATAACAATGTCTAAGAACGAGATCGTGATACTCTCGCTCCGTTTCTAGTGATCCATAAAGTAAGCTCTTTAATGCTACTCCATTGCCATAAGTAACCAAGGTATCATCAACTAGAAGTGTATCCCCAGGCTTCTTCTTCCTACTCGCACACTATATATATATATAAATATATATATATGTGTGTGTGTGTGTGTGTGTGTCCGAACATATATATACATATATGCATATACAAAGATATATTTATGAATACATAAATACATGTATACATACATACCTCAATATGTATACATACATAGATATATATAGATAAACACACACACATATATATATAATAAATCAAAATATAACAATACCAGATGTACTAACAAAGAGAATAGATTATTGAAATACGCAATAAGTTAAGCTAGCAGTAATAAAAGCACTAATATGAAACATCCTTATAAAACGCACATACTTCTTGGTATCATTTTATGCATATAAACCACTGAATGCAAACCTCTTCTTTAACAAGCTCCTCCGCCACAACAAGCTCACCAAGTTCTGGACCAACTCCAGGTTTCTTATACACATTTGATGGAAGTTTCCATGCATCTATTATTGACTTTAAACCAAAGAATGCAAGAAGAGCTACTGCAGCATACTCTCCAATTGGTAATGCTGCAAATATTGTTCTACATTTACTAAAAATAGATGAACAATGGAATCTTTGCAAATTTAATTAAATTTTTTATTATCCTACTAAGAAATTTGAAATAGAACAAGGTAATCCTTTCCAGAATAGATGAAAACCATTGGAAGAAAAAAAAAAGGCAAATTAAAAAACAGCACATAAATAAAATCTTCAAAATTACATATTTGATCCAAAAAAGCCAAAATATGATAATCAACAAGCATTATCCAAACTATCAAACACAGGATAAGCAGCACAGATGATAAAATGGCTAGCCTTCCCGTGTTCATTCACTGCTATCAAAGCTAAGTAGGGCTGCCTTGTTACCAGTTCAACCAAAATGGTATCCCGATTTAGTTATACCTATGACTGATGATAGTTTTTAAAAGTATAAAATGGTTTTCATTTTCAATTCATCAAGTTTCAAGCCCATGCAAGCTCTAAATAATTTTCAATCGATTTTGAATAAACTTGCTAAATATAAATTTGAATCAACTTAAAATTACAATTAATATGATTTATTTTTTAGAGCTAAAAAAGAATTGTCACGCAACCATAATGGTTTATTCTGGAATAAGTAGTTAGGTTTGGCCAGAAGAAGTCCGATTCATGACATGTGCAGTCTATTTTATGTGGCACCAGAAGTACGATTCATGACTCGTACAATCATTTTGTCCTCTTTATGTGCAAATTTGTTGACCGTTTGATAGGAATCATGTTGATTTGATGGCCTGTATTTCACACAACTTCCCAAGATACTAGGATAAACAAGAAGCAAAGAAGTTAAGTCAAAGATTATTTTAGGATTCTACTTCTCTATTTCAGAAAAAGCAAGGAGGTGAAAACAAAGATTTATTTTACTTTCTTTGCCTTTGGAACTCAGGAATTCCGAGTCCCCAACTCTTAAGTACTCCCTTGTTTTAAATTGTGTAATATAAGGACCACATTGAGGCACGCCTTTGGCATGAAATCCAAGGGAGGCTTGTGCCTCAATGTGCCCTAAGAAATTACAATTAGATATTAGGATGTTAATATATTACTTCTCATTATATTTAATTTATTACTTTTCATTATATTAGGATGTTCCTATTTGCATTTTAATGTGTTAAAATGTTAGGATCTAAATATGTTCTCATTTTACATTTTGAAGTTTAGAAAATATTTTTTTCTTTAACATAATTATTTTAGTGTGAGACTTACTCCTCAAAATACTTCAAGAATTGCAACTCACCTCATAGACAAAAAATGCCTCAATACTTGAGTAATCAATTTTAAACCTAGTTACTAGCCCTCTGCCTTTCTTTCCATCTTACCTTCTTGAGGCAACTTGAGGAAGTGCGCCATTTTAGGATTTCTCTTCCTCATTTCTGCGAAGGCAAAAAATGAGGATGAGGAAGCAATTAGGGTTCTTCTGTTGTATTAACAAATTTAAATATTATTTTAGAAACGGCAGCATGAGTTCGAATAACTGTCTCGACAATTTCTTTGTTTGTAAATTTTAATGTAGTCTCATTGGCATCGTGAAGGGGGTAAGAAGCAAAGAGAGAGAGAGAAAACGGTGAGAGTCAGATATCTCACTCGTAGGAGAGGGAAAAAGGGTCGGGAGTTTCTCCCAAAAAAAAAAAAAAAGAAAGAAAGAAGCTTCGAGGGCTCTGTGTGAGAATCAAAGGAGGCTCATGAGTGGAGTGGAGGAGTCATGCCCTAGCCGAGCAAAAAGGAAGAAAAGAACAAACGACAACGAAGGAGGAGAAAGTGAAGGTGCTTGTCGATGTCGAAGACAAGCTAAGGAAGGTCATTTGGGCGCGCTCGAGAAGGAGAAGAAACAAAAGAAGCCAAAGGTGGAAGAAGGATCATGTGCTTTTCCCGCCGTGCAAAGCCTATCGCAATTAACTGGCCACGAGCTATATAATGAGAAATATTTACGTACGAATCACGCATTCAGTTCGAAGTGCGTATTCCCCGCAATAACCTCTCAATAACCAGTTATATGGCGACTATTGGGGTATTAACTCCAATAACCTCCCAATAACCCCCCAATAACCCACCATAACTTTCGCGGTTTCACCTTCATATTTTTTGGTGTTCGAGAGTTTTGTGAGGTTATTGCCAATAACACCGACATAACCCCCCAAATAATTTTTGCGGTTCCATTTTAAGTGTTAATCAGAGTTATTATGAAGTTATTGGAGAGTTACTCAAAGATTACAGCGGAGTACGCGCGCAAAACTGCATGCGTACTATGTACATAAATATTTCTCATGTAGAAGGGGAGGAGAAAGAGGTGCGACTTGCAGACGTGACAAACCAAGCCCTTAAGATTAGGGTAAGTTTTAATTTCAGATATAATTAATTTAAATAAATATTATAGTTTTCTATTAATTTATAACAGGATAATCGAAGAACTCTTCATAAAATTAGAAGACGGAAATTATTGATTTCATACAAGAAGGGCAAAGTATATATTTTTGGTTATTGTGAAATTCTTTTAAAAAATAAATACATTGAATTAGTATTAAGGTTAATGTTTAACAATTGAATTTCTGAATCAGAAAATTTAAGGTTAAAAATCTTTGGATGGTGGAAGAAAAAGAAAAGAGGATCGAGAAAGGATTGTGTGGAGATTGTGTGAGCGATAAATAATAGAGAGGAAAGAATTACAGTTGATGTATGTTTTTGTTTTAGAAATTTATGTTAATTAAAAGCGTGTTAAACTTAATTTTTTTTGAATAAATATCTAGGAATTTTGAAAAGGTGCAAGAAGTGTTTATTAAAGAATAAGAAAGGGTAATTCAAGGGAAAGAGGAAGATAATCAGGCTCAAGTGAGTAATTACTTTGTTATGTGTATTAAATCAATGTTTTATTTAAAAAGAAGTTACATTTATTGTCTTAAGATTTTCCTGATTATATACATATTAAAATTTAAATGATTTTTGAAATGAAAATAAATGAAACAGAAAAGGATAAATAGTAGTTGATGATTTTAAATGGATAAAAAAAATGAAATGTCAAAGAATTAAGCCACTCATAATATGCTCTCTCATGATACTAGTTGTAGATGTTACTGCATCCGTGCATGAAAAATAAATAGAAATGGTAAATATGTATCTTCAAGTGTAAATTTTTAGGGTACCTGCAAGTAAAATCTTTTGAGGGTGCAGACGAGTACAACTTTATGCCTTCAAATATGACCTTTTTGAGGATACAGTTTTGAAGATAATCCTAATATGACTTCTTAAAAATATTTTAAAAAAAAGTAAATTCTTAAATTGAAACAGCAACGGTCAATTTAAAATGAAAGTTTACAATTTGGTCAATTGATGAATCACATTTATTTTGGACATTCATGCATAGCATTTGCATATTAATTTAATATATAATAAGATTATAATTACTAAATAATTTTTAACAAACTTATTGTTTAAATTAATTTTTTCTTGCAGGTAAAATACTAGGACGATATGACTGAAAGAGAAAATTGATTTATAGGAGAACTCTTGATACTAGATAGTAGGTTGTTTGCTATGATTCTAGTTCGTACTACTATCAACCAGAAGACAGATGCAAAAAAACTTTATCAGGCTGATGCAGGGTGAACTTTCGATCATGCAGTAGGAGAGAGTTCATTATGCTTTCAAGGTAAGCCCCCTAGTTGGTTCCAAATGCTGAGAAGAAATATCATAGATTTTTCTAGGATGAAGGGTATGATTAGACAGCGCCAGGAAGATTGAGCAGGATTAACATGCTATCCTAAGAAGGAAGGACTTTCATAAGAGGACGAATTCATAAAGATCCAGGTTTCTCAAGGCTCTTAGGGCAGGTAGTACTTTCAGTGAGAAAATATAAGTGCTAAGAATTCCAGATTGAGCAACATAGGTAACTAAATTGAAGTCAAGAAGTGTGACAACTGTGAAAGATCTCATAAGACTGGGTGATTTTCTAGAACTACCAAGTAGTTTTGGTTCCATCAACTGGGACACATGGCAAGGAATTGTCCTAGCTTGAGTCAGAGGGCTCCAGCAGATTTTAGGGGCACTACTGCAAAGACCTCAGAGAAACTTTGACAGGTCGAGGGCAACTGAGTCCTCTGAATTGATGCCAATTCAAGGTCAGACCCAGCAAAATGTTCAACCCAGGGTGTATGCACTCTCACTGCAGGAAGCCAAGGACTCCCTTGAAGTTATCACAGATATGTTTTATATTTAAGAAATTTTAACCAAGTGTACTTTCATTATAATAAAGTTCATGTCATGTCATTCAGAACATCCTATAAAAACATAAATATATTAATACGTCCACTCAAAAAGTTCAAAGAACTAGTTTTAATGTAATAGGTATCATATATCTTCATAATAGGCCAACAAGAGTATTATTTGATTCTATAGCATCTCATTCTTTTATAACTGAGGCATTTGTTAAAGTCATGCAATTGAATAAAACCTTAATATCTGTAATATTATCTGTTAGAATGTCAAAAAATAATAGAAGTTAACCAATTGTGTGAGGAAAAGCTAATGATTGGTGGAAAGAATTTTGATGCACAATTGATTATTTTACACTTTGACGTGGGAGCTTACTGTTAGTGGTACTGTAGCAACTACAGTACCACGTGTGTTACTGTAGCTGCTACAATAATCGTGTTCCCCCTTTCTTATTTGATTCATTTCCTTTCCTAATGCTTTCCCATCATAATTTTTTTCCTTCTCCACTTTTTTCATATTACTCTCCTTGCCTATTGTATCCCCTTCCTATCCTACGCCTTACCTATTTTATCTACTATATCTCCTTCCTATCCTACTCCTTACCAAGTTTATCTACTAATCCTCTCTTTATATAGGTGTTGCTTTCTGAGGTTAGAGGGGGAGGTTTTATGAATGCTTTGATGTATTCTTCCCCTCTGGAGCCTGTATCTGACGACGAGAAAGTGCTCCGGCTATAACTCATTCGAGGTGGTGAGTATCTCCAAGGATCCGAGTGGTATTCCGACTGTAGCTCGACCTCACGAGACATTTATCTTTCCGCAGCCCCTCTCTTATGCAGTCCAACAGTTGCCAGCTTAATGCCCTCCCTCCAACTCACCTTCAGCAGGCCTCCAACCCTTCTCCACATCTTCCGACAAGCTGTCAGCTCGTTGTTCCCCTCCAGCTCACCTCAAAAAACCCTTCAGTCGACCCTTACTCCTAGCAATCATCAACTTGATGCTCCCCCTTCCCTACAATCAAACTTGTTATCCCTTCCCCTGTTTCCCTACCACCGACCCACGTTCCCTCTCCCTGTTGCCGCCAACATCCGCCTTGCTACCATCACCCTTATTGGAGTCTATGTGTTGTCTTTATGCTTCTGTTGTTGTTTGTTGTCGTTATTTCAAGTCACAAGAGTCTCATTTGTACCCTTTTAAATTCAGTAATAATAATTATGTTTTTTTGTGGTAGTCTGGATCTATTTCCTCCGGTATCACTTGGTATCAGAGCTAGTCCAACGCTGGTCAAAGCCTATGGCTCCCTAGCATCCGCTCCCACCCAAAACGCCACCTACCAAAATTTTTATGCCCTAAAAGCTTCGACGGATGAAATCGAAGCTCCCCAACTCCTAAAAATTAACATGAGAGCTTGCCACCTGAGTTACTGTAGCTGCTCAGTAACCACAGTCCCCTTTCCTAATGCTTTCCCATTATAATTTCTTTTGTTCTCTACTTCTTTCATATTCCTCTCATTGCATATAATATCTCTTTCCTATCCTACTCTTTACCTATTTTATCTACTAATCCCCTCTTTATATAGGTGTTTTTTTTGAGGTTAGAAGAGAGAATTTTATGATTACAGATTTCTGAATGCTGCCTTTGAGGGGTTCTTCCCCTCCAAGGGTTGTATCCAATGGCGAGAACAATAGCGAGAAGGTTCTCCAGCTGTAACTTGTTTGAGGTGGTGACCGTCTCCAAGGGTCTGAGTGGTGCTCCGGCTGTAGCTCGACCATGATGAGACTTTTATCTTTCCGCAGCCCCCATCACACGCAGTCTAGCAGTTGCCAGCTTGTTGCCCTCCCTCCAGCTCACCATCAACCCTTCTCCACAACTTCTCACAAACTGTCAGCTTGTTGTTACCCTCTGGCTCGCATCTAGCATCCCGTAAGTCGACCCCTACACCTTCCAGCAATCATCTACTTGCTGCTCCCCCTTCTCTACAGTCAAACTTGTTGTCCTTCCCCTATTTCCCTACCATCGACCCTAATTCCCTCTCCTTTTTGCCGCCAAAGGCCCCCCTGCTACCGTCACTTTTATTGGAGTCTGTGTTATGTCTTTATGTTTTTGTTGTTATTTGTTGTTATTTCACGTCGCGGGACTCTCGTTTGTACATTTTTGAATTCAGTAATAACAGTTGTGTTTTTTGTGGTGGTTTGGGTCATTTTCCACCGGTATTACCCTTGGTGGAGTTTGAGGCAATTTTAGGCATGGACTGGTTGTCTAAAAACTTTATCACAATATATTTCAATAAAACATCTATTAAATTAAATGTACTTAGAGAGGCAAATGTCAAATTTTTGTTGTGATGGAGGGATAGATTTGAAGACAACCACATATTTGAAGGTCTTTAAATTATTAAATAGTGGAAGTCAGGGTTTGTTGGTCCACGCGAATGATACTAAAGTTAAGTCATTGAATGATATTTCAGTAGTGAATGAGTATCCAAAGGTTTTTCTTGGTGATTTACCAAGACTACCACCAATAAAGAAAAAAAATTTTACCATTGAGTTATTGTGACGTTCTGAGCCAATATCCAAGGCACCATATAATAGAATAGTAGAAGAATTACAAGATTTGCTAGGTCAATTACAAGAATGACTAGTATGGCTGTTAGCAAGAATTTTGAGAGGGAAAAAGAGGAATGGAGGAAGGTGATGGAAGAGTGGAATAAGGAGGTATCAAGCTAGTATATTTATGCCGAGAAGCCCTTTTAAGGTAAGAAATAATGTGGTTTATGTTGAGGGATTAAATCAAGGTATAAGCCAAGAATTGCATGAATATTCTAAGTTAATAATTTTAGATGTTCTACACCGAACGATGAGCTCGAGGTGAGCGAGAGAAAACACGTTGTAAGAGTATTCTGTTGTTTCAGTTGGAATAATCGTGTGTTAAATTAAGAATAATATCTTTATCTAGGTTTTCTATATGATTTCTTGTGTCGTATGATTGCATTTAGAGTTTATATATATTATCAATATGTGCACATGATTATATAAATGTCAGCATTGAAGTTTCACACATTGCCGATTTATACTTCAGGAGATAGTACAGTGTCATGGCATATCCAAAACCATCACTTTAGATAGGGATGTAAAATATCTCGATCACTTTTGAAAGACCCTAAGTGACAAGATGCGTACAAAACACTCAAGTTTAGTTCAGCAATGCACCCATAGATAGATGGATAGACGAATGTAATAAATCAGAATTTGGCGAGTCTCCTTAAAAGCTTTGGGCAAAAATATTAGAAGGTGGGATTTGACCATTCGTCAAGTTAACTTTACTTACAACCGGCCTACTATTCAGTCCACTGATCACAGCCCATTTAAGGTTATATACGAGTAGAACTCTCTCACACTTTTGAAGTTAGTGTCACTGTTAGCAGTTACTAAGCTTAGTATTGAAGCATAAATTAATCAGAGAAATTAAAACCTTACATGAGCCAGTAAAGATAGTAATTATCAAGCAGAATACAAAATGATAGAAACAAGCTAACAAATATATGAAGGCTATGGTTTTCAAGGAAGAAAATTTGGTGTGAATTAGAATGAAGAAAGAGAGATTTACTGCAGGTTTTTTTGAGACGCTTAAGCTTGAAGTTGATGGATCATTCAGAATCATGAAGAAGTTTATTGATAAAGCCTATAAGATTGAACTGTCCACAGAATATAATATTTATGTTATATTTAATGCCTCTAACTTATCTTCCTAATCTAAGGATTCGAATACTTTCCAAGAAGAGCAAAAAACCAGTCCTACCCAGTGAGAGATCTGCGAGACCGGTACCTACAGATCGGGATGGAATCCCATCCTATGCAGGTCCAAAAAAGGGATTTTTTCCCCATCTGTTGGTTGTTGTCAGCCCTTGTGGGCCCCATTCATATTAATTGAAATAAAATTAGGATTATTTTACAACGGAACATTTTAAATATGTTGTTAATTTTATATTGGGGGACTTTTGCTTCGCTTTGATGGATGCAATTTAAAGAGTTCTGCCCTAAATGAGTGATGCATCTTTTTTCATTATGCAAGTGATATTTTTGTAACTTGTTCAAGACTGATGGTGGATCTCACTTGATGTTTGTATTCGCCAAATTCACCATTTGGTTGTGTTTTCGATTGCCTTCACCCGGACAACAGCTGCCATTATTCATTTGTCCTCCAAACCTCAAAAACTTCACACATTCTCTTCCATTTTCCTTTATACAATACTTCACAATTAAATCTAATCCTCAAGCACCTCCTACAAATAATTGAATGGTGTCAGTAAGAAACATAAATTTCTCGTACCATATAAATTTCCTAACTTACCAACAAGCGTGGAGAAGAGAAGAGCATGACAGAAACGTGTGCGTCCTTCGCAAGAAAAAAAAAATGGATAACTACTAGGAGATGGGCCAAGGAGATGGAATCTTTGATTAATTTTTTATAATTTTTTTATTGCCCCAGGTGTTTGATTTTATGAGAATATATATATATTCCCTATGGCCTATTTCATGGAAACAAAAAGGGGTACGAAACAAGTAGTATGAGAGGGCCCAAAAAATTGAGCTCGACTCATAAGAAACAAAAAGCAAATAAAGCTCAAACAGAGCGATACAAAAAATAGCACAAATGAGAAACAAGCAACTAAAGAGGACGAGGTCGTCAAGGCTTCCCTCTGCTCCTGATTTTTGTAGCGCATCCAGAAATCAAACTCTGAAGTGTTTCTCCATTGCCAGGAGAGACCAAAATATCATCCATTAAATTTCCAAGGTACATAGTACCCCCAGCCTTCTTCTTCCGCCGGAAGGTATACACTTGTCATTCTTCTTCCGAAGACTTGTCGGTCTGAAGCATAGGAGGAAAGACAGTTACAACGATGGGTTCCAGTGTTTGTGTGGTAGCAGTAACAAGACTATTGTTTGACAATGATTCGCCCTCGGTAAAAGTATGCACATTTTTCGTCCTCTAAATGTGAATGTTCGTTTATGCCCTATGTTCAATTACGTCAGGGAGGGAATCCTGAGCGCCCTCCGCAGTAGTTGCTACTCCAGGAGAAGAAGGCTGAGAAGAAAGGGCAGCGACCACAACCTACCTTATCTAGGTACAACCACCTGACACTCCAACAATTGATCCTTATCAACATGCTTAGAATCAGTATCATTAGACATTTGCCCCACGTCTGGTGTGGGTGTTGTAATAGGTATCACAGGTAGTGAGTAAGAGGATATATCAGTCGCAGGAATGTGTGGATCAGTAACATTTGTACGTGGAGGTTTGAGATTCGGATGCAGGTGGTAACACTATTGGTGAGAGTGTCCAAACATACGTCAATGGGTGCAGTAAAGAGGTACATATTCAAGTTCTGCTGGTTGTCAAAAACACTGATGTTGTGTACCAATCCATATCTCTTTCGAGAAGAGTGACGTAATGTCTCATTCTATCAATATTTTAGCCTCAGAAGGTCTGGTTAGATTTTCCGTAAGCGGGTCAGTCTGAAGTGGTGTGTCATATATCTTTGCAAAAGTAAATAGAAGCTCTGGATCGTAAAGGTGAACCTGCAAATCTGGGAAGCATAGCCAAACAGGAATGATGGGAGGTTCGATGCGATGGTCAAAATCCACCGTCCATTTCAAAGACCTTCATCACCCGATTGTCTATGCGAAGTGTTCTTCTAGCAAACACTTGGGTGTAATCTCCATCATCCGTCAATTGGATGAGAACGTGTCGACCATCCAGTCTTCCAATCTTCCAACTTCCATTCAGTTTAATTTGCTCAAATTCTTTACGGATCAGTTTGAGTTTAGGGTTATCGTAGATGAATTCACCTATTAGAAACAATCGGCAGGGTGCAGCTAAGATGAAGATCTCTTCCTCAGTAAGAAATATTGCAGATTTGTCGTCTTTATGAGATGCTTTTTTGAGAAACCCGGTTTCAACGCCTTGCGCAAATGCATCTTGGAATCTCTACGGGAATATGTTGGAACGTGAAGGGGTGCGGGCGGGGTTATCGCCGAAGAGGGCGTCGGCATAAGAATGACCCGAGGCCATCTCACAACACTGCAGCTGTCGAGAACTCGCTGCAGGAATGAGGCGACCTGCAAGGTCGCAGGATCAACCAAATCTCGCAAAAGAGACGTAGGTTTTGCGAATCGTTCTGTCTGCAATGAAGAACAGCAGCAGGCGACACCGCTGCAAGGAGGCGTCGAGCAGGATGACCTTTTGCATCGGGCAGGGGATGCTCCGCAGCTAGAGGAGCAGCTGATCATGAGTCACAGCAAAGCACCAAGAGAGCTTTCTCTGTGACGCGACTAGCTGTTGCAGAGCAAAGTCGCACAAGCGACGACGAACTGCACCACAGAGAAGACTAGGAGATGAGAGGAGAACGAGACGTCGAACGAACGTGCGAGCTGGGCGACGACGACGCTGCGGTTTGGCCACGAAGCTAACGTGGGGTTTCGCCATAGAGCGAAACCCTAACAGAGCTTGACGACGATGCTGCCATTCCTTTTTAACTATATATATATATATATATATATATGTAATAGGTTAAAGTGTTTTCAGCTTTTCAGAAGTTCTCGTAATTTAAACCACCCAAATTTTGTCTCACTTGCATGTGGGAGGCAACTTTCACATTTTTCTTTGTGTGACAACCAAAGCAATATGGGTGTCTACTTATGTATTTTCGATGTTTTGGACGTGTTAATGTAGTCCATGTCACAAGCAAGAAAATTTTGATCAACTTCAAGTGTGGTTGAGATGTTTTGAACATGATTTACATGACATTACATTCGTCGTCCATAATTTTCATCATTTTGACCACAACTATTGCTAAAGCCCTTTCTAGGTGGCATTTCAAATTTAACGTGTATTAGGTTTTATGAACGTATTAGGGTTGGTGTTCTCAACTACGATTGAAGCAAGCCATATCCGTTTGCACTATGTCACATTTATTGTTCATCGTTCACCACCATTCATCATGATCAACTGAATGGATTGAGAGGAACGGTCCTCGATAATTTTGATGCTTCGAACAAATCATCACAGACCTTACATAGAAGCAACATTTCAAATACTTTTGATTGTGATCAACATATCTCGAACTCATTTTACATGATGCTGCATCTGATTTCTAGCTTAGTATTTTGTTTTATCTTGCTGAGTTGCAGGACAGGTACAAAGGTCAATAATCAACAAGCCAAAATAAACCAATAACATAAAAGGTGTCCTCAGCTTTCAGCTTTAGTTTATAAAAACTTGATCATAGATGTTAATACCAAATCCTACTACTATATGGATACTATAAGAAATATAACAGTTTTTATGATTTGAGAATGTATAATGTCAAGCAAAAAGTGCACTAATAACGCAGAGAGATAATTATGGCAGCTGTGAATGATTCAAAGTTGTTAAAGATTTAAAATCATTTACAATATATATTCATTACTTTGCGATGTAACACGGAACCTACTAAACACCAACTCAAATACATGTAGACTACCCAATTCAGATTAGTTCATGAGCCAAATGAATACTTAACTCTCGACATAAAGGAAAGCATCAACTTTAAAGCAACAAATAAAGTAAAACAGATAATCGGGGGGAAGTTTTTCTAAGAAAAGAATGAACTGATGCACTGCCATAAAGGATCTTATACACTAACATAAGAAACAGTAACTTACCAGTCTGAAATTGTGCTGGCACTGACTGAAATATCCGACCAATAACCACAGACAATATCGTCATGAGTGAAAGAGCTCCCATTGATCCAAACAAAACCTAACTCAGAATTCATATTGAAGAAGAAAATAGTTGAAAAGAAAGCAGTGGAGCCAGCTAACAACTCAAAGCAAACTATAACGCATACAAAGGAAAATGAAATAAAAAAAAAAGATATATTTTAGCTGCATGATGACAGTTGGAATTTTATGAAGATTTATTTTTAGTATATTCCATTTCAGTATTTTCTATTTTAGAATTTAGAATTATTAGTATGTTATGATTCATGATTCATGATTCATTCTTTTATCATGGCAAGTAATTGTTGATTTTATGATTTTCCTATTGTGGGAGTCTTCCCCTCTATTTATCTTGTAATCCTTTCCTATGTACTTGAATATGAATAATTAATTTTCCCTTCCCAAAACCTAGATGGTATCGGAGCCGACTTTCACCTTAGAAACTACAATCTAATCTTATCGATTGGGCATCCACAAATTCTGCACTTGCAAGAAGCCTTCGCTTCACTCCAGCCCTTCCGAGGTTCACCTAATGCCATCACTTTTCTGACTGACCCCTCGTGATATAGTCATGATTAGAGCTAGCTAAGAAGGCAATGACTAGATCGTGGTGTTCAAATTTCATCTTTGAAAACCGACCCTCTTGATACAATTCTGATTTGAGCTAGTTGGAAAGGTAGATCGTGGCGTTCAGAGACAATATGTCACCTAATTCAAGGCTCCAATCAGATCATCATTCTTTGACCTTCCTCTGGCATCGACAAGAAGGTCGAAACTGCGCAAGCCAAGCATATATATCCGAACAAGGGCCTATTTTTTTCGCTACTCAAGGTAGCCACTGCACATGTACGGTTCTTCTTTGATTCCGTGGATGTCATACAAATGAGTAATGATGGAATGAGTTCAAAAAAATTCTAACACATTGACTTGGTCCAGTAATTCTGAAATTAACTCACCTCACCCTACAACTCCTCTCATGGCTATATCGGCCGAGTATTTTCCACACAATTTATCACCTTACCTCACACTTATAAAACTTAATGAACACAACTACGTCGAGTGGGCACAATCCATAAAATTTGCAATCGATGGGAAAGGTATTTAACAAGTCAATTTCAAAACCTACTGCTATCAATCTGAATCTGAAACATGGTAGTCTTAATATTCTCTAGTTATGACATGACTCATCAACTCCATGAAACCTACCATAGGAAAGCCTCAGCTATCATTCCCCCTACTCAAGGTATCTGGTAGGTCGTTCGAGATCTCTATTCAGATATGGATAATTCTTCACAAATTTTTGAATTGAAAACTCAACCTTAAAAGTCTAAACAAAATGATAGCTATGCTAATATGTATTATAATGAGTTGGTAATATTATGGTAAGAGATTGATCACCGTTACGATGACAAATGGGAGAATGTGAACAATTATGCTCGCCATAATAAGAGTAATGATGGCATGGGTTCAAAAAAATTCTAACACATCGACCGGGTCACCTCACCCTACAACTCCTGTATTTACTGAGTATTTTCCACAAAATTTATCACCTTACCTCACAACGACGTCGAGTGGGCACAATCCATAAACTTTGCACTCGACGGGAAAGGTATTTCACAAAAGAATTTCAAAACCTACTGCTAGCAATCTGAATATTACTCGAGATATCTGGTAGATCGTTCGAGCTCTCTATTCAGATATGGATAATTCTTCACAAATTTTTTAATTGAAAACTCAACCTTAAAAATCCAAACAAAATGATAGTTATGCTAATATGTATTATAATGAGTTGGTAATATTATGGTAAAAGATTAATCAACGTTATGATGACAATGGGAGAATGTGAACAATTATGCTCGCCATAATAAAAGTAATGATGGCATGAGTTTAAAAAAATTCTAACACATTGACCGGGTCCAGTAATTCTGAAATTAACTCACCTCACCCTACAACTCCTCTCATGGTTGTATCGACTGAGTATTTTCCACAAAATTTATCACCTTACCTCACACTTATAAAACTTAATGGACAAAACTACGTCGAGTGAGCACAAACCATAAAATTTGCAATCAACGGAAAAGGTATTTAACAAGAGACTTTCAAAACCTACTGCTAGCAATCTGAATCTAGAAAATAGCAGTCTCAATATTCCGTGGTTATGGCATGGCTCATCAACTCCATGAAACATACAATAAAAAAGCCTCAGCTATTCATTCCCACTACTCACGATATCCGGTAGGTCGTTCGAGATCTCTATTCAGATATGAATAATTCTTCACAAATTTTTGAGTTGAAAACTCAACCTTAATAATCCAAACAAATAATAGTTATGCTAATATGTATTATAATGAGTTGGTAATATTATGGTAAAAGATTGATCAACGTTATAAAGACAATTAATATAATGAGTTGGTATTATAATATTTAATGGATTTTACTATTATCAATAACATATCTATATCATTAGATATCAGTAAATCATTACAGGAGCATCATCTAAAATTTATAATAATTAAGGTATTTGAATATCAATATCCTTTTTCATTTATGTGTACGGGTATTTTAGCATTCTCCCGCTAGTACTATAAAATGGTGACTTCATCATAGCCAAGAATGCACATACAAACATAATAATTATGGTTTTTGTAATAGCGCTTTCCATCTCAACTATAAATTGATAGGCAAACTGCCTGGAAAAGTAAGCAATGTTTAGAGTTATTTCTTCCTTTGTAAAATAAGCAGTGTTCTTTCGAGAGTTCCTTCCTAGCTTGGCATCCTGTAAGTTCTTCTATTATTAATATATTTATGTTTTATTTATATCCTAGTTTGTCAATTAGTATTAGAATCATGACTGGCTAAATCTTTTTTGAAGCTCATTTTCTGTAAGTAATTTTAATATGGTAACCTAATGTTGTCAGGATTTGTATATCCTATATCGTCAAGTCGAGTGTTGCTCTGAAATTTAATATCCTTGATTGACAATCATGTTTACACTAAGTTCGGCCTTTTGGTCTGATCATATTATTTCTCAAGCTTAATCCACAAGCCATCGTCGCATGTAGGCATTTTAATGTCAGGGATGGACGAGTTTTGCCTGGTTCTTTTTTACTTGGTTTATTTGGATTAAAATCTCAGTGGAACAATAATATTTTCATCTGATTGTAGTTGGATTATCCTATTAAACTTATTTAACGAAAAAGAGTTCTAGATGTTTACTTGTTGTCTCTCATGAGCACCTCATCACGGTACTATAATACCATAATATCTAAAAATTTACAATGACATCAATTCAAAAATAATAATATTAAGAATGTAGAGTTACAGGAATGCCCTGCAAATTAAGAAGACTTAAATAAATGGACTATTCCTAAGGTGGAGAGGCCCTAATCTATAAAATTGAAACATTTGATTTCAAAGATAAATCATCAATCAAAACTGTCGAACAATCGTTAACAATTGATGAAAATAAAAAAACGAATTCTCTTCTAAATTAAGGAGATTTAAATAATTATTTTGACAATTATAAATATATTCATATAGGTATAATTCAAATTGTTTTTAAACCTCTTACACTAAGAGGATTAAATGCATCAATTTTAGTATGCTTAAAGATGCAAGGTGCCTTAATTGGGCACAATCATTATTGGGTATTATGAAAATTAGTCTCTGCCATGGGCCAGTTTTCTTTAACACCTTCTCAAATCTAAGTCTGTTACTAATAGACGTCAATCTCTTTGATACAACTAAAATACATATCAAATTACTTGGGTATGAATTTTTACGTAGATCTGAAACCATCGTCATAATCTATCGAAATTATTTTAAAGTTATGAATACTTTATGTCCAAATATTAAAAATAATATGAAATCTACAGATAGATCTACAATAGTATAAATTAATCTATTAGCTTCAAATATAGCTACTAATAAAACTATTAAATGAGATGCAGTTAGCTTCCCGAAATCATGGTAATCAATTTTGGTATGCTTAAAGATGCAAGGTGCCTTAATTGGGCACAATTATTAATGGGTATTATAGAAACTAGTCTCTGTCATGGGCCAGTTTTCATTACCACATTCTCAAATCTAAGTTTGTCACTACCAGACGACAATCTCGTTGAAGCTGTTAAAATACATATTAAATTACATGGCTATGAATTTTTACCTGGATCTAAAATCATCATCATAATCTATCGAAGTTATTTTAAAGTTATGAATACTTTATGTCCAAATATTAAAAATAATATGAATCCTACAGATAGATCTACAGTAGTATAAACTAATCTATTAGCTTCAAATATAGCTACCAATAGGACTATTAAATGAGATGCAGTTAGCTTCCCGGAATCATGGTAATCAATTTTAGTATGTGTAAAGATGAAACGTGTCTTAATTGGGCACAATCATTAATGGGTATTATGGAAACTATTCTCTATTATGGGTCAGTTTTCTTTAACACCTTCCCAAATCTAAGTCTATCACTAACAGACGTCAATCTCTTTGAAGCAGTTAAAATACATATCAAATTACATAGGTATGAATTTTTACTTGGATCTAAAACCATCATCATAATTTATCGAATTTATTTTAAAGTTATGAATATTTTATGTTCATATATTAAAAATAATATGAAACCTACAGATAGATCTGCAATAGTAAAAACTAATCTATTAGCTTCAAATATAGCTATTAATAGAACTATTAAATGGGATGCAGTTAGCTTCCCGAAATCACGACAGTTACAAACTGCTATCAATCAAAATACTGACTGTGATGTTCTAATAAGATTTAATCCGAGAAGATCTATTACTCTTTCATGGATATACTATTCTTCCTCAAATTTATCTCAAAATGATTCTCATGAAAATTTATCAATCAATCACAGGATAGAGAGAATAAATTTATTACCTAATAATTTACTACGCCCAAATCGAGTAGAAAACCTTTCTCTGCAATCGGAGATTAGTTTTAATCTTAATAATGACTGACTTAAATAAATTAATAAGGCAAAAGTTAATTGATGGTTATTATCAAACAAAATATGAATCATTTAGAAATTGGTATCACATTTATAATATGGAAGATAGAAGAAAAATATCTGAAATTTATTTTGAAGAAAATTATAATAGATTTACTAAAGGGGAAGAATTTATTTCCTTTCAAAGATAGTTTAGTGATCAAATAACTAAAAAATTACAAGATGAAATCAATATGTTTTCTACAAAATAGAAAATAAATTATAAAGAAATAGAACCTATTTATCCTCCTACAATACCTACAGTCATAGATTTGCATAATCGAAATCTGAACTTTGAATTAAATACTTTTAGGAAAATTTTAGAAACTAATGCAGCTAAAGAATTTATTTGAAAGATTAAACAATTAAATTTTACTAATACTAATCATTTGATAAAATTGGAAAAGAAATTAGATCAACTATTTCATTCTTAAAAATCACTAAAAAAAGAAATAAGTTCTGAAATTATCTCTTCAACTCCTGCAATACAACCACCTCCTAATCTTAATTTCCAATTAGGATCATCTATTCGGGATTTCAAAGAAATTATTAGAAAGATCAAACATACAAATATGGTCACCTTAAAAAAAAAATTTCAATCAATCATTTGATCCATCCGATCGGATCATAAAGATATTAAGAAAATTGAAAATCAACTTCAAGAAAATAATATCGAATTACAATTATTGAAAATCCATAAATTTAAAGGCAATAATGTCGTCTTCATATCAAACAAGGCAAACAGATCAATACTATTATCCTAGACCTACTCCTGCAGATGTTTTAAATGAAGAAAATAATAATAAATATCAAAATGATTATAGTCCATCAAATATCTATGAATGGGATATTGTCAAGCTGACTAATAATCAAATACAAATTATATTACAAAGAATGATGATTTATGTCTCTGTCACCCAGTCATAATAATCAAGCTCATCAAATTGTAATCCAGTTAACTTGTGAGTTTATGGATCTTCTAAAAGACTGGGAATAATTATTTGAATCAGGAACAACATAATAAATTTTTCAGTCCTACTATCTTGGGAAACCTCAATCAAGAAAACACTAATGCTTTTTATAAATTAATTATTAGTATTTTATAATATTTTACTGGTATAGTATATGATAATGGAGGGCAAATTCATTCTCTTTTGCAAACAATTAAGATGTCCAACTTTGACACATTTAGATGGTATAAAGATGTCTATTTGATCAGAGAAATGTTTCTACCAGATGCGAATAACACGCATTGGAAAGAAAAATTTATTGAAGGTTTACCAAATCATTTTATTGATAAGGTAAAAAGATATTTGCAAGATATTACAATTAAACGTATTTTATATGAGAATTTGACATATGAACAACTAATAAATACTTGTCTACAGGAATACCTAGCATTATGTAAAGATTTTAAATTAAAATATGAAATTTAAAAAGAAAGGTGGACAGAAGAAAGCAACTAGACGTTTTTTGTTAGCAATTTGCTTATGATATTCCTAAATTTTTTAAGGAAAAAAAATCTTTGCATAAAAGAAGAAATATCATAAACAACACTCTGAAAAATATTATTCAAAGAAAAGAACAAAGATTTCTCATAAGAAAAAGAAAAATAGATAAATCAAATGCTACAAATGTTGCAAAATCGGCCACTATGCAAGTAGATGCATAATCAAAAAGAAAATAAATGAGCTTCATATTAACGAAAATATTAAGCAATTTATTTTCAAATAGTTTTAACCATTCAGAAAATCCAGAAGAAATAGAGGACAATTCATCTTATTCATCAGAATCTAATGAAAATTATTGCACATCAAAATCTAAGCGCACATTTAATAATGAAAATTATTACAATCTATAGTTGAAATGAACGGTTTATTTACTTTTATCTTCTTTAATGAAAGAAGAAATACTTAGAATTGCATCTCAAATTGCAATAATGTTTTCCATCTCAGCTATAAATTTGAGAGGCAAACTCCCTAGGAAAGCAAGCGAAGTTTAGAGTCTTTTCTTCCTCTGTAAAATAAGCAGTGTTCTTCCGAGAGTTCCTCCCTAGCTTGGCGTCCTGTAAGTTCTTTTGTTATTAATACATTTCTATTCTATTTATATCCTAGTTTGTCAATTGGTATTAGTGTCATGTGTGGATAAATCTTTTCTTGAGCTCTTTTTCTCTAAGTAATTTTAATATGATAGCCTAACATTGTCAGGATAGGTATATCACATATTGTAAAGTCGTATATTGCTCTACAACTTAATATCCTTGACTGAGATGCAATTTTATACTAAGTTTGATTTTCTGGTCTGATCATATTATTACTCTAACTAAGCTTAATCGACGAGCCATCGTCGCATGTGGGCGCTTTAATATCCGGGGTGGACGAGTTTTTCATGGTTCTTGTTGACTCGGCTTATTTGGATTAAAACCTCAATGGAGCAATAATATTTTCATCTAGTTGCAGATAGATTATCATATTGAACTTATTTAACAAAAAAGAGTTCTAGATATTTTCCTGGTTATCTCTCATAAGCAACTCTTCACAAAGATAATAAGTACCATAATATCTAAAAATTTACAAAGATCTCAATCCTGAAATAATAATATTAGAAATGCAGTTGCATGAATACCCTACAAATAAAGAAGACTTAAATAAATGGACTATTTCAAAGGTGGAAAAGTCTCTCATCTATAAAATTGGAACGTTTGATTTCAAAGGTAAATCATCAATCAACAATGTCGAACAATCGTTAACTATTGATGAAAATGAGAAAACAATTTTTCTTTTAAGTCAAGAAAATTTAAATAATTATTTTGACAATTATAAATAAATTCATATTGGTCTAATTCAAAATGTTTGTAAACCTCTTACACAAGAGGACTAAACGCATCAATTTTAGTCTGCTTAAGAGATACAATGAGTCTTAATCGGGCACAATCATTAATGGGTGTTATGAAAAGTAGTCTCCGTCATGAGTCAATATTCTTTAACACCTTCCCAAATCTAAGTGTGTCACTAACAGACGTCAATCTCTTTGAAGCAGCCAAAATACTGATCAAATTACATGGGCATGAATTTTTATCTGGATCTGAAACCAACGCCATAATATATCAAACTCATTTTAAAGTTACGAATACTTTATATCAAAATATTAAAAATAATATGAAACCTACAGGTAGATCTAAAATAGTAGAAACTAATCTATTACCTTTAAATATAGCTACTAATAAGATTATTAAATAGAATGACATTAGCTTCCTGGAATCATGGCAGTTACAAATAGTTATCAATCCTCATCCTGTAATAAATCAGGATGTAGAACAAGTTAGTTACGGTGAAGTTATAATAAGATTTAATTCGAGAAAAGATCCATCACTATATATATATATATATATATGCTCATTTATGACATACACTATAATATATGTATCTTTGAATAACTCGTTATAATATTTACTAAAAAGAGGCCAAAATTTTCAAATATGATTAATAAAAAGAAGAGTATATAAATCGGGATAAACTGATACATGAATTTATAGATATCAATAACTATTAATGCAATTAATTGAGAAGAAACAAAATACTACAACAATCTAAGAGAAAGAGCACTCACCTTGCTACAAAATGTAAATAGAAATTCTCGTTTTTGACGTTGTAATTGATTCTTCAAAATGTGAATTTCTTATATATGAGCACAAATCAGAGTATAAAATGTATTTAATCATCTAACTTATTCCTTATCACTAAACCTCTCTTGATTCAACTAAAATATTCTGATTTTTATTTCATAAAGAATAATTAATTTATTTCAATTATATATAAATCCCAGAATAAATGAATCAATACTAACCTTGCTAATGACTAACCTTCTTCCGTCAATCTCAAATGTTCCTCTGCCTATAAATTGTTTTATATTATTATTACTACTTTTTATATTAAATCATAACTTAATACTTAATGCATTTAATTAAACATGATAATTTCAAAACTTAAAGTTAAATGTTAACCTTCCCTTACTCGCACAAGCTTTTGGTTCACCTTCAGTTTGATTCGCTTTGGCTTCATTCTTCTTCCTTCGCTAACGAGACCACGATTTCTTCTCAATTTCAACTTTCCCAAGCAATCGCCCTCACCTACTCAATGTACAGCTCCCCACTGTTTCGGTTCTCCTCTTCCTCATAAGCGACACGGTCAAAGGGTAGACCTCACTCCACGATAACTTTCCTCCTTTGGCTTCTTCTTCCTCTCGCCTCCTCTTCTTCTGCACAACACCGATGCTCCTCTACTTGACATTGATACCACCCCCTCTCTGCTCAATAGAGGCATCGTTGTTCGTTGACGTTGTTGCCTCCAGCTATGTGAAAGCCCTAGCTCTTACTTATCGTTTCTTGCACGCACCGTTCAACTCACTACGTAAGTCGTTCTCGTCTCTAATTTATAGATCGAAAGTACATTTCATTTTTCTGACCCCTCGCTTCCTCTCCCCTTCTTCAGTCCCCTCAAATATTTGAAACGAAGCGTCACAGTCTTAAAGTTGAAGTCATTGGATACATATGAATTTAACTAATCAAGCTTCACTTTTATGATACGTCAAATTGTTGCAAGGCATGTTTAGTTTTCCATGAAAACAAGCAAGAAAATGGTGAAATGAAGAAATTTTTGCTCTAATGGCTAAAATGACTATAGTGCCAATGGTTATCCTATAGATGTATCACAAAGCTAGCCACTCCAACACATGAGCGTTAAAATTTCTTTAATTTTATCACAATAAAGAGGTTTACAAACAAAAGCATTCTTTACATGGATTACATCATTCATTTCAAGTAAAGAATCATATATCTCCGACTTTGAGGTTTCAAAGTTTGCACTGGTCACACCCCAACTGGCATTCCTTATTCTAGTCGGATGAGGTGCGATAGAGGCTGTCAATTCAGCCAGACCAACTCTCACCAGCACTCGTCGTGACTTCTATAATCATGACTCAGTGGATGATGAATTAGTCTAACTGGATCACCACAACATAAGTGATACATTGCATTTCATATACATACTTGGAAGCCTGTGAAAACTATATAGAACTGTTAAATCCAATATAATAAAAATATGTACCCAAAACATATGTACAATATCCTAAAAACATCGTGCAAAAGTTGTACAAAGGCACATCTGGCTACTCCCCTGGTGCTCGTTGCCCCTACCTGGAAGGCAACAACGAGCTCAAAGAAATAATCATGGCTAACATAAGATTTTATAAATGAAAAAAAAAACATGCATACTCGTACGAAAACCATAAATGTCTACATATAAATCATAGTATGTTGGCAAAAAAGAGAACAAGAAAAGAGTGCAGACACAAATAAATAATGGAATGTAATATGTAGGTCGTAAGCATGAAATCAAAAGTATAATAAAAACGTGCATAAGCATGTTCACAAATTGTTTATTGTATGTAATCATAACAATGTAATTTCATAGTAATGTCACTAATTTAATATATTGGGTTGCACTATTTCAATATCCTTTCATCATGGGTTGTCACTCTGCTCCAAAGGTCCTATAAATTATCGATAAATGTTGGGTTCCCCCAACATAATAGTTATCGATAGCTCCCTCATACCCAAAGTTCTCTAATGTTTTGTCACCGTCTCATCTTAACGGTTCCCTGAGTTTTGTCCCCATATAAATATCAGGAGTCGGGAATACTATATCCCTATATAATGTAAGTGCAAGCACTCATGTAATAGTCTATTAATAATATTCCTTTTGACATTTAAATCATCAGTCCTGCATCAAGCATTTATTAGACAATACATGTATCGCAGGCATAGGCATGAAGCATAACAAATAAAATCTACATAAAATTCATATCATACGCATAGTCATATATAGCATGACCTGATCATAGTATTACATGTATCGTAAAAAAAGTAAAAGTGCATGCATAATTTCAATTATAAGTCTCCATTTACAATATGCAGGAAGTTTTAAATGCATGAGTGTCAAAATAGAAATCATATGACAACCTATAAAAAAATTCTTAAATTAGCACAAGATTACTTCACTTGATTTGACGGTGCAGCCCTAAGACGAGTGTCCGCACGCTCGTCTCGAGTTCGCCGCCTCGTAAAGACAACCTATGGCTCTTAGACAATATAGAGTTTCATTAATTTTGGTTCAAAACATAAATTAACCCAGAAAAATACTTTATTTGCCAAAACATAACTCAAAAGGGCTTTTTGGCATAATCGGTTCGTCCGAAACTGTCTAATTCCATTTTATCACCTCCAACCACACATCCCCTACGTTGATTTTATGCTAGAATCCTTGTGGAAGCTTGCAAAGGATTTTCAACACTTCTAACACACAATCAGTGCCTTCAACGGCTAACAAAACAATATTTGCACGAAAAACGAGGCAAAGTCAAAACGAAAGGGTGATAAAGGAAATGAAAGCAACGAAAGAGGGATTTGTACCCATGGATTTCACCCCAAGCTTCGAATCAAGGCCTGCGGCCTTCCATGATGTCGCTCGCCTCTCTGCTAGCTCGTATGCCCTATTCGACCGAAAGAATGGAATAAAAAGTGTGAAACTCGGTGGAGAACAGTAACAGAGTGATTAGGGAAAATGATTAAGAAATAATTAAGGTTTTATTTAATTTAATAAAACTTATAAATTCAATGTTTTATATTCTCAAACCATTCATAATTTAGACGTAGTGTTTTATATCAAATTGTTCGATTTCATGTTTAGAATTTTATAAATTGGCTTGGAGCACATTTTGAAGGGTGCGAAATTTGAGGTACTTTTAGAATTTTTCGAACTTACTTGATTTCTCGAAATTTGGGCTTTACAGCACTAGCCCTTTTGATATTTTCTTGAACTAATATAAGCATACACAAGAACATTTACTTTGGCAGACCTTCAAACTACATCTCATATGGATGCTTGCTCCATTAAAAGTTAACACAATATCATAGTGAATACGGCCTGAATCCTACTATATTTCAATAGTTGATGGGCAACCTGAACTATTTGACATTTCAGCTATGATAATTCCTTCATTGTTGATTACGTCAATTATGCAAACTCCCCATCATGTATATTTAGTTATCATTGATCAAATCATTTGATACATTAGTGAGATGCACAGTCGTGGTTTGTTCTTTAAACTTAATTCTTCTCTTCAACTTTTCTCTTTTAACCAATCAAACTTTTATTAACTAGTCAAAAAGAAAAGCAGAAATAGGAGATCTAACAAAAATGCTGGAATAAGAAATATAAGAAGATAAGATACAACCATTTAGATCGCCTAGCTTGAAGTATAATGAATATTGGAGAGTGGCGATAAATCTTTTGATGATCCCTAAACCATCTAGTATAAAGAGTATGAAGTATGTTATTTGTCAAAGCATCAACATTCCGAATACTTTAATCAGAATCAAAATCCTATTGTAGTAAATGGCATCCATTCTATTTATAAATTGGATAAGTTGTAGCAATTCAAGAATTTACAGAGTATTCTCAGTGGTATTATCAGCAACAGAAAAGATTAACGCTGATGCCCAAGTAGGAGGCAGAAGATCAGTCAATGATCTTATTTCAAAATTTTGAGATAGATCTGATTTTATGAGGGGAGGTCTTCCAACAACTAGAAAGATCAATGTGAGCAACAGATGAAAGGATATGTGATCAAAATTTTGGAAGCCTTAGCTCGGGATGTGCCTTGAAACATTCAAAAATTTATGCCAAAAAATACGACAATACCGGTATGAAAAAATATTTTCAATTTTCACATTTTTGTCGAGGTCCCAATTGTTGAGCTCCAGTCCACACCTCTTAAGAAACATGATTGTAACATCCATTTCCACGAAGGCTCAAGCCACAAAAGGCTTATTGAAATGAGTCATTACAACATCCATAAGTAAGGGTTTTCCAAAAATAAAAGCTAAAGAGAATCAGATGAATTGGTCAAAATAGTGCAAGCAATGTCCTAGAAATGAGATCTAAACAAGAGTGATAGGAGACTCCACCGAACTATCAAAATGAGGGAACAATATTAACATGCTCGTTGAAAAATCACTAATATAGTATGACGGTCGAGAGAAGAGTCTGATATAAGTTGCTTCTAAGGATAGTTTTATGATGATATGACTAGAATCAATAAATGTAGTAGAATAGTCACCGCTGAAAATATAATTAATAGAAAATTTACCTCTGTGCTTGACCTTCTCATAAAAATTTTGTGAATAAGTGAAAGAGAGTGAAAGCAAGAAGCCTAACAAGCACGGCCATTTCTTCATCAGAACATAAAAGAGAAAGCTTCCCTTGAAAAGAAAAGGTTGTTTTTATTGGTGGTTTGTTAAATTTAATGAAAGAAAATATAAGGATTATTTTGTGAAGAGGGGATGCTATCCATTACATTTAAACTATGAATCATATTCGCAAAAGAGCATGATAGTTGAGAAGGAGGCTCGACCACCGAAGAAGATAAATGGAAGTAGGTTGAAAGATATTAGGGATCACAAAAGGAGGTGATGACGAACACACAAGAGGTCAAGCAAGGCCTTTTGAGAAGTCAAAGGAGAAAGTGGGATACCAAATAGCTTTAAGTGAACAGGGAATGCATAAGGAACCCTAAAAACGGACAATGGAAGTAATCGAGCACAACCACGAACATGAGAGAAGTGCAAAATTCTAAAGGAGGCAGAAGAGAAGAAATGGGCAGAGCGAGCGACGAGAGTTGCACTATGAATCAGACAGCACGTTGACACCATGGGATTCTGTCGACATCAAGACAGCCACAAAAAGGCCATATAAAATGATCATGTGAACAAGTGATCGAGCTTACACAAAGTCATACATGTGGTGAAGAACGCTTAGAGAAGTCACGCCAAGGCAAAAACATGTGGCAATGATTGTATGCATAAGAAGAACATGTCACTTGCACTGGAGGCAAAAAAACAAGTCAAAAACGTGAAGATTGCAGAAACTATCAACAACAACAACAACAACAATAACAAAGCCTTAATCCCACTAAGTGGGGTCGGCTACATGAATCCTTTTTCTCCATTGCGTCCTATTTAGTGTCAAATTTTTGTTTAATTCTAATAAATTAAGATCATTTTTTATGCAATAAGCCCAAGTTTTCCTAGGTCAACCTCAGCCTTTCTTAACATAAGTTGTATTTAAAACATCTACTCTCCTAATCGGATCATCGAGTGGTCGACGTTTAATGTGACCAAACCATCTAAGGCGACTCTCTCTAATTTTATCCGTCAACGGTGCAACACCAACCTTATTACGGATATATTCATTTCGCATTTTGTCTCTAAGTGTAAAGCCACTCATCCACCTAATCATTCTCATCTCGGCAACACTTAACTTAACATTATGCTTCTCTTTTAAAGGCCAACATTCAACACCATAAAGCATTGAAGGTCTCACCACCATCTTATAAAATTTTCCTTTCAATCTAAGCGGTACTTTTCTATCACACAATAGGCCGGACGCATTCCTCCACTTCAACCAACCAACCTGAATTCTACTATTAACATCCCCATCTATATCACCATCGCTTTGAACAATGGACCGGAGATATCTAAATCGTTCACACCTTTTAATAATTTGATCACCCAAAGTTACACTTCGTCACTAAACCTACTATTACTAAAATTACATTCCATGTATTCAGTTTTAGTTCTACTCAAACGAAGACCTTTAGACTCCAATGTACACCTCCATAATTCAAGTTTTTCCTGGACTTTTTCTCTTGTCTTATCCACAAGGAGGATATCATCAGCAAAAAGCATACACCAAGTTACATCCACTTGTAAATGCCCAGTAAGACCATCCATAAATAAAGCAAAAAAATATGGGCTTAAAGCCGATCCTTGATGTAAACCAACAGAAATAGTAAAATATTTGGTCAATCCTCCATCAGTTCGAACACATGTAACAGCTCTAGCATACATATCTTTAATGACTTGAATATAAGTCATATCAACACATTTCTTCTCAAGGATTCTCCAAAGAACATCTCTAGGTACATTATCGTAAGCTTTTTCTAAATCAATAAAAATCAAATGTAGATCCTCCTTATTAACTCTGTACTTCTCCATCAAACCTCTCAATAAATGTATAGCTTCCATGGTAGACCTGCCCGGCATAAATCCAAATTGATTATGAGAAACCTTCGTAATACGTCTTAACCTATGTTCAATTACCCTATCCCGTAATTATAAAGTATGACACATCAATTTAATGCCTCTATAATTTGCACACTATTGTACATCTCTTTTATTCTGAAAAATGGGGACCAAAATGTTCTTTCTCCACTCCTCAGGCATCTTTTTAGTTTTTAAAATAATATTAAAAAGTTTAGTAGGCCAGGAAACCCCCAAATCACCTAAACATTTCCACACTTCAATTGGGATATCATCAGGTCATACAGACTTTCCCCCCTTAGTTTTCTTTAAAGCCTCATCAACTTCTTTTTTACTAATGCGACGACAAAAATAAAAAGTTTTATTATTATTAATGATATTAAGATCACTAAGGTCGATCGTACTTTCAGCATCTTCATTAAAAAGTTTATCAAAATAACTCACCCACCTACGATATTAAGATTGCAGAAACTATCGCACGAACAATTTTGAATGGGTTTGCAAAGATGATCACGTGGACGATCACAAAGACAAATGAGATGAGAAATTTGCTCTAATGGTTAAAATGATTATATTGTCAATGGTTATCCTATTGATGTATCACAAGGCTGCTACACCAAATGAGCATTAAAATTTGCCTTTCTCCATGTTTATCACAATAAAGAGAGTTACATGGTGTTTCATCTAGGATTTCTTCAACTTCGTCTAATTTACACAAACTAAAGCACTCTTTATATGTATTAAAACATTATTCCACAGAAAGATTTGATGAATTCTCGTCAGCCTTGCTTTTTTTATCCTGTCAACAAGCTAAGATAAACCAGCTTTCTTTTTTTTAAGACATTGACTGGAATTGCTTTTCTCCTAGGTTATGTTGAAATATTATTACTATAAAGTCAGATTTCCAACAGATCATTGGTTTGCAAAAACATCTTCAGGCCACATTTCATGTGAAGAATCATAGTGCTCTTACTTCTTAGGTTTGAAAGCTAACACTTATCCATTTGATATTACGCAAACTCCCTATCATTTAAATTTAGCTATCTTCATTAAAAAATTCAATACATCGGTGGGATGCTTAGTAGCGGTCTGATATTCCAACTAGTTCTTCTCTTCATCTTGTGGCTTATTGCGGATGATGATTTAAGTCGAGTATCTTGACACTTGACAAATCGATCACAAGTTTGTCTATGTTTCAAGGTGACTCATTAATTTCCCATCAGAGTAAAAAAGCAACCTCGCATATTCAAATCATCAAACTAGACTGAATATCATGCAATGTTTGCCGCATACTCTGGGATTATCTGCCTTTGTTTACTTCTATTTGAGCTTAGCATGTCCCAATACAATATCACTCTCCATGTGAACAATTATAGTGTCATTCCAATTGTCGTTAATTATGTTTACTACAAAGCATACTGACATATTGAAGTAGACAATCATTTAATTTAGGAAGCTTTCAGAACTCGTATTATTTTTCTTCCTCATATCTCTATGAAACTTCAAATTGTCAACATATTCATGAGGATCATAACATAACAACATCAATTTCTTGAGAACAAATTAATGCTTTTTGAATCAGTATTATCAACTTGTGGAAGATAACAATCGAATATATGTGAATATTATTATTGTGTCAATTAAGGCAATAGAATTTGTGTTATTAACTAGTATAGTTGTAATAATTTAGAATACAACTTTATGTTCCTCATTAAGCTACATATGATTGTTGTAATAACTATAATTTAGCAATGTTTCATATCAATTATTTTGATAATAATAATAACACTTTATATGAAGGTATGGGGTCCAGTTAACAAATTGACAATAGTAATACACACCAATATAAATTTGGTCATCTCAACTTGTATTGTTCTTGTATTATTCATCTCTTAAGATTGCTTTATTATTCGTTCCAGGGAGGTCATTATAACCATTTCTATACTACAAATAATGGATTCATGAACAACTCTGGCTATAATGATAAATTTTGTTTTGACCTAGTACTACTACCTAAGGAAGCCCTAGGATTCCTATAAAAAGCAAACATAGTAATTATAAAACAAATCCATTAGAAAGTCAGTCGAAAGTTAGTACAATTTAAACCAAAAATTCACAATGAAAATAATAGAACATGATAGAGGATAAAACAGATACCATTGCTTTATCGTATTGCATAGCCAACAACGCAGCTATGAAAAAGGTCTGCAAGGAAAAGGTCATTAAAAACTAAATCAGATTCATATTTATGACAGGATAATGCAAACTATTAAAGTCTTGGTGTTATGAATAGCTGGAAGTTCATTGAGACAGATCTTCAATAAAAAACAATTATCAAGATACTTACATAAATTTCAGCATAAAGATTGCCTCTTGACTGATTTGTATGGCATTTAAGTTAAACAGTGCAATTAAGCTAGTTGAAACTTCAAATAAGTGCCAAGTAGTAAAACGAAAAAATAAGTGTCATCCAAAAATATTCGTTTTGGGGGCATCATTAATTGCATTTTGGTTTCCAAAGCCCTTTTACTAATGCAGGACAAATTTCCACCATTTTAAAGTCCCGCCCAAAATGGTGGAAATTTAAAATAGAGAAAATCTAACAAAAGAAAAAATGATAAGGCTGATGGAATAACCAAATCTGCATAAATTTAGTGAGGATTAAATTAAAAATCTAGTAAATTTTGAAACGAAAATGGATATTTAAGAAGACTACAAACTAATTTGGTCATTTAATACATTTCCTATGATTAGGCAGCCATTTGTCCAAAATAAATCCAACTGTCAAGCTTCCTATTCCTTAATGTATCGTTTGAAGAAACTTAGACGCTCCAACATTTAAGAGGAACTCAAAATAAAAAGCTAAAACTATAATGAAATATATGCATGTAAACTAGATCTAAACAACAATTGCACAAAAATGAATAACCTTGTCTCCAATCTCAGAAACGAATATCAGTGTAAATGCAGCAGTGAACCCTGACTTGGCAAGCCCAGCTACAACTGCAGGAGCGCATCCCTTCGTGAATGTAATAGCTGAGAACACTGCTAAGCATACCAGCAAAACACCAGCAATAGACAATGGATATTGAATTCTCGATAGATGACTTGTCCTGCATCACGAAAAGGGCAAAGCATAGCATGCAATGTATATCATTAAGGCATCTATGAAAATTCAGAAAACTTTACTAGAATTATAAACATGTATTTTGAAAGATTAATAGCTTCATTAGCCAATGCAGCCCATCAAAAAAAAAAAATGATGCAGAATACAGAAATAAGTTAAAACATCATCAAAAAATAAGGAAACATGGAAAAGTCCAACTCGTCTCGATAATAGCTATGGAAAATATTGTTCACACAAATAAAATAAAAGTTAGGTGTCATATGCTTGGGCTTGGACTCTTAGATTATGAAAGTGGATCATGTAAATAAGAATAACAAATTGATGATTTTTTTGGAATAGCTGGTATTTTGAAATTTACAATGATATGCTATGGTACTAGCACATTTTAATTATTTGATTTGTTGAAATCTTTAAATAATAACCACATAAATGATATTGCAATCCTTTTTTTGTTAAATCTTGATATTGCTGAGATCAAAAGCCATATGGACATTGAGTTATATACGAGGTGTTTGACCTGCTAACATCCACCAAGTAATTTTATGAGTTGTCACACCCCAACTGGCCCCCTTTTAAGAATCAGCGAGGGTGCAAAAGAGGCGGACAATTCGATCAAACTACTTCCTCACCAACACTCATCCTGACTTGTAGAATCAAAACCCAGTAGGTGATGAACTAGTCTAACTAAATTGCCGCGAACATACTTGATACCTTACATTTCATAATTCATTCATATTCATACTTGAAAACTTGAGAAATCATATCATATAAAAAGATATAAATTATACATAGCTGCTAAATCCAATAAAAATAAAATACATACCCAAAAGACCATATAAGCTAGCAAAACTACAAGTGCATAAGTTGTACAAGTCACACCTAACTATTCGGCCAAATGCTCTTTGCCCTTTGCTGAAAGTGAACAACGTAGAGTGAGCAACAGCGAGCTCAGCAAAATAATTAAGAATAAAATAAGATTTTATACACACAAAAAAATTGACATGCTCATATGAAACTGTACGTGTCACAACATGCTAGAATCGTGTAATCACATATAAAAAATTATGACTATTGTATAAAATATATATAGTCATAAGCATATTCATAGTAATGTAATCATAGCAAAGTCATCATAGCAGTGTCATCATATCAATATCATCATAGTATAGTAATGTCACCTATAAATGTATAAGTCTCAACTATTTTCATATCCTTTCATATTATGGGTCATCGGGTCGTCACCGTGCTATAAAGGTCATATAAACTATCGATAAAGGTTGGGCCCTCCAACATAACAGTTATCACTAGCCCGTTGATACAAATGGTTTCCTACGTTGTCACCGTCTGATAGCAATGGTTTTTATAGTTTCATCATCACCTGAACACCAAAAATCGGGAATACCACATCTCTACATGGCATACTTACAAGCACCATGCAATAGTCTACTTATAACATTCTTTGTGATATTTATTAAAATATAAGATCTAAAGTAAATATTCATAGACATTTCATATATTGCATATATGAATCATAGCAAATAAATACCTGCGGCCAATTAAGGGTCTGTTTGGGGAAGCTATTTGAAGAAGTTGTTGTGAAGCTACTAACGAACAAGCTGATATTTAAAAAACTGTGGTAGTTATTACAGATTTTTTTGAAAAAGTCAGATCACAGCTTCTAGTAGCCACCACAAGTAGACAGGTCTGGTAGAAAATGCAGCTTTCATTTACAGCTTTTTGAGAAAGTAGGTAAAATGCAATTTTACTAAACAATAAAAACTGCAGTGCGGTACCACACCGCTACTGCACTGCCGCCCCAAACACACCCTAATATCATAAGCTAATCATATATATTGTAGTATAAACATAACATAACAACATCACATGTATCGTAAGAAAATAAGATCTTGCATTCATACATTCAATGCAAGTATTCATCCACAATATACAAGAAACTTTAGATGCATCTGTGTCAAACATAGAATCATATGAATATCTATAGAAGACTATTTCTCTTAAGTTGGAACAAGATTATTTCACCTGACTTAGGGTCTGTTTAGAGCAGTTGCAGCTTATCCAGATAAGCAGTTTATCCTAATAATTTGCTGATCACCAGCTTTCCTGATAAATTGTCTAGCTGTTTGGTTTGTGCGTTTGGAAAACAGTTGATTCTGAATAAATGGTCATTCTGCACCTAATCTAGATAAGTTGTTTAACTGTTTGGTTTGTGCGTTTGGAAAATAGCTGATTTGCAGTTATTTTGAATAAATGGTCATTCTGGCACTACGCAGTGTTGTTGTTTGCACCAAAATTGTAACGACAATACATTTGACAGTTGAGAATAAAAAAAATCATTCATAACAGTACAAAACTATTATATACACCTAACTTTAATATGAGTATCAAGATTCCAAATAAAAAGAGAAAACATATTGAAATTTCAATTAGTAAAAGAATGATAGTATTCATTTTAAATTACAAAAGAAGCATGTCATGCGCCATCGAACGCCGAGCAACATTGCCTGGTTGGGAAACCATCGAATCACAAGTGAAGTTCTCCGGTTGGGATACTGTCGAACCCCGAGGAACGTTATCCGTTTGGGATACCATAGAATCGGACGGACTGTCTACCCACCTGAAAAACTTACAATCGTCTGGTTCGCCTGTCCACCGTGGGTACCTATGGAACTGCGACCCGTAGCTATATGGCTTGAATTGTTATATTAAATCTATTAGAATGCACTCTTTCATAGTAAAAGCATATTCGAGAAAATTATTTGAATATAGTTCAAAATAGGACTGAACCATAATCAGTCTATGATCAACTCCAGTTGATCCCTACTCGAACTCTATTCTAATAGGGTATGAATATTGTTCAAACATGGTCCAAATTTTACTAAAATATGGTGTTTGAACGTATATAATTTTCTGTGGACTTTCAAATAAGTAATTTGTGGTGAGAACTGGGGATACTTTGGTCCAAAATAAACTTTCAGGCACATTTCCCCAAGAATGCAAATAACTGTCAAATTTCTCCAATTTCTAATATTATGAGGTAAATAAAGTCAAAATTTTCAACTATAATTGAAAAAACAATGAAACAAACAGCCCTTTGCAAGATGAGCTTTCTAAAAGCATGCAATAAACAAACAACTATAAAAAACCAATAACACAGATACAGCACGCACAATTTAGGAGAAGCTGGAGAATTAGAACCGCTGGTGAGATTCCTTGGGCTGTCCTCGCGACTCCCATCTTCGTAACTCCCAGCTCCAATATCTACGTTAGATGAGCGCACTTTGACGATGCTGCTATAACATTTTACCCTCGATATGCATCTGTACGTTACAACAAATAAATAAAATTCAATAAACTGAATACTAAAAACAAGTTATGTGTTTAAAAACAACAGTTCTAAACTATGTAGGAAGAAGAAAGCGACCTGCACTTCCCCCTTCCTGCAGAACATTGACGCCAGCTCCTTTCTAAACCAAAAGGGTTCGACCACTGCAAATTCCAATCATCCCTGCGCTTGAAGGACCTCGAGGATCTCTCTGCATAAGTGAAGGGAAGAATCAATGAAGGGGGGGAGGGGGGGGGGGGGGGGGGGCGTCTAGGGAAAGGTGTGAGAGCTACCTTGGGAGGAAGAGGATGTGACCAGGACTGAAATGGAAAATAGTGAGGAGCAGCAGCCGGTAGCGGCCGCCATGCATGAGAAGAGACCCCGAAGTGCAGCTCGCCGGAGAAGGGTTGGATTGAAATCTCGCTGGCTTGCAGATATAATATTAAAATATATGGGGATTCTTATTGTATCATGATTTCAATTAGAGCTTGATAGACATCCTGATTTTTTGGAAAAAAATTGTGTACGTAAACAGTACGCGAGTAATTGACGTGCGAAATGAGATCTGTGAAGTTATAATCGGATTCTAATGGCATACGTATAGCTCAGCTTATGCTATCTGTGACTCCTATTTCTGAAAGGTTAAATATGAGCGTGCGGGTTCTGAGTGAGTTACGTGGAGAATACAAATAGATTCATGACTTGCTATGTCATCCGATTATAACTTCGATTGTAACTTTATTGTAACTTCCAGTATATCCTATTGCGTGCTCCTATTTCATCTACTTGTAGGTTCTAAAATTCATGATATGAGTCACATGAGTTCTGAGTGAGTTACATGGAGGATACTGAAAGGGGTTACATGTCTCGCTCATAGCTTCGATTATAACCCGATTGTAACCTCCGTGTACCCCATTCCACACGCAGCTCCTGCGTACGGTTTACGTACACAATTTTTTTCCCTCATTTTGGGCATATAGCAGATTTTTAATAGAGTCTTGATGTAAAATTATATTAGAATTTCTAATACAATAATTTCTCTTCTTCAAAAATTAATTCTATTTTATGTGCCCGAGTTATTTTTATTTGGAAAAATATGTAAGCAAATATACCCAAAAAAATTCCGTTGGGATAAATATTATCTATATCTCTCTGTCTCTTAGTTGTAATTATTTAATTGATATTCATGAAAACTTTGGGGCCGTTACATACATATCGCCTGGAATTTGCTATTTACAAATTTCTCATCTTTCTTCTATTCAATTTTCAAATTCTCACTCAAACATCAAAATTCACGTTAAAACCCAATCATATTCTTCTTTTTTATCAAATTCTCAATAGTTTAATGGTGGCACCTATAAATAGATCGATTCGTTAGTTTAAATAAATCACATGAATGATTAATATCTAAATATCAATGTTTTGAATCGCCTGCATGTAATTATCCAAAAAAAAAATTTATGTACATTTACATTCGTATCACATAATTATTATAAATTTGTATACCATATATATATAATTTTATATTAACACATATAACGCTGAAGTTATTAACAATACGTCAAAATTATTACCATAACCAACTTTTTTAGTGAAACACATTTTTCCTTCATAGATTAATGACACCAAGGTTATCTAAGTATAACTATGAAACTTTAGGTGTTAGATATGTAAATTTATAAGAATTGTGTGACATGTGTGTAAAGTTTCCAAAAATCAATTTGAACTTATTTTTATGAAAACTATAATTTGAACTAAATTTGATGAACCAGAATTTATAGTTAACTTCAAACCACTAGTTTGAGTTCAAATCCACCAAATCACAGTTCTTTTGAATTAGATTTAGCCTAATTTGAATCAATAGTGCCATACTATCAAAATGGAAAGTATTCATGATTGATTATAAATAATTAGTCTTAGTACTCAAGAAATACATTATACACATTACATGAGAATTCTAAATCGATTATGAGAAATTAAAAGGAGAAGTCATGTTTATAGCAAATACAATTATAACATTTTTTAAGATTATGAGCAATAAATTATACAGTGTGATTCAAATCTTAGACCTCGAAGATAAAATCATCTTCTTTAACTATGTGTTGCTTGTCCTTGAAAAAAATTAAAATAAAAATTTAGATAAAATCATCTTCTTCCTTTTCTCGGGTTCGCCAGCTTTATTGACTAAACCAGTTAGGATAAGTGGTCACCTTTGTTGGGTAAGTCTAGTGCAACACCAGTGTAGCATTGAAAATGAAATGTTAGAAATGTCGTACTACGGTCGACTAGCTTTATTATTTATGTTGAATTACTGATCCCGATTCTCTTTACTTCTTGATGAAAACTGATAAAATTTATGTTTTTGGTAATCCAATTAAACTTATATTATTGATATAAAATATTCAACTTTACAACAGCGCCAAAATTTTGATTCTGATGTAAATAAGAATACGATGGTGATATTTTAATTTAGGCATTCTACGCAAGTATATTATCAAGTAATATAGGACTTTCTGATTAAGCCCCGAAATATCGATCCCATGGGAAAAATTATTGAGAATTTAAAAGATAAAAAGTTTTTTAGATCAGAAATTCTATTTAGAAAAGACAATTACTTAAACAATTTCAGATAAAATAAAACTTTAAAATATGATTCTTTTTTGGTATTTTCTTAACTTATAAAATAAAGTGAACAATTATCAAACTATAGCAACTTTTTTATAAGATTTAAAGAAGTATAAATGAAAATATCTTTTTCCTTATAAGTAAAAGAAATTTGTTGTAGAAGTAATCAAAATGTGTTATGTCAAATAAGAGCAATTTTATTTTTTGCCCTTACTAGAGAAGCTATAAATAACATTAGCTAGTTTCAAGCTTGATTAGTTCTAAAGACAGGTTACATAGGGAAGATACTAGCTCTCACTCTAGAGTTCCCTCCTTTCCCTCCACCTGGGGGCTAACTCTCGCATCAAAACCTAAAATAATAAACGAAATTAGGGGTTTTAGTCTGCCACCCTAAAGTCTCTAATTTTACACACAATGAAAGTATATTTTCTTATTTATTTGCACAAAATTATATGAATTATTTTCTTATCCATACAATCCCATGTGATTCCTACCTGTTGTTAATTGAGACAATACCTACTAGGATCTTACATGTTTTCACAACAAATGTTAACATCATGATTGGCTAAATCAAGAAGTAAATGAAGTGCAAAGATTGAATCACAATTTCTTCTAATATTAAAAATTCATACTTCTACAATTTTCATCCAAAACTTAATTACTTTTCATTTTAAGGAAAAAGATAAAGAAGACTACTCAGGATCCATGGATAAAACATAACCACAAATAGTTTTAAAAGTAGAAACCTTGTAGAAAACGTAAGAAGACTCAATTAAAACCAAATGAAATACAAAGATAAATACTTATATGAAGTTCCTCTCCACCAAGCACTTGAAGTTCCTTTGAATCTCTTCCTTTTTCTTACAAGCCTCCCTTGGACTAGTCATCCAACCCAAGAGGGTTTAAATCTCTCTACACAGTAGATTTTTACTTATGAATCCCTACTCACCCTCTCTTTCACTAAGAAGGAGAAAAGTGTGAAGAAACCCTAAGAAAGAATCCTACAACTCCTTACTTAAACTACTCTCTACAAACTCTAATTTTCCTCTCTCTAAAACAGCTCCGCACCCACACACACTTCTCTTCATGTCTCTCTTTTATATTTTTTTCAAAAGATGTCTTGGTGTCTCTTCAAAATGTGTCCATATTCAATGATTCTACCCAAGAGATGCATCTTTTCAGTGAAATTTGAATCTCTTTTGGCGCCCTTGATTAGTTACTCACGTTTTTACCAAAAGATGCCTCAAACACCTCTTCAAAATTTATCAAAAACTATTTAAAATTGCAAAGTAACAGTCCGACGTTTAAGCGCAGAGTCTCTGGTGCTTAGGCATAGCCTTCTTTATGTGCTGACGCTTAGGCGCCAGATCTGGGCACTTAGGCACCCTTGTTCATTTTAACACCTTCTTCATTTTTACTCTAAATTTGATGCTTTTTCACTCTTTTTGACATATTTGGTTCATTTAGGTGTACTTGAAAGAAAAACACACAAATACATTCCATTAAAGCAATATCATCAAAAATATGTATAAAAATGTGCATAAAACATTAGATATTTTAGGTATATCAAATTCCCCCAAACTTGAAATGTTACTTGTCCTCAAGTGACAATATAATCTTTCAAAGCCAACATAAGCAAATTATGTGAATGAGTTTTTTTAAGAGATTCTAAAATTTTGTTCTAGAAAGGTGGTATTCCAATTTAGAAAAACACTTTAGTGAATGAGACCAATTTAAAGTTTAGAAATTTTCTCAAGTGAAATAGTATGAAAAGATGAGCTCATGTCTAATTCAGAAATACTTGTAATTTTCCAAATACAGAGTTCAGGCATTCTATCTTCTATAATTAAAAATTTTCATTATAAATAATTATACTCACTATATTATATCCTTAAGTTTAGGAGTTTCTCAAATCTTATGCATTTAAAAAGATCAGATGTGGAACCAATTTTTGATTAGACACTAATCCTCAAGCTTTTCCTCCAATAATATACTTTACTTTTTTTTTCTTTTCTTTTTTTTCTTTTTCTTTCCTTTTTTTTTTCTTTGTTGATAATGATTACTATATCTGGATAGGCCTTTAATGATTTTGAATCCCACTCTTCCAAAGGTCTGATATATCATTTACTTAAAAGTATAATAATAGTTCTGAAAACTACTTTTAATAAAAGAAATTTAAGTATTAAAAATAAAAATACAACATCTCTTACTAAAGATAATACATCATATTTATCATCTTTTTGTTAAGAAAAAATTTAACTCGAAATTTTTCTTCATCACTATAAAGTTTTAACCAAATTTTTTTCCACATTTCTATATTCAAAATTTTATTACCCTAATACAACTTCACACATATAATCATTTTTCAAATCAAAAATCAAATTTATTTGTAGCATATTGGAGAACAAATAAGCTTTAAGTTTTGAAAATTGATTTTCCCACCCCCCAAACTTAGATTTTTATAAAAATTAAACATTTTAGCATTATATATAAAAAGACATGAATGAAAAATTAACACTTATACTAACAGGAATTTTCATATCCTAATTACGCAGTAACAAAAATTTAAAAGGAATAAAAATGATCACAATTTATTTTAATTTTAATATTTAAAAGATTAAAAAGACTTTTATGTAGTGGACGCTAAAGTAAATCAAATCACACAAACTAACATAATATCGCAACCACAATAGAAAATTAATGGTAGTAAATTGAAATTTAAATATTAAATTTTAAATGAAGGTTAACTCTATTTAAACTTCCTAAAGCAACAGGAATGAGTTCAACAAAAACCAACAAAACACATTTAAAATAAAAGAGTTCAAATACATACTACCACATAATCATCACATCGATACACATTGCAACAAATAATAACAACAATGTTCACTACCACCACAAATAACAACATATAAAGTAGTCCCAACATTAATACAAATAACATAAGAGTTCAAATAAAACAAACATAACTCAATCCTTACTCATCCTCATCTCCATCATCATCTTCATCATCATCATCATGTCGGTGAATTTTTTAGGTTTTGAATTTAATTTAAATATATAAATAGTTTTAGAAAGAAGTATTTGATTTTTTAAAATAATTTTAAGTTTTAAAATTTTAAGATCTGAAATCAAACCGATCTCACATCCTAGATAGTTTATATAAATGAGCATCACATCACAAACCGTATATCTATCTCGAAGAATAGACACACTACTTGATGATGGGGCTCAATTAAATAAACTAGAAGATTTGTGACATCAGTTTGGTCTGCGAACCAATTTTATAAGCCGACAAGTTCCTGCTTAATGTAAATGAATTAAGCAGGGTTTATATTACCTGGGTTCTTAAAGTTCCCTATAAGAGCAAGCCCCTATAGTTAATTATATCTTAAATGACAGGAATCATTTAAGAAAACTCTTGATAATGATTAGTAGTTTTGCTCTCAAGAATTTCAAAGTTTAAGGTTTCAAAGGATTGAATTTTGGAATTTCAAAAGGGATTAGCTCAAATTTGGAACAGTTTATTTCAGGAATCCAAAGGAAAAGAAGTAGGGGATGTCACAGACCCAAAATGAACTTTGGTGACTTCCCGACTATCCTATTATTTGGCTTCAATTTGAGAGAATTATTTAATATTTCAATCCTGTCAATTTTAGTTAATTAGGACTTATATTTGTATGACATAATCACACAACTAACCTCGAAGATGTGAGGGTTTATGTCCTACCGAACGACTACCTCGGAGTCCTAAGACCGGTTAGGGCTTAATTTGCATAACACAATTATGCAAAATGCTTAACGAAAAGTTGAGGATTTATGTTGCACTAAGCAGACTACCTCGAAATCCTACGACTTTTTTATTTAATTCTATGAAAGGTTTTGCTGAAGTAGACTCAGGTTTTGCTGATGAAGATGGTCGTGCTGCCCACTATGCTCCAAGCTCCGTGTTGTTGCAGAAGGTTTAGTTTTAGAAAGTGGCAATCAAAAGATTAGATAAGTGTTTTAGTTTATAGAGTTGAAATTGAGATGGTTTAATGTTTTAATTTAAACAAATCTTAAAGTTGGTTAAATAGAACCGATTAAGATCTCACGGTTCCGTCATCCAGGCACCACTATTTTCATCTGATTCACTTAGTCCAAATGAATTCACTAAACTCAACTGAATGAGTTCCACACTTTCATTTAGATCGTGGGAAATCTTGTTAGCAACACGTGGGTTGCATCATCCGAGAGATTCTCGATCATCCAACGAGACATTTTAATTTAGTTGCAATTGTAGTTTTGTTGTTCTGTTTGTGATTAAATTTTGAGTTTTTTTATCTTCTAAATGTTGTGGCGGTGAATTTTATCTTATGTTGATTTTAATTTAGTTTTGGGTTTCTGTTTTGTGGTTATCTTAAAAGTTTCAGTTTTCGTGCAGGGTGACATTGTTGTTTAACATGCAAGAGAAGTAATGTACAGTACAGGTAAATAAATCACAATAATATAAAAGCGTACCTGGTGGATCTTCTCGTCATTCTCGGCTGCACTTAAAACACATGTCAGAGCATTTAAATATTTGCAACAAGTACCTAGGTAAAGCTAAGGGAAGGTTTTGGTTGTTTACCAAATCCTATTCATGTTGCTAGTCAATTCCTATGACGTCTAGGTTCTTGTGTTTTATTGAGGATGATTTTCTTCACCAAAGAACACTTAAGTTTCAATTGTTCTTCTAAAACATCCTATCATATTGAGAAAGTGCTTAGGACGAGTCCTAAACATCTTTTCAATGTTTCTGGAAATATTTCGAGCCCAAATGAATTTCGTTGTACAGGTGATTTGGTCATCCAAGAATTTAGTTAAGTTTTATTTCTTGCTCAGTGAACTTGGACATTTGATTGACCGATGAATTAAGTAACATTTCACTTGACACTCTATTTGAGAGTTATAAAGGTGAAAGCTTTCAGGGGCAGATTAATTAAAGGATTTAGCCATTCTTAATGGGAATTTGAGTTAGAGATTCAAAGTGGTTTTGATTTAATTATAAAGTTTCATTTGTTCTTTTTAAGTGTTTTAAACCATTTTAAGTTGGAATAGTATTCAGATTATTGTAATTCAATTAAACTTTATATTTTAAATGATCTTATTGTTTTAAATTAATTTTAATGTATTAAATTGCTTTAATTTATAATTTATGATGTTTTAATCATGAATTGTTCTAGCTTAATATTTGATGTTTCAAATTATTTAAGTTGAAAGAGGTGTTTAGATTATTTAATTTCATTAAATTTTAATGATTTAAATTTGGTTTAAATTAATCATTGTACTTTAGGTTAATTTTAATTGGTTTGGTTTTCACATTTTTAATTATGAATTGTTTTAGATTAATTATTTTTTTTTTATGTTTCAAATTTATCTTATGTTTGTTTCCAAGTGATTTCAAATTGGTTTTAATGTTTTAAACTTATTTTATTTTGACTATTAAATTATTTAAAGTTTTAAGCTTTAACTTAATTAAGAATTATCTCCTTTTTAATCATTAATTTTGATCATTATTTCTCTATAGTTAATTAAAAGTTGAATATTATTGAATTAATCTATTTAGAGATTTTAGATTAAAGAATTGATATCTTCTTAAGTCATATCCCTAATCTTAATAATCCAAATCTTAATTATTCTTCCAAAATTTAAATGGCTTAATTAATTAAAATTTCATTTTTGATATTTTCAAAGTGATTAATGGGTTTCTACCCATTTATTCCCTAAATTTCAATCATTTAAGAGAAAATTAAGATCAGATATTTTACCCTCCCTCTGATTAGGCTTAAAGTATTAATTAGGGTTAAAAAAATCCTTAATTACCTTTATGCCCTTTTAAGCATATTCATTTCATAACTTACTAAATTGAGCTCAAATGAACTTAAAAATTTTATGCCATTTCACTCACATGTCAATTAAAATATTAGAGGAGAAAATGTGATTTTTTCTATTTTTTAATTTAATTTATATAATTATTTTTGTGGAAAATAAGGGTTTTCAATGAAAATTCAACAACATGACCAAGATAAGGCTTCTGTCCTTAGGAAAATTATGAGATTTTCCTACTGACCAGAGGATTACTTAGACCAACTTTGGTGATTTTTTGAATTATATTTAATTTATTATAATTATTTTGAGTTTTGGGGTATTAATTAATTATAAAATAAAATTAAAGTTGAAATATAGATTTTATATTTTTCTTAAATCTCTCTGGTCTCAAGGAGTCCAGAGAAATAAATTTTATAATTTTTTGATTTTTCTTTGATCTATTAGAATTAATTTAGTGAAAAGGTTGGAAAATCCATTTTTAATATTAAAAATTGTCTTAAGCCTTTAAAATTCAATATCTGTACTTTGGAGCTTAGGAAAAATATTTTGTTGATTTCTAAGTGATTAGGGGACCAAATATGACATTTTTGTGATTTTTAATATTTTTATGATTTTTAAAATTTTTTAATTATTAAAATATTAAAAATAGGGTTAAAAATGAAATTTTTTAGAAAAATCCAATTTTAATTTTCTTAAACTCCTCTAACACCAGAGAGCCCACAAAACAAGTTTGGTGAATTTTTTAAATGTATTTTGGGTTTTATGAATTTTTAAATTTTTTAAAATAGCTATGTCACTTAATTAATTCATTTAATGGGTTAAATTAACTCCAATTGACTTGAAATTTTAATGTGAGGTTCTCTGCATCCTAAGTGACAATGGAGAATTATTTTCAAGTGATTTTGATGTGTGGTTACTCCTAATTAATTAGAGTTCAATTTTAAGTGTTTGGGCTAATTAGGATTATTTTAGAGAAATTAAATCAAACCATAATTTTCCTAGGGTCCTCTGGTCCTGAGATACCTCCCCTAATTTTTCTAGAATTTTCTAAATAATATGCTAATTATTAGAATTAAAATACCAAAACAGACATATAAACTTGGAAAATAGATAATTTGCCATAGAGATGGCCTCTGGCCTTGGAAAATTCAGGGAATGTTCCCAAGAAAGAGGCTACAAAAGCCCTATGGTCTCATGTCATGGTGAATTATGTATACAAATGGAGAATTAAAACATCACAAAGAGTATTTAAATCATTAAAAATCATAGACTCAACAAATTAACTTAATTCCTTTTCCACATTATTCTCCTCTGTTCACTGAGCAAGAGGGTATTTTTAGTTTATTTTTATAATTTTTCTATGCAAAGATATATATTTTCAAAGTTTAGGATAATTAAATAAATAAAAAATACCCTATTTATCTACTTATCCATGCGGCGCCAACTCAACCTCATCCGGGTCGAAGCTCCACGCGGCGCGCTCCTATTTGACGCTGCCATCTTACTCGGCAGTCACGCGGCCCGCGATTCCGCTCTATCTCCTCGTCCGGATTGATCTCTGTCGTCCATGGATACACGCGCGAATGGACGACATCCGTTCATCGTCCTCAGGTGCCCTAACCCGAGAACCGTCCACCTTCTAGATTTAATATCTCGCTCGATACTCAACCAAATTACATGATCTTGGGCTCTATGAACTCGTCTCGACAAGATGAACACATCTATACAACTATGATGCTATGAAATTAACTTTAAAAAAATGAAGAATTCATAGAAGCTCGGGAGGAAGAAGAGGTCCATACCTTGGCTCTGAGAAGTGAAGCTTTAATCAGAGAGGCTCAGCACATTCATTGGAGTCCAGGGGAGCTGGGGATGAAGCCTGGAACTGTGGTGAAATGCCTAGGTATGATTTCCACCAAACCCGATTTCAAGCTTGGTCTCCAACACAAATGGGTGGCCTGGTGAGGGGGCTTCCACTGGGGAACTTCTTCTCTTGGTCTAGTGAAGGTGTAGGGTTGATCAATTTGAGGTTTTGGCCACTGTGGTGAAGTGTCCTGTTTTGGGGTGGATTTTGGATTGAGAAATTGAGCTCTGTTAATGGAGATTAGGGCAGGGAAGCAGTGGGGATTGAGTTCTCTATGCTAGGAGAAGGGTTTGGAGTGAATTGGACAGAGTTTCACTAAGGTTGGTTTCAACACCTTCTATGGCCGTGAAGGAGGTGAGTTTAAATAGCCATGGATGGAGGGCTTCCCAGGGCAAGCCAGGGGCTGGGATCAGCTACTTAGGTTAAGGGAAGAAGATTTCTAATGACCACTGGCCATGAGACAACTCAGCAAAGGAGTTTTGATTTTTTTGGCTCACATGAAGCTCTCGGGTGTGGTGTTTTCCGGCTACCCAGGCAGCTAGCCAGCAGGCATGGGTCACCATCTGACTCAGTGAGGTCAGGGCTGGGGTTTGGTGAGTTCAATTGGCTTTGAACATGTGTAAAGAAGTTGATTTAAAGGGAATGGGGAAAGGTTTTATTTTGGGTCAATAATGGCCCAAGTCATGGATTAGGCTTGGTGCACCTCCCCAAGGCTGGTGTGGGCTGAAGAGAAAGTCATTTGGCTCAGCTTGATTAGTGGGTTCAAGTCACAATCAAAGTACAATTAGACTTAAGCATGGGTTAGGGAAAACATGGGAATGTTTAATCACTTTAAGGAAATCAAGAAAGAGGCTCCTCCTTTTGCCCAAGATGGCATGATGACATGGGGCAAAACTCACATGGCTTACATGTGGCTTAAGAATGGCTTCATGGCTTCATTTGGCTTAGGAATGGCTTGGCCAAGTTTCATGAAAATGGGTTTTTAGGGATTTTTGGCATTTAGGGGTAATTTGACAAGAGGCTTGATTTGGAATCATTTGATCATATATTTAAAACTTAGGGGTTGAGTTTGATTAAAGGGATGACAAATGAAAATGTCATGTGGGCTTTAGGATAGATTTTGGGCTTTTGAAATTGTTTTGGATGAGCTTTTGAAATGTCTTAAAGAGGTGGGCTTTTAGGTTTTAAAATATACTTTTGAATAAAAAATTGGTAAAAGTTTGTGCCAAATAAATGTTGCAATTGGTTTAGGAATGTGCCATGAGTGATTTGGAACAAGTTTGGGGTAATTTGGAGTTGAATTGGGTTTAATTTGGGTCTTTTAGTAATAGGACCAAAGTGGGTCAAATTGGGCTAACTTGGGCTAAAGTTGGGCTAATGTTGGGTTTGATGTAAAATTAATGTTGCAAAAGGTTTATGCGAGTGTTACAAAGAGTTTCCAATTGTGGTTGGGGCTTGATTTTGGGATTTGGGCTTGTTTGGGTTCATGGTTGGTTTAGGCCAATTTGGGGAATTTTGGTTTGAGTTAAGCTTGAGTGAAGTTTGGGTTCAAATTTGGGGCAAATTAATGTAGATTTTGGTTTGTGAGGATGTTAGGAGGATTTCAAAAAAAATTTGGGGAAAATTGGGTGACATTTGGGTTGAATTTGGGATGGATTGAGTTTGTTGGTCATTTTGGGCCTTAAGGGCTAATTTGGGATTTTTGATCAAATTGGGTTAAATTGAGACAATTTGGGTATGTGGGATTTGAAAAAAATGAAATTGGGAATATTTGGGATTTTCTGGAATTTTTTGAGAATTTTTTGGAATTTTTGGATTTTTGGATTTTTGAGCCAAAAAGGGTATTTTGGGTATTTGGAGGTTATTTGGAGGGTATTGGGGTATTTTTTGAAAAGTTGGGTATATTTGGTTATGGATAATCAATTTGAGTGGTAGGGAATGTTTAGGATTGATTTTGAAATATTTTGGGTAATTTAGGCAATTTTGGGAATTTTTTTTGGGGCAATTTCAAGGGCATTTGGTAGGTTTGGTGGATTTAGGGCCCTAGAAGTCGGAAATTGAAATTTGGGAAAAATGAAGATTGATTGAATGTGAGTAAAATGAAACCATTTTGGTTGAACCATGAAGCCATATTAAGCTCACAAGAGCCATGAGAGGACTCATTTTATGCACTCAATATGTTGTTCCTAACCCTCTTAGCCAAGGGCTTAGGGTTGAGGTCCATCCATATGAATTTTCTGCATGAGTCAAGAAGCCAAATTGGGTAAGAGTGGTTTTAGGATTTGGAATGTGTGTAGGAGTGTGGTGTGTGTAAGCTTACCCTCACCAAGACCAGACCACCCAGGGTAATCCTAAGGCCAAAGAGTCCTATAAGAACTCATCCTTGAACCTCCACATTTGACTTTTAACCTTCTAAAGAGGCTGGGAGGTATATGATCATCTGTGGGGTTCAAGAAGAGTTAAGAGGTGTTTTAATTTCTAAGTGGTAGGTCCCATTTCTAGTCCTCTAGGATAGTCAAAGGGAAAACCTATGACTAGATCCTAAGCATTAAGAAGAGAAAAGACCTCACCAAAAATGAGGTCAATGATCCACTTTTCGATATTTATACTTACAACTATGATATGAAAATTAGCAATGGCACCAAAAACTTGATCCCGCACTGAATATATATATATATATATATATACACACACTAATGATTCTGTTATGGAATTTATGATTTATATTGTGGATACTACGCAAGTATACGTATCGTTATCAAGTAATATAAGGCTCTAATGGAGACCTAGATATTGATTCCACAAGGAAGTTAGAGAATTTCAAAGACAAATTTAAGTAGACTTACTTACTAATCTAGTATACGAAAATTAAGAACACTTAGACTAAAATAAACTAATACTTAAAGGTTGAATATAAGATTTCAGAAAAGTATCTTTCTCCTTGTTTGAGAGAATTAAGTGAATGAAGAATTAAATGAGTTTTTAATTGTATTGTGCCAAATAGGAGCATTCCTATTCTTTACCCTTTGGTCCGGGTGCAAAGAACATTGACTAGTCTTATGTTTGATTACTGAATCGCGGCTAGGCTGGGAGGATACCGACTGCCACTTCGAAGCTCCCACGTTCCCCTCGCCCGAGGGCTAACATCTACACTTCGGCTCCCGAACAATAAGACCGAATTGAATATTTTAGTCCGTCACACTAAAATGTCCGATTCTACGCTCGATAGTTAATATTTCCCTATTTATTTGCACCCTCTTTCCAAGGCTTTTGACTTCCCTGAATCTTGGATGTAATCTTTACTATAGTTGATAATTCAACATATGTTAACAAATTAATTGGCCAGATTGAAAGTAAATTAAGATTTAAATAAAAGATTAGCACAATTTCTATTTTCATATTTTTAGGTACAACTACTTTAATTCGTCATTTCACGAAATCTCGATAACAAGGAGAAAGACTAAGGTAACTACTCAGAATGCATGGGAAAAATAACATAAAGCATGGATTTCATTAAAGTTAACAAATAATTAACAAATATACTTATCTCAATTCTTCTCCCCAAGCAGACTAGTTGAAGTTCCTTTGACTCTTTCTTCCAGTACAACACACCAAAACGCTAAACATTTTATTTACTCACTAAAAAGACTCTAGGATGACACTTAAAATTACACTTAAATTACACTTAACTTCCACACAAATGACACACGATTGACTATAATTCGTCTCTATTTATAGAAGGAGTCAAATCTACAAAGGTTGCTTAAGCACCTCTTCAAAAAGCGTCCAGGTTCAATGTATTTTGGCTCTTTTCAACTGTCTCACCGTCGGCGGCTCGATCTCGCCATCAGCGGCCTTCTAGAAGATGGGTTAACCGCGCCGATCTCGCTGTCGGCGGGCTCGATCTCGCCGTCAGCGAGTTCCTTATAATATATTCAAAATCTCTCGGGAAAATCTCGCCTTCGGCGGCTTAAATCTCACTGTCGGCGGGACAGTTCATTTTTTATCATATTGAGTCCTTTTTGCACCAAATTCGCTTCTTTTATGCTTTTTGCTTTCAGTACTTATAAATCTTCATTCTTGCAATAAAATAAAGAAAATACTTTTCTTTAAAGTACAATTTCATATAAAATTGGTATAAATTTCTCAATACATTTTTCTGTGGTCAGTCAACACATCATCCTTCCAAAAACTAGTAGAATCAAACTAAGTACATCGTGGATAAAGTGGATATACAACACTCTAATCTCCTCTAATAAGTCTCTCCAATGAAGTGTTGTACTTCTCCTCATAATCACTACGCCTTCCTAAATATGAATCAATATGATCAGCATAGTTTTCAAGATTTGATACCTTATCTATAGCATAATCCATATTATCCATCATAGTTTGCAGCATTTTAGATTGTGAATCAGGACTGGATCTACCATGAGATGTAGAAGCTCTAGATGTAGAAGCATGTGTTGTAGAAGCACCATAACTTCTAGAAAATCCTCCTCTCCAACCAAAATTTGAATGTTCAGAATAAGTCTTCACATTCACACTTGTAATGGGCTTCAGATATTGAAGAATCTCCTCCTAACTATCATATTTAACACCAGCTTGCTCACATAAAGAAAATATTAAGGAAGAGAATCCCAAACCTGCAGTAGTAATGGCTCTGACAGAACTGGTAATAATCTGATATATGAGAGATCTAATATTGATCTGCTTATACTGCTGAATGTAGTAGTTCAATGTAGCCCTCTCTCTGGTCACTTCACTAAGATGATTAGTGGGGAGTAAACGAGCACAAATAAAATAATTTCATGCCTTGGCTGTGGCATCCATCTTTGATGTAGAGACATTTACTCTTCTACCAAAGGTGATTTTCCAAAGACATCTTTCAGCAGTTAAGGAAGATATAATCTCATCCAGCTCCTCCTCATTACGATTGTAATTGGAATAAAAACACAAAGCATCCGTAGGAAGTTCATAAAATGAATTGACTACCTTAGGTGTGAATGTTACTACCTTCCCTCTCACCATCAGTAGATCGTCTTCAGATTTAGGGAGATTTGCATAAAACTCCCTAACTACAGAGATCACCGCAACAGTAGAGAACAAACAGAGTCGATCCCACTGTTGGCGAACAATCTTCTGTACCCAGATTTTTAAAACATCTCTCGGGGATCAACTTTCTTGATTGAAGTGCTTTGGCAAAACGATCTTGAGCCTTAGAACTTACAAATTTGTTTGAATCAAATGTACCTTTCCCCATGTTTCTCTTCATTCTTGTTGCCCTTTTAGAATTTGCAAAGAAATTCACAATAAATTCCAAAATCAATTTAAACTCACTAGATCTAACTTCTAAAGCTTAAACTTACTCTTCCATGTAAAATCCACCAATTTTCATCAAATTTTCACCATGAATAGTAAAATTTCGAAATTTTCATAATGAACTCAAAATCTATGGTGAAAAAAATTTTTTTTACATAGAATAAAAGCTCTAACCTTAAGAAGATGAAATCCAAGAAATTTGGCTTGAATTAACTAATACATCTTCACTTAAAGGGATGCCTTAGGAGTAAAAATGTGAATGCTTGAGGTAGAAGATGATAAAATGGGGAAGAAATGGTGGTTTTTGGCACTTAAAAGAGTCATAAACTAGTTTTAGTGAACCGTCGCTTAAGTGCTACTGTTGCGGTGCTTAGGCGCGAGGCTCTTGGGTTTGCTCGTACTTAAGTGTGGGTTTTGGCACTTAGTCGTCAATGCATAAATTTTGATATTTCCAAACTTTGATTCAAATTAACAACTTCCCAAGTTAACCACCCTCACAAGATCTTAAATAAATCATTATAACAATTTTTGCCCTTCTCCTCTCTTCTTTCTAAAAAATTTTCAATATTTTACAACTTCAATTCGATCACAATAACACAAAAATTTTCACACAAACACAACATTTTCATTAACATATAATATCATTCCAAAAAAGTTTTAGATGAGATACCCTATAAATCATCATAACACAAGACAAACTTACATTAAACACTTAAAATAAACAAACACAAACAAACAAGCAAACAAACTAAACATAGAACTTAATTCCATTCTCCGTTATTTGGAACATATCCTTGAAATTCAATTGTTCCTTCTGAACCATTTGGCACAAATATTTGATAAAACAGACGATGATAAAGAACTCTGATAGAATCTTCTTCAATCAATTTGTTTTTCAGATACATCACATTGTTCGCTTCTTTAATATAACTTGAATGTGTTGCTAACCAAAATGCGCTAAATGTGCATTGGTTTCATTTACCTTTGCCTCAATTGATACCGCATCAACCTCAATCTTCATAATTTTCACCGTTATTCCTTCAATACTAACGACTAGAAATCCATTATATAACTCATGCGCACTTTAACTTACAAGCTTCTTCTTCATAGCTTCCTCTTTCTTCAATTCATTCTCCCGAGAAAACATTTTTGCTATCTTATCACTCCTTGAACAACTCAAATCTCTCTTCTCTTAGACTTAAGAATGGAAATTTTGAAAGAGAAGTTTCCTCTTCATTTTCATACTATTTATAGACCTAAGTAGAGCCTATACCCACTTCCCACGTTTAAAAACCACCAACTAACTTTCACGGCCACTTTCTCATGTTTAATTCTTCTAGAACATAATTTAGGCACATTTTTATAACTCCGGCGCTTAAGCGCCAGTTTTAGGCGCTTAGGCGCCAGTGTTTAGTTAAGCACAGGCCAGCTTAATATCCAAAAACTCATTCTTACACGTCTAAGACATCATTCAGAGCCTTAAAATTATCACCAAAAGTTCAAAAATGCTACCATAATTCTCCAAAAACAAACACAACAACAACAGTCAAAACAAAAATACACTGAAAACTATGGGTTCCCTCCCACATGGCACTTGGTTTTACGTTGTCAGCCCAACTTACCCTGTACTTATTTTGGGTGACCCTATACAAAACATCATTCACTTTAGTCTGATCCTCTAAGAAATAGGGTTTCATTCTATGACCATTCACTTTAAAAATTTTAGGGTTTTTGGATCCTTAATATCCACAGCTCCATAAAGATAAAATTTTACCACAATAAATGGGACCATCCACCTGGACTTAAGTTTGCCTGAAAATAATCTCAATCTTGCATTATAAAGCAAAACATGTTGTCCTCACTCAAAATTTTTAGTAAGAATCTTTCAATCATGCCACTTTTTCATGTTATCTTTATAAATCTTAGCATTATCATAAGACTCATTCCTTATCTCTTCCAGCTCATTTAGATACAATAATCTCTTCTTACCAACATCCTTTAAATTATAATTGAATTCCTTAATAGCTCAATAAGTTTTATGCTCAAGTTCTACTGGTAAATGATAAACTTTCCCATAAATTAACCTGAATGGTGACATTCCTATATGAGTTCTATAAGCAGTCCTATAAGCCCACAAAAAATCAAGTTTGACAGACTAATCCATTTTTGTTGGATTAATAGATTTTTCCAGAATTCATTTGATTTCTCGATTGGATACTTCAGCCAAACTGCTTGTTTGAGGATGATAAGCAGTAGAAATTTGATGATAGATTTGATATTGCTTCAAAAAATTTTTTATTAACACATTTTTTAAATGACTTCCTCCATCAGTTATACTCTTGGCATTCCAAATCTGGAAAATATATTCATTTTTAAGAATTTTGCAATACTTTGAGCATCACTTCAAGGTAAAGCAACAACTTCTATCCATTTAGACACATAGTTTATTGCTAACAGTATATATAATCTTTCGAAAGATGGTTTACATGGTCCCATGAAATCTAATCCTCAGACGTCAAATATATCAATTTCCAAAATATAATTAAGGGGCGTCTCATTTATTCTAGAAATGTTACCTACACGTTGACACCAATTACAATTTTTAATATAAACATTTATATATCTAAATATAACAGGCCAATAAAATCTCGATCACAAGATTTTATATGTTGTTTTATCAACACCAAAATGACCCTCAAAATTAGAATTATGACATTTTGTGGATAATTTCAAAAGTCTCTTCTAAGGGTACACATCTTTGAATAATTAAATTCTTCACCTTTTATACAAAAATGGGTCATCCCAAAAATTAGTTTTAGCAAATAATTTTTTTTTTGTTGGTGTGTCAGACAATAAGGTAAAATGTTACTAACAATAAAGTTCACAATGTCTGCATACCACGGAATACGCCATTCATTAATATTGAACAATTTTTCATCTGGAAAAAGTTCATTAATTTCTTCTTCAAAATAAAGTATTTACACAGAATTAAGCCTGGACAGATGATCAGCAATTTGATTATCAACTCCCTTTCTATCTATTATTTCAAAGTCAAATTCTTGCAAAAGAAGAACCCATCTTATCAGTTTAGGTTTTGCATCATTCTTTTTCATTAAATACTTTATAACAGAAAGATCAGTATGCACCACACATTTAGTTCCAATTAAATATTATCTGAACTTTTCAAAGGCAAATACTATTGCTAATAACTCTTTCTCAATTGTGCTATAATTAATTTGAGCTTCATTAAGAGTTTTACTAGCATAGTAAATTTATTTGAAAATTTTATCATATTTCTATCTCAAAATAGCTCTAATAGCATAATCACTTGCATCGCACATTAATTTAAATGGTTTTTTCCAATCTGGTGAAATAATAACTGGTGCAGTGATTATTTTTCTTTTAAAAGTTCAAAAGCTTTTTGACAATCATTATCAAAATTAAAAATCACATCTTTCTCGAGCAAAAGGCATAGAGGCTAAGAAAATTTTAAAAAATCTTTAATATAACGCCAATACAATCCAGCATGTCCTAAAAAACTCTTATTTTTCCCCACATTTGTTAAATGAGGTAAATTAGTGATCACTTGAATTTGTGCAAGATCTACTTCCATACCTTTCTCAGAAATGTGATGTCCTAAACAATTCCTCTTGCTACCATAACTAAGTTTGTTTCTTCATGGCGTTTAAGAATTCATGATAAATGTTTTAAATACGATTCAAATGAAGTTCCAAACACCGAAAAATCATCCATAAAAAATTTAATTCTTTTTTCTATTAAATCACAGAAAATAGCAATCCCACATCTTTGAAATGTAGCGGGGGCATTACATAAACCAAATGGCATTCTTCTAAAAACAAAAGTATTATAAGAACTGTTAAATATTGTTTGCTCTTGATCGTTGGTTGTTTTTAGTGATAACCAATATATCCATCTAGAAAAGAAAAATATTTATGCCAACTAGACTATCTAATAGTTGATCCGAAAAGGGTAACGAAAAATGATCTTTCATCGTGGCAAGGTTTAATTTTCTATAATCAATGCATATTTGTCATCCTGTAACTTGTCTTATTGGTATTAATTCATTCTTTTCATTAACAGTTACAGTAACTCCTCCTTTCTTAGGAACACAGTGAATATGACTAACTCATGCACTATCTGAAATATGATAAATAATCTCAGCATCTAACCACTTTAAAATTTCTTTTTTAACAACTTCTTTCATAATGAGATTTAATCTCCTTTGAGGATCAGCCCTGGGTTTGTAATTCTCTTCCATGAAGATTCTATGCATAAAAATTGAAGAATTGATTCTTTTAATATCAGCAATTGTCCATCTAAAGGCTTTCTTATTTCTCTTCACAACTTTTAACAAACACTCTTCTTCTTCTAAAGTTAAATTTGAGGATATTATAACCGATAAAGTTGAGGAATCACCTAAAACACCATATTTTAAATGCTTAAGAAGTAACTTCAATTCTAGTTTAAAAGGTTTTTCAATTGATGGACAAAAAGATTTGTTCTTTTCTGTCATGTCCAAAACTTCAAAAATTTCTTGAACAAAATTTGAATTTTCTTCGATAAAATCATTAAGATGTTTTAATTCCTCTTCTTGATCATGTTCCAATTCTTTCATTTCTAAATTCTCTTCATAAGTTGTTTTGAAATGACATTCACTAAGATATCTTATTGCATCCATCCTGAAACATTCACCATCTTTACCTTTTGCAGGGTATTTCATTGACATGGAAATATTACAAGTGACCGTTTGAACATTAACACACATAGTTAATTCTCCTTTTGAACGTCTATCATTACTCTGCCTGTTGCTAGGAATGGTCTCCCTAAAATGATAGGTATCTCTTTATCTTCCTCCACATCTAACACAATAAAATCAACATGAAAAATAAATCGATCCACTTTCACCAAAACATCATCTACAACTCCCTTATGATAAGTTATAGAAGGATCTGTTATTTACAAGGTTACAACTATAGGAGATATTTCTCTTAATTCCAGTCTTTTAAATATATATAATGACATAAGGTTAATACTTGCACCTAAATCACATAAAGCTTTTCTAAAAAATTTGTCTTCTATCGTACATAGAATTGTGAAGCTTCCAGGATCTTTAAGCTTTTCAGGAAGTTTTTTCTGAATTATAGCACTGCACTCCTCACTAAGTGCAACAGTCTTATTATCTTCAAAATTTCTTTTTCAGTTAAGAATATCCTTCATAAACTTCACATAGGCTGACATTTATTCTAAAACTTCAGCAAAAGGAATGTTAATTGTAAACTTCTTAAAGATTTCAAGAAATTTTAAAAATTTCTTATCCAAATGAGGAAATGGAGGAGGTGGTGGTTTTTCTAAATCAATCTTAAGTGGAGAAATAGGTCTCTCAAAATCTTCTGGAGCATCCTCTTTAGATTTTTCAATTTCTTTGTTCTCTACTTCAATCTCCTTTTCATCTTTGCTTTCTAACTCTCTTCCACCTCAAAGTTGAACAGTCTTTACTTGCTCTTTATTCTGGTCTTTAAGATTAACTTCTATATTACTAAGAAGTGTTTCTTAGGTTATATTACTTAATGAAATTGTAAATTGTCCCAACTAGTTCTCAATATTTCTTATAGCAGCTCCTTGACTTTGTAACTAATTTCTGATTCGGACTACGAACTGCCTCGAAAATTAATATTCAAAAGATAGTTTTAGTTTATTTTTGCAAATAGATTAATTTAATAATTAGGCAGTCACCCGTATACGTAAGTATACGTATCGTTCAAGTAATACAGGGCTCTAGTGGAGTCCTGGTTATCGATCCCACGAGGAAGGCATGAACTCTTCAAAATATAGTGAAGATCTTGAAATCCAACAGTCAATTCACAACACAAGTTCAAGTATTACTTAATATGTTAATGCAAAGATAACAACAACTAGATTTAATACAAGTTACTTCTAAATTTTCTAATCAGGATTAACTAACACACACACTAAGTTTTGTAATTGAAAGGTTTATATATGAAAAAGTGTCTTCCCTTTTGCAAGGATTCTATGGTGAGTGATTGATATAGATTGATAATAGAATTATATTGTGTCAAATAGGAGCATTCATATTCTTTACCCTCGTCAGAGTACCCCCTCTTCCAAGTCATGTAAAGAACATTAGTAAATCCTAGGCTTAGTCACTAAATCCGTGGTTAGGCTGAGAGGATACTATCTCTCACTTCCCTTCACCTGAAGGCTAACCCTAACTTTAGTTACCAAAATTTAGGACAAAATTGAGGATTTCGGCCTGTAACTCTAAAACCTTCAATTCGACGCCTATTAAACCATATTTCCTTTTTTATTTGCACTCAATTCTCATGAACTATGTAACTCATTTATGGACATTGAATGGATTCTCCACTGTTGTTGTAGAATACTTAGTCCTTACGGATTGGATATTTTACAATAAATTTTAATAATTCAATTGGCCATATCGAAAGTAAATGAAGTTCGAAGTGAAAAACCATCACAATTTCTGTAACATTTTTTTGACATATCAAATCTATGTCAACACTTCACCACATCTCATTGCAAGAAGAAAGACAAAGAAATCTACTCAGAACTCATGAGCAATATACAATAAAACATAAATTTAATATATAAAAGCAAAGTCATATAAACACAAAAGTAAATACAACTTATCTCTTTCTCTTCCCCAAGCAATCTATTGTAGTTCTTTTGAATCCTTTCTCTCTTCTCTTCAACACTCAATTCTCTCTTTAAAATGGTAAGGAGGAAGCAATCTCTCACTGTACTCCTTCTCCTACACTCCTTAGAGAAGAATCCCTCACAATACAAGACATCTACACACTTTCCTCACATTTACTATAAACCCTAACACACTCTCTTCACTTTTGTCTCACACACTCTACCGTCACACACCAACACACACCACCCATTTGGCATCCAAAATGGTCTAAAATAATTTAGAAATGAATTTTCTAAGAGTTTTCTCAAGCAACCATTCAAAAGGTCGTCCAAATACATTGAATTTGACTTGAACCGACTTTGGGCATCGGCGGCGCTGGATAGGGCGTCGGTGGCACTGTGCGCCAATAATTGTTTAAACTCTCTGGAATAGGGTGCCGGCGGTGCTCATTCTATCGCCGGTGGCACCAGTGTTCAATTTTCTTCATTTTGCTCTTTTTTCTCAAAATTCGTTCCTTTTCGCTTCATTTTGCTCCAATCACCTAAAATCATCATATCTGCAACAAAACATGAAAAACACTTTCATTTAAAGTGCAATATCACAAAAAATGAGTTAAATTATATAGCAAAAACCTAATATATTTTTGGTGCATCAAAATCCCCAAAACTTAACTATTATTTGTCCTCAAGTAATCATTTTACTATATAAAAATATAACTCAAAGTAGTGAACTTCTCACTTATAAAATACTATGATTTTTTATTTAAATGAATATAATGGCAAGAATCTTAGAAATAAGATCAGTAACTTAGGTTAAAATTACAGGTATAAGAACTTCAGTAGTCAAGTCTAAGAGTTCTAGTCTCCTATTCATTTCAAGATGAACCATAATTTGTCACATTAAGGGTGCCTTAAAAGACTATATGAAAAAGAAGTTCATGCAAACTCCATTAGAAAGTAGGTTAATACTTTAAATATAAATTCAGAAATGTAACTAAGTTCTTCCTTTAGGTTGATTCAAGTGAAGCCAATTTTTGATTAGGCATCTCCTCAAGCTTCTCCTCACATATATCTTTTTTCCTTTTTCTTTTTCTTTTTCTTTTGGGATTGTTTTTCAATCCTTCTTTTCTTTCTTTTCCCTCTTTTTTTATGTGAGGATTACTGTATCTGGATAGCCTATAATGGTTTTGAACTTTACTCTCCTCTTTCTAATGTTCAAACCTGAAACACCTCCTTACTTTATTAATATATATCAACTTTATAATTCATCATAAAGTCACAATCCTTTCTTCACACATAGTTCTTCAGGTCTCTTAACATTTCAAAAATACAGTTTTCTTTACTTTAAATAGTCAACTATAATAAAATCATTTTATACTCAATATCTCACCCTATAAAATTGACCTTTATTACTAAAACCTTTCATCCAAATCTACCATAATATTTAAATGAAATAAAAAATTTAGTTATCTAAAGTTAGGTTCAACTACCAAAAATTATGATAATAATTTTTGAAATTATATTAATTGAGAACAAATAAGAGTTAATATTTTTACCCTCCCCCAAACTTAAGTTTTTCAATAAATTTGAAATGGTAAAGAGTAAAAGAAAACTAACCTTTTTGTAGTGGTATTTTGAAATCTTCTGAAGCTATGCTGTTATTAATCAATAAATTAAGATACCAAGCATGAAATAGTTAGAAGCAGTGATATATATAACATTAAAAATTTTCTAGGGTGAAGAAATATTAAACATTTAAACATTAAACATCCAACATAACATCACAATCTCAATTTAAATTACTAAACAACTAACACAGAGTTCATTACATTTTTATTTTTTAACACAAATACATCAACAAACTATATAAATCACATAACAACAAATAATAACACAACAAAGTACTACAACACACAACCGAAAATAGAAATCATAGTACTACCAATCATCATTACCAGCTTCATTAGCTTCTTCTACATAATCAGAACTTATAAGCAAGGAAATTAATCATAAGTTTTCGTTTTTGCTTTCCATTCCCCTCTTCCATCAGTCAGAAAAGTAATCACTTCTTTCATATAAGGTTCTCTCATATAAAAATTTGCATATTCACAAAACCTCACCCCTTGTAACTGATAAAAATCATTAATACACTGAGGGGTGAATTCTACCATTTTTTTTCGAACTAGCACATATTCTGTTTTGGTCTAGGGCAGATTTACATAAAATTCTCGCACAATACCCATAATAGTATTAGCAATGAAATAACAAAACATTTCCCAATTTCTATCAGAAATCAACTGCTTAATAGACCCCCTCGGACTTTGAAAAGCCCGATCTTGTATACACATTTTATTCTGCAGGACAGAATTGAAACAGAACTGTAATTTAACATTAATAAATCTATCTTCATTAAAATCCAACTTCCTCTTGCCTTTGCTTATTCCAGGAGCCATATGGAATTCTAAAAATTTACAATAAAATCCGTTAAATTCCAAAATCACAATGTAGGAAACTCCTAAAGCAAATGTAAGTAAATAAGAGCTTAAATCATCATAAAAAATCCCAAAATATCTTCAAAAATTGCAAATTTTGGTTCCAAGCAATGTGAGAAATTCCCACGGTGAAAATAAAAATAATTAGGTTAAAGTGAAGCTCTTACCAAGAGAAGTTTATATGCACTCTCAAAAAGCTTTGAAAATGCTCCAAATCCTTGATCTAGCAAGCCCTAGATCTAATTTTTGCGAAAGCTGGAGGAAAAAGATGAAAGAAACAACTAGATTTTCGGGTCCCAAAGCAGAAATCATGATTTTAGAGGGGTTTGGCCTTTTTCTGTACTTGGGCGCCGGCGGCGCTAGTTTGGGCGCTGGCGGCGCTCTATTTAAATTAAAAGGGCCCCACTTTCTGTATTTGGGCACTAGCGGTGCCCATCCAGTTCAATTTTTGGGTCTGAAATTTTTTTCACAATTTTGATCATTTCAACGTTCCGTTATCGCATCAGTAGCCTCTTTAAGCATCTATTTCATCAAGTAATCAACTAACTAACATCAAACTTACACAAACAACATAAAACATCACTTTAATATAAAAAATCCAAGCTACAAACACACTCACTAAAGCATTCACCAAATAAGTTCATCCAGCCACATATAGTCAGCGTTACAAACACACTACAATACTCTATCACTGAAAACTAAGCACCAACACAGAATTCAAGCATAACAAGTCCAAATACATAATACAAAGTAAAGCAAGTTAACACTAAACTTACTAAAGCATAGAAATACTAAATATTAAATACTAAGTAGAGTCACTGCTCCTCATCAGCCTCCGAACTATCAAATCCTCTGATATCTCCCAAAGATTGACGATGCACAAACAGATTGTAGGAGGGACGATACGGGAATTCATCAGATGAATCCTCAGCAATCACAGCATTCCTCTTCAACAGATTTATCAAATTCACTTCAATTTTTCCAGTATGATCAAAATGTTCTTTCATTCTCCAATCCAAGTGATCAAATAAATCAGAGATATTGTTAATAACATTCATAAGATTTTGTACCTCTTTCTCCAACTTCTTGGTCTTTGTCAGAATCACTCTGGAACTTTCAGGAAAGTAAGGCTGAATAGGTCGTGACTTCTGAGATGGTTGATTAACAATGAGGCTCATATCAGTCTCATCTCCTGTTGCCCGACAGTCATAAAGATTGGTTGAATCAATAGGCCTCAAAGGAAGAAGCACTTTTTCCTAACTCTCATATGGAACTTGTGACTGGCTGCAAAGAAGAAATATGGTGGAAGGATGTCCAAGCCTATATTTAGATCCATGAATGATCAATCTCAATACAAATTTCACGATGATTGTACCAATATCAATCGATCTTCAAGTTTGAATACAATATTTTAAAATAGCACTCTCCTCGTCACTTTACAAAATTTTAAAGTTGGAAGCAACTTTGTAGAAATGAAGTAATGTCGTTGCTTTGACATCGGATTTAAAGATACAAAAGAAAAACTTACATATTCATTGTCTCTAATCTCCCAATCTTTACCTTCGTCTGTCAACAAGTGATAAACTTCATTCATATTGTCTCCCGTCACATCAAACTTTGAATAATGGCAGATTGACACATTTTGAATCATAAACAATTCGTTTATCTTCTAAGGAGTGAATGGTACAAACCTACCTCACACAAAGAAGAATCCTTGATTGGTCTCATGAAGATTTACATAGAATTCTTTCATAACATGAACGACAACTGCGGCGGTAGTGTAGGATAACACTTCCCAACGCCTCTGCACAATTATCTCTTCAACTATGGTAGTAGGATTATCCATACCTCGACTTATGAAACCTCTTTCTTTGATAATCCTCCTCTTAATCATCACTTTGCTGAATAAACGCTACGCCTCGAAACTGACAAACTTTCATCGATTGAAAACTCTAAATCTTAGAGTTTCTACGGAGTTAAAGTCTATTGGATGTGAATTAAGAATGGAAGTTTTCATTTTTCTGGAGTTTGGGGAGTTATTAGGACGAATCCTGCTTAAAACCGCAAAAAATCGCATTTTGCAACTCCAGGAACAGTCAACCGGTTTTTGGCACCGGCAGCGCCTAGTGCGCCACCGGTGCTCTTTCGAAATAAATTTTGTATCTTTTCTGGAATTGGGCGTCGGCGGCGCCAGTGTTCAAAAATACACCAAACTTCATTTTGGTCTGAAATATACTAATTCTTCAATATGATTCAATACTTTCCATTCTTTCATGATATTTAAGAGTAAGTAGGACTCCAATATGATTCTCTACAAGCACAACTACTAAAAACAAGCACACAAACATAACAAAAATAAATGTGGGTTGCCTCCCATAAAGCGCTTGGTTTAACGTCGTCAGCCCGACAAACCATCCAGTTATTTAGGATGACTTAACATTAAAACCTCCTTAAAATCTTGTCTAAACCCTTCAAAATATGGTTTTAATCTGTACCCATTAACTTTGAATATCTTTCAAGTTTTAGGATCCTCAATATTAGTAGCTCAAAAAGAATTCACTTTTATAACAGAAAGAAGACATATCCACCTAGACTTAAGTTTTCCAGGAAATAATTTCAATCTAGTATTGTATAACAAAACTTTCTCTCCAGGTTCAAATTTCTGTCTTAATATCTTTCGATCATGCCATAATTTCATTTTCTCCTTATAAATCATATCATTATGATAAGATTCATTTTTTATTTCTTCCAATTCATTCAATTGCACAAATCTCTTCTCACCTGCATTCTTCAAATTAAAATTTATCTCTTTTATTGCCTAATATGTTTTATGCTCCAATTCAACAGGTAAGTATTAAGTCTTTCCAAATACTAGTCTATAGGGAGACATTCCGATAGGGATCTTAAAAACAGTCTTGTATGCACATAATGGAGTATCTAATCTCACAGACCAATCTAATTTGTGAAGATCCACAGCTTTCTCCAAAATTCTTTTATTTTCATGATTAGACACCTCCACTAAACCACTAGTCTGTAGGCAGTAGAGAATCTATGAATAATATTATATTTTTCAACCAATCTCTAAATCTGATTATTCCTAAAATGTGATCCACCATCAATTATGATTACTCTCGACATTCCATATCTTGTAAAAATATTTTTCATTAAAAATTTTAAAACACTCCGAGCATCACAGCTGGGTAAAGCAATTGCTTCGATCCATTTTGAGGCATAATCAACAGTAACCAATATATATGAATTTCTAAATGAAGGAGTAAATGGTTCCATAAAATCCATTCCCCATACATCAAATATTTCAACTTATAATGTAAAATTTAGAGGCAATTCATTTCTTCTAGAAATATTACATACTCTCTAATATCGATCACATGTTTTTATATATTTGTATACATCCCTAAAAAGAGTAGGCCGATAAAATCAAGATTACAAAATCTTATAAGCAGTTTTATCAACACCAAAATATCCTCCAAATTCAGAATCACGACATCTCTGAGTAATTGGTTCAGTTTCTTCATACAACACACATCTTCTAATAATAAGATCCTTACACTATTTATATAGGTAGGGCTCATCCCAACGAGTAATTATCACTGATGGAGGATCCCATTTTAAGAATAATCTGATTCAGAGATTGATGGAAAAATGTAATATTATGCATAAAATCTCTACAGCTTATCATCCAAAACAAATGGTTTAGGAGAGATATCTAATTGTGAAATTAAATGAATTTTGGAGAAAGTTATTAATCCTGAGTGATTAGATTGGTCTGCTAGATTAGATACTGCTTTATGAGCATATAGAACTGCTTATAAAACTCATATAGGAATGTCCCCTTATAGACTGATATTTGGAAAAACATGCCACTTGCCAGTTGAATTAGAATATAAAGCATATTGGGCGGTAAAGAAATTGAACTTTAATATGAAAGATGCTGGTGAGAAGAGACTGTTACAATTGAATGTATTGGAAGAAATCAGAAATGAATCTTATGATAGTGATAAAATATATAAGGAGAAAAGGAAAATCTGAAATGATCAGAAGATTGTTAAAAAGGAATTTGAACCAGGACAAAAAGTTTTATTATACAATACAAGATTGAAATTATTTTCTGGGAAACTGAAGTCTAGATGGACTGGACCTTTCACTGTTACTAAAATCTATCCATTTGGTGATATGATTATCGAAGACCCCAATTCTGGAAGAAAATTTAAAGTTAATGGACAATGATTAAAACCATATTTTGAAGGGAATAGACCTAATTTTAAAGAGGTTTTAATGTTGGATCAACCTGAATAACTAAAAATTATGTAGGGCTAACGACGTTAAACCAAGATCTTTGTGGGAGGCAACCCACATTTATTTAGTGTATCTCTGCTTGTTTGTTTATTTATTGTGTTTGTTTGATATTTAATTGAGTCCTACCCTTCATTAATTATCATTTATAACATTAAAGAAATTGATCGAATCGAAGTTGGAAAAAATTTGGACAAAAACAAAGTTTGGTAAAATTTTAACTATCACCAGCGCTGAACGGTGCTGTCACTAGCATCGAACCGCACTGTCACCAGCGCCGAACCGCGTCGCTGTTCAGAAAAAAGTTTCTTGTTTTTAAATTCGAGTTTTGGTAGTTCTAAGTGACATTTCTTCCACTTGAACTCCTAAAAACCGACCCTAGATGCAAAAACTACGAAAGGAACGAAAATGAAGATCCCAAATCTCATCCCAATGGATTCTGACTCGATTGAAACGGTAAGATTTCAAGTTTTCAACCGTAGGAAGTTTGTGAGTTTCAAAGCACGTCTTTTCAACAAAACTACCTCAAAAATGAGATTGATCAATAAGTGAGGCTTTGTGAATCGAGGTTTGAATTCTCCTACTACTCGAATTGAAGAAATAATTATACAGACGTTGGGATGTGTTATGTTATACTAATATCACCGTAGTTGTTCTGGTTGTGAAAGAATTTTATGCAAATCTTCATGGAATCAACCAAGGATTAGTTTATGTTCTAGATAGGTTTGTCACATTTACTCCTGCGAAGATTAATGATTTATATATGGTTGAAAATGTGCGGTTATGCCATTAATATACATTTGCCCCAATGAAGGACAACATGAATGATATATACAGATATCTGACGGATGAAAGTAATGATTGGGAGATAAGAGATATCAGGTATGTAAGTTTTTTGACCACACTGTTAAATCCTATGTCGAAGCACTTACATTACTTCATATGTACAAAATTGCTCCCAACTATGAAAATAAGTAAAGTAACTAAGGAGAGTGTTATTCTAAATTATTGTATTCAAATGGGAATGCTTATTGATGTTGGTGCAATAATTGTAAAGTCTATTTTGGAATTGATAGTTCATGGATCTAAATATAGGTTTGGAAACCCTTCCACCATATTTCTACTCTGCAGTCAATCACAAGTGCCTTATGAGAATTGGGAGAAAGTACTTTTACCTTGGAAGCCTATCGATTCAACAGATCAGTATAGTACCGAGGCAATTAGTGATTTGAATGATATGAGTATCATTGAAGATCAACCATCTTAGATATCGACACCTATTCCTCCTTACTTTCCTGAGAGTTCACAGATCATCCTGAAGAAAATTAAGAAATTGGAGAAAGAAGTTCAACACTTGATGAATGCAATCAACAATCTATCTGACTTCTTTGATCATCTAGATTGGAGAATGAAGAAGCACTTTGATCATTCTGGATATCTTGAAGGAAGTTTGGTTCAGTTGATGTGAAAGAAAGGTTGAATTGAAGAGGATTCCATTGAAGAATTCTCAATTCATCCATTCTACAACTTGTTCATTCATGCTCAGTCCATTAGAGATTTAAGAGTTGAGGATAGTTCTGAGGAAGAGTGAAGGCTTGATTATTGTGTTTATATGTCTATGTTTGTGTGGTGTTTGCTTTGCTTTGATTAGATGTTATGTTTGGACCTGTTTTCTTGTTCAGTTGTCAGTGTTATTGTGTTGTGGTTGTGATCGATACTGAATCTTAGAGTCTATGGTTTGATTGTGTGTCATGTTGAGTGTTATTAGGATGTGGTTATAATTTGGATTTTATATATATCAAAGTAATGTTTTGTGTTGTTTGTGTTATGAATATAGTTTGTCAAGGCTTTAGTACGTTCTTCAATGCTTATTTAGACCAATTAGACGTCAGAGCGGGCTTGAAATGATCAAAATTGCAAAAGAAAGTTGGAAACCCAGTTTTTGAACTGGCGCCGAACGGCGCCTTATTCAGCGCCGTTCTGTGCCGAAAGTTAGAGAGTTTGGCCTGTAATACAGAAAATTGCACCAAACGGTGCTAGAGCCTACACCGTTCAGTGCTAAGTCAAAAATTTTGTCCAAACTCCAGATTTTCACCATTAACTCTGAGACCCGCCATTTTTGCCCAAACCACCGTCTTCTACCTCTAACCAAGGTCGATTTTCATGCCTAGGGCTCACTAGCATTGGATAATTATAAAATTATTGACTGATGGAAAAGGGGAATGGAAGATTAAGCAGAGGATGCAAATTAATTTCCCCCTTTCTTCTCTGAATCCTGTATCGAAAGCCTGGCACTACTTTATTTCAGCGAGACTGCTACCCACCAACCATCACAGTGAGGTGACTATTGATAGAGATATTCTGAATTACTGTCTTCAGAACATGAAGGAGATAAATATTTGGGTTGTTATTCCTAAAAGTATTATGTCTATTTCAAAAGGAGAGACTACATGAGGACTGAGACACCCTAGCCTGATTCATACCCTGTGTATCCAGTCAGGTGTTGTAGTTGATGATAATGATGAGGTGATCCACCGCTTAAAGCCCATTAGCAAGCTGAATCTAAAGACCTATGCAACCCATGTGAGTTGGAAATGGAGTAAGACATCTGATGAACCTTCATCTAATCGGGAGACCATCTACATCCAGTGAGCCTACTTTGCATGATGTTATGGATCAGTTGGAGAGACTGAACACCAGAGTACAGGGACTAGAGATAAGGAACAAGTTTAATGATGATTATCAAGTGTGGTGGAGAGAGTACGAGATAGCCTACCATGACACGCAAATGAGATTCTTCAGGGGTGATACTAGCACTATGTTTCCTACATACCCTGACTATATTCCATACCAGCCTGATGAACCAGATGATGATGATTCTCCTGTCGAGGGTGATTGGTAGTGTTGTTGTTCTATTTTATGTTTATTTGATGATGTAATTATGTGTTGTCCTGTGTTATACTTGGGAATCCTCTGATTTGTGGTTGTATTTTACTTTGTATTTGGTTATGTGTGTGGTGAACTTGATGCTAAATTGTGATGTTTGTGATGAGATAGTATAGTTTACCTGTGTTTAGTTTGTTAGTTACTTTGTGATAGTACTTGTTGAATGTTTGTGATGTGTGTTTAATTTGTGGTAGTACCTGTTGAGATATGTGTTTATTTTGTTAGTTGTTCTGTGGTAGTACCTGTTAGATGTTTGTGTTCTGTTTAGTTGATTTTGTGTGTGTATAGAAATGCTCTTAAATATTTCAGGCCTACTGTTCTTATATTTGAAGAAAAACCTGCTTAAACTCAAAGGTATGAAAAGCCCAGCATATGAGGTATGAATTAAATATGTTTATGTCTTTTCTTTCTTCCCATGTTAATTGTATTGAGATTTAAAAATTTTAGTTTAGGGGAGGGAAAAATTAACTGTTAATTTTCCTCAATTAAAAAGTATTTTAAAAAATTATTAACATGATTTCCTGTGATAGAACTCAATTTCAGATAACTGTATTTTGATTTTATATAAGTATTTATGTGAAATTGAATGGAAGTATTTGGTAATGAAAAGTAGTTTTGTAGGCTAAGATATTTGGTATAAGAGATTATGACTATAGTCAACTATTCAAAATAAGAAAAACTGTATGTTTGGTAGATTAAAAATCTTAGAACTTTATGTGAATAGAAAAGATTGAGACTCTATGATAAATCAATAATATACTTATGAAATCCTTATAAGGTAAGGGATTGTGGTAAGTTTCAATTTTAGAGTGAGAAGGGTGAAGTTCAAAATCATTAAAGGCTATCCAAAATAGTAATCCTCACATGAAAAAGAAAAGAAAAAAGAAAAAAATCAAAAGAAAAAGAAAAAAAACAAAAAAAAGAACAGAAAAGTAAGGAGAAGCTTGAGGAAATGCCTAATCTAAAATTGACTTCACTTGGACCTACATAAAGGGAAAACCTTATTTACTTTCTTGAACTTATATGTGTGGAATAGTATCCTTACTAGTAGTGTTCTCATAAACTTATTTTCATAAAATGTTTTTGAGTACCTTAATAGAACAATCTATAGTCATTTCTGAAATGGATAGAAGGCTAGAACTCTTAGACATGATTACTAAATATTCCTAGAACTGCAGAATCTACTTGAATTATTTAGAGATCTTTCTGAAAGTTTCACTATTGTACTTATCTAATTCAGAATATTAGTATTCTAGAAAGGAAAGTTCATTATAGTGTATCATAATTTTATGTGTTAACTAAAATTACTTGAGGACAAGTAATAGTTAAGTTTGGGGGATCTTGATCCACTGAAAATTTTATAGCTTTTTACTATCGATTTCATACATATTTTTGATAATATTACACTTTAAAGGAAGGTATTTTTTATTATTTCATGCAGGTATAGTGATTAGAGGCCTTTGGAGCAAAAGGAAGCAAAAACGAGCAAATTTGGAGCAAAAAAGAGCCAAAGTGTAAAAGTTGAACTCGCGCCGAACGACGCCCTATCAAGCGTCGAACTGCGCCCGTTTCTAGAGAGTTATTGTCCAAAAGGCAGAAAATAGCTCCGAACGGCGCCCTATCCAGCGCCGAATCGTACCCATTTCCAGAGAGTTATTGTCTAAATGGCGGAAAATAGTGTCGAATGGCACCTTATCCAGCGCCAAATCGCGCCTTATCCTGATTTCAAACTAGATTCAATGTTTTTGGACGGATTTTGGAGGGATGCATGCAAAAACTCTTGGGAAATCAGTTATGGCCAAATTTAAACCACTTTTGGGAGATATTTCAAAAGGGGGCGTGTGTGTTTAGTGAGTGGTAGAGAGTAGAGAGTGTTAGGGAAGTTTAGAGAGAGTGATCTAGGGTTTGTAAATTCTCTTCCAAGGAGTGTAGGAGAAGAGACAAAGTGAGAGATTTCTTCTTCCTTACTATTCTAAAGAGAGAATTATGTGTTGTTGTGAAGAAAGAAAAGGAGTCAAAGGAATTCCTTGAGATTCGCTTGGGGAATAGTTTGAGATAAATAGTCATTTTTTTACTCTAATTTTATGACATTGCTTATATATATATAATCCATGTTGTGTCATCCTTTCCTCATGAGTCTTGAGTATATTTTTTTGTCTTTCTCCTTCTTGTTGACCTCATTTTTGGTGAGGTCTGATCTCTCTCCTTAGTGCTTAGGATCTAGCCATAGCTTTTCCCTTTGACTATCCTAGAGGACTAGAAATGGAACCCACCACTTAGAAGTTCAAGCCACTTCTTAACTCCCCTAGAACCCCATATGGATGACCATAAACCACCAAGCTACTTGGAAGGTTAAAGTCAACATTTGAAGGTTCAAGGATGAGTTCCTATAGGGTGAACAAGCCTTAGGATTACCCTGGATGGTCTAGTGATGGTTAGGTCAGCCTACAAACACCACACTCTTACACACATCTCTTGACTCATTAGAAGACTCATATGGATGGACCAAAACCCCTGGCCCCTGGATAAGAGGGTTAGAAACAACATATTAAGTGCCTAAAATGAGTCCTCTCATGGCTCTTGTGAGCTAAACATGGCTTCATGGCTCAACCAAAATGGTTTCATTTTACTCACATCTAATCAATCTTCATTTTTCCTAAAATTACCAAATTGTCCCTGAAAAAGGGCCCTGAAACACAAAACTTCACAGTCACCGGGGCTCCCAAAAAAAAATCATTCCAGAGCGTTCCTGTCATCAAACTAAGAAGTTTGACTGTAAACGTGCCATACTTCCGAGCTACCTTTGGGCCCCTCGCGGCCAAAATAGCCGATACTTAAAAATGCTCCGGGATTCATAAAATCTTCCACATAAAAAAATGACTCCAGACACTTTTGTTTAACCCTAAATTTCTTTCTAAACCACCTTGAGCCTTTAATTCAACCTTTTGACCACTTACTCTCAAACCCCAAAAATTACCAAAATGCCCTTCATTGACAAAAATTTAAAAAATTCCAACAAATCCCAAAAAATCCCAAAAATTTTAAATTATTATTTAAATCATTTTCTTCAACTACCACATACCCCAATTTAGTCAATTTAATCTAATTTGATAAAAAATTCCAAATTTCCCTTTAAAGCCCAAAAACATTCTTCAAATTAAACCCCATCATTCATTAAAATGCCCCAATAAAATTTTAAATCAAATTTCAACATGTTTTTTATTCAATTTCAATTAATTTCAAGTCATTTTGATCATGGCATGATTAATTTCAAAAATAAAAAATCATCTTGTGCATGTTAAAGGCCCATCTCCTTAAGCACTTTCAAAAGCCCATTTCCATCAAATTTAAAATCCCAATTTTCAATCAAAGCCCAAATGACATTACCCTCATCATACATTTAATTAAAATCATCCCATAAGTCCAAAATCCATCATTTGAATTAACCAAAATGGCATCATGACAAATTCCATCAAAAAAATCTAAAGTTTTCTAAAAATTACAAGAGCCTTTTTTATAAAAGTTGACCTAGCCATGGAGGAGCCAAATGTGAGCCATGAAGCTTGTGTCAATCCATATGTGAGCCATGTAAGCTCTTTACACATCACCAAACCTTAGATAGCAAGGGAGTAGGCCTCTTTCCTAAGCCATGTTTAAGCACTTTTAACCCTTCCCATGACACACCTTAACCCAAAATTGACACAAGTACTTAGGATGGGGAGTTCTCCATTTCTTTTGGATGATCCAAATCATCCCTTTCAGCCCAAATCAAACAATGGGAGGGTGCACCAAGCCAAATCCATGCAATGACCCAAATTGACCCAAAAATGGCCCTTACACCCATACCACTTAAATCCATGCCTTTACACATGGCATAACCCAATTGATTGCACCAAAATCAAGTTGAATTAAGTGATCTTTTCTCAGCCAAAAAAACCTTGGTGAATGAACCAAGTCAACCCACATGGTCACCCATAATCTCTTCTATTTAAACTCACCTTCCACGGCCAAAGAAAAGAACAAAATTTACCTTGGGGAGACTCTGTCGAATTGTTTCCAAAGCTTCTCCAAGCACTCCTAAGCTCAACCCAACCATTTCCAATTGAGGTCTCACCTCCTTGACAAAGGTATCGAATTTTTTTTCCTCCAACAGAGATTATTATAATTTTCTATAAATCTTTACTTGATTTAACTGCATCATCACCATATAGATATGTTCCTCTAGTTTAGATGACAATTTCAAAAAAAATTCACTCAATTTCCTTGAGGAATGAGTGAGATATCAATGTTTGAAGTTGGATGATTTTGGGTGAATAACAGTTGGAGAGAGGAGCAGCAGCCGTCCGATCGCGCGTGTATCGGACGGACGGTTGCGATGAAGTTAGACGGGATCTAATCCATGAACACGTCGCCAACAGAATGACGCTGGTCAATTATGGAGTGACATGCGGATTGAGCGGAAAGTGAAATATTTTATTTATTTTTGACACAAAATTTCAAAAAATCACAACTTTTCATAGAAAACTCTAAAAAATAAAATAAAAATACTGTCTTGCTCACTGAAATGAGGAGAATAATGTGAAAGTTATTTCAAATTTATTTGATGAATATTTGATTTTTAAATAATTAAATGGTGTTTTCAAACTTTTAATTCATCATGCATGTAGGAGATTCACCATAACTTGAAATTTTGGTATGTTATTCTATGCATCATGGTGGATCTTTTTTATTTTTCCGAAGTCAGAGAAGATCTCCATGATGAGATATCTATTTTTTAATATTTTGCATCAGTTTTGCTATAATAATTATAGAAATTATCATGTTGCTTAGAAAAACCTAGAAAACTTATAATGGGTTTCTTATAGCCATAGGACTTTACAAAAATTATATCCTGATTTAACTCACTAAAAATAACCCTAATTAGCCTACACACTTGAAACTGAAATTAAATTAATTAGGAGTAACCACAAAAAAACAACTCTCCACTATAATTTAGGGTTAGGGAAACTCACATAAAAGTTTTAAATCAATTGAAATTAATTTGACCCATTAAATGAATTAATTAAGGGAAATGGTCATTTTGCACATTAAAAAATTCATAAAACCCAAATTACATTTCAAAAATTCACCAAATTAATATTGAGAGTTCTTTGTGATCAGAGGAGTTCAAGAAAAATAAAATTGCATTTTTCATAAAATTTTGATTTTTAATCTTTTTTAAATATTTAAATAATTAAAAATTATTAAAAATCACAAAAATATAAAAAATTCACCAAAGCGTCACTTTTGGCCTCCCAATCACTTGGTAACCATTAAAATATTTTTCCTAAGTTTCTAAGTTAAGATATTAATTTATAAAGGCCTAGGGTAATTTTTAACATTTAAAAAATAGATTTTCTTAACCTTTCATTAAAATAATTCTAATAAATCAAATAAATATCAGAAAAATATAAAATTTTCTTCTCAGGGTTCCCTAACCTTGGAGAGATTTTTGAAAAATATAAAACTTAATTTTTCACTTATAAAATATTTTATATCGAATTAATACTCTGAAACTTGAAATAATTATTATAATTAAATTAAAATTCAAAAAATCACCAAACTTGGTCTAGGTGGTCCACTGGTCTAGGGTCACTTTTAGAAAAAATTTCAAAGTCATAGGTCTTTTCTTAGTCAAGTTATTGATTTTTTAATAAAAATCCCATTTTTGCATTAAAATAAATATATAAATTAAATTAAATTCAGAAAAATCACATTTTCTCCTTTGATATTTTAATTGACCCATGAGTAGGGTGAAATAAAAGTTTTAAAGTCATTTGAGTTATATTTAATGAATTATGAAGTAAATAAGCTTAAGGGACAAAATGGTAATTATAGAAATTTAGCCTTAATTAATATTTAGGCTTAATTATGGTTAACTGGTAATAAACGATCCTAATTAATCTCCTTAGATGATTGTAATTAAAGGGTAGAAACCCATTTATCACTTTTTTCAATATTAAAAAAAAAGAATTATAATTTCCTTAATTAAAAATTTGGAAGTTAATTAAAAGAGAAGATATGAGGTGAAGGGGTTTAATCTTGGGAGATATTAATTTATTAATCTTAACCCCTAATCAATGATAGAGATCAAATGTCACTTAATCTTAATTTAAAGACTCATTAATGAAAAATAAGATAAATTAAATAATCAAATTAAAATAATTTCTAAGATAATTAAATTAAAAATAACTTTAAAATAATATAATTAATTAAATTAAAAATAATTTTAAAATAATCTAATTAATTAAATTAAAAAAAATTAAAAAAATAAATAATTAATTGAATTAAAATTAAAATAAAAATAATAAATTAAATTAAAAAAATAATTTTAAAATGACATAATTAATTAAAAACAATTTAAATTAAATATAATTAAATTAAAACAATTTTAAAATAATTTAATCAACTTTAAATCAAAATTAAATTAATAAAACTAAATTAAATCAACTTCAAATCAATATAATTAAATTAAATATAACTAAAATTAAAGTTAAAAATATTTTAAAATAACTAAGTCAATTTTTGAAATGACATAATCAAATTGAAATAACATAAAAAAATCACAATTAAACTAAAATATTATAATTAATTTAAAACAGTCTTAAAACATAAACCCAACCTTAGACAAATTAGCTAAATGCGTTAATGAACTAATTTGCCCCTAAAGGCTTCCACCCACATAATTCTTAAGTGAAATGTCAAGTGAATGTCACCTCTCTTAAGGGATAATCGAAACATCTAAGTTCTTTGAGCAAGAGGAAAACATTTCCAACAAACTTAAAATAACTCAGATGATTGATTCATCATTACAATGAAACTAAATGAACTCGAAAGATAATCCAGAAAGCGTTTAGGAAGATGTTCAGGGCTTACGTGCCGAGCACTTCCCTAACTTGATGAGATGTTTTAAAAGAACAATTGGACTTCATTGTTCATTGATGAAGAAAATCATCCTCAAAACAACTAGGATTTCAACTTAGACATCATAGGACTTGGTGAACAACTATGGTTTCAACTTGGACGTCCTAGGACTTGGTGAGCAACTAGGATCTGAACTTAGACATCATAGGGTTTGTAGATGATCTGAATCTTCCCCAAGCCATACCCAGGTGCTTGTCCTTAAATATTAAATATCCTAACATGCATCTAAAGTGCAGTGAAAAATGACGAGAAAACCCTCCAGGTACGCATTTAAGTTATTACAATTTCTTTCTCATCGTTTATTAAATGCTTTAATTTCTTGCATTTTTATAAAATTATGAAAATGATTGAACCCAACATGTTTAAATAACTTAAAATTTAATCACCAACTAAAACAAATCTGCAAGAACAACTAAATTAAAATATATCTTGGATGAACGGGAGTACCTTTTATGACACAACCTATGTGTTGTTGATAAGGTCTCCCATGGTCTAAATGAAAATACAAAATCCATTAAGTTTGATTTAGTAAATTCATGTGGACTAAGAGAATCCGATGAAAATGGTAGTGCCGGAATGAGGTAACCGTAGGATCCTAACCGGTGTCACCATAATCAACTTAAACATTTGTTTTAATTAAAACATTAAGCCATCTAAATTTTGAACCTTTCTAGAACACAACACTTCTGCCATCCCCTGATTGTCACTTCTAAAATTAAAACCTTCTAAAACAACAAGGAGCTAGGAGCAAGCACAGTGGGCAGCACGACCATCTTCAGCAGCAAAACATATCTACATCAACTAAACCTTCTTTAGTAATAAATAACAAAGCCATCGGATTTTGAGGTAGCTTGTCTAGTGCAACATAAATCCTCAACTTATCTTTAGGCATTTGGATAATCATGTTATGCAAATTAAGCCCTAACTAGTCTTAGAACTCCAAGGTAGTCGTTTGGTACGACATAAACCCTCACATCTTCAAGACTATTTGTGTGATTATATCATTCAATTATAAGTCCTAATTAATTAAAATTGGCAGGATTGAAACATTAAATAAACACTCAAATTGAAGCCAAATAATTGGATAGTTGGGAAGTCATCGAAGTTTGCTTCGGATCCGTGGCATCCCCTACTTCTCTTCCTTTGGATTCTGAAAAATAACTGTTCTAAATTTGATCCATTCCCTATTGAAATTTCCAAAATCTAATTGTTTGAAAACCTTAAACTTTGAAATCCTTGAAAGCAAAATCACTAATTTTTATTGAGAGTTTTCTTAAGTGACTTCTGTCATTTAGGATGTAATTAACTATAGGGGCTTGCCCTTATAGGGAACTTTAAGAACCCAGAATATAAACCCTATCTAATTCCTTCATATTAGATAGAATAACTTATTGGCTTATAAAATTAGTCCACAGACCAAACGGATGTCATAAAATTACTAGTTTATTTAATCGAGCTTCATTTTCAAGTGATGTGTGTACCCTTCGGAATATACATATCACTTGTGATGGAATGCTCATATATTTAAACTATTAATAACATGAGATCAGTTTAGTCTCATATTTTCAAAATTAAATTCTACTTTTCCAAATTATGTATATATATATATATATATATATATATATATAAAATTAAACTTAAAATCTAAAATTCACCGACAACTTCTGTAGGTGACCCCCTTCTCAAAACACACAATCCAAAGCATTTATGTGCCGACAATTTCTGGCGACTCCGCTATGGATCAGTTCCTCTCTCCATTTAGATCAGATGGTTTTACTTTCATAAATCGGTAGTGAGTCCATGCCCGTAGTGGACCAAACTATCATTCTTTTGTTGGAATACCTCGTTCATTTCTATCTTGAACGGGTATAGTCAACTCCTTTTGGATTCTGGAGCCACTGTTTAGACATCCCTACACAGAGAGGTTCCAAAATCCTCTCACCATCCCAAAAGAGGCGAGGTAGACCCCTAATAGGTGTGTTAGAATAGGGCACTCTATCGAAGTGAGTTTGATGTGGATTCAACCTCCTCTAAATCTCATATCAGGTTCGTCACTTCATTCCTCTTTGGGCTTGACTTGTTGTAAACAGGTCAAACTTAAATTTCACTCCAACAACCTTCCAATAAACTCTAAACAAAATAAAATTTTGTCAAAATTTCAAATCAAAATAAAACTCCTCAAAGCACATCAAATATTCAATAATAAAATAAAATGCAAAATTTTGAAATAAAATCAATTCACATGAATAAATTTCAAAGGATTCCCAGTTTACAGGATAAGTGCATTAACTTGAGTACTTCCACTGAGATTACAAGGCACAGGACGTCACTGACTTCTGAATACTTTTCAAATGATGGAGAAATTTCATCATCAAAGATGATCTACACATCCACCGAAGGACTGTCCCGCAACAAAGCTTCCAACAAGTTCAAATGCCATGGATTGACAAATAAAAAGGATATGAGAAGGATAATGGGTAGTGGGTCCCGACCCTCCCACCACAAAACAGTTAAAAGAGACGACGACTTGATGATGGGTCGTGGGTCCCTACCCTCTCGCCGTAGCAAAAAAAAAATAATACGCTCAAGGAAGTTCAAAGTTTAGCAGAAAGATGATCAAGAATGGGTGAGACACGTTGAAATTTCTACATTTTAATATGACTTCAGGGGAGAATGAAATTAATGCCCTAATAACTGGGTCCTTCACTTTAAGGAATTTGGATTGGGTCCTAAGTTGATTTAAAAATGAAACAGTGTGGTTGAAATAAAGTAACATATTTAGGATATCAAAGGCATTTTAATTTTCTGTCATATGACTAGGTCCAGACTTTTGGATGAGTTATAATCTCACAGGATTCATGTTAAGAAACCATTTCAGATTTATTAATTAGGGGAGTTTCTACATTCAAAATCTTTAAAAGAAATATGCTTTACCAGATACAGTAATTCTCAGAAACAATAGTAGCAAAAAAAATGTAAAGATTCAACTGAGGAGAAGCTTGAGGTGAGCACAAAATCAAAAATAAGTGTCCCAATGCAGACATTCAAAATCTTTAACATGTGCTCCTCCATATATAGTAATCCTCAATAAAAAAAGAGCAAAAAGCTAAATATAAAAAAGAAGAGAAAACAAGAAGACTCATTGAGAAAAATCTTGAGGTGAGCATAAAATAAAAAATTGGCGCCTCACTTTAGACATTCAAAATCCTTAATTATGCCTCTACCAGATGCAGTAATTCTCAATAAAAAAAGGGAAAAGAAGAATGAAAAGAAAAGATGTTGTTTGAGAAGAAGCTTGAGGTGAGCACAAAATAAAAAATTGGTGTCTGAATTCTCCCGTGATTAATAAAACTTGAAATTTCTCTTAAGAAAATTCTTCTGATATTATATTCAAGAAAAAGTTCAGCGATCTTGGGTGTTTTAGCTGATTATTAATTGACTCAGAAATATCTTGGGTAATGAAAAATATTTTAATCACATGGATATGAATTTTGAATCTGCTTAGGCCCAGAAAGAAAGAATTAAAGAGATGACGATGTTATTGACAATTAATGGAAATTTGAACCTGTCGCATCATTCAGTTCCTAGTAAATGCAACTCCAACTTCAATTTGACGAGCGTCAGAGTGACTTCTCGAAGATAATTTGGACAATCCTTACAAATCAGCGCTAAAGAAACGGTGATCGCCGCGACGGAGCTACAAGGTTACAACATCTTCAGCTGTGGTGTCCGTAGAAATAACATATCTTTGTAGGTACTTGAAAAAAAAAATAATTTCGATAGTACCTTGAAGAGTGAATTATTTTCTACACGTGCCTTCAGTCAGTGGATGATACCTCAAAAAAGACGCATTGTGATGTTTCAAAGACAGTCTCGTTCTACGAAGCACAAATGCTGCATTTGCTTGTAATTGGGTCCAAAAACTAATAATAAAAATACAAAAAAGAAAAAATCATAAAACATAAGAGAATACAATAAAGTTTCATAGCAAATAAATAACAGTAAATTCCCAATGAATGAAATAACAAACAAATGAATAACAAAATAAGAATGAATCCACCAAAATAAAACAAAATAAAAATGTGTATACAAAACAAAATAAAAGTCGAATCAAAATGAAACAAAATTTGAATCAAAATAAAATTCAAATCAAAATAAAATTTTAAATCAAAAGAAAATCAAATTATTAAAACAAAGAAAATCAGAAATCTGAATTCCTCTATCGACTCGGTAGCAGGTTGAGTTTCCTCAGCCTGGTGCTGTGATAAATTTCTTCTCAATTCTATCCCTTAATTAAAAAAGGATCAACCGATTCTATTGACATGGAGTCGCGAGTTTCAATTGGTTCTGTTGGCGTAGAATCACATCCTTTCCCAAACAAGCATACTTTCGGTCAACTCTTTGAGTGAGATATGAAACACTCTCATATTCCCTCTCAATCTGTTTCCTTCAAAGAAAATCTTTCTTCAAGTACTAAATTTTAGAGGTGGAGAATCCCAGTATCCGATACCGCATTGCTTTGCAATGGCTCCTTTCAAATTTTAAAGGTGGAGGATCACATCATCTGATACCGCATTGCTTTGCAATAGCTCCTATCAAATTTTAGAGGTGGAGGTTCCTAGCATCTCATACCTCATTGCTTTATAATGACTCCTATCAAATTTTAGAGGTGGAGGATCCCAACATCCGATACCGCATTTCTTTGCAATGGCGCCTATCAAATGTTAGAGGTTGAGGATCACAGAATCCGATACCGCATTGCTTTAGGATCTTTTTCTATCGCAATGACTCAATTTCAAAATTAAATTTATGAGGTTGAGGATCACAGAATCCGACACCACATTGCTTTAGGATCTTTCTATATCATAATGGTTCAATCTAGAAAATTAAATTTCAAAGGTTGAGGATCATAGAATCCAACACCGCATTGCTTTAGGATCTTTCCCTATCGCAATGGTTCAATCCAGAAAATTAAATTTCAGAGGTTGAGGATCACAAAATCCGACACCGCATTGCTTTAGGATCTTTCCTAATCGCAATGGTTCAATCCAGAAAATTAAATTTTAGAGGTTCAGGATCCCAACATCCGATACCGCATTGCTTTATGATCTTTCCATATTGTAATGGTTCAAATCAAAATCAAATTCAAAATTAAATTTTAGAGGTTGAGGATCCCAACATCCGATACCGCATTGTTTAAAGATCTTTCCCTATCGCAACGGTTCAAATCAAAATCAAATTCAAAATCAAATTTCAGAGGTTAAAGATCGCAACATCTGATACCGCATTGCTTTAGGATCATTTCCAATCGCAATGGTTCAAATCAAAATTTTTGAGTTTGGTACCTGAATTCCGACTCTTATCTCGAGGCTGGTACCAGAATTCCAGTCCTCAACTCAGAACTTCGAGATCAGTGTGAAGCCACCTTAAATGGTGTAAGGTTTCTGATTCTCTCCTTGGAATTCCGAGATAGATATGACACCACCTTAAATGGAGTAAGGCATCCTATTCTCTTCTTTCAACCACAAATTTTCACCTCATTTCCACCAAATTCTCCACACTCATCAAATTCAAAACTCTCTGCAAAATTGAAATGCAGAATCGAAACTCATGACTTACACTCAAATTCTCTCAAAAATCAATCTCAGAATTAATCTCGAAATCAATCTCATAATCAGTCTTGAAATCAACCTCAAATCAAACTTCAATCAAAACTAAAACTCTAATAAAATCAAAAATAAAAATCAAAATCAATATCAAAATCTAAAATCAAATTAAAAAAATGAAACGAATCCAAAATTCATTTTTGAAATTCTGCAATTTGGAACTTCAATCAAAATCAAAACTCTGATAAAACCAAAATTCAAAATCGAAATCAAAATCAAAATCTAAAATTAAATTAAAAAAAATGAAATGAATCCAAAATTCATTTTTGAAATTCTGCAATTTGGAACATCAATCAAAATCAAAACTCTGATAAAACCAAAATTCAAAATCGAAATCAATATCAAAATCTAAAATTAAATTAAAAAAATGAAACGAATCCAAAATTCATTTTTGAAATTCTACAATTTGGAAAATTCGTCACTTAATCACCAGTGAGAATTCTGGAATCTTCAGTTTTGAATATTTACCTGCTACTCCCCAGCGGGAACCTTCTCTACTCTTTCTCTGTTTTGTTCTGAGTGTGTGAGCTTGGAAGTTTTGTGTTGGTTTGTTGATCTCTTAGGTCAACCAATATGCACGGTGTGCTTGGTCAGCACACCACACCTATTGGGGGTCCATTTGTTGACCTCATTTTTGGTGAGATCTGATCTCTCTCCTTAGTGCTTAGGATCTAGCCATGATTTTCCCTTTGACTATCCTAGAGGACTAGAAATGGAACCCACCACTTAGAAGTTCAAGCAACTTCTCAACTCCCCTAAAACCCCATATGGATGACCATAAACCACCAAGCCACTTAGAAGGTTAAAGTCATCATTTGGAGGTTCAAGGATGAGTTCCTATAGGGTGAGCAAGCCTTAGGACTACCCTGGATGGTCAGGTGATGGTTCGGTCAGCCTGCAAACATCACACTCCTACACACATACCAAACCCTAAACATTCTCTACCCATTTGGCCTCTTGACTCATTAGAAGACTCATATGGATGGACTCAAACCCCTGACCCCTAGCTAAGAAGGTTAGGAACAACATATTAAGTGCCTAAAATGAGTCTCTCATGGCTCTTGTGAGCTTAACATGGCTTTATGGCTCAACCAAAATGGTTTCATTTTACTCACAACTAATTAATCTTCATTTTTTCCAAAATTACCAGAATGCCCTTGAAAAAGGCCCCGAAACACAAAACTTCACAGTCACCCGGGCTCCAAAAAAAAAATCATTCCAGAGCATTCTTGTCATCAAACTGAGAAGTTTGACTGTAAACATTTTATACTTCCGAGCTACCTTTGGGCCCCTCGGGCTAAAATAGCCGATACTTAAAAAACGCTCCTAGATTCATAAAACCTTTCACATAAATAAAAAATGACATCAGACACTTTTTTTTACTCAGTATTTCTTTCTAAACCACCTCGACCCTTTAATTCATCCTTTTGACCACTTAACCCCAAACCCCCAAAATTACCAAAATGCCCTTCATAGCAAAAAATTTCAAAAAATCCAAAAAATTCTAAAAAATCTCAAAAATTTCAAAATATTCTCCACATAATTTTCTTCAACTACCGAATACCTCAATTTTGTCAATTTAACCCAATTTGATAAAAAATTCCAAATTTGCCCTTGAAGGCCAAAAATATTCTTCAAATTGAACCCATCATCCATTAAAATGCCCCAAGAAAATTTTAAATCAAATTTCAACATGTTTTTATTCAATTTCAATTAATTTCAAGTCATTTTGATCATGTCAGGATTAATTTCAAAAATCAAAAATAATCTTGTGCATGTTAAAGGCCCGTCACCTTAAGCACTTTCAAAAGCCCATTTCCATCAAATTTAAAAGCCCAATTTTTAATCAAAGTCGTAATGACATTCCTCTCGTCATACATTTAATTAAAATCATCCCCTAAGTCCAAAACCCATCATTTGAATTAACCAAAATGGCATCATGACAAATTCCATCAAAAAAATCCAAAGTTTTCTAAAAATTCCAAGAGCCTTTTTCATGAAAATTGACCAAGCCATGGAGGAGCCAAATGTGAGCCATGAAGCTTGTTTCAATCCATATGTGAGCCATGTATGCTTTTTACATATCACTAAACTTCAAATAGCAAGGGAGTAATTCTCTTTGATAAGCCATGTTTAAGCACTTTTAACCCTTTCCATGACACACCTTAACCCAAATTTGACACCAATACTTGGGATGGGGAGTTCTCCATCTCTTTTGGCTAACCCAAATCATCCTTTTCAGCCCAAATCAAACCATGGGAGGGTACACCAAGTCAAATCCATGCATTGACGCATACTGACAAAAAATTGGCCCTTACACCCATACCACTTAAATCCATGCCTTTATACATGGCATAACCCAATTGATTGCACCAAAATCAAGCTGTATCAAGTGATCTTTTATCAGCTAAAAAAAGCTTGGTAAATGAACCAAGCCAACCCCCATGGTCACCCATAATCTTCTCTATTTAAACTCACCTTCCACGACCAAAGAAAAGAAAAAAATTACCTTGGGGAGACTCTACCGAATTGTTTCCAAAGCTTCTCCAAGCACTCCTAAGCTCAACCCAACCATTCCCAATTGAGGCCTCACCCCTTGGACAAAGGTATCAATTTTTTTTTCTTCAACCGAGCTTATTTTAATTTTCTGTAAATCTTTACTTGATTTAACTGAATCATCACCATATAGATATGTTCCTCTAGTTTAGATGATAATTTAAAAAAAAAATTCACTCAATTTCGTTGAGAAACAAGTGAGATATCAAGATTTGAAGGTGGACAATTTTGGGTGAATAACAGTTGGAGAGAGGAGCAGCAGCCGTCCGATCGCGCGTGTATTGGACGGACGGTTGCGATGGAGTCGGATGGGATCCAGTCCATGAACACACTGCCAACAAATATCGCAGGCCAATCATGGAGTGACACGCGGACTGAGCAAAAAATGAAATGTTTTATTTATTTTTGACACAAAATTTCAAAAAATCATACTTTTGATAGAAAACTCCAAAAAAATAAAGTAAAAATACCCACTTGCTCATTGAAATGAGGAGAATAATGTGAAAGTGATTTTAAATTTATTTGATGCATATTTGATTTTTAATTAATTAAATGGTGTTTTTAAACTTGTAATTCTTCGTGCATGTAGGAGCCTCACCATAACTTGAAATTTTGATATGTTATTCTACGCATCATGATGGATATTTCTTGGTCTTTTCAAAGTCAGAGACGATCTCCATGATGAGATATCTATTTTTCAATATTATACATTCATTTTGCTATAATAACTATAGAAATTATCATGTTGCTTAGAAAAATCTAGAAAACTTATAGTGGATTTCTTATGGCCAGAGGACTTTAGGAAAATTATATGCTGATTTAATTCACTAAAAATAACCTTTATTAGCCCAAACACTTGAAACTAAAATTAAATTAATTAGGAGCAACTACACATCAAAACCACACAAAAACAACTCTCCACTGTAATTTAGGGTTAGGGGAACCTCATATAAAAGTTTCAAATTAATTTAAATTAATTTGACCCTTTAAATGAATTAATTAAGGGACATGGCCATTTTGCACATTAAAAAATTCATTAAACCCAAAATACATTTCAAAAATTCACCAAATTAATTTTGGGAGTTCTCTATAATCAGAGGAGTTCAAAAAAAAGAAAATTGCATTTTTAATAAAATATGATTTTTAATCATTTTTTAAATATTTAGATAATTAAAAATTATAAAAAATCACAAAAATATAAAAAATTACCAAAGTGTCACTTTTGGCCTCCTAATACCATTAAAATATTTTTCCTAAGTCTCTAAGTTAAGATATTAATTTTTAAAGGCCTAGGGTAATTTTTAACATTTAAAAAATGGATTTTCTTAACCTTTCATTAAAATAATTCTAATAAATTAAATAAAAATAAAAAATATATATAAAATTTTCTTCTCTGGGTTCCCTAACCTTAGAGAGATTTTTGAAAAATATAAAACTTAATTTTTCACTTTTAAAATATTTTATATCTAATTAATACTCCAAAATTTGAAATAATTATTATAGTTAAATTAAAATTCAAAAAATCACCAAACTTGGTCCAGGTGGTCCTCTGGTCTAGGGTCACTTCTAGTAAAAATTTGAAATTCATAAGTCCTTCCTTAGTCAAGTTATTGATTTTTCATTAAAAATCCCATTTTTGCATTAAAATAAATATATAAATTAAATTAAATTAAAAAAAATCATATTTTCTCCTCTGATATTTTAATTGACCCATGTGTAGGGTGACATAAAAATTTCAAAGTCATTTGAGTTATATTTAATGAATTATGAAGTAAACAAGCCTGAGGAGCAAAATAGTAATTATTGAAATTTAGCCTTAATTAATATTTAGGCTTAATTATGGGTAACTGGTAATAAACGATCCTAATTAATCTCCTTAGATGATTGTAATTAAAGGGTAGAAACCCATTTATCACTTTTTTCAAAATTAAAAAAAAAGAATTATAATTTCCTTAATTAAAAATTTGAAAGTTAATTAAAAAAGAAGATATGAGGTGAAGGGGTTTAATCTTGGGAAATATTAATTTATTAATCTTAACCCCTAATCAATGGTAGAGATCAAATATCACTTAATCTTAATTTAAAGACACATTAATGAAAAATAAGATAAATTAAATAATCAAATTAAAATAATTTATAAGATAATTAAATTAAAAATAACTTTAAAATAATATAATTAATTAAATTAAAAATAATTTTAAAATAATCTAATTAATTAAATTAAAAAAATAATTTTAAAAAATAAAATAATTAATTGAAATAAAATAAAAATAAAAATAATAAATTAAATTAAAAAAATAATTTAAAATGACATAATTAATTAAAAATAATTTAAATTAAATATAATTAAATTAAAAAAAAATTTAAAATTTTAATTAAATCTAGATCAAAATTAATTTAATACAACTAAATTAAAATCAACTTCATCAACACAATTAAATTAAATATAACTAAAATTAAAGTTAAAAAATTTAAAATAACTAAGTCATTTTTGAAATGACATAATCAAATTAAAATTATATAAGAAAATCACAATTAAACTAATATATTATAATTAATTTGAAACAGTCTTAAAACATCAACCCAACCTTAGACAAATTAGCTAAATGCGTTAATTAACTAATTTTCCCCTAGAGGCTTCCACCCAGATAATTCTTAAGTTAAATGTCAAGTGAATGTCACATCACTTAAGGGATAACCAAAACATCTAAGTTCTTTGAGCAATTGGAAAACATTTCCAACAAACTTAAAACATCTCGGGTGATTGACTCATCATTACAATGAAACTAAATGAACTCGAAAGATGACCCACTTTTTAATGTTTACAAAAATAGAAACGGCACCAAAAACTTGATCCCACTTAATATATATTTAATTTTATGACAGAATGTATAATGTGGATTCTACGCAAGTATACGTATCGTATCAAGTAATACATGGCTCTAGTGGAGTCCTGGTTATCGATCCCACAGGGAAGTTTTAAAAAATTTGTAATAGCTAAATTTCAAAGGATTTACTTACTAATATAGTATACGAAATTTAGAATACTTAACTAAAGAGATCTAAAGTAAACTAATGCTTTAAATAAAGTTGATTTAAAGATTTTAGAAAAAGTATCATTCCCCTTGTTTTTAGAAACTTAAGTGAATGATGAATTCAAATAGACTTTTTTATTGTATTGTGATAAATAGGAGCATTCCTATTCTTTACCCTTTGGTCCAGGTGCAAAGAACATTAACTAGTCCTATGTTTGATTACTGAATCTGCGGCTAGACTGGGAGGATACTGGCTGCCACTTCATGTCGGCATATTTTTAGGTTGTGTTGTATTTTAGAAAAAGGGGTTGCCAAACAAAAATTGTGGGCGAATTTAAATAAATAATTTGAAAAGTAGTATTTGATTTTAAAAATATTTTTTTTAAAATTTGAAGATTTTAAGATATGAAATCAAATTGATCTCACATCCCAAATAGTTTATATAAACGAACACCGCACCACAAACCGTGTACCTATCCCTAAGGATATACACACTGCTTAATGATGGGGCTCGATTAAATAAACTAGAAGATTTGTGACATCCGTTTGGTCTCCGAACCAATTTTTATAAGCCAACAAATTCCCCTGCTTAATATGAAAGCATTAAACAGGGTTTATATTACCTGGGTTCTTTAAAATTCCCTATAAGGGCAAGCCCCTATAGTTAATTACATCTTAAGTGACGAGAATCACCTAAGAAAACTCTCGATAATAATCAATAATTCCGCTCTCAAGAATTTCAAAGTTTAAGTTTTCAAAGGATCGAATTTTGGAATTTCAATAGGAATGGATCAAGTTTGGAACATTTTGTTTTGAGAATTCAAAGGAAGAAAGGTAGGAGAAATTACGGATTCGAAGTGAACTTCGGTAATTTCCCGACTATCCTATTGTTCGGCTTCGAATTTAGGAAAGTCCTAATGTCTATTTAATGTTTTGATTTTGTCAATTTTAATTAATTAGTGGCTTATATTTATATGATAGAATCATACAAATAACTTCGAAGATGTGAGGGTTTATGTCGTATCGTACGACTACCTCGGAATCCTAAGACCGGTTAGGGCTTAATTTGCAATGCAAATGCCTAACGAAGAGTCGAGGATTTATGTCGCACTAGGCAAACTACCTCGAAGTCCTATGGGTTTGTTATTTAATTCTAGAAAGTTTTGCCAAGTAGACTCAGTGTTTCATTGATGACGATGGCCGTGCCGCCCACCATGCTCCGAGCTCCTTGTTGTCGCAGAGGTTTAGTTTTAGAAGTCATAAATCGTGGGATGAGAAAAGTGTTTTCGGTTTAGAGAAAATCTTAATTTCCAAGTGTTTTTTGTGTTTTAATTAAAACAAATCTTAAAGTCGATTATAACGACACCGGCTAAGATCCCACTGTTCCATCCTTCCGCATCATTATTTTTATCGGATTCACTTAGTCCAGATGAATTTGCTAAACTCAACTAAATGAGTTCCACACTTTCATTTAGATCGCGGGAAATCCCGCTAAGCAACACGTAGGTTACATCATCCGAGGTATTCCCGATCATCCAACGAGACGTTTTAATTTAGTTGTAATTGTAGTTTTGTGTTCTGTTTGTGATTAAATTTCGAGTTGTTTTATATTTTGAAATGTTGTGGCGGTGAATTTTATCTTGCGATGACTTTTAGCTTAGTTTTGGTTTCAGCTTTAGTGACTATCCTAAAGGTGTGGGTTTTCATGCAACGATTGTTTATCATGCAAGAAAAGTAAGTGCAATGCGGTTAAATAAATTGCAATAATGTAAATTGCAAGAAAGTAAATTGCAATAAAATAAAAGCGTACCTGGAGGGTCTTCCCGTCATCCCAAGTCGCACTTAAAACACAATTAGAATATTTAAGCAAGTTCCTAGTAAAGCTAAGGGAAGGGTTATGGTTTTCTACCAAGTTCCTAATCCTATAGCTTAGTCATTTCCTATGACGTCTAGGTTCCTTGTGTTTCGATTTGAAGACGATTTTCTTCATCAAAGAACAATTAAGTTCAATTGTTCTTATGAACATCCTATCATATCGAGGAAGTGCTTAAGGCAAATCTTAAACATCTTTTCAATATTTCTAGGATTGTTTTAAGTCCAAATGAATTCAATTACACAAATGAATTAATCGTCCGAGGTTTAGTTAAGTTTTGTTGTTATCTTACTCAAGTGAACTCAGATATTTGAATGTCCTATAAGTGAAGTAACATTTCATTTAATATTCTCGTTTAGTGAGTTATGACAACTAAAGCTTTCGAGGGTAAATTGGTGTTCAAATGATTTGTGATTTAGCTTTAATTTCAATTAATGGGTTTAAATTTGGAATAAGTGTTTAAGTCGCTTTATATTTAATTTATTTTCGTTTTAGGTGATCTTATTTAATTCAATTTAATTTAACTTTAATTTAATTTAATTTAATTTTAATTTTAATTTAATTTAATTTAATTCAATTTAGTTCGATTTCGATGTTAAATTAATTTAGTTTTAATTTGATTTAATTTCCTTTAATTTAATTTAATTTGATTTAATTTAATTTAATTCAATTTGATTTAATTTAATTTAATTTAATTTAATTTAATTTATTTATTTGATTTAATTTAATTTAATTTAATTTAATTTAATTTATTTATTTAATTTAATTTAATTTATTAATTTAATTTAATTTAATTTATTTAATTTATTTATTTAATTTAATTTAATTTAATTTAATTTAATTTAACTTAATTAATCTTTAATTTAATTTAATTTGATTTAATTTTAATTTAATTTGATTTGATTTATTTAATTTAATTTAATTTTTAATTTAATTTTATTTTTAACTTTAATTGAAATTTTAAAAGAGTTTAATAATTTAACTTTAGTTTAATGATTAAGTCTTTTAATATTTTAAATTTGAGTTACCATTTTAATTAAGAATTAAATATTAATGAGATGATTAATTTAGGGATTTTTAAATTAAAGAATAAATCTCTTCCTAACAATATCCCTATTTTAATAGTTCCAATTTTATTATTCTTCCCAAATTTAATCAATTATTTGATTAAGGTTTATTTCAATTATTTTAAATTGTTTAATGGATTTCTAACCTTTAATTATTTAAATTTCAATCATCTAAATCAGATTAAGATCAAATATTTTACTTGTTAATTTTATTAAACCTAAAGTTTTAATTAAGGGTTAAAATTTTAATTACCACTTTGCCCTTTAAGCTTAATAATTTCATAACTCACTAAATTGAGCTTAAATGAACTTGAAATTTTTATGTGACTTCACTCATATGTCAATAAAGACATGAGAGGAGAAAATATGATTTTTCTCGTATTTAATTTATTTATATAATTATTTTTGGTAGAAAATAGAGATTTTCAAGGAAAATTTAATAACATGACCAAGGGAAAGTTTCTGTCCTTAAGAAAATTAGGAGACATTCCTAATGACCAGAGGACCATTTGGACCAATTTTGGTGATTTTTTGAATTATATTATTTTTATTATAATTATTTTAAGTTTTGGAGTGTTAATTAATTTAAAAATAAAATAAAGGTTGAAAAATGAATTTTATATTTTTAAAAAATCTCTCTGAAATCAAGGAAATCAGAGAATCAATTTTTCTAATTTTCTGATTTTTCTATGATATATTATAATTATTTTAGTGAAAATGCTAGAAAATACATTTTTTTTAATTTTAAAATTACCCTAGGGCTTTAAAATTTAATATCTCATTAAATAGACCTAAGAAAAATATGGGGTTTGTTCCTAAGTGATTAAAATTCAAAATGTGACATTTAGGTGAATTTTATTATTTTTGTGATTTTTATTATTTTTTAATTATCAAAAATATTAAAATAATATTAAAAATCAACTTTTTTAGAAAATTGAAATTTTAATTTTCCTAAATTCCCCTAATATCAGAGAGGCTTCAAAACCAATTTGGTGAATTTTTGAAAGGTATTTTGAAAGTTATGAATTTTTTAAGTTCAAATTGACTAAATGGCTTAATCAACCCATTTAGTAGGGCTAACCAAGTCCAATTGACTTCAAATTTTTATGGTGGGTTCCTCTGATCCTAAAGGTCAGTGGAGAATTGATTTCAAGTCAATTTGATGTATGGTTAACTCTAATTAATTAGGGATCTATTTTGGGTGTTTAAGCCAATTAGGGTTATTTTAAAAGAACAAACTCAAAACCTATTTTTCCTAGGGTCTTCTGGTCATAAGGGACATCACCAAATTTTCCTAGAATTTATTTCACAACATGCTAATTATTAGAATTAAAATACTCAAAACAGTAACATGAGTTTGAAAAATCAATAACTCCTCATAGGGATGGCCTCTGACTTTGGAAAATTCAGGGAATGTTCCCAAATTCAGAGGCTTCAAAAGCCCTATGGTCTCATACCATGGTGAATTTCCTACATGCTTGGAGAATTAAAGTAGTGCAGACAGTAAATAAATTATTAAAAATAAAATACTTGATGAAATTAAATGATTTCTTTTCCATATTATTCTCCTCTATTCACTGAGCAAGAGAGTATTTTTATTTTATTTTTATGATTTTCCTACACAAAGTTATGAATTTTCAAAGTTCAGGGAATTAAATAAATAGAAAAAAACCTAATTTTCTATTTATCCGAGTCGGCGCCGCGTCATCCTCGGCATCTCCGAACGGCCATGCGGCGCGCTCTCACTCGATACTTGACCAAATTTAACGTTCTTATGCTCTATGGATTCGTCTCGAGAAGACGAACACATCCATACGGTTTATGTGGGATGAAATTTACTCAATAAAAATGGAGAGTGTTCAGAAGCTCGGGAAGAAGAGTGAGGCCATACCTTTGCTCGGAGAAGTGTGGCTTCGATCCGAGGGTTGTTTCACCTTCGATTGGATCCCAGCACAGCTCCGGATGAAGTCTCCTGGTCCGGTGAATTGCCTAGGTAGGATTTCGACCACAGCCGATCACAAAGCTTGGAGGCCGGAGCAACCGGGTGGCCTCGGAGATGCGGCTTTTGCCGGTGGACACATTCTCTTGGTCCGGTGAAGGTGTAGGACCAATCAATTTGAGGATTGATCCACCGTGAAGAAGTGTCCTGGTTTTGAGGCTAAAGTTTGAACTCGAAATCGAGCTCAACCGGAGGGAATTGGGGCTGGAATTCGGTGGGGATCAAATGCTCTATGTATGGGGAGTAGTCTGGAACAATTTTGCGCGAGTTTCCTTAAGGTTTGTTTCGAGTACCTCTCATGGCCGAGAAGGGGTGGTGTTTAAATAGGAGAGGGTGGAGGGCCTCCCAGGGAGAGTTAGGGCTTGGGATCGAGCTCGCTTCGCAAGAGAAGAACAGCCTACAATGGCCACCGGGGATGGGGCGACCAAGCAGGGAGAATTCCAAAGTTGGCTCACATGCGAGCTCTCGGCCATGGTGTTTTCCGGCGACCCGATGGCCGGCCGGCCAGGCATGGGTCACCCTCAAGGTCGGGTGGGTCGGGGTCGGACTTGGTGCAAGCAATTGGCAATTGCCATGTGTAAAGGCTTTGATCCAAAGTAGAATGGGGCATGGCTAGTTTTGAGTCTAAATGGGTCAATCCACCCATTTGGGCTTGGTGCACCCTTCAAGGTGGCTTTGGATGCCGTGGGGGATCAAAGGGATCACTGGTTTGGCATGGAGAAGTCTCCATCCAAATATATTTGGATTAAATTTAAGTTTAGGTGAATCATGATTAAGGCTAATGAGCTTTAGGGATTAAGGAAAGCCCTCCCTCTTCTTACCCAATATGGCATGGTGGAGTCTCCAAGGCTCTCGTGGCTCACATGTGGCTCATGCATGGCTTCATGGCTCATCTTTGGCTTGGGGAAAGTTAAGTCAATTTCATGGAAAAGGGTTTTTTGTGAATTTTGGTATTTTAATGGGAATTGGCATATGGCTTGATTTGGGATGATTTGATGATAAATTTAGGACTTAGGTATTGAGTTTAATTGAAAGTATGATGAGGGGAAATGTCATATGGGCTTTGGGACCAATTTTGGGCCTTTGGATGTGGTAAAAGATGGGCTTTTAAAATGGTTTAAGGAATGGGCCTTTAAGTTTAAAAATGAATTTATGGATGGGAATTTTGTAAAGAGGTTGGGCCAAATAATTGTTGGGTTTAGCTCATGGATGTGTCATGAGTGACTTGAAGCAAATTGGGGGTGATTTGGGTTGAATTTGGGCTCTTTTGGTGAATGGGCCAATATAGGTCAAAGTGGGCCAAGTTGGGCCAATGTTGGGCTAGGGTTGAAATTGATGTAAAATTAATATTGATAAATGTTTATGGGAGTGTTTCAAAGAGGTTTTGACTTTGGTTGGGCTTTGATTTTGGGGTTTGGGCTCATTTGGGTTAGGTTTGGGTTTAGCTCAAAATTGGGCCTTTTAGCTTTGGGTTGAATTTGAGTGGGGTTTGGGTCTAAATTTTGGGAAAATCATGTTAGAGTTTTGCTTGTGGGGATGCTAAGGAATATTTAGAAAAGATTTGGGGTTAATTGGAGTTGAATTGGGTGAGTTTGGGTTATGGGTCCAAATTGGGCTTTAAGGCCAAAAGTGAAATTAGATCCAAATGTCAATCAAATTGGACTTGGATTTGGTCTAGATTGGTGTTGGGAATGTTGAATTGAAGTTTATAATTGAATTGGACCAGAATTTGGGTCAATTGGGTAGGTTTGGTTTGACATTGGGTTCACTTAGGGTTAAAATGGGTCAAATTGGGGGTTTTGACAAAATTAGGGTAAATTGAAAAAATTGACCCATGGTGTAGTTGAACAAAATGAAATTGGGAATATTTGGGATTTTCTAGAATTTTCTGGGAATTTTCTGAATTTTTGGATTTTTCGGGTCAAGAGAGGTATTTTGGGTATTTGGAGGGTATTGGGAGGTATTTTTGGAATTTTTGGTATTTTTGGGTATGGATGATCAATTTGAGTGATGTGGAAATGTTTGGGATTAATTTTGGGGAATTTTGGGTGATTTGGAAATTTTGAAAAATTTGGGTAATTTCAGGGCTTTGGGTAGGTTAAGGCGGGTGTAGGTCCTGGGGTCAAAAATTAAAAATTTGGAAAATTGAAAATTGGGTAAATGTAAGTGGAATAAAATCATTTTGGTTGAGCCATGAAGCCACATCAAGCCCACATGAGCCATGAAGGGATTCATTTGAGGCATTCACTATGTTGTTCCTAACCCTCTTAGCCAAGGGTTTAGGGGTTAATGACCATCCATGTGAATCACCTACATGAGTCGGAGGTCAAGTTAGGTATGGGTGTGGTTTTAGGAGGTGTGTGAAAGTGTAGTGTATGAGTGTAGTGTGTGTGTAAGTCAGCCCCTTCACTGGACTCAGTGCCATCCAGTGCGCATCCTAAGGCCAAAGAGTCCCATAGGAACTCATCCTTTAAACTTCCACATTCGATTTCAACCCTCTAGGTGATTAGGGGTCTACAGACAAGTTTGTGGAGTTTGCGGGAGTTAAGAAGTGGTTTGAAATTCTAGATGATGGATCCCAATTCTAGTCCTCTAAGATAGTCAAAGGAAAAGCCTAAGGCTAGATCCTAAGTACTAAAAGGAAGAAGAGAAGACCTCATCAAAAATGAGGTCAACAAATGGACCCCCGATAGGTGTGGTGAGCCGACGGAGCACACCGCGCGTATTGGTGTTGACCGAAGCGATCAGCAAAACCAACACGGATGTCCAAGTGACAAACTTAGGACGAAGTAGGAGAGTTTCCGCTGGGGAGTGTCGAGTATATCTCCGAAACCGGAGATTCCCGAACTCCGCTGGGGAAAGGAAAAGGAGGTGAATTCCAAATCACATGATCTGGGGGAATTTCGATTTAGATTTCATTTTGTTTCAATTTAAGTTTGGATGTGTAATTTTAGATTTTGATTTTTTTATTTTAGATTGAAGTTTGATTTAAAATTAATTTGAGAAAATTTAGATTTGAAACGAGAATTGAAACCTAGGTTCCAATCTCGGGATTGCAAAGAAAACTGGAATCTGAGCACCAGTCTCGGAGTGAGAATCGGAGTTTAAGTGTCGGTTGAAAAAGATGAGAATCAAAATTTAGGTACTGATCTTGAAAGGGATGAGAATTGAAATTTAAGTATCAATCTCGAAAGAGAGTCGAAATTTAGGTATCGACCTCGAAAAGAATGAGAATCAGAATTTAAGTACTGATCTCGGAATGAGAACTAGAATTTAGGTACCAGTCTCAGAAATTTTGAATTGAAATTTAGTCATTAATTCGGATGAGAATCGAGATTTCGGTATCGATCTCGGAATGAGAACTGGAATTTAGGTACCAGTCTCGGAAATTTTGAATTGAAATTTAGGTATCAATTCGAATGAGAATCAAAATTTAGGTATCGATCTCAGAATGAGAACTGGAATTTAGGTACCAGTCTTGGAAATTTTGAATTGAAATTTAGGTATCAATTCGGATGAGAATCAAAATTTAGGTATCGATCTTGGAATGAGAACTGGAATTTAGGTACCAGTCTCGGAAATTTTTGAATTGAAATTTATGTATCAATTCGGATGAGAATCGAAATTTAGGTATCGATCTCGGAATGAGAACTGGAATTTAGGTACCAGTCTCAGAAATTTTGAATTGAAATTTAGGTATCAATTCGGATGAGAATCGAAATTTAGGTATCGATCTCGGAATGAGAACTGGATTTAAGTACCAGTCTCGGAAATTTTGAATTGAAATTTAGGCATCAATTCGGATGAGAATCGAGATTTTGGTATCGATCTCGGAATGAGAACTGGAATTTAGGTACCAGTCTCGGAAATTTTGAATTGAAATTTAGGTATCAATTCGGATGAGAATCGAAATTTAGGTATCGATCTCGGAATGAGAACTGGAATTTAGGTACCGGTCTCGAAAATTTTGAATTGAAATTTAGGTATCAATTCGGATGAGAATCGAAATTTAGGTATCGATCTCGGAATGAGAACTGGAATTTAGGTACCAGTCTCGGAAATTTTTGAATTAAAATTTAGGTATCAATTCGGATGAGAATCAAAATTTAGGTATCGATCTCGGAATGAGAACTGGAATTTAGGTATCAGTCTCGGAAATTTTGAATTGAAATTTAGGTATCAATTAGGATGAGAATCGAAATTTAGGTATCGATCTCGGAATGAGAACTAGAATTTAGGTACCAGTCTCGGAAATTTTGAATTGAAATTTAGGTATCAATTCGGATGAGAATCAAAATTTAGGTATCGATCTCGGAATGAGAACTCGGAATTTAGGTACCAGTCTCGGAAATTTTGAATTGAAATTTAGGTATCAATTCGGATGAGAATCGAAATTTAGGTATCGATCTCGGAGTGAGAACTGGAATTTAGGTACCAGTCTAGGAAATTTTGAATTGAAATTTAGGTATCAATTCGGATGAGAATCGAAATTTAGGTATCTATCTCGGAGTGAGAACTGGAATTTAGGTACCAGTCTAGGAAATTTTGAATTGAAATTTAGGTATCAATTCGGATGAGAATCGAAATTTAGGTATCGATCTCGGAATGAGAACTGGAATTTAGGTACTGCTCTCGGAAATTTTGAATTGAAATTTAGGTATCAATTCGGATGAGAATCGAAATTTAGGTATCGATCTCGGAGTGAGTACTCGGAATTTAGGTACCGATCTCGGAAATTTTGAATTGAAATTTAGGTATCAATTCGGATGAGAATCGAAATTTAGGTATCGATCTCGGAGTGAGAACTGGAATTTAGGTACCGATCTCGGAAATTTTGAATTGAAATTTAGGTATCAATTCGGATGAGAATCGAAATTTAGGTATCGATCTCGGAATGAGAACTGGAATTTAGGTACCTGTCTCGGAAATTTTTGAATTGAAATTTAGGTATCAATTCGGATGAGAATCGAAATTTAGGTATCGATCTCAGAATGAGAACTCGGATTTAGGTACCAGTCTCGGAAATTTTGAATTGAAATTTAGGTATCAATTCGGATGAGAATCGAAATTTAGGTATCGATCTCGGAGTGAGAACTGGAATTTAGGTACCAGTCTCGGAAATTTTGAATTGAAATTTAGATATCAATTCGGATGAGAATCAAAATTTAGGTATTGATCTCGGAGTGAGAACTGGAATTTAGGTACCAGTCTCGGAAATTTTGAATTGAAATTTAAGTATCAATTCGGATGAGAATCGAAATTTAGGTATCGATCTCGGAGTGAGAACTGGAATTTAGGTACCGGTCTCGAAATTTTGAATTGAAATTTACTGTGGAGATTTGGATTTAGCGGGAGATCGAAATGAGATATGAAAGTGTTTCATATCCCATGGGAATCAATCAAAGTCTGATTACTTGGCGAAGGGTACAAACCCATGCCATCCGGATCAAATTGAAAATTCTTCGTGATTCTGAAATCATCCCGAGAGAGGGTTTCAAGGGAGGTCTAGAATAGATCTTGATTTGAAGAAGGATTGGAGGATTTGAAAAGATGGATTTAAACTGGAATTCAATTTGAGCTTTAAATTTGTTTTGTTTGTCCTTTAAATATCCCGGTTTTTGTTGTTTATTTGGTGTTCACGTGGATTTGGTGTTCAACATTTTTAGATTTTTTTTTAAGGAAAGTTTTCTTTTATTCTCTTTTTTTATTTCTTCTCTGTTCTTTGTTCGAAGTTCATTTAACTTTAATGGCGTTTCCCAATCAATTTGCACAAAAGAGGTGAAGGCCAAAAATGTGACATGGTCACTTTCATTCCAATCATGTCGAAGATACATCATACAACTCGATCTGGAATATATTTCATACAATCCATGTAGACTCAAAACGGACTATGTATGATCTTCGTCGATCCATCCAAAGAAGCATCCGTCAAAAATCCATGTCCGAATAGTGAGGTACATGGTCAATAACATCACCTTCCAAGCCATCCTTGGCAAGGATGTCGTATGGATGTACATCGGAGGTGTGATATTTTCCATGTAACTCACAGCTCGTAAGGCCGGAGGCTCTCTAGCTCCGGTCCGGTCGGAAATGGTAAGGTGTCTTCCCGTCGTCCATCCTTCCGAAAGTAACCGAGATCCGCTTCACCGGTACTCCCGGTATGCAATGCTTAGCGATATCTCGCTTCGTTGCTCCTTCGCATCATGACGGAACCTACCGGTAATGGTATCTTCACCGGACCTCGGAACTCACCCGGGCCTCGCTATCCGGAGGTCGATCCGAACAAGATGTTACACTCGTTCGAGAAAGAGATCGTGCAGTAAGGTCCGACAAAGTCGTGGTGATCTATGTGTGGGGGTATGCAGCTACCCCGCTTGTAGATGTTAATAATGCAGCCTATCGGGTATGCAATCTGCCGGCAGTACCCTCCATGTTATCAATCTCTTTACCATTCTCTTGATGACTAGTGGCATCGGATCCACTCGGCCATGACGGAGTAATCCCGGAGGGTTTCCTTCTCCGTCTTCCGCAAAGTTAGTAATGAAGATCCACATTGTATTGTGATTCTTCCTTTCCCTGGCATCCATCTCCGGGGTTCTGAGTATGTGTTTTCCCTTAGGCGGCCCGCTCGGCCCATTCTTTTCAAATCTCGGATGCAATCCACGATTTGCTGTTGTTCATACTCTGAGAATACGTCTGTATGTAGCTCGAGGCCCTCTAGTATATTGATCCTTCTGCCTCGAATTCTCTCGAAGTATTCAAAGGTTTTCTTTCGACATTCCGCATTCTCTCCAGCTCGTATTCCGAATAATCCGCGGATGGCGAGGCCTCGGTGACATATTGTGGGATATACGGTTCAATCCCTTCACGCTCTCCCCGCATACCTCGGCTCCTGTGGATGATGTCCGTCGGGACATCCCCCGGGTTGCTTCCGCAACAACGTCATGCATCACCGGTGGTTCTATCCGGTGGCGTGGTAGCCTTCTTTCTTCTCGGTCTTTGTGAGATTTCCCTGGTCCTTTCGTTATCCTAGGAGCCGGCCTCCTTTCTTTAGGTTCCCGGTGAACCGGTGTCCTCGAAGTGTACGTACTGGCAAGTAGCAACCGTCTCGTCGCGTTGGTCCGCGAGCTAGTTTTGTTAACATCTTACTGGATACGACGATTCTTATTTCTTCGTTGCGTTGCTCGCGAGAGTAGCTCTACGAACTTCTCAACCTCTCGCGGGCGCGGCGCCGACAAGCTCGCCCTCCGTCGTAGCGACTACGCGACTTCATTTTCTTATCTTCTTTAGTGTTCGCCTTTCTTTTCTTGTCGCCGGATTGGTGGTTCGGGCCACCCACTTTCATCACCGTCTCGCCCGGCAGCTTCTTCTCGGTCAACCGGAGACCCGCTCACTTTCCTCGTATCGTAGGCTCCGCCGGTGCGAAAGCCGAGTCAATCTCGATTATCGCTCCATCTTTCACCCTCTTTTCATCGAGTGCAAGGCTTACGCCATTTCTAAAGTTCGTGACCAACCGCCCGTTCGACATTTCCCCGCGAAAAGACAAGGAAAAGGATCGAGGGTCGTACTAAGAACAAGAACATTAAGAAAATGTTTATTAAAGACATTTTTTTTATATTATATTTTTTTGTATTTTCAAATTTAACGAGAATGAAGTGGGAAAAATCAGAAAAAGATCTTCGATTTGGAAAAGAAAACAAGGAAAACTTTATTATCATGATTTTATTTATCTTAGCACATTTTATTATTTTTGGTTCGGACCCAATCATAAGTAATTACTTCGCCCGTGTTTTTAGGGATGAAGAATTCATTCCTTCGAAACAATAGGTAGCGTAATACTTTTTCAAGTATCGTCCGTTGATCTGAAGCATATGTCGTTCTCCCCGACAATTCACTAGCCGGCAGGAACCTCCCGAGTATACCGCTTCAACCACAAACGGCCCTTCCCAAGTGGGTTCAAATTTTCCTCCTATCTTGCGGTGTGCAAGAATAGGTCTCGAGAACGAGAACTAAGTCACCAACTTTCAAGGTTCTCGGCGGACCAGCTTGTCATGGGCTCGAACCATCTTAGCTCGGTATAGTTCTAAATTCCGTTGCGCCGCAAGTCTTTTCCTTCCAGTGCTTTCCAATTCTTCTAGTCGTAATTTGGTGTTCTCTTCGTCGTGATCTTATTTGCAACCGCAATTCGAGTGAAGGAAGCCGAACCTCTAAAGGTAACATCGCCTCGGACCCATACACCGCAGCGTAAGGTGTAGCTTCGAGTAGGAGTTCGAAGGTTGTCCCAGTAGGCCCATAAGGCTTCTAACAACTTCTCGTGCCAATTTCTCTTATTATCGTCCAAAGTTTTCTTTAAGATTTGAACGAGAGTTTTATTAAAAGCCTCGCCGAGGCCGTTTGCTCTTGGGTAGTAAATTGTTGAGTATCGCCGGCCGATTCCGTGTCTCCCGACAAAATTGTTGATTTGCGTGCTTCGAATGCCGACCCATTATCCGAGATAATCTCGCGCGACACTCCGAAACGGTAGACAACTTGGTTCTTGAAAACCGTAGCACGTGGTGTGCTTTCACTTCTCTAGCGGAACCGCCTCGCCCACTCGGAAAAGTAATCCGTAGCCGCAAGAATGAAGCGATGTCCTTTTGAAGATGGTGGTTCTATCAGACCCACTATATCTGTGCCCCAACATTCAAATGGACACGACGCAATTGTCGACTGTAGCACATTTGGAGGTTGGTGTAGAACCACTCCGTGCACTTGGCATTGGTGACAGCTCTTGGAGATTTTCATGCAGTCGGTCATCATCGAGGGCCAGTAGTACCCTAGTCTTTTAATTTTCATTTTCATCTTCGGACCCGACTGGTGAGCGCCACAGAGTCCTGAATGTACCTCTTTAACGATTTCATGGGCCTCGGACCCGCTTAGGCACCTTAGCCACATTTGATCGAAAGACCTTCTGTATAACGTGTTATTTATTAATGCGTAGAGATGGAGTTCTTTTCTTGATCCGATGGGCCAACGACCTATCGTCTCGGTAGTTTTCCTATTTGGTGTAGTCTACTAATGGCCGTCGCCAATCTTCCGTGTTTTCCGTCACCGTTGCAACCGATTCTTTTTCTTTTCTGATTTGTGTATTGTGTCTATGTCGAGCTATGATAGGACCTGACGTCCGTGAACTAACACTTCCACTGATTCATCTTGCAAACAGGCAAATTCTTTTGCGAGACGGGCTAAAGCATTTTCTTTTCTGGGAATTTTGTAGATCGTCACATTTGGAATTTGTTCCAACAACTGTATGGCATACTGGAAATATTGCTCGAGTCTTGGCTTTAAAATTCTGTACTGTCCGGCGATCTGTTGAATGAACAATTGCCAATCCCCATAGATTTTGATGTCTGTTATTCCCATTTGAATAGTTAATTCCGACTCCGTTATGAGGGCTTCGTTTTCGCTTCATTATTTGTACACGGTTCTCGTCAAGTGGTAGGAGTATCTTAACATCCCCCGCTCCGGTGTAATAAAGATTAGCCCGATTCCCGCCTACGGGCACTATCACTTGTGATTCTTCGTCTTTGTGTGCCGAAGATGCTCCGTCGAAATATAATTCCCAACGTTGATCATCGTGGTCTTCTAGGCTCATTATTTGTTCATCCGGCAAATCGTCATTGAGAGATTCTACGTAGCAAAGGGTGTGCTGCGAGAAAGTTCGCTAAGACTTGTCCCTTTACGGCACGAAGAGGCACGAAAGTTATATCGAATTGCAATAATATCATCGACCATCCGGCAAGTCCGTCGGAAAGTGTTGGACGAGTCATCAAGTATTGCGAAAGGATTAAATTTCGAGATCGAGTTGACCTTATGAGAAAGCATGTAGTGCCCGAGCTTTTAGCGGCGAAGATCGGGGCCAAACAATGCTTTTCAATTGCGGTATACCTTATTTCCGTCGGAAGTAAACGACGACTTAGGTAGTAAAGAGCATTTTCTTTACCCTCATCATCGACTCAGGCTAACGGGGCTCCGAGAGAGTCGTCTAAAGTCGCGGTATAAAGTATCGGCGGTCTACCCGAGACTCGAGGCCGCTAAGACAGGAGGTGTCATTAAATATTGTTTAATTTCCTCGAAGGCCTTCTGGCATTTCTTTTCCCAAATAAATTTGGCGTTCTTTTTAACTAGTGCCGAGAAAGGCTGACACCTACCTGACAAGTTTGAGATAAAGCGTCGAAGATATGCCAGCTTCCCTTGAAAGGATCGTAATTGCTTTAAGGTTTTGGGAGACGGCATTTCTAATATATCTTTAATCTTTTCCGGGTCGATTTCAATTCCGCGATGTCGGACAACGAATCCTAAGAATTTCCCGGAGGTGACGCCGAAGGCGCATTTTAAGGGATTCATCTTAAGGTTAAATTGCCTTAATCGTTAGAAAATAATTCTCAAATCATACAGGTGGTTTTCCTTTACTTTGCTTTTGATGAACACATCGTCCACGTAGCATTCGACTTGATTGTGGATGAGATCATCAAAAATTCTTGTCATCGCTCTCCGGTATGTTGCTCCTCGCGTTCTTCGATCCAAATGGCATCATCATGTAACGAATATACTCCGATCGGCGTTCGAATGCCGTAACCTTTTCATCTTCCGGAGCCATTTTTATCTTGTTGTATCCTCGAAGATCCATCCATGAATGAGAGTATTTCATGTGTCGAAGCAATGTCGATCATTAATTCCGGGATCGGTAGAGGGAATTCATCTTTTGGACATGCCTTGTTTAAATCTCTGAAATCCACACAAATTCTGATCTGACCATTCTTCTTTCTAACTGGAACCACATTGGCTAGCCAAGTTGGGTATTGTTCTTCACGGACAAATTTGGCTTCTATTAGCTTTTTAACTTCGGCTAAGACTTGTTGTTCGATTTCTAGACGCATTCTTCTGGGACCTTGTCTGACTGGGATAGAAGTAGGATCCACTCCTAGCTTATGGACTGCGACCTCTGGAGCTAATCCCGGCATCTCATCGTAGTTCCAAGCAAAACAGTCTTTAAATTTCATTAATAACTTGATTATTTCTTCTGGAGTCTTCTTTATCGAGTAAGGAGCTAACACAGGTAGGTTCAGGCTCTTCGCTAGTACCTAAGTTAACTTCCGTTAGCTCATCTATTGTAGATTTAATCTCTTCTTCGAATTCTGGTGGAGCGTCTCCAATTTGTAAATCTTCTAGTTCGTCTGTAGTTTCCATGCAGTTTTCATTAGATTCGCAAGTGACAACCATGCAAAATTCAGTATCGTCAATTGATCCTACTGTGCCAAATCCGAGTCCATGCTTTGAATTGGGTGGACGACCGGAGTTATTCCATAATTTTTCAAAATGTTGTGATCGACCTTTTGTCCATTGTTGAGGTAAGAAACCACGTTGAATTAAACTTTGAACATAGGGAGAGTACCACTCAAAAGGTAATTCCATTAATTCTGATGAAGTGACATCTTCAAATTGTACATTATTTTCAGCTTTGGAGGAAGAAGCACCACGGTAGAATTTGATTGGCTTTGCACCGCCGCTACGTACCTCTTTGACCACCATACCCTCGATCTTATTAGAATGGATCGGGGTTAGGGTCATAGTATGTACGTAGTGGTTAATTTTCTCGTACATTGATTTGTATTCTTCATTCTTTTCATCTTCGAGGGAGATCTTGAATTGCGGCTTCTTCCGACTTATTGCCGCTGCTTCTTGTTTGATTTCTTTTTCTTCTTCAGAACTCGTCTTCCCAATCAACATTGATGGTCGGTTTCCTTTGTCCAACTCGTCCTAACGTCTCTACCACGTCCTCGTCCCCGGCCTCGACCTCGGATGCGAGTTGTGGAGAAACCTTCACCATCTCGCCGGAAGGGAGTGGTGAGTGACTGTTGGACTAGAACTTCAGGTCTTCGTTGTCCCAAACTTTCTTTGCTTCATTCGTTATGGTATCTCTGGAGAAGATTGTTTTCTTCGGTGGTGCATAATAAGCTGTGTCTTCATGGATTCCAATTTCATGTACGGAGAATGGTTGTAAGTCACCTTTGATGCACTGTTCCCCTCCATCGTATTATTTGATGCATTGATGTAGAGATGATGGTACCATCCTGTTTTCATGTATCCATGGTCGGCCCAGTAGAGCGTTGAACGACGTTTCCGAATCAATTATGTGAAATTTTGAGGTTGTCTTTGCTAAGTCACCGGTCTTCATTAGTAGCATTATTGATCCGAGGGCTCTTTCTCCTTTCTGGTTGAATCCTCTTAATAACATTTTATCTGCTTCGAGCTCACGAGCATCAATTTCCAAATATGCTAGTGTTCGAAGACTCATTATATTGATTGATGCTCCCGGATCCACCAATACTCCGGAGAGCGTAAACTTCCCAATTGTAACTCGAAATGTACAACGGTCGGTTGTGATCTCGTCGTCCCAAGTAGTAAGTCATTGTCCGTGAAGGTAACACCTAGTCGTTCCTTTAACGAGCAAACCTCATCTAAGGAATCTCCGGCCATTTGAGCTAAGCAAATTTCCGGATCAAGTAAGGCCTTGATCGAGCTTCTCTCATCTCCTTTGATAAGATGAGAGCATCGTAGATGCTCGGCTTGGTCGGTAGTTTCCTAAGATAGGCTAGCACGTTGTAGTCCACTTTATTTTCATGTGTCTCGGCTTCTTCTCGAATGGGTATTTCTTCGTCGTTGTTGGTCCTTCTTGAGCAACCACACGCTTTCCTTTGTCCTTTGGACCCATTCTCGGAGGTAGAACTCTTCCACTTCTTAAGTCGACTTCCGTAATTTCTTTTGAATCTAGTGTTGAGCTTCGCTGGTGTTTCTTCCCGAATCGGAATGACGGGCTCTTCCGGATTAGCTCGCAGTCCGAAGGCTCTAACTCTATTAGTGATCGGAGCTCCTCGAAACTCGCGAGATAGATTCGTTGCTCGTTGAACTCTCGTAGCCTCCTCGATGGATGTCTTCTTTGTCATTTTGATCGTCGAGATTGTGTATGATTTAAGAATTGTCGTTGGTATCGAAATCGATGTCCGGATTGTCGCTAGTTACGTAATCGTTAGAAACGATCAAAACGTAGCCAACGCCATCACCCTTATCATTATATGATCCCACCGAAGTGAGCGAGATAATCATACGAGTCGGAGGTTCGAGGATTTCTTCCCCGAATCCGAAACAACTATCCTAGGATAAGCGGCCCCTAGTCTAGCCTTAGGAGCCTCGGTCTTCTCTTCTTCGTCGATTTTCTTCTTCTCTTCAATCGTCTCTCGTTGAGGTGGTTCTTCTATCGCAAGTGATAGTACCGGCTTAACAGGTTTCGAACTCTGAATTGAAGCTCGCACCGAAGCGATTTGGATGTTGTCTAAAATCTTTTTAGAAGACCTTGTCCAAGCGGTAGTCCATCCATCGTCAGTCGTATAAGAATCTATCAGAATGATGGGATCAGTTGAGACAACATTGACGGAACCTCCTTTCTGGGGTTCCTTCATGTACTCCTTCGGGATTGTTATATTCCCTTTCCGAAGGTTGTCATCGAGCCAACTTTTGAAGGTAATGCAATCTTCTATCTTGTGTCCAAGCATCTGGTGATAAGGTCAAAAGTTGGGATCACTTTTCTTGTTGACTTCCTCCCGGTCTCTTAGGCTCTGCGACTGGAAATCGGAGTTTTCATCAGACTACGAAACATTTTCGGCACTGCTTCATTCTTGAATGGATATTCCCTGCTCAGAAGCTCCCTTAATGTACGTTGCGGACGAGGCGGTTGTTCATACTATGGAGATGACTGATAGCTGGGTCGCGGTTGTAGATAATTCGTTTGAGGTTGTTGTGGCCGTTCGAATGATATTTGTATCTGTTGCTTGCCTTTGTCGACTGCTGCAACGATCCCGGATTTCTTTTCAAAAGTCTTCACAGGCTTTTGCTTGTCTGTCTTATCGGCAAAACTTAATTGCTTTACCTCCTCTTGCAAGCTTCCAGCCTTGCTCAACAACTTCTCGAAAGTCTTAATAGTGAATCCTTCGAGGAGAAGTGCTATCGGGCCTTGAATGCTTTTAAGTAAGATGTCGACTGCATGTTGTTCTTGTAGTTGTGGTTCACACTTCATGCTTAAGTTCCTCCATCGAAGTATGTAATCCACCAAAGTTTCGTTCGGCTCCGCTTCTCTACCACTAAATCACCTATAGTGATGTGGTGCCGAGCTCCGCGAATCGCTTGATGAAGAGATTTTCTAGTTCCGAGAACGTCTTCACCGAACCATTTGGTAATTCCGCATACCAATCAAAGGCGATCCTCGACAGTCGCCGACGAACTGTCGGAAGAGTAATGCATCGCTCCCGCCGGCATTGCAACAACTGGCACGAAAGTGTGCAACATGCTGTCGGGGGTTCCTGGTTCCATCAAAGGTCTTGAACAGAGGTGGTACGAAGCCTTTTGGGTATTGGACAGCGTCGAATTCTTCCGGGTAAGGTCTACCCGTCCGAATGGATGTCCCGCTCTTTGATTGTGCTAAGGCTTCTCGCACCTGCTGTTCAACCAAGCTCTTGTATCTTTACCCTTTGGTCCAGGTGCAAAGAACATTAACTAGTCCTATGTTTGATTACTGAATCTGCGGCTAGACTGGGAGGATACCTGTCGCCACTTCATGTCGGCATATTTTTAGGTTGTGTTGTATTTTAGAAAAAGGGGTTGCCAAACAGAAATTGTGGGCGAATTTAAATAAATAATTTGAAAAGTAATATTTAATTTTAAAAATAATTTTTTTTTTAAATTTGAAGATTTTAAGATATGAAATCAAACTGATCTCACATCCCAAATAGTTTATATAAACGAACACCGCACCACAAACCGTGTACCTATCCCTAAGGATATACACACTGCTTAATGGTGGGGCTCGATTAAATAAACTAGAAGATTTGTGACATCTGTTTGGTCTCCGAACCAATTTTTATTAGCCGACAAATTCCCCTGCTTAATATGAAAGCATTAAATAGGGTTTATATTACCTGGGTTCTTTAAAATTCCCTATAAGGGCAAGCCCCTATAGTTAATTACATCTTAAGTGACGGGAATCACCTAAGAAAACTCTCGATAATAATCAATAATTCTGCTCTTAAGAATTTCAAAGTTTAAGTTTTTAAAGGATTGAATTTTGGAATTTTAATAGGGAATGGATCAAGTTTGGAACATTTTGTTTTGAGAATTCAAAGGAAGAAAGGTAGGAGAAATTACGGATTCGAAGTGAACTTCGGTAATTTCCCGACTATCCTATTGTTTGGCTTGAATTTAGGAAAGTCCTAATGTCTATTTAATGTTTTGATTTTGTCAATTTTAATTAATCAGGGCTTATATTTATATGATAGAATCATACAAATAGCCTCAAAGATATGAGGGTTTATGTCGTATCAGACGACTACCTCGGAATCCTAAGACCGGTTAGGGCTTAATTTGCAATGCAAATGCCTAACGAAGAGTTGAGGATTTATGTTTCACTAGTGCAAACTACCTCGAAGTCTTATGGGTTTGTTATTTAATTCTAGGAAAGTTTCTGCTGAAGTAGACTCGGGTTTTCGTCGATGACGATGGTCGTATCGCCCACCATGCTCCGAGCTCCTTGTTGTCGCAGAGGTTTAGTTTTAGAAGTCATAAATCAGGAGATGAGAAAAGTGTTTTGGTTTAGAGAAAATCTTGATTTCCAAGTGTTTTTTGTGTTTTAATTAAAACAAATCTTAAAGTTGATTATAACGACACCGGTTAAGATCCCACGGTTCCATCCTTCCGGCATCATTATTTTTATCGGATTCACTTAGTCCAGATGAATTTGCTAAACTCAACTAAATGAGTTCCACACTTTCATTTAGACCGTGGGAAATCCCGTTAGCAACACGTAGGTTACATCATCCGAGGTATTCCCGATCATCCAACGAGACGTTTTAATTTAGTTGTAGTTGTAGTTTTGTGTTCCGTTTGTCATTAAATTTTGAGTTGTTTTATATTTTGAAATGTTGTGGTCGTGAATTTTATCTTGCGATGACTTTTAGTTTAGTTTTGGTTTCGGCTTTTAGGGACTATCCTAAAGGTGTGGGTTTTCATGCAACGATTGTTTATCATGCAAGAAAAGTAAGTGCAATGAGGTTAAATAAATTGCAATAATGTAAATTGCAAGAAAGTAAATTGCAATAAAATAAAAGCGTACCTGGAGGGTCTTCCCGTCATCCCAAGCTCGCACTTAAAACACAATTAGAATATTTAAGCAAGTTCCTAGGTAAAGCTAAGGGAAGGGTTATGGTTTTCTACCAAGTTCCTAATCCTATAGCTAGTCATTTCCTATGACGTCTAGGTTCCTTGTGTTTTGATTTGAAGACGATTTTCTTCATCAAAGAACAATTAAGTTTAATTGTTCTTATGAACATCCTATCATATCGAGGAAGTGCTTAAGGCAAATCTTAAACATCTTTTCAATATTTCTAGGATTGTTTTAAGTCCAAATGAATTCAATTACACAAATGAATTAATCGTCCGAGGTTTAGTTAAGCTTTGTTGTTATCTTACTCAGTGAACTAGGATATTTGAATGTCCTATAAGTGAAGTAACATTTCATTTAATATTCTGTTTAGGAGTTATGACAACTAAAGCTTTCGAGGGTAAATTTGTGTCCAAATGATTTGTGATTTAGTTTAATTTCAATTAATGGGTTTAAATTTGGAATAGTGTTTAAGTTGCTTTATATTTAATTTCCTTCTATTTTAGGTGATGTTATTTAATTCAATTTAATTTAACTTTAATTTAATTTAATTTAATTTTAATTTTAATTTAATTTAATTTAATTCAATTTAGTTTGATATGATGTTAAATTAATTTAGTTTGATTTGATTTAATTTCCTTTAATTTAATTTAATTTGATTTAATTTAATTTAATTCAATTTGATTTATTTAATTTAATTTAATTTAATTTAATTTATTTATTTGATTTAATTTAATTTAATTTAATTTAATTTATTTATTTAATTTAATTTAATTTATTTATTTAATTTAATTTAATTTATTTAATTTGTTTATTTAATTTAATTTAATTTAATTTAATTTAATTTAACTTAATTAATCTTTAATTTAATTTAATTTGATTTAATTTTAATTTAATTTGATTTGATTTATTTAATTTAATTTAATTTTTAATTTAATTTTATTTTTAACTTTAATTGAAATTTTAAAAGAGTTTAATAATTTAACTTTAGTTTAATGATTAAGTCTTTTAATATTTTAAATTTGAGTTACTATTTTAATTAAGAATTAAATATTAATGAGATGATTAATTTAGGGATCTTTAAATTAAAAAATAAATCTCTTTCTAACAATATCCCTATTTTAATAGTTCCAATTTTATTATTCTTCCCAAATTTAATCAATTATTTGATTAAGGTTTATTTCAATTATTTTAAATTGTTTAATGGGTTTCTACCCTTTAATTATTTAAATTTCAATCATCCAAATCAGATTAAGATCAAATATTTTACTTGTTAATTTATTAAACCTAAAGTTTTAATTAAGGGTTAAAATTTTAATTACCACTTTGCCCTTTAAGCTTAATAATTTCATAACTCACTAAATTGAGCTTAAATGAACTTGAAATTTTTTATGTGACTTCACTCATATGGCAATAAAGACATGAGAGGAGAAAATGTGATTTTTCTGTATTTAATTTATTTATATAATTATTTTTGGTAGAAAATAGAGATTTCCAAGAAAAATTTAATAACATGACCAAGGGAAAGTTTCTGTCCTTAAGAAAATTAGGAGACATTCCTAATGACCAGAGGACCATTTAGACCAATTTTGGTGATTTGTTGAATTATATTATTTTTATTATAATTATTTTAACTTTTGGAGTGTTAATTAATTTAAAAATAAAATAAAGGTTGAAAAATGAATTTATATTTTTCAAAAATCTCTCTAATATCAAGAAAATCAGAGAATCAATTTTTGCAATTTTCTGATTTTTCTATGATTTATTATAATTATTTTAGTGAAAATGCTAGAAAATACATTTTTTTTAATTTTAAAATTACCCTAGGGCTTTAAAATTTAATATCTCATTAAATAGACCTAAGAAAAATATGGGGTTTGTTCCTAAGTGATTAAAATTCAAAATGTGATATTTTAGTGAATTTTATTATTTTTGTGATTTTTATTATTTTTTAATTATCAAAAATATTAAAATAATATTAAAAATCAACTTTTTTAGAAAATTGAAATTTTAATTTTCTTAAATTCCCCTAATATCAGAGAGGCTTCAAAACCAATTTGGTGAATTTTTGAAAGGCATTTTGAAAGTTATGAATTTTTAAAGCTCAAATTGACTAAATGGCTTAATCAACCCATTTAGTTGGGCTAACCAAGTCCAATTGTCTTCAAATTTTTATGGTGGGTTCCTCTGATCCTAAAGGTCAGTGGAGAATTGATTTCAAGTCAATTTGATGTATGGTTAACTCTAATTAATTAGGGATCTATTTTGGGTGTTTAAGCCAATTAGGGTTATTTTAAATGAACTAACTCAAAACCTATTTTTCCTAGGGTCCTCTGGTCATAAGGGACATCACCAAATTTTCCTTGAATTTATTTCACAACATGCTAATTATTAGAATTAAAATACTCAAAATAGTAACATGAATTTGAAAAATCAATAACTTCTCATAGGGATGGCCTCTGACTTTGGAAAATTCAGGGAATGTTCCCAAATTCAGAGGCTTCAAAAGCCCTATGGTCTCATGCCATGGTGAATTTCCTATATGCATGGAGAATTAAAAGAATGCAAACGAGTAAATAAATTATTAAAAATAAAATACTTAATGAAATTAAATGATTTTTTTCACATTATTCTCCTCTCGTTCATCGAGCAAGAGGGTATTTTTATTTTATTTTTATGATTTTCCTACACAAAGTTATGAATCTTCCAAGTTCAGGGAATTAAATAAATAGAAAAAAACCTAATTTTCTATTTATTCGAGTCGGCGCCGCGTCATCCTTGGCATCTCTGAACGGCCACGCGGCGCGCTCTCATTCGACGCTGCCGCTTGAGTCAGCAGCCCGGGTCCCGCGGTTCACATACCATCTCCTGGTCCGACGCCATCTGAGGGCAAATGTCATATGGGCTTTGGGACCAATTTTGGGCCTTTGGATGTGGTAAAAGATGGGCTTTTAAAATGGTTTAAGGAATGGGCCTTTAAGTTTAAAAATGAATTTATGGATGGGAATTTTGTAAAGAGGTTGGGCCAAATAATTGTTGGGTTTAGCTCATGGATGTGTCATGAGTGACTTGAAGCAAATTGTGGGTGATTTGGGTTGAATTTGGGCTCTTTTGGTGAATGGGCCAATATAGGTCAAAGTGGGCCAAGTTGGGCCAATGTTGGGCTAGGGTTGAAATTGATGTAAAATTAATGTTGATAAATGTTTATGGGAGTGTTTCAAAGAGGTTTTGACTTTGGTTGGGCTTTGATTTTGGGGTTTGGGCTCATTTGGGTTAGGTTTGGGTTTAGCTCAAAATTGGGCCTTTTAGCTTTGGGTTGAATTTGAGTGGGGTTCGGGTCTAAATTTTGGGCAAATCATGTTATAGTTTTGCTTGTGGGGATGCTAAGGAATATTTAGAAAAGATTTGGGGTTAATTGGAGTTGAATTGGGTGAGTTTGGGTTATGGGTCCAAATTGGGCTTTAAGGCCAAAAGTGAAATTAGATCCAAATGTCAATCAAATTGGACTTGGATTTGGTCTAGATTGGTGTTGGGAATGTTGAATTGAATTTTAGAATTGAATTGGACCAGAATTTGGGTCAATTGAGTAGGTTTGGTTTGACATTGGGTTCACTTAGGGTTAAAATGGGTCAAATTGGGGGTTTTGACAAAAGTAGGGTAAATTGACAAAATTGGCCCATGGTGTAGTTGAACAAAATGAAATGGGGAATATTTGAAATTTTCTGGAATTTTCTGGGAATTTTCTGAATTTTTGGATTTTTTGGGTCAAGAGAGGTATTTTGGGTATTTGGAGGGTATTGGGAGGTATTTTTAGAATTTTTGGTATTTTTGGGTATGGATGATCAATTTGAGTGATGTGGAAATGTTTGGGATTAATTTTGGGGAATTTTGGGTGATTTGGAAATTTTGAAAAATTTGGGTAATTTCAAGGGCTTTGGGTAGGTTAGGCGGGTGTAGGGTCCCGGGGGTCAAAAATTAAAAATTTGGAAAATTGAAGATTGGTTAAATGTAAGTGGAATAAAATCATTTTGGTTGAGCCATGAAGCCACATCAAGCCCACATGAGCCATGAAGGGATTCATTTGAGGCATTCACTATGTTGTTCCTAACCCTCTTAGCCAAGGGTTTAGGGGTTAAGGACCATCCATGTGAATCACCTACATGAGTCTGGAGGTCATGTTAGGTATGGGTGTGGTTTTAGGAGGTGTGTGAAAGTGTAGTGTATGAGTGTAGTGTGTGTGTAAGTCGGCCCCTTTACTGCACTGTGCCACCTGTAGGCGGTCCTAAGGCCAAAGAGTCCTATAGGAACTCATCCTTTAAACTTCCACATTTGATTTCAACCCTCAGGTGATTAGGGGTCTACGATCAAGTTTGTGGAGTTTGCAGGGAGTTAAGAAGTGGTTTGAAATTCTAGATGGTGGATCCCAATTCTAGTCCTCTAAGATAGTCAAAGGAAAAGCCTAAGGCTAGATCCTAAGTACTAAAAGGAAGAAGAGAAGACCTCATCAAAAATGAGGTCAACACTTCAGAGCTCCCACGTTCCCCTCACCTGAGGGCTAACATCTACACTTCAGCTCTCAAACAATAGGACCAAATTGAATATTTTAGTCTGTCACACTAAAATGTCCAATTCTATGTCCGATAAATAATATTTCCCTATTTATTTGCACCCTCCTTCCAAGGTTTTTGACTTCCCTGAATATTGGATGTAATATTTACTATAGTTGATAATTCAACATATTTTAAAATTCAATTGGCCAGATTGAAAGTAAATTAAGTTTTAAGTAAAAGATTATCACAATTTATATTAGGCACTTCTATTTAATTTCATCAATTCACATAATTTCATAAACAATGAGAAAGACTAAGAAAATTACTCAGAATGCATGAGAATTAAACAAAGCATGGATTTCATTTAAAGTTAACAACAATAAACAAAGATACTTATCTCAATTTCCTCCCCAAGCAGACTCCTTGAAGTTCCTTTGACTTTTCCTTTTAGTACAGCACACTTCTTAATTCACTACTTACACTTACTCACACTAAACTTCAACTTAGACTCAAAAGTACACTGATAGAATAGTCTAAGACTCCTAAAATAGACACACTACATACTAAAATTCGTCCTCTATTTATAGTGGTAGACAAAGGTCCAAGGGGTACTTATGCACCTCTTCAAAAAGCATCCACGTTCAATGTATCTGGCATTTTGAACTATCTCGCCGTCGGCGAGAAATGACCTCGCCGTCAGCGGGGCTTCTAGAAGGTCTTCAAACTGAGCGATCTCACTATCGGCGAGCTCGGGCTTGCTGTCGGCGAGGTAGTTGCAAACCTTTAAGAAATTCTCTTTATAATCTCGCCGTCGGCGGGCTCGATTTCGTCGTCGGCGACTTAGTTCATTTTGCATGTATTTCTTCCTTTTTTATCCAAATTTGCTCTATTTTATGCTTTTGTTTCTTCCATCACTTATAAATCTTCGTTCCTGCAGTAAAATAAAGAAAATACCTTTCTTTAAAGTGTAATTTCATAAAAAAATAGGTATGAATTTCTTAACATATTTTTCTGTGATCAAAATCCCCCAAACTTAATTATTACTTGTCCTCAAGTAATTTTTATACTAAATAAAAACAATGATTTTTGTAATAGAATTTTTTTTAATTCAAATAAACTATGAATTAAATTTAAATAATATTACAGTAAAGTTAAATAGAAACATTTTAAGTAATTAAATTAACTTTATAGATATAAGATTATTTAGTTATCAGATCTAAGATTTCTAGCTCTCTATTTATTTTAGGAAAGACTATATTAACAAGAGTAATTTACTTAAGATATTTAGATGATAGGAAGTTCAAGAAAACACTATTTAGTAAAATATTAATCCATATATATAAGTTTAGAAACATATTTGAGTTTTATCCTTTAGGTTGATTCCATTGAAGCCAATTTTTGATAAGACATCTCCTCAATCTTCTCCTCACTTATATTTATTTATTTTTTCTTTTCTTTTCTTTTTTTCTTTTTGGATTGATTTTCAATCCTTCTCTTTTTCTTTTTCAAGTGAGGATTACTGTATCCGGATAGCCTGTTAATAATTTTGAACTTCAACTTTCTCTTCCTAAATTTGAAACTTAAAATATTTCTTTGCTTATATGTATTTCATAGCCTTCACTTCTTTGAGTTTCAATCTCTTCTTTTTCACCTACATACTTAAGAATTTCAATTTTTGAATATAGTTTCCCTTACTTTAAATAGTTTACTGTATTCTTATTCCTTTTAACCAAATATCTTATTCTATTAAATTAATTTGGATTTCTAGAAATATTCTATTCAACTTTCTATAATAATTCTATAAATTAATTCAAGTTACTGAATTAAAAATTATTACAGAAAATCAAATAATTTTTTTTTAAACATAGAAATTGAGAAAAAATTTAATAATTAAATTTGAATTTTTCCTCCCCTAAACTTAAATTTTTCTATCTATTTCTAAATGGTGAAAAGGAAAATATACAATGAATTTACATCATACCTTTGAGCTTTAGGTATTTCTTTTCCTTGAAATTTTTGCAGGTTTTTTCATTATTTAAAGAACCTGTACTGTTAGTATTCTTTCATATATATAGTATTTAAAAGAGAGTGCTGGGTAAAGAAATTTTTAATAAGTATAGAAACACAAATAGATTAAAACTTAATCTACTATTACACATTCAATCAACTGGGTTACTAAAACAATCTAAAATTAAAGTTCACAATTTATAAAACTTAGACAACACATTTAAAGAAAAACTAACTTACTACCTTAAAGAGAATTTGCATACTAATTTAACATATATAAAAAGTCTAACATAACAGCTTAAGCAATTTAAAACAAACACACCAACTCCACAGTCCACAGAAAGTACATAACAATTACACACAAAGTAATAAAGTTCTTAAAATAACAATTAATCTAAACAAACCAAATAAAGTCTCTAATCTTCAACATCAAAATCCCAAACTATATCATCTCCCTGATCTCCAGGCTGAGAAGGCTGAGCAGGCTGATACTGTGTGTAGCGGGGGCATTCAGAAAAGACAACAACTAATTCAACTCTCCTGTAACGACGTTCAGCCTCATAATATGTTATTTCGTATTCTGAATGTCGCTGGAGATATTCACTGTCATAATCATGTCTTCTCTCCAAGCCTCCAATCCTTCGGTCCATATGCTCAAACTTCCTTTCCAGGTTCTCTCCAAATTTTTCAAAACTCTTTCTATGTAGGCTCAGCTCATTCATCAGATCATGAAGGGTAGGGGTGGTGTACTGAGGGGGGTCATAACTAGTAGAAGGTATATCTCTACTCGATGAAGGCATATAACTCCTCGTCCCTGATCTCCATCCTTAGTGGGATTCATACTTCTTAATATTAGTCGGAGTGATTGGCTTCATTGGTTCCACCCATTCCTCATCATCTCGAGCCTCAACTCTAGAGAGTTGGCAGTGCAAAAATCAGACCAGGGTGTCCTAGTCCTCCTCCACTTTCACTTCGTGCAGTGGCTAATACATTCTTATAAATAATATTTCCCAATTTTATACTTTTCTGCTTCTGAATACAATAATTCAGAATTGCTCTATCTCTTGTTACCTCACTGTGGTGATATGTGGGTAACAAGGTAGAACAAATGAAGTAGTGTCAGGCCTTAGATAATGCATATAACATTGAAAGAGGAAAATTTACCCTTTCGCGCTGCTTTATCTTCCAAACTCCTTTCCCGTCAGTGAGAAAGTTTATCACCTCTTCCAGTGGTCCTTCCATTGTTCCAAAAGTATCATAGTCACTAGTATACAGGTTACGTACCTCATAAAAATAATTAATCCTAGCAGCACTGAATTCAACCAAAAATCCTCTTACTTTGATCGGTGCATCTTCAATTGCAGTCAGATTGGCATAAAATTCCATGACAACTTCTACAGCAGCCCTGTTTGTGGTGTAGCAAAAATTTTCCCATCCTCTTTCCTTAATTATTCATTCCACTTCTCCGCCCGAATTCTTGAAAACTCGATCCTATATGCATTTTCTTGCTTGAATATTTTGAAAGTATCGAGTTTGTGCTCTTGCATTTATGAATCGGGTTTCGTCGTAATCCAACCTTCATCTTTGTCGAGGAGCCATTTCGTTCGATCTATGAAAATCACAAAAATTCTAACTAAACTTCCAATTATTACTAAAATGGCTTCCTATAGCAACTAAAATCCATTTAAATCGATCTCCATGAATTTCTTCCAAGTATTTTCTCCATATTTTGAATTTTTCCAAAATTTCCCATTGTAGAAGAAATTCATGGTGAAAATAAAAAAATTTTTGCATAGGAGTGAAGCACTTACCAAGGGGAGATGAAATCCGGTGTCAAAAAGTGTTGAAATCGCCTCAAATCCAAGATCTCACGAGCCCTAGGTCAGTTTTTTTCGAAGTTTTGAGGAAGAGGATGATGAATAATGTCAGTTGACTGGTCAAATATAGGACATTTCGCGATCTCGCTGTCGGTGAGATTTTTCTCGCGGTCGGCGAGCTAATTAATTTACCAAGGCCAAAGTTTCTGGAAAATCTCGCCGTCGGCGAGATCGTTCTCGCTGTCAGTGGGCTTTCCCTCACTGTCAGCGGGATAATTCTCGTCGTTGGCGAGCTCTCAAAAATTTTAAATATTTAAAATTCTTTAATCATTTTCAACCTCGATTTGGCCCTAATTAATCTTCCGATCACTTAATTTGATAATTTTGTATGAAGACTAGATACTTATACTCACAAAAAGTTCACACAAACAATATAACTTTATATATGAAATCCATAATACTTACAAACTTCACACTTTTAAACACTAACACTTAAGACTTCAATACTTCAAACTCTCATAAATACTCAGCATTGCAATCCACACCACAACACTCTAAATGCTGAGACATAACAAATACATATAATTTCATCAAATCTGAGATGATCAAATTTAAAGTTTAAATCATAGTAAAACCTAAATCCAAATCAACACATATATACACACAAATATCATATAAGATAGAAATCTTTACTATTCCCTAGTGTCTGAACTAACATCCTCTCTGATATTCCCGAGGTGACGCAGGTGCACAAATGGATTGTAGAAAGGCATGAAAGGGAATTATGCAGTAGATTCTTCATCAATCCACCCTTTCTGTCTCAGTAAATGAATTAAACTGGCCTCCAGATGTCCGTTATGATCAAAGTGCTCCTTCATCCTCCAGTCAATGTGATCAAACATATTAGATATATTATCGATGGAATTCATCACGTTTTGCAACTCTTTCTCTAATCCTTTATTTTTTTTTAGAATGAAATTTGTTTTATCAGTAAGGGGCCTCACTAAAAGATTGTTTTATGATGCTCTCTCAGAAATAATGGTAATCTCATCATTGTTATCCAAAGTTGGAAACATATCCGTAGGATCGAGTGGTTTCCATGGCAAAAGTACCTTTTCCCACGCCTCATAAGAAACTTGGTACCGATCGCATAAAGCAAATATAGTTGATGGGTGTCCAAGTCCATGAACTGACCCATGCACAATCAATCCTAATGCAGACTTTACTATAATTGATCCAACATCGATAGGTAGTTCAATTTGAATACAGTAATTTAATATAGTGCATTCCCTTGAAACCTTATTTACCCTCATAGTGGGTAATAATTTTTATGAGATAAAGAAATGCCAATGCTTTGAGACAGGGTTAAGAAGTGATGCAGAGAAACTAACATACCTGTCTTCGTGCAACTCCCAATCATCAGGTTCGTCGGTCAGGTATCTATAAATCTCGTTCATATTGTATCTTGAAGGAAAAAAGTTTGAATAATGACAAACAGGGGTATTCTCTATAGAAAATAATTCATTTACCCTTGAAGGAGTAAATGTTACCCATCTTCCTCTGACGTAGACACTTCCATTGTTGCTTGCATGTAGATTAGAGTAAAACACTTTAACTACAGGAATAACTACAGCGGATGTCGTATAGCAAAATACTTCCCAATGCCGCTGCACGATCATTTCTTCAATTTTTGTGGTGGAATTCTCTACTCCTCTGTTGAAAAATCCCCTTTCTTTAATAAGTCGCTTCTTCATCAAAACTTTGTTGAAAATACGCTGCGCCTCCGAACTGACGAATTTTCTTCAGTTGAAAACTCCAGTTTTTGTGGTTTCCAAGAATTTGGTGGCCATTTCAGATTGAAAGGAATGGTCTCTAGTCGTTTCTTGGGAAGAAAACAATGTAAAATGAATTTGGGATGGTTTTCTACAAAGAAATGGCTTTAGAACCGTCCAAAACAGCACATAAAACTTAAGAGACCAATTTTTCAACTGCCTCGCCGTCAGCAGGAAGTTTCTCGCCGTCGGCGAGCTAGTTATAAAACTGATTTAATGATATGGCACGCGATCTAGCTGTCGGCGGGCTCGGGCTCGCTGTTAGCGAGATTCGGTAAAATTGCCCAATTTTGCTCAGGTCTGAATATTTTATGATCTCATCATTTAGGTTTAAATTTGTGATGATTCTAATTAAAAATTGAATAGTAAGATTTATTTTAATATTACAGACTCACTAATTTGTATATAATTAAAATAAAAGACTACTATGGGTTGCCTCCCATAAAGCGCTTGGTTTAACGTCGTTAGCCTGACCTAATTTCAGTTAGTAGTCAGGTCGACTAAGCATTAAAACCTCTTTAAAATTTAGTCTTCTACCTTCGAAATATTGTTTTAATCTATGTCCGTTTACCTTAAATCTATGTCCTATTTTTGGATCTACAATTTCTATAGTTCCATATGAAAATATTTGAGTTATAGTGAAAGGTCCTAACCATCGAGATTTCAATTTCCCAGGAGATAATTTCAATCTAGTATTATATAGCAAAACTTCTTGTCTCGGTTCAAAATTTCTCCGATTAATCTTCCGATCATGCCATAATTTCATCCTTTCTTTATAAATCCTATCATTATCATATGATTCATTCCTTAATTCTTCTAATTCATTTAATTGCAACAATCTCTTCTCACCAGACTTCTTTCATATTATAATTAAATTCTTTAATCGCCCAATATGCTTTATGTTCTAATTCAATCGGTAAGTGGCAAGTTTTTCCATATATAAGCCTGTAAGGAGTCATTCCAATCGGAGTTTTATAAGCAGTCCTGTATGCCCATAATGCATTGTCTAGTTTTATAGACCAGTCCAATCTATTAGGGTTTACAAACTTTTCTAAAATACGCTTAATCTCTCAATTAGAAACTTCAACTAATCCACTAGTTTGTGGATGATAAGCAGTTGATATCTTATGAATAATATTATATTTTTCTACTAGTTTGTGAATATATTTATTTCTAAAATGAGTTCCTCCGTCGTTGATAATCACTCTCGACATTCCAAATCTAGTAAAAATATTTTTCATTAAAAATTTTGAAACACTTTTAGCATCACACCTAGAGTAAAGCTTAGTGCTTAATCCATTTGGAAACATAATCAACGACTACTTAATATATATGAGTTTCCAAATGAAGGAATAAAAGGTCCCATGAAATCTAATCCCCAAACATCAAAAATTTCAACACTAATATAAAATTCAGAGGCATTTCATTTTTTCTTGATATATTTCCTACTCTTTGGCATTTAAAGCATGTTTTTATATATCTGCATACATCTCTAAATAGAGTAGGCTAGTAGAGTCCAGATTGTAGAATTTTATACGTAGTTTTATCTGTCCCAAAATGTCCTCCAAAATCAGAATCATGACATTTTTGAATAATTGGCTCAGTTTCTTCATAAGGCACGCATCTTCTAATAATTAGATCCTTACATTGCTTATATAAGTATGGTTCATCCCAAAAGTATGTTTTAGTATCATGAATGAATTTTTTCTGTTGTTGCAAAGTTAACATAGGTGGTAAAATATCACTTACAATATAATTTACTTTATCAGCATACCAAGGTATTTTCCACTCATTTATATTATAAAGTTGTTCATAAGGAAAACTGTTTATAATTTCATTATCAGTATCAGATAATTCATGATATTCTAATCTTGATAAATGATCGGCAATTTGATTATCGGTTCCTTTTTGTTAACGATCTCAAAATCAAATTCTTGCATTAAAAATATCAATCTAATTAATCATGGTTTAGAATCCTTCTTTTGCATTAAATATTTTATAGCAGAGTGATCAGTATGCACAATACATTTAGTTCCTATTAGATAAGGCCAAAATTTATTAAAGGCATATACAATCGCTAATAATTCTCTTTCGATGACTCGTATAATTTATTTCGGCATCATTTAGAGTTTTACTTAGCATAATATATAACTTTGAAAATCTTATCATATCTTTGCCCAAGAACTGCTCCTATAGCATAATCACTAGCATCACACATAAGCTCAAATGGTTTTCCCAATTAGGTGAAACTATTATAGGTGCTGTAATTAATTTATCTTTTAATGATTTTAAAGCATTCAGGCATTCAGTTGTAAATTCAAATTTCTTGTCCTTTTCAAGTAGTTGGCATAGAGGTTTAGTAATTTTTGAAAAATCTTTTATATAACGTATGTAGAATCTAGCATGTCCAAGAAAACTTCTTACCCCTTTCACCGTAGTTGGAGGTGGTAATTTAGCTATAACTTAAATTTTTGCAGGGTCTACTTCCATGCCCTTTTCCGAAATTTTATGCCCTAATACAATGCCGCTCGCAACCATAAATTGACATTTCTCCCAATTAAGAACTAAATTAGTTTTCTCACATACTTCAAATACTTTTTCAAAATGATTTAAGCATGTGTCAAATGATGTTCCAAATACAGAGAAATTATCCATAAATACTTCAATTCCATTATCAATTAATTTACTAAATATAGACATCATACATCTCTGGAATGTTGCAGGTGCATTACATAATCCAAAAGGCATCCTTCGAAAAGTGAAAGTTCCATAAGGACTAGTAAATGTAGTTTTCTCTTGATCCTTAGGAGCAATTTGTATTTGATGATAACCGGTGTATCCATCTAAGAAACAAAAATACTTATGTCTGGCTAATCTATCTAACATCCGGTTCAGAAATGGTAAAGGGAAGTGATCTTTCCCGGTGGTCGCATTTAATTTTCTATAATCAATACATATTCGCCATCCAGTAATTTGTCTTATAGGGATAAGATCATTATTTTCATTAGCTTTTACGGTCACTCCTCCTTTCTTAGGCACACAGTGAATAGGGCTTACCCAAGCACTGTCAGAAATAGGATATATAATACCATTATCTAACCATTTTAAAATTTCTTTCTTGACTTCTTCTTTCATTATCGGGTTTAATCTCCTTTGGGGATCTACTTTAGGCTTATGTTCATTATCTAAAATAATTCACGTGCATACGGATTGAAGGACTAATTCCTTTAATATCTGCTAAAGTCCAACCAAAAATTTTCTTATATTTTTTTAAGGTATCTAAAAGTTTTTGTTCTTGAGATTCATTTAATTCGGATGAAATAATAACCTGGTAGAGTTGAAGAATTACCTAAGTAAGCATATTTCAAATGATTAGGTAACATTTTTAACTCAATTTCAGGAGGTTTAATAATCGATGGAACTATATTTTTTTCAGTGTTTTCTGTATAATCCAAAAATTCAAATTTCTCTTGAATATAATCTAGTTCTTCATTTATATCGGCTTTTTCAATTAATTCAGTATTTTTTTTCCTAATTTTTCTTCATAATATTCCTTAAAATGTTCTTTTTATAAATGATCGAGTACTTCCATTCGAAAACACTCATCATCTTTTTCTAGCGCAGGATATTTCATTGATTTAGTAATATTAAAAGTAACTTTTTGGTCATTTACTCTCATAGTTAATTCTCTTTTTTTAACATCAATCATAGCTTTCCCAGTGGCTAAAAATGGTCTTCCTAAGATGATAGGAATTTCTTTATCTTCTTCCATATCTAAAACAATAAAATCTACAGGAAAGATAAATTTATCCACTTTTACTAAAACATCTTCAATGACTCCCTTAGGATTTGTAACGAACGATCGACTAACCGAAGGGTTATCGAAGTAGGTGAAATTTCTCCCAATCCTAATCTCTTAAAAATTGATAGAGGCATTAGATTTATGCTTTCTCCTAAGTCACACAAAGCTTTTCCATAGAATATTTCTCCAATAGCCTCGGGGTATAGTGAAACTACCGGGATCTTTTAATTTTTCAGGAAGCTTTTCTCGAATAATAGCACTACACTCCTCACTAAGTGCGACCATTTCATTATCGGTAAAATTTCTTTTTTATTTAGAATATCATTCATGAATTTTACATAGTCGGCATCCGTTCTAAAGCTTCTACGAAAAGAATATTTATTGTTAATTTCTTCGAATTTCAGGAATTTATGAATCGTTTATCTTTTTTATGTTGATTTAGTCGTTGAGGAAATGGTGGTGGAGGTTTTTCAACGAAATTTTCATTGGTATTAAAGGATTTTCTAAGTTCGGATCTTGTTGATTCTTTTCCTTTTCGATTTCCACTTCCTCTTTTTGACTTTCAAGTTCTTTCTGAATTTGAGGTTCTAATTCTTTTCCACTTCGTAATTGCATCGCTTTAATTTGTTCTTTTCCTTTGTCTTTGGGATTTATTTCCACATTACTAGGAAATATTACAGGTATTCTATTATTAAGCGCGGTAGCGATATGTCCAAGTTGAGTTTCAATATTTTTAATAGTTGTTCCTTGATTTTTTAATTGGTTTCCTTGTATTTGTAATTAATTTCATTGATTTTGTAAATGTTGACCCATATTTAATATTAATTCTTATATAGATAGTTTCTTATCTTTAAATTGAGGGTTATTATTATTAAATCCAAGTGGATATCTAGGTTTATAATTAGAATTTCCTTGGTTAGAGGGATTTCTTAATGGTTGTGTTATGTTGTTCATCCATGGTTGATTAGTTGTATTATTTTTCCAATTAAAATTAGGATGATTTTTCCATCCACGATTAAAATAATTCGCATAAGGATTATTGGGTCTGTTATTAATAGCATTCATAGTTTCATATGAAGGTTGAGATTCTATAAGTTGTCCAGATGAGTTTTCTTCTAATATAGTTGGAGAGTAATTCATTCCAAAATGATCTAATTTTTTAGATATAGCAGCGATTTGCGAAGCTAACATAGATATTGCATCATTTTCATGAATACTGGCTATCTTTTTCGGATTCATTGTATCAACGAGCTATTGAAAATTATTGGTAGTCATTTCTTCGATTAGTGCATAGGCTTCATCAAATGGTTTTGACATTAATGATCCTCCAGCAGTAACGATCGATGATTGATCTAAGAGATCCTACTAATCCATTATAGAAAGTTTGAATAATTAACCAATCCGGTAATGCATGATGTGGGCATTTCCTAAGAAGTTCTTTAAATCTCTCCCAAGCTTCATATATTGATTCTCCATCAAATCGACTAAAAGAAGTTATATCATTTCTAAGCTTAGCAGTTTTAGATGGTAGAAAATATTTGGAAAGAAATTTTTGTGATAACTCTCCCCAAGTTTTAATAGATCCAGGAGCTAACGAATTTAACCACATTTTAGCCTTATCCCTTAAAGAAAAAGGAAAAAGTCTAAGTCTAATAGCATCGTTAGATACTCCTTCATATTTGAAAGTAGCACATAGTTCTAAAAAACTAGCAAGATGTAAATTAGGATCTTCAGTAGGTGAACCACTAAATTGATTGTTTTGTACTATTTGGATAATTACAGGTTTAAGTTCAAATGAGTTAGCGAGCTACATCGGGGTTTTGAATAGTTAAATGAATTTCATCTAATGTAGGGTTGGCATAATCTCTTAATGGTCTCTGTTGATTTATATTTTCATTTTCAGGAATATTCGTTGTTGACCTCATTTTTGATGAGGTCTTCTCTTCTTCTCTTTAGTACTTAGGATCTAGCCTTAGGTTTTTCCTTTAACTATCTTAGAGAACTAGAATTGGGACCCACCTTTTAGAAATTCAAACCACTTCTTAACTCCCTGCAAACTCCACAAACTTGACTGTAGACCCCTAATAACCTAGAGGGTTGAAATCAAATGTGGAAGTTTAAAGGATGAGTTCCTATAGGACTCTTTGGCCTTAGGACTGCCCTGGGTGGCCTGGTCTGGTGAAGGGGCTGACTTACACACACTACACTTATGCACTACACCTACACACTACACTTCCACATACCTCCTAAAACCACACCCATACCTAACTTGACCTCCTGACTCATGTAGGTGATCCACATGGATGGTCCTTAACCCCTAAGCCCTCGGCTAAGAGGGTTAGGAACAACATAGTGAATGCCTCAAATGAGTCCCTTCATGGCTCATATGGGCTTGATATGGCTTCATGGCTCAACCAAAATGACTTCTTTCCACTTACATTCACCCAATATTCAATTTCCCAAATTTTCAATTTTTGACCCCCGGGACCCTACACCCGCTTAACCTACCCAAAACCCTTGAAATTGCCCAAATTTCTCAAAAATTTCCAAATTACCCAAAATTCTCCAAAATCAATCCCAAACATTTCCACATCACTTAAACTGATCATCCATACCCAAAAATTCCAAGAAAACCTCCCAATACCCTCCAAATACCCAAAATACCCCTCTTGGCCAAAAAATCCAAAAATTCAGAAAATTCCCAGAAAATTCCAGAAAATCCCAAATATTCCCAATTTTATTTTGTCCAACTACACCATGGGCCAATTTTGTCAATTTACCCTACCTTTGTCAAAACCCCCAATTTGACCCATTTTAACCCTAAGTGCACCCAATGTCAAGCCAAACCTACCCAATTGACCCCAATTTTGGTCCAATTCAATTCTAAGCTTCAAATCAATATCCCAAATACCAATCTAGACCAAATCCAAGCCCAATTTGATTGACATTTGGATCCAATCTCACTTTTGGCCTTAAAGCCCAATTTGGACCCATGACCCAAACCAAACCCAAACTCACCCAATTCAATTCCAATTAACCCCAAATCTTTTCTAAATCTTCCTTAACATTCCCAAAAACAAAATACTAACATGATTTGCCCAAAATTTAGACCCAAACCCCACTCAAACTCAACCCAAGGTTAAAAGGCCCATTTTTGACCTAAACCCAAACCTAGCCCAAATGAGCCCAAACCCCAAAATCAAAGCCCAACCCAAGTCAAAACCTCTTTGAAACACTCCCATAAACATTTCTCAACATTAATTCTACATCAATTTCAACCCTAGCCCAACATTGGCCCAACTTGGCCCACTTGGACCTATATTGGCCCATTCACCAAAAGAGCCCAAATTCAACCCAATTCAAATCCAAATCACCCCCAATTTGCTTCAAGTCACTCATGACACATCCATGAGCTAAACCCAACAATTATTTGGCCCAACCTCTTTACAAAATTCCCATCCATAAATTCATTTTTAAACTTAAAGGCCCATTCCTTAAACCATTTTAAAAGCCCACTTCCACCAAATCCAAAACCCCAAAAATTCTTCCAAAGCCCATATGACATTTCCCCTCATCATACTTTCAATTAAAATCATCCCTAAGTCCTAAACTAATGATCAAATAATTCTAAATGAAGCTTCATCCAAATTTCCACCAAATTATCCAAAATCCTTAAAATCCTTTTTTATGAAATTGACCAAACTTTTTGCCAAGCCAAAGGTGAGCCATGAAGCCATGCATGAGCCACATGTGAGCCATGAGAGCTTTGGACACTCCACCATGCCATATTGGGTAAGAAGAGGGGGGCTTTCCTTAATCCCTAAAGCTCATTAGCCTTAATCATGTTTCACCTAAACTTAAATTTAATCCAAATATATTTGGATGGAGACTTCTCCATGCCAAACCAGCTGATCCCTTTGATCCCCCATAGCATCCAAAGCCACCTTGAAGGGTGCACCAAGCCCAAATGGGTGGATTGACCCATTTAGACTCAAAACTAGCCATGCCCCATTCTACTTTGAATCAAAGCCTTTACGCATGGCAAGAGCAGCTGATCTCAAGCCCTAACTCTCCCTGGGAGGCCCTCCACCCTCTCCTATTTAAACTCCACCCCTCTTGGCCATGAGGAGAGCTGAGCACAAACCTTGCCAAAACTCTGCCAAAATTGTTCCAGACTCCTCCCCATACACAGAGCACTTGATCCCCAGTGAGATCCCCCTGCCATTTCTCCTCTGTGAGCTCAATTTCAGAGACCCAAAACCAGGACACTTCTCCACGGTGAGCCAATTCCCAAATCGATTGGTTCTACACCTTCACTGCGACCGAGGGAAGGTGTCCACCAGACAAAAGCCCCATCTCTAGGCCACCCAGCTTGCTCCGAGCCTCCAAGCTTTGTGATCGGGCTTGGTCGAAATCACATTCGGACAATTCACTGCACCGGGAGACTTCATCTGGAGCTTGCTGGGATCCAATCGAAGGTGCAACAGCACTCAGATCGAAGCCACACTTCTCTGAGCAAAGGTATGAGCTAATTCTTCATCCCGAGCTTCTGGAGATTCTCCATTTCAAGTGTCTTAATTTCAATGCATGTTAGCCGTATAGATGTGTTCGTCTCTTCAAGACGAATCCATAGAGCATAAGAACATGAAAATCCATTGAGTATCGAGTGAGATCTTAGGGATTTAGTGTGGACGGCTCTCAGGTGAGGACACTCGGGGACGATGAACGGATGCCGTCCATTCGATACATGTGCGGACGAACGGCTCGGATGGCGTCGAACCGAGAGACGGTACCGGCAACCGCGGGGTCCGGGCCGCCGACTCGAGTGGCGGCGTCGAATGGGAGCGCGACGCGTGTGCGTTCGGAGTCTGCCGAGGTCGACGCGGCGCCGCGTGGATAAATAGAAAATTAGGGTATTTTTCTATTTATTTAATTCCCTAAACTTCAAAAATTCATATCTCCGTGTAGAAAAATCGGAAAAATAAAATAAAAATACCCTCTCGCTCGCTGAACGAGAGGAGAATAATGTGGAAAAGAAATCATTTAATTTCATCAAGTATTTTATTTTTTATAATTTATTTACTCTCTGCATTATTTTAATTCTCCATGCATGTATACAATTCACCATGGCATGAGACTATAGGGCTTTTGAAGCCTCTGAATTTGGGAACATTCCACGAATTTTCCAAAGTCGAGGCCATCCCTATGAAAAGTTATTGATTTTTCAAATTCGAGTTACTCGTTTTGAGTATTTTAATTCCAATAAATAGCATGTTGTGAAATAAATTCTAGGAAAATTTGGTGATGTTCCTTATGACCAGAGGACCCTAGGAAAAATAGGTTTTGACTTAGTTCATTTAAAACAACCCTAATTGGCTTAAACACCCAAAATAGGTCTTTAATTAATTAGAGTTAACCATGCATTAAATTGACTTGAAATCAATTCTCCACTGACCTTTAGGATCGGAGGAATCCACCATAAAAGTTTGAGGTCAATCGGACTTGGTTAGCCCCACTAATTGGGTTGATTAAGCCACTTAGCCTTTTTAAACTTTAAAAATTCATAACTTTTAAAATACCTTTCAAAAATTCACCAAATTGGTTGTGGAGCCTCTCGATATCAGGGGAACCTAAGAAAATTAAAATTTTAATTTTCTAAAAAAGTTGATTTTTAATAATATTTTAATATTTTTAATAATTAAAAAATAATAAAAATCACAAAAATAATAAAATTCACCAAAATGTCAAATTTTGAATTTTAATCACATAGGAACAAATCCCACATTTTTTCTTAGGTCTATTTGGTGAGATATTAAATTTTAAAGCTTTAAGGTAATTTTAAAATTAAAAAAATGTATTTTCTAGCATTTTCACTAAAATAATTATAATAAATCATAGAAAAATCAGAAAATTGCAAAATTTGCTTCTCTGATTTCCTTGATATCAGAGAGATTTTTGAAAATTATAAAATCCATTTTTCAACATTTATTTTATTTTTAAATTAATTAACACTCTAAAAGTTAAAATAATTATAATAAAAATAATATAATTCAAAAAATCACCAAAATTGGTCCAAGTGCTTCTCTGGTCATTAGGAATGTCTCCTAATTTTCTTAAGGACAAAAACTTTCTCTTGATCATGTTATTAAATTTTCCTTGGAAATCTCTATTTTCCACCAAAAATAATTATATAAATAAATTAAATACAGAAAAATCACATTTTCTCCTCTCATGTCTTTATTGAGACATGAGTGAAGTCACATAAAAATTTCAAATTCATTTGAGTTCAATTTAGTGAGTTATGAAATTGTTAAGTTTAAAGGATAAAATGGTAATTAAATTTTAATCCTTAATTAAAAATTTAGGTTTAATAAAAAAATTAACAAGTAAAATATTTGATCCTAATCTGATTTGGATGATTGAAATTCAAATAATTAAAGGGTAGAAACCCATTAAACAATTTTAAAATGATTAAACTTTAATTAAATAATTGATTAAATTTGGAAGAATAATAAAATTGGAATTATTAAAATAGGGATATTATTAGGAAGAGATTTATTCTTTAATTTAAAAATCCCTAAATTAATTATCTCATTAATATTCAATTCTTAATTAAAATGATAACTCAAATTTAAAATATTAAAAGACTTAATTATTAAACTCTTTTAAAAATTTCAATTAAAATTAAAAATAAAATAAAATTAAAATTAAATTAAATTAAATTAAATTAAATTAAATTAAAATTAAATTAAATTAAATAAATTAAAATAAATTAAATAATTGAATTAAATTAAATCAAATTAAATTAAATTAAACAATCAAATTAAATTAAATTAAATTAATTAAATTAAATTAAATAATTAAATTCAATTAAATTAAATTAAATCAAATTAAATTAAATTGAATAATTAAATTAAATTAAATTAAATTAAATCAAATTAAATAAAAATTAAATCAAATCAAATTAAATTAATATAACATCAAATCAAACTCAATTGAATTAAATTAAATTAAAACTCAATTAAATTAAATTAAATTAAATTAAATATAACATCACCAAAGACATAAAGAGTTCAAAATAAATCTAAAATAACTTGAACACTATTCCAAACTTAAACCCTTCAACTTAAATCAAATCATTTAAATACCAATTTACCCCGAAAGTTTTAGTTATCATAACTCCTAAACAGAACATTAAATGAAATGTTACTTCACTTATAGGATATTCAAATGTCACGGTTCATCTGAGCAAGATAACAACAAAACTTGAATTCTCGGACTATTAATTCATTTATATAATCGAATTCATTTGGACTTAAAACAATCCTAGAAATATTGAAAAGATGTTTAAGATTCTTCTTAAGCACTTCCTCAATATGATAGGACATTTATAAGAACAATTGAATTTAATTATTCTTTGATGAAGAAAATCGTCTTCAAACAAAAATACAAAGACCTAGACGTCATAGGAAATGACTAGCTATAGGATTAGGAATTTGGTAGAAAACCATAACCCTTACCTTAGCTCTACATAGGAACTTGCTTAAATATTCTAATTGTGTTTTAAGTGCAGCTTGGGATGACGGGAAGACCCTCGAGTACGCTTTTATTTTATTGCAATTTACTTTCTTGTAATTTACATTATCACAATTTATTTAATCGCATTGCACTTACGTTTCTTGCATGATAAACAACTGTTGCATGAAAACCCACACCTTTAGGATAGACCCTAAAACTGAAACCAAAACTAAATTAAAAGTCATTGCAAGATAAAATTCACCGCCACAACATTTCAAAATATAAAACAACTCAAAATTTAATCACAAACGGAACACAAGACTACAATTACAACTAAATTAAAACGTCTCGTTGGATGATCGGGAATACCTCGGATGATGTAACCTACGTGTTGCTTAACGAGATTTCCCGCGATGCTAAATGAAAGTGTGGAACTCATTCGGTTGAGTTTAGCAAATTCATCTGAGGCTAAGTGAATCCGATAAAAATAATGATGCCGGAAGGATGGAACCGTGGGATCTTAACCGGTGTCGTTATAATCAACTTTAAGATTTGTTTTAATCGAAAACACAAAAAAAACACTTGGAAAATTAAGACTTCTCTAAACCAAAACACTTTTCTCATCTCCTGATTTATGATTTCTAAAACTAAACCCCTGTGACAACAAGGAGCTCGGAGCATGGTGGGCAGCACGGCCATCGTCATCAGCAAAACTTGAGTCTACTTCAGCAAAACTTTCCTAGAATTAAATAACAAAGCCATAGGATTTCGAGGTAGTTTGTCACAGTGCAACATAAATCCTCGACCTTTTGTTAGGCATTTGCCTTGCAAATTAATCCCTAACCGGATTTAGGATTCGAGGTAGTCGTACGATACGACATAAACCCTCACATCTTCAAGGCTATTTGTATGATTCTATCATATAAATATAAGTCCTAATTAATTAAAATTGACAAAATCAAAACATTTAAATAAACATTAGGATTTTCCTAAATTTAAGCCACACAATAGGATAGTCGGGAAATTACCGAAGTTCACTTCGAATCTGTGGTTTCTCCTACTTTTCTTCCTTTGGATTCACAAAACAAAATGTTCCAAACTTGATCCATTCCCTATTGAAATTCCAAAATTCGATCCCTCGAAAACTTAAACTTTGAAATCCTTGAGAGCGGAATTATTGATTATTATCGAGAGTTTTCTTAGGTGATTCCCGTCACTTAAGATGTAATTAACTATAGGGGCTTGCCCTTATAGGGAATTTTGAAGAACCCGGAGTAATATAAACCCTGTTTAATGTTTTCATATTAAGCGGGGGAATTTTGTCGGCTTATAAAATTGGTTCGCGAGACCAAACGGATGTCACGAAATCTTCTAGTTTATTTAATCGAGCCCCACCAGTCGAGCGTGTGTCTATCCTTAGGGATAGATACACGGTTTGTGGTGTGGTGCTCGTTTATATAAACTATTTGGGATGTGAGATCGGTTTAGTCTCATATCTTAAAACCTTCGAATTTGAAATTATTTTCAAAATCAAATACTACTTTTCAAATTATTTATTTTAATTAAATTAAAAATTCGCCGACAGATTTCTGTTAGGCGACCCCTCTTCAAAATAAAACACAACCTAAAAATATGCCGACATTCGTCATTTGTGTTAAATTCATAATTTCTCTTTTTTGTTTTCTAATTCTTTTAATTGTACGCTCTAATTCTGAATCGTAAGGTATTAAATTTTCGTTTCCAAATTTACGCATACAATTTTATAAAATAAATTTTAAAATAGTCCGTTACTCTAGTAAATAATTTCTTTACTTCCCCGGCAACAGCGCCAAAAACTTGACCCACTTTTTATTGTTTATAAAAATAGCAACGGCACCAAAAACTTGATCTCACTTAATATATATTTAATTTTATGATGGAATGTATAATGTGAATTCTACGCAAGTATACGTATCGTATCAAGTAATACAGGGCTCTAGTGGAGTCCTGGTTATCGATCCCACGGGGAAGTTTTAAAAGATTTGTAACAGCTAAATTTAAAAGGATTTACTTACTAATATAGTATACGGAATTTAGAATACTTAACTAAAGAGATCTAAAGTAAACTAATGTTTTAAATAAAGTTGATTTAAAGATTTTAGAAAAAGTATCCTTTCCCTTAGAAACTTAAGTGAATGATGAATTCAAATAGACTTTTTTTATTGTATTGTGACAAATAGGAGCATTCATATTCTTTACCCTTTGGTCCAGGTGCAAAGAACATTGACTAGTCCTATGTTTGATTATCGAATGCTGCTGTAAGTCGAGAGGATGCTGGTCGCTACTTCGAGCTCACACGTTCCCCTCACTCGAGGGCTAACATCTACACTTCGACTCTCAAACAATAGAACCAAATTGAATATTTTAGTCTGTCACACTAAAATGTTCAATTCTACGTCCAATAAATAATATTTCCCTATTTATTTGCACCCTCCTTCCAAGGCTTTTGACTTCCCTGAATATTGGATGTAATCTTCACTATAGTTGATAATTCAATATATTTTAACAATTCAATTGGCCAGATTGAAAGTAAATTAAGTTTTAAGTAAAAGATTATCACAATTTATATTAGGTACTTCTTTTTAATTTCATCAATTCACATAATTTCATAAACAAGGAGAAAGACTAAGAAAATTACTCAGAATGCATGGGAATTAAACAAAGCACAGATTTCATTTAAAGTTAACAACAATAAACAAAGATACTTATCTCAATTTCCTCCCTAAGCAGACTCGTTGAAGTTCCTTTGACTTTTCCTTCTAGTACATCACACTTCTTAATTCACTACTTACACTTACTCACACTAAACTTCAACTTAGACTCAAAAGCACACTAATAGAATACTCTAAGACTCCTAAAATAGACACACTACATACTAAAATTCATCCTCTATTTATAGAGGTAGACAAAGGTCCAAGGGGTACTTATGCACCTCTCCAAAAAGCGTCCAGGTTCAATGTATCTGGCATTTTGAACTATCTCGCCGTCGGTGAGAAACAACCTCGTCGTCAGTGGGGCTTCTAGAAGGTCTTCAAACCGAACGATCTCGCTCTCGGCGGGCTCGGGCTCGCTGTCGGTGAGGTAGTTGCAAACCTTTAAGAAATTCTCTTTATAATCTCGCTGTCGGCGGGCTCGATTTCGCCGTCGGCAACTTAATTCATTTTGCATGTATTTCTTTCTTTTTCATCCAAATTTGCTTTATTTTATGCTTTTTTTCTTCTATCACTTATAAATCTTCGTTCCTGCAATAAAATAAAGAAAATACCTTTCTTTAAAGTGCAATTTCATAAAAAATAGGTATGAATTTCTTAACATTTTTTTCTGTGATCAAAAGATAATCCTGAAAGCATTTAGGAAGTTGTTCAGGGTTTAAGTTTCGAGCACTTCCCTAACCTGATGAGATGATTTAAAGAAAAATTGGACTTCATTGTTCTTTGATGAAGAAAATCATCCTTAAAACAACTAGGATTTCAACTTAGACGTCATAGGACTTGGTGAACAACTAGGGTTTCAACCTGGACGTCCTAGGACTTAGTGAACAACTAGGATATGAACTTAGACATCATAGGGTTGGTAGATGATCAGAATCTTCCTCTAGCCTTACCCAGATGCTTGTCCTTAAATATTAAATATCCTAATATGCATCTTAAGTGCAGTGGGAAATGACGAGAAGACCCGTCCGGATATGCATTTAAGTTATTATAATTTCTTTCTTGTCATTTATTAAATGTTTTAATTTCTTGCATTTTTATAAAATTGTGAAAATGATCGAACCCAGCATGTTTTAACAACTCAAAATTTAATCACCAACCAAAACAAATCTGCAAGAATAACTAAATCAAAATATATCTTGGATGAACGATAGTACATTGGATGACGCAACCTACATGTTGTTGATAAGGTCCCCCACGGTCTAAATGAAAGTACGGAATCCATTAAGTTGAATTTAGTAAATTCATCTAGACTAAGGGAATCCGATGAAAATGGTGGTGCCGGAACGAGGGAACCGTAGGATCCTAACCGGTGTCGCCATAATCAACTTAAACATTTGTTTTATTAAAACATTAAGCCATCTAAATTTTGAACCTTTCTAGAACACAACACTTCTCTCATCCCCTGATTGTCACTTCTAAAACTAAAACCTTCTGCAACAATAAAGAGCTCGGAGCAAGCACGGTGGGCAGCACGGTCATCTTCAACAGAAAAACTGATCTACATCAACTAAACCTTCTTTAGAAATAAATAACAAAGCCATAGGATTTTGAGGTAATTTGCCCAATGCAACATAAATCCTCAACTTATCTTTAGGCATTTGCATAATCATGTTATGCAAATTAAGCCCTAACTGGTCTTAGAACTCCAAGGTAGTCATTCGGTACGAAATAAACCCTCACATCTTTGAGGCTATTTGTATGATTATGTCATACAAGTATAAGTCCTAATTAACTAAAATTGGCAGGATTGAAACATTAAATAAACTCTCAAATTGAAGCCAAATAATAGGGTAGTTGGGAAGTCACCAAAGTTGGTTTCGGATCCGTGGCATCCCCCAGTTCTCTTCCTTTGGATTTTGAAAAATAACTTTTCTAAATTTGATCCATTCCCTATTGAAATTTCCAAAATCCAATTGTTTTAATGCTGTAAACTTTGAAATCCTTGAAAGCAAAACCACTAATTTTTATCGAGAGTTTTCTTAAATGACTTCTATCATTTATGATGTAATTAACTATAGGGGCTTGCCCTTATAGGGAACTTTAAGAACCCATGTAATATAAACCCTATCTAATTCCTTCATATTAGATAGAAGAACTTGTGGGCTTATAAAATTAGTCCACAGACCAAACGGATGTCATAAAATTACTAGTTTATTTAATCGAGCTTCATTTTCAAGTGATATGTCTACTCTTCGGAATAGATATATCACTTGTGATGGAATGCTCATTTATTTAAACTATTAATAACATGAGATCAGTTTAGTCTCATATTTTCAAAATCAAATGCTACTTTCCAAATTATATATATATATATTAAATTAAACTTAAAATGTAAAATTCACCGACAACTTCTGTAGGCGACCCCCTTCTCAAAACACACAACCCAAAGCATTTATGTGCCGACACTTCTCATGTGATGTGTTGATGTTGTGAAATAGAAACGATGTGCCAATTAACTATGGATAATTTGTGATAATCTTTTCACTTAGAACTTCATTTACTTTTTAATCTGGTCAAATAAATTGTTAAAACTTGTTGGAAAACTTATGTTTCGAAAGGATTGTGAGTTCTACAAGTTAAGTGAAGATCACATTCGATGTCCATCAATTAGGAACGTAGTTCATTGGGGTTGAGTGCAAATAAATAGGGAAATATACTTTGATAGGCATAGAATTGGAGATTTTAGAGTGACAGACTAAAATCCCCAATTTGGTCTATGATTTAGAAACCGAAGCGAGAGTTAGCCTTCAGTGGAAGGGAAGTGGGAGCTCTGGAGTGAGAGCTAGAATCCTCCTAGCCTAGCCACGGATTTGGGGGCTAAACTTAAGACTAACCAATTTTCTTAATACGCTGAAATATGGTTAAAGAATAGGATTGCTCCTATTTGACACAATACATTTGCTCACTGATCTATGTCACAATAATCAACACATTAACATTATGTCGACATATTTTTAGGTTGTGTGTTTTGAAAAGGAGTCGCCTACAGAAGTTGTCGGCGGATTTTAGATTTTAAATTTAATTTAAATATATATATATAATTTAGAAAGTAGCATTTGATTTTGAAAATAATTTTAAGTTTAAAAATTTTAAGATATGAAATCAAATCCATCTCACATCCCAAATAGTTTATATAAACGAGCACCACTCCACAAACCGTGTATCTATCCCGAAGAATAGACACACTGCTTGATGATGGGGCTCGATTAAATAAACTATAAGATTTGTGACATCCGTTTGGTCTGCGAACCAATTTTATAAGTCGACAAGTTCTCCTACTTAATATAAAGAAATTAAGCAGGGTTTATATTACCTGGATTCTTAAAGTTCCCTATAAGGGCAAGCCCCTATAGTTAATTACATCTTAAATGTACGAAGACACTCAAGAAAATTTCAGATAATAATCAGTGGTTTTGCTCTCAAGAATTTCAAATTTTAAGGTTTTCAAACAATTGGATTTTGGAATTTCAAAAGGGATTAGCTCAAATTTGGAACAATTAATTTCAGGAGTCCAAAGGAAGAGAAGTAGGAGAAGCTGAGGATCCAAGAAGAATCTTGGCAACTTCCCAAACTATCCTATTGTTTGGCTTCAATTTGAGAGTTTATTTAATGTTGTAATCCTGCCAATTTTAATTAATTAGGACTTATATTTATATGACATAATCATACAAATAACCTCGAAGATGTGAGGGTTTATGTCGTACCAAACGACTACCTCGGAATCTTAAGATCGGTTAGGGTTTAATTTGCATTACACAAATGCCTAAAAAAAGTTGAGGATTTATGTTGCACTAGACAAACTACCTCGAAATCCTATGGCTTTGTTATTTAAAACTAGGAAAGGTTTTGCTGATGTAGATTACTGTTTTGTTGACGACGATGGCCGTGCTGCCCACTATGCTTCAAGCTCCTTATTGTTGCAGAGGTTTGGTTTTAGAAGGTGACAATCAAGAGATGAGATAAGTGTTCTGGTTTAGAAAAAGTTGAAAATTGAAACGACTTAATGTTTTAATTAAAACAAATCTTAAAGTTGATTAAGCAGAACCGATTAAGATCCCACGGTTCCGTCATCCCGGCACCGCTATTTTCATTGGATTCACTTAATCTAAATGAATTTGCTAAACTCAACTGAATGAGTTCCACACTTTCATTTAGATCGTGGGAAATCTCGTTAGCAACGCGTGGGTTACATCATCCGAGGGATTCCCGATCATCCAACTAGATGTTTTAATTTTAGTTATAATTGTAGTTTTGTGTTCTGTTTGTGATTAAATTTTGAGTTGTTTTATCTTTTGAAATGTTGTGGCAGTGAATTTTATCTTGCTGTGACTTTTAATTTAGTTTTGGTTTTCAGTTTTGTGACTATCTTAAAGGTTTCAGTTTTCATGTAGGGTGACATTCTTGTTTAACATGCAATAAAAGTAAAGTGCAGTACAGGTAAGTAAATTGCAATAAAGTAAAAGCTTACCTGGAGGGTCTTCTCTTCATTCAGAGCTGCACTTAAAACACATGTCAGAGCATTTTATATATTTGCAAGATAATACCTAGGTAGAGCTAAGGGAAGGTTCTGGTTGTCTACTAAAATCCTAATCCTATTGCTAGTCAATTTCTATGATGTCTAGGTCCTTGGTTTTGTGGATGGTTTTCTTCACCAAAGAACAATTAATTTCAATTGTTCTTCTAAAACATCTCAACGTATTGAGAAAGTGCTTAGAACGAATCCTGAACATCTTTTCAATACTTCTAAGATTACTTCGAGTCTAGCTGAATTTCATTGTACGGGTGACTTAATCATCCAGGAATTTAGTTAAGTTTTGTTTCTTGCTCAGTGAACTTGGACATTTGATTATCCGATGAATAAAGTGACTTGTCACTTGATGCTTTATTTAAGAGTTATAATAATAAAAGCCTTTAGGGGCAAATTAGTTTGTTAAAGAATTTAACCGTTTTGATTAAGATTGAATTGATAGTTTAGGATAATTTAATTTAGTTTCAAAGTTCAAGTCGATTTTCTCTTAAGTTTTTTAAACTATTTGAATTGAAAGAGGTGTTCAGATTATTTAATTTGATTAAATTTTTAATGATTTTGATTTTAATTTGACTTAATTATAGTTCTTTAGGTTAATTTTAATTGTTTAATTTTTGTATTTTTTTAATTATGAATTGTTTTGAGATTGATTTTTAATGTTTCAAATTTGTTTTCAAGTGATTTCAAATTAATTTTAATGTTCTTAATTTAATTTAATTTGATTATCAAATCACCTAATGTTTTAAGCTTTAATTTAATTAAGGGTTATTTTCCTTTTAATTATTAATTCCAATTATCATCTTAAGTTTAATTAAGAGTTAAATATTATTAAAGTGATTCATTTAGGGATTTTAAATTAAAGAATTGATATCTTCTTAAGTCACATCCCTAATAAATCAAAATTTTAATTATTCTCCAAAAATTTAAATGATTTAATTAATTAAAGTTCAATATTGATATTTTCAAAATGACTAATGGGTTTCTACCTCTTTATTCCCTATGTCTCAATCATCCAAGAGAAGATTAGGATCAAATATTTTTACCCTCCCTTTGATTAGACCTAAGTATTAATTAGGTTTAAAATCCTTTAATTACCTTTATGCCCCTTTACGCTTATTTATTTCATAACTTATCAAATTAAGCTCAAATGAACTTAAAATTTTTATGTCACTTCACTCATATGTCAATTAAGACATTAGAGGAGAAAATGTGATTTTTCTGAATTTAATTTAATTGATATATTTATTTTTATAAAAATAAGGATTTTCAACAAAAATTCAACAACATGATCAAGGTAAAGTTTATGTCCATGAGAAAATTATGGGATGTTCCTATTGACCAGAGGACTACTTGGACCAATTTTGGTGATTTTTTGAATTATATTTGATTTATTATAATTATTTTGAGTTTTGGAGTATTAATTAATTATAAAATAAAAATGAAGTTGAAAATTAAGCTTTATATTTTTCTTAAATCTCTCTGACCTCAAGAAATTCAGAGAAACAAATTTTATATTTTTCTAATTTTTCTTTGATTTATTAGAATTAACTTAGTGCAAAGGTTAGAAAATTCATTTTTTAATATTAAAATTGTCTTAAGCCTTTAAAATTCAATATCTTAACCTAGGGACTCAGGAAAAATATTTGGTTGGTTTCTAAGTGATTAGAGAACAAAATATGACATCTTTATGATTTTTAGTATTTTTGTGATTTTTATTATTTTTTAATTATTAAAATATTAAAAATATGGTTAAAAATGAAAATTTTTAGAAAATTCAAATTTTAATTTTCTTGGACTCCTCTGATATGAGAGAAGCCCCAAAACCAATTTAGTGAATTTTTGAAGTGTATTTTGTGTTTTATGAATTTTTAAAGTTTAAAAATGATTATACAACTTAAATGATCCATTTAGTGGGTTAAATCATTTCCAATTGACTTCAAATTTTTATGTGAGGTTCTCTGTATTCTAAATGACAGTGGAGAATTAATTTCAAGTAATTTTGATGTGTGGTTACTCCAAATTAATTAGAATTCAATTTTAGGTGTTTGGGCCAATTAGAGTTATTTTAAGGAATTAAACCAAACCATAATTTTCCTATGGTGCTCTGGTCTTAAGATACCTTCTCTATTTTTCCTAGAATTTATTAAGTAATATGCTAATTACTGGAATTAAAACATCAAAACAGACACACAAGCTTAGAAAATCAATAACTTGCCATAGAGATGGCCTCTAGTCTTGAAAAATTTAGGGAATGTTCCCAAGAACAGAGGCTACAAAAGCCCTATAGTCTCATGCCATGGTGAATTGTATGCATGCATGGAGAATTAAAACACTGAAAGCAGTAAATAATTAATTAAAAATAAAATACTTAACAAAATAACATAATTTTTTTCTACATTATTCTCCTCTGTTCACTGAGCAAGAGGATATTTTTATTTTATTTTTGTGATTTTTCTACACAAAGATATGGATTTTTTAAGTTCTGGGTATTTAAATAAATCAGAAAATATCCTATTTTCCTACTTATACAGCGCGGCGCCCCGTCATTCTCTGCAGATCTGAAACTCCACGCGGCGCGCTCCAATTTGACGTCGCCTTCTACCTCAGCGCCACGCGGCTCCGCGGTTCCATCTCATATCTTGATCCGGCGCGATCTGGACCGTCCATTCAATACACGCATGAATGTACAACATCCGTTCATCATCCCTGAGCGCCCCTACCCAAGAACCGTCCACCTTCTAGGTTTAATATCTCGCTCGATACTTAACCAAATTACACGTTCTTATGCTCTATGAACTCGTCTCGACGAGACGAACATATATATGGCTAACATGCATTGAAATTGACTCAAGCAAAATGGAGAATCGAAAGAAGCTCTCAGGGAGGAGGAGTTTCCATACCTTGGTTCAGGAGGTGAAGCCCAGACTGAATGTGCTCGGCACGTTCGTTGGAGCTGGAGGAGCCTAGGGATGAAGCCTCTGGTCCTGGTGAAATGTTTAGACCTGATTTCCACCAAGCCCGATTTCAAAGCTTGACCGATAGAGAGAATGGCTGGCCTGGTGAGGGGACTTTTGTTGGGGAACTTCTTCTCTTAGTCTGGTGAAGGTGTAGAGTCAATCAATTTGGAGATTTACTCACTGTGGTGAAGTGTCTTGGTTTTGGGCTTGAAATTGAACTCAGAAATTAAGCTCACAGAGGGGCAAATAAGGCTGGATTTTAGTAGGGATCAACTGCTCTATGCTGGGAGAAGAGTCTGGAATGATTTTGGCAGAGTTATGGTATGGTTTTGGTTTAGCACCTTGTTTGGCCGAGAGGTGGTGGGGTTTAAATAGGCATGGTTCGAGGGCCTCCCAGGGGGGTTTTAAGGCTTGGATTTGTTGCCTAGGTCAAGGGAAGAACAGGCACAATTGCCATTGTCCATGGGACAGCTTAGCCAATTCAATTTGAATTTTTGAATTAAATTAAGCTTCTCGGCAATGGTGTTTTCTGGCGGCTGTGGTGGCTGGCCGGCCAGGCATGGGTCACTTTCATGGTCAGTGAGGTCAGGGTTTGAGTTTGGTGCAAGCAATGGAGATTGGCCATGTGTAAAGAGCTTGATTCAAAATGGAATGGGGAAGGGGCTCTTTTGGACTTGGTTTGGTCAACCCATGGAAATGGGCTTGGTGCACCCACCAAGGTCTGATTTGGGCTGGATAGAAAGTCATTTGGATCAGCTTGATTAGTGGGGTCAAGTCACAATCCAAGTACAATTAGGCTTAAGCATGGGTTAGGGGAGACATGGGAATGGTTAATGACTTTTAAGGAGTTCTTAAAGGCTTCCCTCCTTTTTCCACTTATGGGGAGTGATGACAATTCAAACCTCACATGGCTTCATATGGCTTGTCTCTGGTTTCATTCGGCTCACATGTGGCTCTTCCATGGTTTGGTCAATTTTCATGAAAAAAGGTTGTTTGGAATTTTGAAAACTTTGGATTTTTTTATGGGATTTTTCATGATGCCATTTGATTTAATCAACATGATGGGTTTTGGACTTAGGGAATGATTTTAATTAAGTGGGCATGATGAGACAATATCACATGGGCTTTAGAATAAGTCTTGGGCCTTTGAAATTGTTTTGGATAGGCTTTTAAAATGTCTAATGGAAGTGGGCTTTTATGTTTCAAAATGAACTTTTGGATGAAAATTTTGTGAAATACTATGCTAAATAAATGTTGGGTTTAGTTTAGGGATGTGTCATGAGAACTTTAGAAAAGGTTTGGTGTCATTTGGGGTTGAATTGGATTTGATTTGGGCCTCTTTAATAATAGGGTCAAAGTGGGTCAAATTGGGCTAACTTGGGTTAAGGTTGGGCTAATGTTTGTTTTGATGTAAAATTAATGTTGAAAAAGGTTTATGGGAGTGTAACAAAGAGTTTTAAATTTTTGGTTGAGTCTTAATTTTAGGATTTGGGCTTGTTTGGGTTTATGCTTGGTTTAGGCCAATTTAAGAAATTTTGGTTTAGGTTAGTCTTGGGTGAATTTTAGGTTCAAATTTAGGGAAAATTAAGTTAGTGTTATGTTTTTGGGGATGTTAGGAAGGTTTTAGAAAAGATTTGAGGCTAATTGGAGTTGAGTTGGGTTGGTTTGGGCTAAGTTTAGGTCATGGGCCAAAATTGGGCTTTAGGCTTCAAATTGAAATTGGATCCATATGTTGATAAAATTGGGTTTGGATTTGGTTCAAATTGATATTGGGGATATTAAATTGAAGTTTAGAATTGAATTAGATCAAAATTGGGATCAATTTGGTTGATTTGGATGGACATTGGGTCCACTCAGGTTAAAAGAGGGTCAAATTAGGGATTTTGGTAAAAGTGGGCTAAATTGACAAAATTGGCCTATAGTGTAGTTGAAAAAAATGAAATTAGGAATATTTTGGATTTTTTAGAATTTTCTCAGAATTTTTGGAATTTTTAGATTTTTGGGCTAAAAGGGTATTTTGGGTATTTAGAGGTTATTGGGGGGTATTTTGGAAATTTTGGTATATTTGGCCATGGATGATCAATTTGAGGGGTGAAGAATATTTAGGATTGATTTTGAGGGATTTTGGGTAATTTAGGCAATTTTGCAAATTTTGGGCAATTTCAAGTGCATTTGGTAGGTTTGGTGGGTTTAGGGTCCCGGGGGTCAAAAATTGAAATTTTGGAAAAAATGAAGATTGATTAAGTGTGAGTGAAATGAAACCATTTTATTAAGCCATGAGCCATATTAAGCTCACAAGAGCCATGAGAGGCACTCAATATGTTGTTCCTAACCCTCTTAGTCAGGGGCTTAGGTGTTAAGGTCCATCCATATGAGTTACCTACATGAGTCAGGGAGTCAAATTGAGTAAAAGTGGTTTTAAGATTTGGAATGTGTGTGAGAGTGTGGTGTGTGCAAGCTTGCCCTCACCAAGACCAGACCACCCAGGGTAATCTTATGGCCAAAGCGTCCTATAGGAACCTCATCCTTTGAACCTCCACATATTGATTTTAACCCTGCACTGGCCTGGGGGTTTACAATCAAAATTGTGGGGTTTGAAGGAAAAACCTATGGTGGGTCCCATTTCTAGTCCTCTAGGATAGTCGAAGGGAAAACCTATGGCTAGATCCTAAGTACTAAGGATAGAGAGATCGGACCTCACCAAAAATGAGGTCAACACATTGAAAAGGAGAAAGACTCTTCTTGCAACTGTGTTTAGTTATAAATTTAGTATTCTTTGTTAGTTTAACTTGTTGTTGTGTACTTTACTAGTAATAGTAACTTTTGTTGTTTGCACTTATTTTAAAAATCAAAATTACTTGTAATTTTGTTGTAATTTGACTAGTGATTTCTGTGCTATGCCTTGAAATTAATTGCCTCCCTGTGGGATCAATATCTAGGACTCCATTAGAGTCTTTTATTACTTGAGCAATACGTATATTTGCATTAATTGTGTGACTGATTTTGAAAATTTAAATTAATATAAATATAAATTTGAGTTCCTAAATTTTAAAAAATTAAAAAAGTCACACTAGTACTCACTAGCTTGCTGAAATCATAACCCTCCCAGGTCATTATGTCTCGCAAAAAATTTTAACATTACAATTGATCAATTTGCAAAGTAAATTAAGAACCAAAGAAAATACATTCAGAATTTTAAAATAAAATAAATATTCAAACCATTCTAATCATACACATGATTAATTCTCATCACAAGAAGAATGAGTAAGGAAAAATTACTAAATAAGCATGGAGAAAACAAATGGATTCTTCATTGCAAATGACATTAAGAAACACACAAATATATTGCAATATATCAAAAATAATACAAAAGAGTCCAAGACTTATCTTTATAGAAGATTCATGCCCTCCTTGCAAAGCAAATAATAATCCCTTACACTTCTTCAAACGTCCCAAAAGCCCCAAGTCTCTACAAGAGACTTCTCCTCTTATACACACAGGCACACAAGCCACTTGAAAAGGCACACCAAAATCCTCTCCAAATCTCTCCTAAACTCCCCTCCTCTATTATTTTGTTATAAAATAACTATTATATAGTGCAGAGCAAAATTTCTAAGAGTCACCTTTGGCACCCTTTCAAAATTCAGTCAAATTCACTGAATTTGAAAAAATAACTGTCTCTGGCGCTTAGGCGTTGAAACTGGCACTTAGGCGCCATCCTTTCTTTAAACTGGTGCTTAGGCGTCATATCCTATATGTATACCAGTGTCTAGGCGCCAGTTTCAAGCGCCTAGGCGCCATTCTGTAGGCAGCTCCACTGTTTCGCTCTGTTTTTCTCCGTTTCAACTCCATTTCGCCCCTTTTCTGCTCTGTTTTGCTCCAAATTGTTATACCTAAATGAAAAGTATGAAAATAACCTTAATTTAAAGTATAATTTCTTTTAAAAATATGTTATAAATGTAAAAGAGATTAAGCATAAAAAGACATATCAAAATGTGTCAGGTCAGAATTTCCTTCCTTGCACGTTTTGATTCTAAATTGCACCATTTTGCTTCATTTTCTCAAAAAAAAATTTATTATACCTGAAACCAAAAATATGTAAAATACATTTCCTTAAAGTGCAATATCATTAAAAGTAAGCATTAAATGTGTATATAAAATTTGAATATTTTTTGACATGTCAGCTAGCTACAAAGCTTTTTCCATTTCATAACTCCTCAAGGTTTTGCAAAGTGAGCTAGCAACAAATCTTTTCTTAATTTCCAAAATAAAAACATCCCAACCACTTCTAGGATGATTAGGGGATGCAAAAGCAAGGGGAGATTAAAAATCTAACCTGCTAGGACTTTAAGCTAGGGTTTGCAACATGGAATCGCTTAGCACTATGAGGGATTTGGTCACGTACCGATCCTAATCCTACGACCTCCTCTAGGAAAACAACAGCTAAACCTAGGGAGTGCAATCGCATCGACTAATGTTGGTTGGCCAACTCAACCCATGTGGGTACCCGAGCCCAGACGTCTATAAAAACTAACCCAATAACTAGCTAAGAAGGAGAATATGAAGGTTTCAAAGAGGTTATAACATCGTGGTGGTTTTTTGAAGTCCAAAGTAGTCCAGAAAGAAGCTCTCCCAACGGTAGAAGAGAATACCACAACCTAGACCGGCGGTGCTCTAGCACTGCTCAGTGGTGTTTCCTCCAAGCTAAGATGAAGCTCTCCCTTATGAAGAGAGTCCAGCGAACTGTCAAGCTCTAGTGAATGAGAAAACTCTCCTCAAGAAGAAGACTGGGGTGAAACATCACACAAAAGCTCCTTCTCTTTCTCTATGAGTGAGACAATGGATAGAAAAGGGAAATATAAAGGAAGAAGGAGAAGTAGAAGATGAAGGAGAAGATGAAGTAGAAGATGAAGGAGGAAGCCTAACAAGAAGCTCCCCTCAAAAATTCCTCACGGCTCTCTTGAATCCCTCATAGCTCTATCCAATCGCAAATGGCTAATCGATCCTTAGAAAGAGAGGTGCCCACTAGGTTAAGCTCAGTCAAGCCCTTCCAAATGACCATAATCTACCCATAAAGATCCATGGAAGCTTCTAAGTTGAGCCTAAAATAGATATTTCATGTTGTTTTTCCGAACCATAAAGTACATCATCACTGGGCCTGCAATTTGAGCTGCACCGGGAGTCCAAACAGGGCAAAAATGGTGACCTGGGAAGTGACTGGTGCGTTGGAGCCTAGACCCTGATGCTTAGGATCTAGTTTGGTGCCCAAGCACTAGATCTAGCACACAGGTGCCACTCAGGTGGCACCTACTTCTAGAGCTCTCAAAAAGAGGTTATTTTTGTTCTTTTGAGCGCCTAGGCCTCGGAACTGGCGCTTAAGCACCAAATCAAGCATTCAATGGCCAAGGACTGGTGCCAGTGGCATGGGTTAGGATGTCTGGGAAGGCATTTTAGATTCCTAGACACCTGGGTCGATGTCGGGGTGTCGGTTTAGCCTCAAAACCTTGATTTTTGTTGGGACGCCTGATGAAGAAATTTTTCAATTTGTAAGCTATAAAAGACTCCATATGAATAAAATTTGGTCCCATAAAATTTGAGTATTATCATCGGTCAATGATAATGAAATCATCACCAAAGGTATTCCTAAGCTACAGTGCAGGTGGCGTGTCCCAAACGCTAAATTTTCTGCAGCGTGTAGGTGGACTGTGCTTCCCTTAGCTATGATAGGCTCCAGAAGGATGTGACTTCTAAACACTAGATAAGAACTAAATATGTCCTGCATCCTGAATGAAAATTTCTTATTGCAGGTTCTTCTGGGTGAGGTTGAATCATCATCGACCCTAGCTCTTGCCCTAAAAAGTGCTAGAGATTCCTAGGTGAGTGCATTGAGCTCTTGGATGCTATGGACGAACTATAGATTATCCTGAGTCATGTAGGCGGACGCCCTACACTTGTGACATCAAAAATTGATGCCAACTAACTGGTCAGGTTTTTTAGCATGAGATCTCTTGTGTAAACTTCTTCTATAAAACATGCTTATTTTAATACTGAGCTATTTGTCACTTCATCTCTTCTAGCCTAAGAATTGAATCATCATATTTTTCCTCAGCAAGGTAGACTATGAATGTTACTCCTTCATCGTTAGCATCCTACCACCCAGTCAAGTTTGTGTCATTAAATGTTTAGGTTACTACACCTCTTTAACTGTGATGTTTATATTCAAACAACAACACCACCTCCATCCATGTGAAAGTATAATTTGAATTTTTCTAGTCTCTATGGAAGGTGTTTTTCAAAATTCCAAAAGAACAGATAATAAAATCTTAAACCAGTTTTCATTATTTTCTTCAATCATTTGTATCCTTGTTAGGTGTCTCAACTTGTTCATTTGTTCAAGAATGGTGGACAAGGTGTGACATTTAATTTAAGTTCTTAACTTTGACAAAAGTCCTTCAACTCCTTCATTGATAAATTATGTTTCATTTAGAGTGATAGCTCATATCAATAGATTAAATAACTCTAAATAAACTTCCAAATGACCTCTGTGGTGATCTGAGCAAGCGCCTTAGCCTCAATTCACTTGAAGAACTAATATACATCAACTTGTAGGAACTTTTGCTGGAAATGTAATGGGTAAAGGACCAGAGAATAACAAGTTCCCAAATGGAAAATGTCCATGGACTAATAATGGGTTGTAGCTTGTGAGTTGGATGATGTTGTAGCGGTGTGTACTTATGACATTATTCACGCCTCCTTGAGAATCCCTCGATGTCCTTTGTAGTGTTAATAAGAAATATTTGTGTTGTTGTACTTTGTGCACTAAAGTGTTCCCTCCATAATGGACTCCACGCTCTCTTAAATGTACTTCTCAAAGGACATCCTCGGCCACATCTTATTTGATGCATATCAGGTACAATGAGGTGACTGACCTTTAAAAAAATTTTCCCTCCATCGCAAGATATTGGGTTGTAATATTCTTGAAATATTATGGGTTGATAACTTCTTTCAATAACTTCCCAGCCTCAAAGAATAGGATGTATGGATGCATCCATCTCTTTTATCATTTGGATCTCAATTCCATCACCTCGGCCTCCTCTATAGTCAGTCGGATGATCCTCTAGAGCATCCCCTCCTAAGTGGAAGCACTTGGATATGAGGTCTGCTATTTGGTTGTCAGCTCGGGTGATGTATTCAATCTTAAAACCTTCAAATTTCATAATTCTTATCTTTTTTACCAGGATATCTAGTCAACATCTCATATCTAACATTGAACTGCCCATTTACTTAATTTACTACGGACTATGAGTCGGATTTTATTTGGAGGGGTCGTGCGCCCATCTTGTTAGCAAACTATAACTCAATATTCAAATCCTCATACTAGACTTTATGTTTGGTGATTTTGAATCTTGCTTCTATTAAGTGTTACAAATTATTTATGTTCTCATTTGTCAGAACAAGGTTAAGCGCCGCCCCAATTTGACTGAATGATCCATTAATATGCAAGACCAAGGTATGGTTGTTGATTGTTTCTTCTTTATTAGGTTCTCTTAGCTCAAAAAGGTTACTAAAAAGTTAGCTATTACTTGAGCTTTTTGGGGTATCTAAAAGTGGTCGTACTCGCTGAGTTCTACCAACCATTTTAGAGGCTTGGTAGAGTGTTAGAGCCTAGTCAAGGCTGATTTGAGAGGATGGTTAGTGATGACCTAATTGAATGAGTTTGGAAGTATGTGTGGAGCCCACGAGAGAAAATAAGGAGAGAATGTTTATTTTTTTCATAATTAGATATTTAAGCTTAACTCATCAAAGGACATAGCTAATGTAGTTGACAGATAAACTCTTCACTTTCTTCTCTCAGATTAAAACCGAGTTGATGGCCTTGGGTTGACTCCCAAGTATAAGGAGAGTTCTTCATTTAACTTTAGGCTTTGAAGAAGCAATGTTGATGTAGAGGGAGTCTTTTAATTTTTTGAATGTTTATTTACATTCATTTGACCATATATTATTCTTCACTCCCCTTAATATTTTGAAGAAAGTAGTGCACTTTTCACTCAATTTTAAGATGAGTCAGGTTAGACCTGTGATCCGGGTAGTCAACTTTTGGACTTCTTAGTGTTTCATGGAGACGACGATTGATTAGCCCATGAATCTTTTCTCTGTTAGCTTTTATTCTCTCAAAGGTTAGAAGATAGCCTATGAATTTGCTTGTGGATCCTAGAATGTACACTTGAGAATATTGAGCTTCATATCAAATTTGCTTGAAGTTTTAAATGTCTTTTTAAAATCCTTCATTTTTTGCTCAGGTGTATTGTTTTTTATAAAGATATCATCCACAGAAACTTCAATATTTTTTCTTCTTTTTGGCAAAAAATTGCATCCATCTTACGTTGGTAAGTAGTGCCAACATTTTTTTAGCCCAATGGCCCCCTACGAAGCAAAACTATCATATTAACTAAAAGAATTGTTAGCCATAAAAAAGGAAATTAAGAAGTTTGAAATATGCTTAAATGAGACCTTTTTAATAAGAACCGAAAATAAAACAGAAATTTCATTTATAAAATGAAAAATTGTAGACTCTTTACCAAACAAAAGATTAATTAGATGGAAAAGTTGATTTTCAGCATACACTTTTGATTTAGAATATATAGAAGACAATAAAAATACCTTAGCTGATATATTATCTCGTGACTTATGCAGGAAATAAGTATGGATATAGAAGAAAGCTTGGAAGCCTATGAATTATCCAGCGATGCTAAAAAACTTAGTCAAGATCTAGAACTCAATGATTATCTTAAAATTGTTGAATTACAAATTTGGAAAATAGAGTGTGAACTAGCTTTCGCTAGTAATGTGCTCAAGGACTTAATGAAAGAGAAGAATTATCTCACAAGAAATGTACAAGAAATGTACAAGAAAGACAAAATTAAAAAAAAAATCATAGAATTTTTAACCTTCGCATAAGTATGAAAGAATCAAAAGAACAAAAGGAAAATACTCGCCTTGCTGAAGGCTTATCAGAAACAATCGAACAAGAATCTTCGTCAAAAAATATAATTATCTATGCAAAAATACTACAAGACAACCCCACCAAGAAAATTACCCCTATTGCTGATGAATGGCAATAATTATCTTTATATGAAAAAATAATCCCCAAATTTACTTTCATACTATTGTGAAATATCAAGTTGTATATATTTATGGAAATACTGAGCCAAAACTTGTCTCAGAATTATACCGATGCGGATTGATAAGGTGATTTATCTAGAGGATGATAACCTCCTAAGAGAATTACCAAAGCCATTAATAGAGTCTGTTAATATATTTTACCAGGTGGTAAAACACTGGAATTTATACGTCAAGATGTATCAAACTTATCAATAGATAAGAGGTAATGTTGTATCCTTCAGACAACTTGGAATAAGTAGTGAAAATTATACTCACAAGTATAAACCATCATCATTATTATCATCAAGATCTACAGCTGAAGAATTATATCATATTTGGATTGAAACAAAGAAAATAGGTGCTACTAATATATGTGTGTACTATTCAACAAAAAATTTATTCATCTATAGTCATTCTAAATATCCTACTAAAAGAATTCATGAAGTTATGTATAAAAAGTTGATTTCTATACTTAGCAGAAACAATGCCACTGTGAGCAAGGAAGCGAAGGAAGTATGTTATCAGAAATTACAAGAGGAAAAGGTCCACAGATGTACATATTGCCAAAAGAAGGAAACAATACAAGAAATAAGGAGCAAGCTCGAGGCAAAAAATAGTGGCAATCAAACATAAAAGCAAAAAGCATCAGGAAGAGAATATTCGAAGACATTTCCAACCCACTAATTGAGCCAACCTGAAGATAAATCCCACCAAGAAGAATATTCGAGGACATATTCTCACGCACTTACTCGCGACAACCCTCAGTGATACAGATTTTACGTACTCAACTGGTTCGTCGGATATTTTTTCAACTGTAGCCTTACTCTATTGTTAGGTTAATGCTCTTGTCACGATAAATTCCTTCAATATATATGAGTTGATTCTAACTCCTTAATTAAGCTCCAAAGGTGTCAGCAGTCCTCCATGTCGTGATTGCAGTCATAATGATACACACAACATTTCTTAGGATCTCGAAGGCATGTTTTGATCTTCATCATAGGCTCTCAGTTAAAATAAACTTTATTTATCTCGGCCATTAAAACCCTTAACAAGTTGGTTTGGGTGTTTTAATGTTGGGTAGCGAGTGCTCATCATATCGAGCCAGATGTTGGTTAGGTTACCTATTCTGACACCCTCGGTAGTGCATTCTATTAGTTTTCATATAATCTTCGGATGGCAAAGCATTTCCGTAATGAAGATGATCGAAAGGACATTTTGTGTATTGATCTCTACCTTTTGCCTTAGGTAGTCCTTTTTTGTGTGTGACCGGTAGAAGATTTAACTTTAGGGGTGTTGGGTTGGATTTATAGTCTCCTTAGTTGATATATAGATGTTGGTTAACTCTTAAAATTTGTTTAGCATCATCAGCCATTACAAGCCCAATGTGTATAAAAAGGGTCCTTCCTTTAGCTCTTAAGCTATGGAACCATGGATGACTATGAGTTCCACAGCTTGTACTTCCAACATCTTCTTCAGAAAGTGTGTGATGAATGAGCGAAGTCTCTCGCTCTCTCATTGTTGGAGCAGCAGATGGGTATACGAGCTCTTCTGAGGCTTCTGTGCACTAAGAAATAGTGCCATAAACATCCAATTGAAATTAGCAAATGATGGGATTACTCCGAGTGGCAATCTATTGAACCATTAGAGGATTGACTCCCTCAGAATTGTAAGGAAAAGATGACATTTCAGTGTGTCGGCAATTCTCAGCAAACTCACGTTGGATTCAAAGGAGGTTATGTGGTTGTCCCTTGTAGGACTCCAACACTAAGATCTTGAATCGTTCTGGAGGCTTGGCCTCATAGTTTTACTGCGAAGACTCATTCTTAGGCTGACGGGGAGCCTCAACACGTCAATACCGATAATTTGATTGGTGCTTACCCAACACTATCAAAGTACTGGGAATCTCCTTCTCTTTCCAAGTTTAAAGGGACTCTTCTATCCTTGGGGGCTGAATCTTCATCTCGAGGCTGCTAATCTCTCTCATGGGTAAGTGCGCCTCAAATGACATCCAACATTTGATCATTTAAATTCTGGATTTATTGGGCCACAAATTCTTTAGTGCACTCCATTTTGCCAATTTCTCTATTTTGGGGTTGTTCTTTTTGAGCTACTACTCTTCTGGTTTATGGCATGATCCATGCTCACCACACATTTTAGAATATTGAATTCAAATTTGTCCATGAATTACACTTTGGAATAGAGCGTAAATAAGGAGAGAGAAAAAGAGGATTGAATAGTAATAAATTATGTCTTATTCATAAAATATTTCTCCTAGAGGAAAGGGTATAATGATGTATTATATTTTTGCCCTTGTTTGGAAGGAACCCATACTAGGGTATTTATAATGTTTTACATGCATGGGTTTATCGTACGACTTTTTTTTTTGGCTTGGTCGACTAAGCTTACTTGGCTTCAGGTTGACTTGACAGCTCGATCGACTAAGCTTAGTCTTTATGGGTTGATCGACTAATCTAACATGACCATTAATCATTGATCCCTGGCGAGGAACATCTTGGTTATCCATGGGATGATTTTACCGTAAAATTGAATCTTCCTTTGGATTGGGTCTGTCAAATAGTAGCACTATCATATCGGGTCGGTTTTTTTGAAATGCTTGCCTTAGATGTTCTTTGGTCTTATTTCTGCCTGAATGATTCATGCTTGGATCATCCACTAATCTAGCTTCTTGTCTGTGTTATGGTCCGATCGGCTTTGTCCTTCTTAGCTTGACTCGTATGCTTTTGCTCAATCTGTCAAGTGGATCTCACAATCTCTTGAGAGAAAATCAATTTTTTTTTGTATTCTTCCAAGTTCGAAAATTAAATTTCTTTTAAGATCAATATTTACACATCATCCATCTACGAATAAAAAAAATGTAAATCATCCTAAATGGCCGCTGTGGTTAAGATATTCTAAATCGTGGCCGTGTATAAAAAAGCCTGAAGTCTTCGTATCGTCGAAGATTCCGAAGCATTTCGTAGGGAATTATTGAAAATTTAAGTCTTCGCACCACACGAGGCGGTCATCAAATGGTCGGCACTTGGATCAAAATCGTTGTCTCCGTCAACGTTGCTTATTAGTCTCTGTTATTTGCCCGCATTCGTTTATACTTTGAAGACGTCTATAACTCCAACTCTACTTCATTACGTCGTCTGAACACTACTATGGCCCACTTTGTCACTAGACCATTTTTTTCTACGATACATAGCATATAATTCTTTCAGATTTATGTATCTAACACCAAACTTCAATTTACATAAATGACCTCTATATATGAAAGAATATGTGTATTTCACTATTCTAAATTTTAAATAATGATATTTCTATGTGATATAAAATTTTACTTTATATATCTTGAAAGTAAAGTTTTGGTGTTAGACATATAAATGCATAATAATTGGGTGGTATTTATGTAAATGCCCCTTTATTTTTATTCATTTGAAACTGTAGCGTTACTTGCTAAAATTTGCAATGCTGCTTGATCGATTCTTAACATCAATAATATAGGCGTATATGTAATATTCAAGTGGCTACAGGATAATCTTACGAGAGGGCTGTTCGTACCGTTGATTTATCTTTGAGATTCACAATTCAGGATTTGGTTTTAATTTTACGTAAAATAATCAACTCTCGGATATTCGCATTAATATTCACTAGCTTTCATGCATAGTAATATCAGATTTTTGTTTGCATATTTGTTCATTTTTAAAAATACATATTAAATATACAAGGATAGGTGATAAAAACAGAATATTTACTTTTTGAAATCCTCACGTTACTTTCGGTGTGAGAGCTCCTTTCCCATAGAAAACCCTTGTCAACTTCAATTTGATGTAGAAGAAATATTTTGGTGACCTAACTTGTCCACCGAAATACAATTTAAAACCAAATAAAGACATATGTAAGAAAAAGCATATTCTAATTGGATTCACTTTTGTCACTCTTTAGACAAACTTTTAAGATAGATGATTAAGGCCCCGTTTGGGGCGGCGTTCAAGTAGCGTTGTGGATTGAATCAGCGGAAAATCGCAGTTTGGGGCGGCGATGTAAATGCATCACGACACATTTTACTTAAAATTCAGGTCGCGGGTTCGACCACGTAGGCCGCTTTTCGTCTCTTTTGTTTTACCCCGCTACCATTTGTGATTCAGTTATGTTCTTCGTGTTCGTCATCTACCCCAAATCTTCCCCGCCGAGCTCTCGGTTCTTCTGCCCTAACCTCTCATTCCAGTCATCTTCTTCCTCTGGTATCCCATTTCCCTGTCATTTGTTGGTGGATTTAGGGCCTATTTTTGTAAAGGTTTTGTTTCCTCGTTTCCTTCTGGATTGTTTCAGATGTTTTCATTGGATTTTTTCTGATGTTTTGCCCGATATTTTGGTATTTCCTTGAGAATATGTGATTTGGTTATGATAATGGAAGTTGTGGATGTTGTGATGGTGTTGGGGATGGTGGTGTTGATGTGGTAGGAGGGTTGGAGACGGCGATGGTGTAAGTGGTGTTGGTGTTTATGATAGTTGTGAATTTCATATATATACTTATTGGATGATCCCTTTGCAGTCTCCAAAAATTTTGACTATCCCGGACTCTCTGATTTTTGTTTGTTTATGTTTGATTGTTGAGGTATTGAGGGGCAATTATGAAGAAATAGAAGACAAGTCACTACCTAGAGATATTGATTGTGGTATGAGTATTCAGTTGCTCCACAGTAACTCAAGAGAAACACTTGTGTGGATTCATAATTTCAAAAAGAAAAAAATTATAAGAGTCCATATTTATTTGGATAAATTTGCATTGATTCATTGTTAACACAAATCCTCCTACAACTAACAAGCTTTAGTACCCATTCGTGATGAGCTAACTGATAAATTATGATTTAAATTTTGTGATAAGTAGTTGTGAGGGGAAAACATTTTGTGAGCCTTCAATTGGAATTGCTGGCAAAACAAGCTATATGGCTGGTATTTGTTGGTTCAAATGTTATTGTTTGCTATTTTGAGCTAACTGATAAAATATGAGTTAAATTTTTTGAGAAGGAAGTCGATGAGGGCATAACATTTTATGAGTCACAATTCCAATTGTTGGCAAAACAAGTTGTCTGGCTGGTATTTGTTGGTTCAATTGCTATTGTTTGCTATTACATGCTTGTTGGTTTGCAGATATCAATCAGAAAAGTTTCATTATAGTTTATAATGCATTTGAGTTATTTCGCGGAGGCTAGGGTGCATTTGATCTTGGCAATGTTAAAGATGTATCCTTATATGGTAAAAAGAAATTCTTTTCACACACAGAAACTTCATGGAGTGAAACATTGCAACAAAAAGCATCATGAAATTTATTTGAGAGAATATTGTGCACTAAAGCCCATGGGTATACTTTGAAAATTTTTATAAGAAATGCCTCAAAGGTACTTATTTATTGATCATCATTTTCTTGATCACTATGATAACTGTTAGGAGACAAATACAGTAAGATTGCATCATGCTCATGCAAATCCAATTTCAAAAATTATGGTAAAAGAAAATATTTTCACACACAGAAGCTTCAAGGATTGAAGCATTGCATCATATAACATTACGAAATTTCTTGGCGAGAATATTATGCATTGATAACCCATGGGTATACTTTGAAAATTTCTATAAGAAATGCCTCAAAGGCACTTTGTTCATTGATCATCATTGTCATGATCATCATCATCACTACTGGGAGAAAAATACAGTAAGATTGCTTCATCATGCTAATGCAAACACAATTTCAAAAATTATGGTAAAAAATTCTTACAGAAAACTCATGGAGTGAAGCGTTGCATCAAAGAGCCTTAAGAAATTTCTTTGAGAGAATATTATGCATAGATAGCTCTTGGGTTCACTTAGAAAAATTCAATAAGAATTGCCTCAAAAGTACTCTTTCATTGATCATCATTGCCATGATTATTACCATCATTGTTAGGATTCAAATATAATAGAATTGCATCAGAATGCTCATCCAAACCCAACATTATATATTATACTAAAAAGAATTTTTTTTGCACACACAAAATTTATTGAGTGAAGCATTGCATCACAAAATGACTTGGGGAGGAAAATGTGGTTGTGGTGGTTGTGGCTTTGAGTGGTGGTTTTTTACTGTGAAAGTAATTATGCTTTTTGGCTGTGGCATGGGGTAGTGGTTGTGGCTTAGGTGGTGGATGTGGTTGGGGTGGTGGCTGTGGTTTGGGGGATGGTTGTGGCTAGGGTGGTGGCCTTTTGGCTCTGGCTTGGGGTGGTGGTTTTTTTGTTGTGGCTTGGGGTGGTGGTTTTTAGGCTATGGCTTAAGGTGGTGATTTTTTGTTGTGGCTTGGGGTGGTGAGTTTTGGTTGTGGTTGGGGTGGTTCATTATTGTCATGTGCATATTTTATTGCATTCTTATTTATGTAAGTTTGTTTTTTTTATCATAGTAATACAATGGCTAAAACCAAAGAGGATGGTATGCCCGCATCCTGGGACAACGAAACCAAAATAATATTTTGTGACCTTTGTCTCAAGAAAATCAATATAGAAAATAGACCTACTACCTATTTCGACAATGAAGGGTGGCAAAATATTATCAAAAAATGCAATGAGAGTACAAGCATAGTGTATGATAGGATGCAATTGAAGAACAAGTGTGATCAACTCAAGAAATATTGGAAAATTTGGAAGGAATTTGAACGAGGATGAAGGGGCTTGGGATGAGATCCAGTGAAGTGAACCATTGATGCTCCCGAGAGACTTGCATTAACCATTTTTTATATGCCCCCTAATTTCATCAATTTCATTTTGTTTTTAAATTAAAGTGTATGTTATGAATTTGTAGGTGATTTCCGCTACAAAGAAATTTAAAATTTGTGGAGTTGAGCCTGAGTTGGAGGAGTTGGATCAGATGTTTGGGAGTGATGTTGCTACGGGGGCAAACTATGCATGTGCCCCCAGTGAGACAAGATTTGGTGGCACCCCAAAGAAACTAAGAGCCCAATGATCAGGTGATTCAACCGAAATCCCCAGCCTGGAGTACCATGAACTTGAGTCCACCTCCCATTCCAAGCGTCCGTGAGTTGAGAACAAAAAGAAAGTTGGGGCTGCATTCCTTAGAAGTCAAATATCACAACTGGTGTCTTCTTGCAGTGTTGAAACCCACAAATCTCAAGCAAATTTTGTCGAGTAGGTCCTAGAAATTATGATTGCAACCAAGGACATTTTTGAGGATGAACCAATGTACGTGTTTGCAATAGAGTTGCATGAAGATCCGACTAGTAGATATTTTTCATCAAGTTGCCTGATGCGCATAGGATAGCATATCTACGATGTTTTTTATGATCGCATGAACATTTGAGAGACTTTTTATTTACATTCATTTTAGACATTTATATTTGTGATTTTTTTATTATGATTTAGATGTTTCAACTGCTTGGGACTTCTCTTATTTAGTGCATCCTTTTTTTAGTTCATAACTTTATGTGATTGTAGCTAATTCATTGATGCCACTATGTTAGACAACACGATATTGATCTACATGGATGCAACTGAAAGAAGGCACTGAAGAAGAATTGCAGTTATTGTATGATTGCTCTACAAATATTTCAACTCGTATATTGACCAGCCTCTCTGCATGACATCCTCATATGTTGGGGATAAATGGATTGCTTGCAGGCCACCAAAAAAGATTTAACGATATGTTTCGCATGAGACAGGCAGTGCTCATTAATCTATTGAAAGAACTACATGGATCTCATAGACTTCATGGCTCTTCCAGGACGACTTTGTGAGAGGTGTTAGCGATAACCCTCTACAAATAATCCCAAAATGAACAAATGTGAGGAGCAATGGAGTGATTTTAGCACTCCTCTGAAACAATTTGCATGTACTTCTCACTGGGGTTGAAGGCACATTTGAGCTCTACTTCAAAAATCATAAAACCTACTGATTCTACGTTCGAACGGACCCCCACAGAGATTTCACTTGATGCAAGATACATGTCATTATTTAAGGTAACGTCTCAAATTCATTACCATCAAATTTGAAATTTTTATAGCACTTGCGAGATGGTAGCATTGAGGAAACAAATTACGGATGCGATAGCAGGAGGGTGATTTGAGTATTTCTTATTTATTCAATACTAGTTGTACTACATTTCTTTTATTTAAAACCATTTTTATTTTATATTGTATATTGATTTTTTGAAATTTTTACACTATTTTTAAGTGTAGTTTTTTTCCCATTTGCATTTCACATGTTTTTTTGGTGGGCTTGAGAGGTCAATGATGAGATGTTTGACATTTATTGGTTCTTCTAGATGGCATGTTAGTTACTACCGATTGGTGTCACATGTGAAATCCTAATGAAGGCAACCAAGTTTCTCTCTTCGTTTCAGTGATATGGTTTTTGAGTATCTTCTTGATGGCTTTTTTTGATGATATGCATATGTGATACACACATGAGCGGTTTTAGGTGGGCTAAAGGTAACCAAGTACCCTTTTTCTTATATGATACGATGTCATCCTGTAGTGACAGTTTCGTTTGTTGATATACTGAGTTTTTTGAAACCTCACGCATGCACAAAACTGTAATTACTCTATTCTTTTATCAATTTCTACTTGTTTATTTTGTACAACTCATGTTCATTGTATATTTGATATGATTGTTTCAGGCTTTTTACACTATTTGTAAGTGTATTTTCTTTTCATTTGTAGTTCACTTGCTTTTCTTTTGGTGGGTTTGAGAGGTCAATGATGAGACATTTGACCTTCATCTAGATGGCCTATTAGTCACTGTTGCTTGGTTTCACATGTGAAATCCTAATGAAGGCAACTATGTTCCTCTCTTTTTTTAGTGATATGGCTTATGAGGATCTTCTGGATGGTCTTCTTTGGTGATATGCATATGTGACACACATGAGATTAGTTTTACGTAGGTTAAAGGCAACCAAGAACCCTTTTTTTTAACATTGTCTGTTGTCTTATTGTAGTGACAAATTTGTTGGTTGGTATATTGAGTTCTCTGAGACCTCACGCATGCAAAAAATTGTAATTAATTACTTCTTTTAACAATTTCAAGTGTTGTCATAACTATTGGATTGTCTTTTGTAGCATTCAGGAATGATAAGCTACAATATTTCAGGGACATCCAGACGATTGCTCTGCCACTACAGACTTTAGACTTCCCTACTTACCCCACGACAGGTGCATAGCTATGGAGGTGGCTCTACAGATGCTTGCGGAGAATCATGGAGAAATGTGACTTCTTCTGGTTGGCAAAGAGTCAGGCAGATTTCTCTGACAAAAGTGATAAAAAATGGATAGCATCTCTGGAGGACGGTGTACCTCATAACATATGATGTCTGTATGTTAAAAATAATATTATCATTTTATTAAATATAATTTTAGTAGTCTTTTAGTTTTTTATTACTTTTGATACTCATTGTTAAGCAATGTATATATCTAGATTTTTGTATTGTTCTGAGTAGGTTTTCGCTTTTAAAGTATCATATATATGGCTATGACAGTACTGCTACAAACAATATTACTTCACAGTAGTGGAATAAAAATTTGACTAGAAATAGTTGTCATGTAGCTTTTTTCAAACTGCAAAAAATGAATAGCCAGCCAGCTTATCCGTAGCAGCTTCACCGCAACAGTTTTCTAGGGTAACTAAGACGCAATAACTTATTGACAAGTTGTAGCTTCCCCAAACTGACCCTAAGTGTTGAATCTCAGAATATTTGTGGGCCCATACACTCATCTAATGAAGGAGGAAAATGCTCCCACTTCGTAGGAGATCATCTCTATTTATAAAGCTTGCGATGAACTCTTTGTACAAAGAGATTATATTAAATAAAGTTAGGATTCATTTAAGAGAGCGTTGCTTCTCCATTCCATTCCAGAAAATGCCCGCTTTCATTTGGTTGGTTAACTTCTTTGAAAATGCTTCTGCATAAATGACATTTATCTCTTTTTTGGGATATCAATTTCACTACTTTGGAAAACAAAATTTTCAAAATACCCTTTGTCCTCCTTCTGCCATAATTTGAGTGAGGTGAGGATGTCGTAGAACCAATCCATGAAGAACATGACAGATCAATAGTACTGGTTGTTAATATAAGTCTGACACATGCGACAACCAATTCAAGGCTGTCTGAGCAATCCAAGATGACCTTAGTCTGAGGGGATGAAAGTAAGAGTGGCAAAGCAAGGGGTAGAACATAGAGTGACAATTACGGACATGTTTGGGTAGAGAAAACTAGTAAAGCGATTTCAGAGACAAAAAGAAGAAGATGGAGAGAAGAAAAATGATTAGATGTCATTCAATGTTGTTGGAGAACAGCTGGAAAAGAAAATCAATCAAAAACCATTGAAAAGGAGTTAAAACACATCTCTAAACGAAAGAAGCTTTTCGAGGTCACTTAAGAGTAGTCTCAACTTAAGAGAAAAAGTAGAAGAAACCAATGAGACGAAAGCAATTTGTACGAGTGCTTTGCATGGGGAATTTTCAATGAAGAAGAAAGGCATTAGAGATGAAATCAAAGGTGAAAAATTGAAGTATTGAGAAAGAAGATGATTATACAGTGGCCAAAAAGTTCCTCAGTGCCACTTGACAAAATAGAGTTATTTTTTACTTTGTTATATGACATCACAATTTTTAGTATTTTAAAAATTAATATGACACGAGCCTTGCATTTTATAGTTAAATTCATTAAAAATTAATTAATGTTAAATCATGAAACAATATTTCAAATATGTCAACTAATTTAATAGTTTTAATCTTAACTGAGCCAAATACTATATTGCATTTAGCAACAACAGGGTTCAATAAATTCAGCTTTATCAATTTTACTCATTATTAATTTTTTTTATAAATAATTTAATAATATTATTTGTGATTATAATTAAAAAATGTTAAGGTTATTATAGTCTTTTATATTAGAATTTAAAAGCACATAAAAAGTTTTTATTCAAACAATAGTATCATTATACAACTACTTCTACCTTAGTACAATGTGATGTCTGTTGATATGGCCAAATGATGTCAGGCTGAAATGATATGGAGAAACAATAGGTCCTTAGTAGAAGCTAGTACTCGAGAATTGATTTACAACAGTGGTTACTGGTAACTGGTACTCGACAACAAGTAAGCATCAATTGTTACTCGACGGCTTGTATTTGACAAATAGGTCTCAAAATTGTGGATTATCAAGGCTTATAGTATCTTTTTTGACCCATTATCATCCTCGGGCATGTTAGCATATTTCTAGTCCATAATGAATATTTTTTGTTATATGTATTCAATATTCTGATTCTTTTATCTTTTTAAAAATTAAATGTAAAAATGACAAGAGATTAATGAAAATATTGCCATTGTCCATTACTCTCCTACAGTTAATGAAACCATAAATATAAGACAAAAAAATGATATTGACATACATCCTAGGATTTATTTTTCTTCGTGGGGTGTTATGACCTTTTTGAAGGTAGATTCCTATGACACCCTACAACCTTATGAGAAAATTCACCATTTAGGGTTATGGTGATGATATGCTTGTGCTTATAGTAAGAAACTTGCCATATTTTTTGCAACTGGAAGACGTATATTTGTTAATATCACAACTCGACTATAGAGGACTGCAATTATTTTTATTTAGTTTGGGTTATTTTTTTGTCTGGGGTTTCTAGCTCTCATGTAGGGAGTAGTCGCTTGAACTTCTTGAAATTAATTAGTTTTAAATCTTATATTCTTCAATCCTTAAGTTAATTGGCACATCCTCTTGTATAACTGAGTTAGGCTCCACAAAAAATATCTTTTAATAGATGTTTGACTAAGAGGTCGAGTGAGGCAGGACACCCTAATAGATTTCTCCTTATGCCATCAATGAAATATACAAAAAATATATTTTTTATAATAAAAATTGATGTCAATGGATAGTCACTATTGTATTGACTGGTCTAAAATATAAGGTCAACAAAAAGAAGAGGAAAGAGTTTAGAATATTTCTATGCTAATAGGATTGCCTTGTTTCATATGCCTCACAACCTCTTATGTTATACAAAACAACTATCGTGCGACTTAGTAGTGGGTCCTACGTGTCACCATCAGATGTTTATCAAGATGTTGTTACTCTACCAAAAAATTTAAAATTTTTCAAAGCAATAATGATTTGGAAGTTAATAGATCTTTTGGATGGTAAATTTATATCTTTATAAAGATGCCTTGTGAGCTCTTATTTTAGTATTTAAGTGTTTTTAAATTTTTATAAGAACCAACCACTGCTTAATTTCCATTCAGATGACCTCATCCTTCTCTTTGGTTTTTCTAGTGGATGATATTCTGAGTAAAAGAAGGATGGGATAGCCCGACAATAGACCCATATAGAACAAATGCGGCAAAGGACTAGCAAATCACACAAGTACACATCTCATTCAAGTAAAATTCTAAACAGAGTTTGTGTATCAATCCCACGTGGAACAAGCTGAATTCTAAAGCAAAAAAACTTTTAGCATGCTGGTTTTGAACCTAACTTGAATGTATAAATTAAGTTTTGATATTTTTTTATAGTGATTAATCCTAATTGTAGAAATACAACAATCCTAGGCTAAGTTAAAGAGCTTAAGATTTTTAAAATGCATGGAATTTTCTCCCTTGAATTGATTCCGTTATAATTTTAGTTCAAATTGGTGATTCAACTAATAGGTGAAAATTGAAGGAAACAATCCTACTTATCCCCTCTCAAGCGTCTAAGAAAGTTTGACAATATTGCATGTTTAGTCACCTAAATAATGTGATTAGCCCAAGCAACCACTTCTCCCTATTGATTGCACTATTCTTGAGGCAATATTCTTTTTGTGTGTTAACATATTGGTTATACTAAAATTTTTCTGAATCTCAAACTTCATCATGAGTTTTAATATTTTAACTAGTCGTGTCAAAATAAATTAAGCACTTAAAACATCACCCTATGAGAAATTGCATGAAAAAACACAAGAAAGCTCTCACTAATCATTCATACATAGCCAATCCAAGGGAGAAAAGAGGAATCTACTCACAAATCATACTGTTAAACATAACATAATGATTTTATTGAAAGGAAAGATCGTAAACATATTGTTAATGGATAAAAATAAATTAAAATACAACAATTTTACAAACTTATCTCCTACCTTTCTCCAAATGAAATGCTAAAGTTTACAACAACTAAACACTTTGATCTACTTAGAAATCTCTCCTCACTTATCTCTCTTCTTCATTATGGAACCTCTCAACATTTTAAATCTCTTTTCAAAGCTTATGGAGTCTCTTTGTACCGCTAGTATCATTAATCCCCTCTCCACATGTTGATCGAGGGCTTTTAAGGGTTAAATTTGTGTATCAACAGTTGTGAACCGCTCTAAACCATCAAACTGTGTGAATTGGCACCTAAGCGTTGGTCTGTGGTGCCAGAGCACTGGTCAGAGGTGCTTAAGAATTGCATCCATGGTTCCTACATTTTGCCTCTTTGGGTTAGACTTCTAGGGCACCCAGATCTAGTGTCCAGGCACTTGTTTCTGGCGCCCAATGCCTCTTCTAACATTTGTGTGCCCGGAATTAGCGTTTGGGTGGCATTTTATCTATCCCCTAGAACCTTGGTTTCTAAGACTAGCCATTATGCATCGGGATAGGCAAATGGGTGCTTAAGTCTGGTGAGGGGGCACTAGTGTATTTTGAGTCCATTTCATCTCATTTGGTTCTCTAATTTTATAATCACCTAAACACTGCAAATATAATCACAAATACAATGAAAAACATAAAAATAAAAAATATGCTAAAAAAATGCATATTTTATACACATTAAAAACCCTTAAACTTAAATATTACTTGCCCTCAAATAATTTCAAAATCTAAAATTAAAACATTATAAAATTTAAATTTAGCTTGTGGTTAAAGATATATTGCCTTCTAATTAAATAAAAAAGTTGTATAAGTAAAGCTAGACATGTATTTTCCTTTGAATTAAACTTTTAGAGTTTATCCCTAACATCTTGAACCCTCAAATAGTGCTATAAATTTGTATATTCAACCAAAGTCATGTATATGAAGCTCAACTAACATAAAATTGATATAAATCATAAACTTTGGTTATCTATTCAAATAAATCATCTTGATCCAGTTTTCATTTCTATGAATACAACATTTTTGGAAGTTCGAGAAGTCATTGATCGTTTAACCTTAATAAGAGGAATCAACACCAAGTTTTAATAAAAGCTTCATCTCAAGCTTCTCCTCAAAGGTTCTTCAGTTTTTTTTTTTTCATTTTAGTATGAATATTTATGTTATTATTATTTTATTTTAATTTCCCTTTTTCTATTTTTTACTGTGGATTACTATATCTGGTTTAACTCTTATAATGATTTTGAATCACAATCCTCTTTAAAAATTAAATTTTCATTACTACCCTAACTTAACTCAAGTTGTAGGTCAAGAAATGGTAAATTTGAATCAATTTATTTTAAATAAATAGTGAATACTTTTATAAGATTGAATTAAAAATTTTTTATGTAGTTAATAGTAAACTAAGTGTTTAGAAATGATTATATAAATTAGTAATCACTCTTGTTAGGGATCAGTGACTGGTGAATAACTTATCTTTTCCAAATCTTCAAGAAATACATATTGCTCTTACTTATATATCTTTCCTTTATTAATTTGCACTTATTTTTAACTACAACCACAACCTCTATTTATACTAATTTCTAAAGAGAGATTTCTAAATATATGAAAGGTAATATATCACATGTAACCACCCCCCCCCCCCTAAAACATTTTCAAACACTATGCTTGTGAGTACACTTGAACATGAAAAATGAACATAGCAGGGTAATACATGGCGACTAAAATTTAACATTCTATAAATATTGGTGAGCTAGCAAAATAGTACTTAACTAAATAAACATCTCATAACATCTGCGATAACAAGTACAGGCGGAAAACATCATAATTAGTCACATGTAAAAAAATACAAAATACAGGTACAGGCTCTAAAGCATAAATAAGTCAAATTATAACATTGAGCCCTAAGTTTTGTGAGAGGTAAGTGACACTAGGGATTCAAGCAAGCAAAGCATACAAAAACAACCCAAAAAAATATATTTTAGGTTTCATACCAATATGTTCTTTGTTTAAAATCCACAACCAAACAATGTTAGGTCTAACTCCTTCAAGATTTTTCTACAGAATCATATATCAAGTTTATTCATCTCCAATTTATTGTCCATTATTTAATATATCCTAGTGATTCTCCTAACCAATTCTATTTTGATCCCTTATATTCCTTTTTAAAAAATATTAAGTTTTTTTTTTAATTCTCTTTTATAATCCCTTGCAACCTTTTCTATTTCTATTCTTAAATAATTATCAGGGATATAAGTAAAAGGATGTATAAGATCAGAAATATGAAAAATAAATTCTTCATTTTATGCTATAATAGTTAACTCTCTATTTTGTACCTTAGACTTTTCCCTATCAAATGTAAAAATAGGTTGTATGAAATAATTAGGATCATAACATCTTCCTTTATATCCAAAGCGATGAAATCAACATAAAAGATGATTTTTTATACCTTCACTAAGACATTTTATATAATATGCCTAGAAAAATTTAAAGAACATTGGCTGGTTTAAGCTCTTCTAGTTCTTGTATTTTAAACATAGGCTGATTTTTTATATCTTCTAGTTCTTGTATTTTATACATAAAAGATGATTGAAGATCCACATTAGCTGGTTTAAGCTCTTCTAGTTCTTGTATTTTAAACATTGAGAAAGGCATTAAGTATTTGATAGATCCTGAGTAACATAACATATTTCCAATAAAATGGTCTTCGACAGTGCAAGGAATAATAAAACCACATTAATTATTCAATTTTAAGTGATTTTTTTTTGAATTATAATAGTATGGTTTACAATTAATGCTACAATTTCAAAGTTTGAAAATATGAATTCCTTAGTCAAAAAATCATTCAAAAATGTCATGTAACTAGGCATTATTTTAAGTGGTTTAGCAAATGAAATGTCAGCAGAAAACTTCTTGAACAAATCTAAAAACTTGAATTTTTTTAGACATTTCTTATGTACATTTATAGTATTAAAATTGAGTTTGTATTGGAAATAAGGTACAAGTTTGAGTTTTTATAACATTCGAGACAAACGAAAACATTTGGCGAGGACCTGTAGCTATTTGACATGCATCATACCTTAATTTTAATTTTTTTATTGTGTGGAGTTAGGATGAAGCATGTATATGCAAAACATGTCTATTTCTTTTTCTGGGACAAGTTACCAAAATAGTAGCCATGTCTTTTTATAATTTATTTGATTTTTTAGTACTTTCTTTTTCATGGTGTATGTCATTCTTATTGCTTGTAGTTTGTTTGAGTCTCTTAAATTTGTGTTTTGGCTCTTGATATAAATGCCTTTACTATAAAAAAATAATAATAAGTTTATCTTAATAAAACTTAGCATTATAATTTGTAAGATTTTAAACAGAGCAATTTTTCTTCATTGGCTTACTTGTTTGTATGGCCTTCACGATAGTTTTAAAATGACTTTGCATGCATGTCTATATACCCAATCATAATAATAGGGCCTCCACATTTAAGGGTCATGGATAATTGCATACACACTACATGTCCCAAGGAAATTATTTTGCTTTCTATACTGACTAGCCAGGAATATGTTTTATATGCTAAGTAGGCTATCCAGAATACACAAGATGTTAGAGGCTCCCAGACCCCGAACACTCAGACAAGGTTTAAGTCCTTTTTGTGTGGAATTTCAGTATAGTCAGATCATTCATTCTCTTTCTTTTTAGTAGTATCCATATAATACCCTTAGCATAGTTAAAGTCTCATTTACCTTTTTATCAAAATAGAGTCATATAAGCTTAGATTTATTCTTCTTGTAATTTTTTTGGGCTACTGAGATCTCCTTAGATGATGCAACTCATGAGTTACTGACAAAAAAAGCTCTGATCGAGTTATATCAATAACCTCAAAGACCAAGTAGAGTTGGAGTCTAGATAGCATTACCTTCTATACTCCTTTTTTGAGTTTTTATAGTTACCCCGTAGGACTTCTTTTGTTGAGAGACAACTACTTGTCAGATTATGATGATTCACCCTCTACGTGACAGTCTAGCTTCACCATGACAAAGGATGGGTTCCCTTGCAAAAAATAAAGAATCCCTCCTTGGCTTTTGATTTTTTGGACATATTTTTTTCTTAACAAGTATAATTCTTTTAATTCAGAGTCTTCATGGGTAATTCTCATGATATAATTGATCACGAGTATACATCATCGTGAGAGGTTTACTGAACCTATGTTAAATAAAATTTTATTTTATACTTTGGTTCGGAATACGAGGGTTTTTATAAACATTTTCTCATATATTCTCTGGGGTAGAGTACGGTTTGATTTATTTTGGATAGCTCATCTCCAATTTATATTATGAGGATTATGATACATCTTCATATTCACCCTTATTATGCCTTTCTTTCATGCTTGCCCAATTTAGTCTCTTCTTCTCTCTCTTTATTTCTTTGAAATGGAGTTAATGTTAGAAGGGAATTATAAAAGGGACGTGCACAAAAAAATAGGATTTGTTTTTTCTTCTTCAAGACAAAGTGAGAGAAATGTTCCTTTCCTTTAAAGGAGATATTCATTCTCTCCATAAAAATGGTGGTTTGACAATAGTTTTCTATTCCAATTATCCTTACATGCAACACACACACATAGATATATATATATATATATATATATATATATATATATATATATATATATATATATATATATTCATAATATGCTTATTTCAAATCTTGTAATCACCTCATTATGAAACAAAGGACTAGAGCAATTAGCTGGCTAAAGGGAATGAAAAGTTGAATAAAAAATAAGTTAGGGTATTTTGAGGAAAAAATCTATTTTTTTCTATTATTATTCAAAATTATTATTTTAAATTGAAATATCATGCTTTCAATTTTGTATAAGGGGAAGTTCCTTAGAAGTTGATGGAATTTTTAAAATTATTTTGTTCAAAATTTAGTTGGGTAGTTCAAACATTTATAAACAAATAAAATTAAGTTTTACAACTTGTATTTAAAAGAACTCTGTTTTAAAGTGATCATCACAAAGAAGTTTGTCCTATTTTTAATTATTAGTTAGATAATTTAATTAATACTTACTTTAGAAATTAAGAACTGATTTAGTCTTTTCTATGCAATGCATGTTTATGAAATGCATGTTTATGCTTAGCATTTATGCTTAAAAATGTGTGCATTATTTTAATATATAAAAACTTGAAATATGAAGCATTGAAAGTTTGTTAACATTTAATTAAAATATTATATTCTTAATATATGATAACATACACTTATATATTACTTATTGATGCACAATGAAGATTAATATTTGTAGAAATAAATTATAAAATTACTTATATATTTAATAATGAAAATAAATGAACTTAAGAATGTTATGCTAAGAGGATAGATTGACAATAATACATTTTCAATAACTAATATGGTAGAGTGATAAAAATGGACACTTTTAGATGTAAATTTTTCCTAAGTTATTAACTTTATTATGAGCTATATAGATAGGGTGATAAATTTGAGCTTTTAGCTATACAAAAAAATTCTGAAGACATAATTAGGCAAATTTTCAATCTTATGTTTTATGATATGTCTTAATATGATTCACTATCTTAATATCTTCAATAAATCTAAACCTATATGTAAAGCATATTTCAAAGCTAAAGTGGGATATTTTATATTAATACATTAAAAATAACAAATAAATATTATAAAAGGAATAGTCCCATGAATTGACAATTATAAGCTTGACTAGCATATTACACCATATAATTGAATATTTGCCATATTTTTTAAAATATTTTGTTAATAAAATTATCGTAGATATTATTCAAGTGAAAGTACTTATAATGAATATATATAATGTTATAAATTTTAATTTATTTTATTTTATTTTCTTATATTTATTTCTTGATTAGTTTATTACATTGGCTTAATTTTAAGAATATTGAAGTTTTATATTATAAATATCTAATTTACCACACTTCTGAGCTCTTTAGGTATTATTCAAGTAATCACTTTACGTAAAGGAAAGAATAAGGCTGATCATGAGAGAAGATTAGGTTATAAAGAAACTATATATATTTTTTTGTTATAAAATTAATAAAAGGTATATATCACATTCAAATATGCATATGATAAAGGTTTAATTTTTTTTAAATAAACTTTGATATTCATTAGAAGATTTGTAGTTGAATGGTTTAAATATTTTGGAATATTTTTACTAAATTTATTTATGATATATATATAATTGAGAGTTATAAATTATGTGTTTCATTCATTCAAATTATTAAGTTAATTTTTATATGGTGGGCTGAATTCTATGATGAGTATTGGTGATATATTTAATCATTAAATAATACCCCCATTTATTGTTTCTTATGTTCATTTGAGGAACTATCATGTAGCATGACTTCATACTTCTCAATATATACATTATAATTTACTTTCTTTTTTCAACTGCAATATTCTAAGATGGTATACCATGCAATGGAGTATTTTGTAATAATGTCTTACATTTGTATTAACTTTACAAATGAATCTAAATATTGACTTTTCTTTGTGGACTTATAATTATATTATTTATTTTATTTGATTGTATAATTTTAACTTATTTCTTTGCTTCTACTATATAAATTTTAAGGGCATTAATTGTCTCGCTTTTATCATGAAATAGAAAAATAGACATTTGTTATGTATATTCATCAATATTGAACGTGTGAACTGATCGCTGAAAATTTTATTAAGAAATTCATACCTATTTTTGACGAAATTGCACTTTAAAGAAAGGTATTTTCTTTATGTTATTGCAGGAATGGAGAATTTAGGTGATAAAAGCAAAAATCATAAAAAAGAGCGAATTTGGAGCAAAAAGGAAGAAAATAATGAAATTTGTGCTGAGTCGCCGACGGCGAGATCGAGCCCGCCGACGACGATGCTACGAGGAGACATTTCTGAAGGAATTATAACTGTCTCGCTGACAGCGAGCCCGAGCTCGCTGACAACGAGCTAGCGTGGTTTGAAGATCTTCTAGAAGCCTCGCCGACAGAGAGGTAGTTCGTCGCCGACGGCGAGCTAGTTCAAATGGCACAGATACATTGAATCTGGACACTTTTGAAGGGATGCTTACACACCTCTTGGTCCTTTGCTCACTCTCATATATAGAGGCCGAAATTAAGTGTTGTGTGTGTCTTAGTGTGTGTCTTAGAGAGTCTTTGAGTGTTATAAGTGAGTTATTTTGAGTCTTTAGTGAGTATTTAGTGAGTTAGTGAGTTTTTAGTGAGTCTTGCATGACGGAAGGAAGATTCAAAAGGAACTGCGAGGAGTCTGCTTGGGATAAATCGAGATAAGTATTTGTATTTATTGTTTTTAACATTAAATGAAATCCATGCTTAGTTTAGTTCCTATGCATTACGAGTAGTTTATTAGTCTTTCTCCTCGTTATGAAATTAAGTGACTTGATGAACTAAAAATAGAAGTACTTTTATATATATTAATAAATTGTGATAATTTTTACTTAAAACTTAATTTACTTTCAAACTGCTATTTGACATGTTAAAATGTGTTGATTATCAACTATAGTAAAAATTACATCCGATATTCGGAATTCAAAAGCCTTGGAAGGAGGGTGCAAATAAATAGGGAAATAATATCACTTGGGCGTAGAATTGAGCATTTTAGTGTGACGGACTAAAATATTCAATTCGGTCCTATTGTTTGAGAGTCGAAGTGTAGATGTTAGCCCTCGGGCGAGGGAACGTGGGAGCTCGAAGTGGCGATCGGTATCCTCCCAGCTCAGCTACGGATTCGATAATCAATCATAGGATTAAGTCAATATTCTTTACACTGGATCAAAGGGTAAAGAATAGGAATGTTCCTATTTGTTACAATACCTTAAAATTATCTATTTAAATTCATCAATCACTTAAATTTCTAAACAAGGGGAAAGATACTTTTTACGAATAGTTAAGACTTATTTAGCAATTAGTTTAATTTCTGCACTTTCAATACGTATTACTACTTAGTTAAGTTACCTGATTAGAATACTTAGTTTACTTTATTGCGCTTAAATTTAGAATTCCAAATTTTCGTATACTAGTTTTATTATTATTATTATTATTTTAAAATTAGCTGTTATTTTATTTTCTCTTTCCCTGTGGGATCGATAACCAGGACTCCACTAGAGCCCTGTATTACTTGATACGATATGTATACTTGCGTAGCATCCACAACATAAACAATTACAATTCTATACATATAATATAGCGGGGTCAAGTTTTTGGCTTCGTTGCAATTAAATTAAAATATCATAATATAAAATTGTGGTTCATGAACCAATATATACATATCAATAATTAACTTATAATATGTTCTGACCACTCCTTCAACCTTTGTTTCCCTTATTAGTTTGCTTTCCTTTTATGTGATTTACAAAAATACCAAATTTATAATGTTAAGAGTCTACAATACTCCATTATTTACTATTCATCTTAGCCTTTTGAATGAGCTATGGTTCAATCTATCATGTCATAACATGATTGCTTATTTATAATACCACATAATATTATCATGCATAGTCAAAAAGTTATAATTAAAAGCAAGATTTAAGTGAATTTATCTAAGTCAATAATAATATTATATTCTAATAAATAAAAAAGGTTACATTAAATGTTAAATTTAAATTATGAGGTAATAATTTTAAAATTAAAATATGGTACTTTGAAATGGTTGGAATATAAGAAGTCCATTCAATATCAATACTAAAACAGAACAAAAAAAAATTACAAAAGTGGTGGATTTCTACATACGTGCAAACATAATTTCTTGAATAGACTGATCAATCACTTTGTATCCCTTTGCTTTGGCTCATAAAATAGTGCATGGTATTTGTAGTAGTGATTACAAAGCTTGAAATCAATCCATCGAGTATCATAAAAATTATAATACGTAACAAATTCATAACCATAAAAAATACATGGTTACCTTTCTTTTCAACACAAGTCTTGAAGTTGAGGCAAGTTTTCTTCTGGCAACTCTCTTCATGTATAAAATAAGTGTTTCATTGTACCTTTACTAGCTTGATTAAAATATAGTTTTCTTTTTTCAAGCACACATACTATTAATATTTTATTAATTTATTATTTCATTTTATGTTCGTTATGTAAAATTATGAAAAGACCATATTATGAAATAAGTGAATTTAAAATAAATTGAAATATAAATAAATTATACATTTTGATATCTAATAGATTAAGTTGTAAAATAAGTTCTATCATTTTTATTATATGATCATACAATTTCTTATTGCTATTAAACTTCATGGGACATAATTTTTTCATTAAAGTGCTTGCAACCATCTTGATTTATCAAAATTAAGGATGGGAAGAAGCATATCAATCTCTAATATATGGTGAAATAAATAAATTATGTAGTGAAATTCATTTGAAAGTAATCACAAGAGATTGAATTAGAAAACTTGGCTCTCTTATCTTAATTATTAGCCAAAATCTAAATAATAAAAAAAAGATAGAAACATGAATCTTACAAGTAGCTATTGTATTTTAATTCAAAATAAACATTAGGACAATTGTTATTTCATCTAAATAATTTACATCCCATGAAATGTTGAACCCAAAAACATGCTTATCTTGTTATATTACTGGCCTTTAAATGTCTTTTTATAATTTTATTCTCTCTTCAATAAGATATATAGAAGAAGCTCTTAAGAGAATTACTTCAGATCATGTGTTCTAATATTATTTTTGATAAAAAATTCTTATACATAACAACAAATGATAATGGAGATAGGCTACATTTGGATGATACAATACTCCAAAGCTTAAGGAGACGGACTAAATCCTTCATTTATCATTTGACTTGACTTCTAGACCATAACCCATTCTAGTATTGTATCTTCTGAATGTAGTCCGTCTTCTTAAGCTTTTTCACCTTTTCACAGATCGGTCTGACTAAAGTCATGGCTGATGTTCTCATCTTTTGCTTCAGTGGTAGAACAATTGAATTAACATTCAGATTGTGCCATGCTACATCGATTGGAATGTCTATTATTTCAACGATTGATCAGACAAAAATGTCCTAATGCTTCTGGAGAGTTTAGATCAACATGTCTTCATATCTTGCACCAAAACTTTCACTGATTAAGAAAAGTTTCCTCAACTCTCCGTCTACACCAAGACTCTCCATATTGGTTTCGTTAGTCTTGAGACACAACTCCTATTGGTATTTAATGTTAGCAACTCTTCCTCTATGTTTATGACCGCTAGAAGGTAGCATGTCCAAGACTGTTCCAAATTGCCTCAATTATAAGAAACTTTATCGTGATGTGATACGTGGAGACCACAACTCTGAAGATGTTGAGAAGTTGGCAAAAAAAAAAAAATAACATTATAAGTGGGTGGCACAACAACCACCAATAACTCCTTTATGTTGGTAAACTGGATGTCACCTTCCACCTAGGAGACATATAGTTCAATTATTCTTAGGACTTCTTTTTGTTCTCCAAAGAAACCATAGAGGTGCTACTAGCCAATCGATCAATATATGCATTTTTTCAAAGGTAGACTTAAACAGGATATCCCCTGAACTGCAAGCATCAACGGAAATACATCGCAACCAACAATTGTTAATCATCATTGTGTCCACAACGACATCATTGTAGGGATTCTCCTTTGGCGGAAAATCTTTGTCAGTAAAATTAATCAGGGGATGGGGCTTTTGCTTCAAAGCGATAATGACAGCGCAAAGTTCCTCCATCTGAAGCCTCTTATGATTGGCCCGCCTAATCAAGTATTCTCCCAGGATGGCTAACACTATCCTTGCAATGTCAAATGGGCTCTTCAGAGTCCTTTTCTACTGAGTTTTCCCTTACCTTTGGGTTAACACACCTAGGGCCACAAACTCATTGAGTTTCCTGGCCCATATCAACTCTTCGACTAGGTTCTAACGGTTTCATGATCGTGGTTCTTATAGTATTTGCAGAACTTGTTTCGTTCAAAAAAAGCTATATGTCTCATCAGTGGAGCATTTTTGAACTACTCCTTATTTTGCATGGCCTTTGATAACCCAACCATTGAAACTCTTGGCTGATTGTGTTTCAACACTTCTCGGATGCCCGATGATCAGTCGTTCGACTGGCTCTATCCTCTTTGATAGTTTCTATCGGCCTCTTTCATGTTCATAACAGACATTTACACCGTTTCGTATTCATAACTGCTTAAAGAGGGACATTTAATGAACCATTAATCTTGTCATTCGGTCAGTAGAAAAACATTGGTCTGTTGGCATATATTTGGTTGGCTGAGAGGTCATCGATCAACCATCCTTAATGGAATCCTGAGTAGAAGCCCTATTGTCGTTAGAGTGTATTTGAACTGTCAGACAAAGTGTGCATCATCATAATATGACTGGCAACCCTTCTTAGACAAGGGTCCTTCTCAGAGGATTAGAAACGTGTTCCGTGGGATGCCTTTTGGCCATATTTGTGAAGAATTCTAGAATCAATTTAGGTAGTTGGTTAAAAATGTCTATCTCTCGGATTAGGTGTTAGCTATTATTTCGTTCCACTGTACTTCCGTTAGGTTTGCTCAGAGTTCCAACTATAGGAGACGACACTTATATTTCCATTTCCATCTTTTGACTATCTCGATACAGTCATTTGGTGTTTGTAAGTGAGATCCGTTGACTTTCTTCGAGATTCATGTGGTCAAATTTTTGATGTACATACAGGATCTTAAATTTTTAAATAAATTTATTAAAATATTTATATAAAGATTTTGTAAAAGTATTTACAAATCTAAAAAGAGGAAAAGAACACAAATTTCTAAGGAGAATACGGGAAAACTTTATATATATTAATAATTATGTAGCATACTTATGTGTAAATAAGATGCACATGACGTTGCTCTTATGCTACAAAATGACTAGAATATATTATATTATTAAATAGTTTTTTAAAAATTTGAGCCGGAGGAGGGAGACCAAAACTCGAGAAGGTCAAGCTCCTCCATTGTATCTTTTTCTTCGTTCTATAATGCAGCGTTTCGGCGTTCCGAGTAAATAGAAGTTTATAAGCTCTTGTTTTGCGGTCTCATCCGGTCAATTCCGCGATTCAAAACTGCATTACTTGTTTTCTTCATCTTCCCCGCCCCAACCCCCCACCATTTGGGCCAAACTTACAAAGACTTCAAGCTCTTGAAGTTGAATTTGTTTCGTCTGGTTAATTTTTTTCCCCATTTCTTTTGGCTCTTAGAGAAGGTTTGCGCTTGCAGAACCCTTAATTTCAATGATTTCAATTTTAATTAGGCGGCCAAAGTAGTATATCCTCACAAATTTTGTTGGGTTTCAAGCTTCGAAGGCAGTTTGATTAATTTAAGGTTTTCCTTTTTTTTGCTCTGTTATCTCACCTTTGTTTGAATTTTTGATAGGAAAAGAGGCACTTTTTTCAACTTTATGTTTAAGATTCTATTTTAAGTTGTTTTTATTGATATTATTGCTGGAAATATGTAGTTTTAAGTAGTTTTAAGTTTCATATTTCTGGTTTATAGGAGATAAATTAGATTAGGAGCAAACTGAATTGTTGGCACAGTTCATAACAATCTTTATTTTGGACTTTGGACTACCTATTTTTATCATTTTTATTTCTTAATCGATTAATGAACCTTCCGGATGATTTAATTTTACTTTTGGTTTCTAATAACAGGATAAATCTGTTACATGAGCAACAATTAAAGGAATGGAAATTCAAGAAGTAGAAGAAATTGGGGAACAATTAGCTGCATCATTTCTAACTGTTGCAGTGGCTGTCAATGGATCTAAAAGAAGTAAACGTGTAGTGGAGTGGGCTTTGAAAAAATTTGTCCCCGAAGGAATGGTCCACTTCAGGCTTTTGTATGTTCGCCCTAAGATAACTAGTGTTCCAACAGCAAGTGAGTCATGATTGACAACCCAATTCTGTACTTCTCTACTAAATGTTTTTTTTTTTGGAATTCTTCAACAACCCAGTTTTCTACATACTGTCCATCATCCTCGTATATTTTTTGTCGACTCTTTGATGCTTTTGGTTAAATTTTAAAAATAAATAGTATGTTTCCAATTCAATGGAAAAAAGGACAAACGAAGTATTTTCCTACTCAAAAAAATTACATTTGTGAACTAAATAGCAGAAACTATGTTGAATAACTTCGTACATGGATACTTTTGCTACAATAGGTGGTGTTGTTTAACTGAGCACTGCTTTCCTGCAAATAATCTATCTTCATTTTTAGCGATCTGATTCTCTGAAATATATATATATATATATTTATGTTCTTATGTAATTCTAGTTCGATTATGTATGGCATTGAACATAAAAAATCCAAACCCACATGAAGCCGAGCTCAAGTTTTCGAGAATGTTATTTGGAATCAGGCACCATAGATTGCGAGTGCAATTGAGCTGCTTAGTGGAATAGCTTGCCTGATAACTATTGGTTGCTAGATCTGATATTTGACTGTGATAAAGGATCTAAAACATTTTGCATTGAAATATTGAAGAACCTTCTTTATTCTAGAATTATTATCCATCCTTAATTGTGCACGTGAGATCATGCAAATATGCATCCTCCATGCATATATTATTTCTGGCTTGTTTCTTGTAATGTGAGTATATGCTGCTTTCTCTGCATCTTTCTTTCCCTAACTGTATATACCTAAGTTGCAAAATGCTTATTTCACTATAATTTTAATGTTTAAACTTTAGTGGGAAATTATATTCCTATTTCTAAAGTGAGGGATGACATAGCCTCTGCATACAAGAAAGAAGTAGAGTGGCAAGCGAATTCCATGCTGCTCACTTACAAGCATTTGTTTGCTCGTAGAAAGGTTAGAATTTCTCTTACTTTTCTACTACAATGAGGGAACAACTCTTGGCAATCCATTTACCTATATTTTTATGCAGGTAGAAGTTGAAAATGTTGTTATTGAAGCAGATGATGTTGCTGATGCTTTATCAAACGAGATTGCAAAACTAAAGATTAAAGTACTTGTTGTAGGAGCTTCTTCTCAAACTATATTTAGCAGGTAAAGATTATTCAAGTGAACTCTTCTTTTATCATTTTTGGTAGAGTTTTTTCTCCTCGGCGCCAAAGCATTTTACAGAACAGTAGCTAGTGATACAATTTTGATATGCTTTCCAATGCTATAGATTTTATTTCCTGGGTAGCAATAAAAGTGATGCGACCAAAATTCCCTTTCTGTGTAGTGTAATTAAGAGAGACTCCTCGGCGCCAAAGCATTTTACAGAACAGTAGCTAGTGATACAATTTTGATATGCTTTCCAATGCTATAGATTTTATTTCCTGGGTAGCAATAAAAGTGATGCGACCAAAATTCCCTTTCTGTGTAGTGTAATTAAGAGAGAGAGAGAGAGAGAGAGAGAGAGAGAGAGAGAGAGAGAGAGGTGCTACAATTGCATGAGGAGAAAACAAAAAGTTGATTGTCTTGATTTCACTTTGGTAAGCTTGATCATGCATTAAAGATATCATAAATGTTTTGAACCTTTATTTCTACATGATGAGGATAATGGTAACAATATTTTAAGAAAAGTTTATGCTTTTAAAAGCATTTTAAAACCTTCATTTTTCCTAAAAAATCCGATGGAATATAACCATTCCTAGGCCAATCACAATCAATCAAAGAACTTTGGGCATTTTTTATCGAGATAGCACAGTCGCAATCGATCAAAGGATTAATTATTAGGGGATGATATGAATATGTTAATGATAGTGCATATTTTGGAAATTGCATTGTGAGTGATCGGTTTTGACAGGTAACCTGCCTTTTTGGAAATAGGTAATGATTGATTATGTCCAGCTAGGTTCTTTGATAACAAAATTTGTTGATGTTTGATCGATATAGAATATTGGTCTTCTTAGGGTTGTAGATATATTAGAGTTGAGGTATAATTATTTTGTATTGCTATTATTGCAAGTTTTCTATAGGGTCCGCCAACAATACCGCCAGGCAAGATGATTAGGTAGGGCTACTTTATGGTTTTTGATTTTTAAATATCTACTCAAATCTGTTTATAAATTATGTAGATTGGGCTCGGTGGGTCTCTTGGCTTGCATAAATGTGTAATTTTTCATTGATAGTTTGTAGCTACTTGATTATATTATTGAAATTTTGAAAGAAACTGTCCTAAAGAAACTTATTGTATCATATTTGATTGATGGTCTAAAAATTCATTTTTTCGCATGTTTATGAATATTTTTTCCGGTTGCTCTTGTTGTTAATTTTACAGTATTTAAATATCCATCCCTTAATAATTAATTTCCTTCTGAATTTTACGAATAGGAAGGAAAATTGGTAGGCTTTAATAGCATTCTTTTTATTGGTTTTCATGGAACTTCTTGAGTCAGTATTCTCTGTTCTACAGTTTTATGTTCTCAACACTAAATTTCACTGCTGAGATTTTTGTTTTCGCTGACATTGTTTATAGTTTGTATTTGTAGTCAAGAATGTTTTCAGTTTTGGGTCTAGAACTTAAATGTAGTTTAAAAATGTGATGACACATCATGTGCTATTTACAATAAATTCTTTCTGACTTTAATATTTGAAATGATTTGCAGGAAGGGAAACAAACTATCTTCTAAAATTGCAGGATCTAGCCCTAGCTTCTGCACAGTGTATGTAGTTTCCAATGGGAAGCTGGCATCCATCCGTGCAGCGATATCAGCACTATATGAGATGACAAATGATGAAAATAGCTCAAGTCTTGCAGTGTCCTTTTCTACTGGCTCTTTCATTGGACAATCTGGTAGGTTCTATGAATATTGGTGCACCAACAATTTTGAATAAGTCTAAATTAAACTATTCCTTGCTTCAAACACCAGCTAAACTTGTTTTAAGATTTTAGACCTGTTGATACTGGAATTTAATAAATAATCTAGAGAAAATAAATATTATTATTGAATTCAAAGTTTGAAATTATATCAAACAACAGGGAAATCTAAAATTACAACAAAACAACAACACAACACTAGAACTAGGGTTAGATCTAGAATATAGGTGGTGCCTAGAGGGTTGTTTAATAGCAGGAGAAGGAATTCTACAAGTTGGCGGTAAGCTGGAATAACAGGTTGTCATTTCTCGGTGAATGACAAGGAGAATGGCAGTAAGGTTGGGGGGGGGGGCCGCCTAATTTCAATTTTATGGGTGGCGGTAGTAAGGGGAAAGAGACAAGGATGGAGGGAATCAATGTAGGGGAGAGTGGGGAAGGTTAGAAGGGGATACACACCACCCCATAAGATATAGCCGGAGTACCATTTAAAACCCTTGAATACAACCTTAGACGGGGAAAGAGGAGCTAGCGACTCCATAAACTCAAATTAATAAAATACTAAGCCTTAAACATCAAAGAAACACTTAAAAACTCCTACTACTATTAGGAGTGGGCTCCACTTCAATTGGGTTGCTACCCTATGCCTAGAGACGGCCGACTGCCCTCTCTCAACCTTGACCCGCGTCAGCTATCTTATATATTTTCCATGACTTGTTATTTTGCTAAGGTTTTATCATGCTCATGTTTGTACTTTGGATTTTTTTCGCATCTTTATTCTCATATAGTTTTTTGCCCTAACATGTTTGGTTTGCATTGAACACATAACTAAGAACATCATGGATAGCCACCTGAATCTCATCTACACACGAATAACGATTGGTAATACCTTTAACATTTGTTTCTGGTTGCCAACATTTAAATATTCTATATGTATGACGACAAAGGACCAAAAAAGTTTGGCTTGATAAATTGGGGGACTAAATTGGAGACTTGTTATTGGTGTTAAGATAAATACGAACACCAATTGGAGAGATCCAGAACAAAATACTTGAACAGTAGCACACAAACAAGTAATTTAAAAAAAAAATGCAAATAAGACCAAAATTTAATGTGGAAAAATCAGAGAATGGGAAAAAAGCACAGTCACACCATCAAGAAATTTATCACGAAATGAAAAAAAATTGTATAGATACACCATACTCAAGCCTCTCTACTCCATTGGAACTCACGAATGCTCCTCTTTTTTCTCTTTCGCATAAGAGAACTCATAGAAATCCAACATCAACTTTCAGGAACGCTTTACACTATTCACACACACCTTCCCCTGCGAAGAAACACGAAACTTAAAGTCTCGAACTGTAGAAATTGGTTTCGGGCACCTCGACACCTCTAGATGTCGAGGTTTTGGGTGCTATGTTCCAAAATGCGGAAAATGAGTCTTCTTGGCGCCTAAGCTTCCCTACTGGCAATAGGTTTCGGCCCGGGACCTTTGGATGGGAGCCTAGGCACTCCATTGGCATTGGGGCGCCTTTTTTGGTTCTGGGTTGACTCATAGGCACAGGTGCACCCTCTAAGAGTTGTGTTGCGCGCTGCACTTTTCCCGGGCGCTTCTCCATGCCAATCAGTCCCCACATCTACTAATCTCCCTTTTGGAGATTGATCTAAGACCAACTCTCTAAACTCGCACCATCTTCATAGTTGTGTACACTACCGTGACTCACCCTTGGTCACAATTTTTCTGAGCTCCAACTGAAGCTAAGTATAGCTTCAATTTCACAATTATAACCACTTTAGTCAACATATCTACAAAAAATTATGAGCTGTATGTATATTCTTCAAAGATAACTAACCATCTTCAAGGAGAGAACAAATAAAGTGATACCTCGCATGAAAAATATCGTTCTTAGTTAGATGAGTAACAATCATACTGTCACTATAAGACTTTCCAATCCCTTGTTCCAATTCTACCATATAGCTCTGCAACCAAATCATTTCCTTATTAGTGCATCAATCGTTTGTAGCATCGAGATTCAACTCACTGCTGTGTTCCCGCAAGTGAGATATACCCTATTGTAGTTATTTTACCATCAATATCCCTTGCCAGATCCGAATTTACGTATCTCTATAGTAATTCTTACACCTCCGAAATAAATTGCCTTGTTGAGTGCTCCTCTAAAGTATATGAGAATTCACTTCATGTCCTCTCAATGATGTTGCTCTATATTATCCATGTATCTGCTGGCCATTCTCATTGTAGGTGCAATATCTAATGTTGTACATATCATCATATATATCAAAGTTTCAACAGTTGGAGTATACGGAGTTCTCCCCATCAATGCTTTCTTTGCTACAAACTTAGGTGATAGTTCATTTGACAGCTTAAAGTGACTTCCTAAGGGGGTGCAAATTAGTTTTGCCTCACTCATGTTGAAACCGTGTAGAACCTTCTCAATATATTCTACTTGAGACAACTTCACTTTACCTTTACTCATCTCTCTGCCGAGGATTTTCTTGATGAGACCTAAATTATTCATCTCAAACTCTTTTGATAATTACTTTTTCAAGTCCGTGATCTTCTCCATATCTGCTCCTACAATCAACATGTTATCCACATACAATAGAAGCACAATTATGAATTATCAAAATTTTTGATGAAACAAAAATGATTTGTTTGATCCTTCATGTACCATTGTCTGACATAAAGCTATCAAACCTATTGTATCATTTTCTGGGGCCTACTTCAAATCATAAATGTCAATCTGTAGACTATGTTTTCTTTTTCTGATACTTTATATCCTTGTGGCTGCACCATATACAACTCTTCTTTTAAGTCACATTGCAAGAAAAATGTCTTTATTCCATCTTCTATAATGTAGATTTCTCTTACAACTCTGATAGTTGTCAACTTCACTCATGGAGAAATATCTCTTAATATTCCAATACTCTTCTTTTGTTGAAATCCCTTCACAACAATTTTGTGGCGTTTGATATCATCTAACTTTCTTTCAGCATGTAGATCCACTTATTGTGTAGTGTTTTTTTGCCATCTGGTAGTTTTGTTAAACTTTATATCTCATTTGAGTTCAGTGATTGCATCCCATCATTCCATGACAAGCTCTCACTCTTTTGAGTCTTCAACTTGAGCGACTTCTTCATAGCACTTTGTTTCACTACAATTAGTTAACAAAAGATAGTGAAAAGAAGGAGAATACGTCTGTATCGGTCCTCTGCTGGACCTCCTGATTTCAGTAGCAGGTGATTGGAGAATTTTCTGTGCTTCATTAGATTGAGCATCTATCATTTCTCCATTTTTTTTTCACCAATATCTTCTATCTCATCATATTTGGAGGAGTTTCCTAAAGTAACTGATAGACAATCTTGAGTTCTATTTCTGTCTCTGTACATCTCATTGTCATTGAAAGTAACATTTATGCTTTTAATGAGTTTTTGATTCTGGTAATTCTAGATTTTGTACACAAATTCATCCGAGTTATGCTTCATGAAAGTGCATTTGACTGATTTCAAATCGAGCTCACTTCTGGATCATGCATCAACATGAACATACGATAAACAATGAAATCGTTTTAGGTGAGATAGATTCACCTTCTTACCACTCTAGGCTTCTTTAGGTAAGCCTTTATTAAAAAATACTGAAGGACCATGGTTGATTAGATAAACTGTAGTAGTCACTGCTTTTGCCATAGCTATTTTGGCAAGCCTACGTGCAACATCATACTCTTGGCATATTCTATGATGGTTCTATTCATGCGCTATACATCACCTGCTATGGTGTCATTGGAATAGTGAACTAATGCTTGATTCATTCTGATGCACAATAACTTCGGATCCTCTTATCACAATACTCGCCACCATTATATGATATGAAACACTTTAACCTCCAACCTGTTTCATTCTCAATCATGACCTTCCACTTCTTAAACACCTCAAATATATCAGTTTTGTTGTTTTCTGGATGGTGGCAGCGAGGAGCGGCTATTGGCAATGATGCGGGGAGGTTGTGGAAAGTTAGATGTGGCTGTGCTGGGTAGGAAGAAGGGTTGGGCTGCAGGGAGGTAACAAGGTTGCTATCTTTGGGGAGAGGGTTCCTACAGCGGTGACGATGAAGTTGGCGGTAGTGGAGGTAAGGTTGTAGAGGATGGGAAGAGTCTAGGATAACCACCACCTCAGATGAGATACAATCACAACATCACCTGTAGTCGGATATGCCCTAGAAGGGAAAACCTGGATGCCGATAATTGTCCCGATATAAACGTAATCAAAAGTAACCTTAAGCATGAAAACCACATACTTATAGACCTAGGGTAAAGGGGAGTGTATCCCGCTCCAAATAGTAGGGAAGCCCATGCCTGGAAGGACCGGTTGGTCTTTGCTTTGCCTGACCGAACCGGTCTAGGGCTTTGGAAGTTGCGACAATTGTCGTGTAGGGAGCTGGATGCCCCCATCAGCATCACTAGAGACAAAGTCAATTATATGCTGGATTTGTCACATGGAAGTTAATCCCAAGGGCAACTCCGTGAAAATTACTAGTGATTTTATTTATACTAGTTGAACAGCTTTCTAAAATATATTCATTCTCTTGACTTGCTTCCATAACTATGAGGGCATATATAGAGGGGGCTTCTTGCATTGCTTTTAGGAACATGAATTTTGATGCTACGGTTTCAATTTCAGTCTTCCTTTTAGTTTGACTTTTATTGGTATCAATACATACTATCTTCTTGTCTTCATAGTATCTGCTTTTAAACTATCATGGATGGCATTCCTATCATATTGCCATGGTTGTTCTGGTAGTAAATGGCAGGCATATATAAGAACCACATTGCAATACACCTATTTTAATTTCTGACATCTTTACACTTCGGATTATGCATTCAACAAAGTAGTGGGTTTGTTGGTTATTTCAAAATTTTCTGTTAATTCATGTTCTAAAATGGCCATTGGTTTTCTTTTTAATCTGTATAAGCTTTTGCTTATACTTGATCATTGAAATGTATTAACTTTTTGATCAGGAGAAGGCAGCCTTGTCTAATTATTTGGCATGGACTTCATAAGTCCTGCCTTTGCTTGAGTCTGTTAAGAATTCATTTGGATCCCGCGCTTGACTGCCATTTAATATTTTCTGCCTATTTTGTAGGTATGTTGATATGAATCCCTTTTGTAACATTCCTTAATTTTCTTTTGGAAACAGATGACGTTGCAGTGAATTCCTTTATACATGAAGTCACTGCTCCAACTATTCAGCATGACCAATTTATTTCAAACATGAATGATAGTTTTGACAGTACGAGTAGCTTTGATGCCATCCATAATAGAAGTCCATCTTTCTTCGCTGCTGCAAGTATCTCGAGTTCTTCTACCAGCCTCTCAGATGTGGATTTTCATAGCCGCATGATTGGTAGTTTCAGTAGTTCCTCTGTTGCAGATTCTTTAATAGTGGATAATATTCAAGCTGACTTGAAAAACTCTGTGGACCAGGTACTTGAACTGAACCTATCATAGAGCTTGATGAATCTTCATGGTTTAATATTTATGTGATCCTCCTGAAAACTATTAATTCTTGACTTAAAAGTTTACTGTTGCTATGATTATTTGTTCTGATGGTGGTTCTATTGGCAGATTGATATCAATTCGGAGCTTCATAAGCTGAGGATTGAGCTCAGACACCATCAGGATTATCTGGACATGGTAGACGGTTTGCAGAATGAATCAAATGATACTTCTGATCAAGTGAGTATGAACATAGCATCAAAATAATATTATCAAAAGATATTTGCTGGACTGATGTCTTATATCTCTCTTTTTGTTGACTCTGTTTGTTATGCAAGTTAAATGCGAGCCATATGAAGGCAGAGGCTAAACTCAAAGACATGGAGCATACAGAAGAGGAAACCAGTGAATTGACTGTGCAAGTGACAAGAAGGCTTGAAGCAGCAGAAAGAGAGGATGAGGATATGGAGTCTGTCAGAAAGGAAATCTTACTGAGAGTTGATGCAGAGGAGAGTGCTGCTCATGAGTCTTGTGAGAATCTATGGCTTAGAATGAAGGTTTTACCTAATGTTGAACCATTTAAAATATATACATGGGAAGAGATAAAATCTGCCACCCTATCATTCTCTGATACTCTAAAGATTGGAATGGGAGCAATTGGCTCAGTTTACAAGGGTAATTTCCATCATACAGTTGCAGCTATAAAAGTTCTTCATTCAAATGAAGCCCACGGAAACAAACAATTTAAGCAAGAGGTATTTAAATATATTTTGAATGAAAATTTTGAGGGCTTTACTATATGTTACTTGCTGTTACGGTTTTTTGTATCGATTATTATAACCTGTTACTTCATATCATTTGTCTAGTATTTTTAAGACACTCTACATTTCTTGCATTATCATCATTATCCTTATTCCAATTATTTGGATCTGTCTTTATTAATTTTAATTTTTTATTCTTTCATAGTATACTCTCTAGTCTCATGATCAAGTATAAGAGAAGATTCCATTGCTCTCTTCTGTAGAAGAATATCTCAAAATTATTCTTCATCATATTTCACATAAAAATTTTCTAAATTTGATTTTCTACTACTTAGTACATAAAAGTTGTGTCCAAGTACATATCAATGAGATAATTTAATGTTATGCATTTTGTAACTCTTAGTTAGTTTGTTTTAATTTTACATTATTTAAGAGATAACAGATTGTGTTCATCTTCTTAATTCAAAAGTACCATGCAATTTATATTCATTTAGCATAGCTGTTTATACTCATTTTTTTCTTTGGGCTATTCCATTTTCCTGGGTCATTCTAGATGCCGAGAAGTTATGTGCAGGCTCGAGCCCTTTGCAGAAAGTTTCAAACTTCTCAATTTTGAGTTCTCCTTCATGATCACTATAAATTTTGGAAATCAGATATTTTGATCAAATGATTCACTCTTTTGCGTCAGAAATTCAACTCAAGTAAATCTAATGTATTTCTCCATTATGATGGACCCTTATGGTTCCCCTGAGAGATTTACGTCACTAATCGGATCAACCAATTGATATGCAATATCTCTAATGGTCCAGTAATGATTGTTTTGAGAGACTTGAAAGATGCTTTGACCTAACTAACATGCATTGCAAAGATGATCTTTATTGCTAATTTAGGTCCAGAGAAGAGTTTTTTTTAAAGGGTAGCAAGGCAATCTTTTATGTCATAAGCATTACTTATCTAAGGAAAATTTTAGGCAAATTCGACTACATTCATTGATGCTATCAATGCCAAGCATGTATTACCACTCTAAAATGATTTTATCATTCAATTTCAATATGCAAGTAGTAGACAAGATTTTAACATCAAAATCTTTGTCACACAATTGACTAGTTTTAGGTAAGCTTTGTTGTAGTTTATCTACTAGCAGGATCTTTTCAATCATAATATAATTTTTCCTAATGACATTGCTTATACCTATCACATCCATGTTATGTTATTGCGAAGAGTTATCTTTCCCTTTTTTATTTTGGACTAAGTTTTATGAATTTGATCTATCATTGGTCATTTATTTTGGGCATCCATTGTCTAGGTACCATTTGCCTTTATTGGTCCTGTTATAAAGACATACGTACACAAATTTATTAGCTTTTAAATTTAGGAGCCCAAATCACTTTGGGTTTATTAAAGGATGCAAATGTTATGGTGTTATGATGAGCAGGAATATATTTTGAAATTATTTTCATGTAGTAGTAATTTTTTGTGAGTGGGAAAAAGTTAATTTTTCTTGACACTTTCATAAAAGACTTTTACAAGATAAATAGTAGGGGAAGGCCAGCAATGTCATGACCCGGTCTTGGGCTTGGAATTAACTAAGGTGGGTACAGATGGTCGAACGATGAGGATTAAATTTCTATTTTCATTTATCATTTAACAAATAAAAGATTCACTAATCAAATTAAATTAAAGCGGTATATTTAAATTTACCTCGTTACTAGTTATTCACATCTTCTATAAACATTTTTCCTTCTATTTTTCATCTTTTAATCACTTAATTAAATCTGAAATATGTTGACCTCACTTTTGTCGAGGTTTAGTTTTCCTCCTAGGATTTAGGGTTCTAGCTTTAGGAGCCTCCCCGACGATCTTAGATTCTTAGCAATGGGCCCACCTCTTTTTAGTTTGCTCGAACCATCTCTTTACTCTTTTGGAATCCCGGACGAAATTCCGTACCGCTAGCTCATAGCAGGTTGGAATTGAAGTTAGGAGTCCAAATCGAGTTTCTATAGGGCCACCGGATCATAGGACAGCCTCTTGCACGTTTCCTGCACCACCGAGCACAAATTCCTCGGACCACAGCCTCGACGCTTTCAACCACCTCGCAGTGGGTCAAGATTGAAGCGGAACTCGGGACGATCGACGTCGAGTCGAATTTCAGAAAATGCCGGATTTGATGCACTTTCGACGCGACCGTCGACGAGGTTGTCCGAACGACCTCAGATGACGAAACGGACTCGCTGCCGTTGCTTCGGAACGTCTTTTCCGCCTAAAATTGATATTTAATTTGCGATGATCGCTTGCGGAGCGAAAATTGTGATTTTTGGGCTTGATTTTAATAAAACTAATAATTATATATATATATATATATATATATATATATATATATATTTAAAACTTATTTTAACCTACCCAGCCCTAATCCCTCGCTTCACTCTCTCGGTTACGCTCGCCTTCTCCCGCGCTCGAGCGTGACTCTTCCTCATGGCCGTTACCCTCTCGAGCCCCGCGTGGTTCTCCCCATACCTGCTAGAGTGTTATCCCTGCGCGAGAGTCACCTCGCGTGATCTCCCGCGCGGCTCTGTCTCCTACTCGACTCTCGCCCTTGCTGCCGAGCCTCGGCTCTTAGCTGCGACACTTTGTCGCCATCTCTCTGACCCTTCCCCACTTGCGCCCGGCTCTACAGGTAAGGAGCGGCCTTCCTTTCCCTCCTCTGCCAATAAAAGCCCCGTTTTTGGATGAATTTAGGGTTGGTTGGTTGGCTATTTCCCTTGAGGAGCTGGTGTTGGATTGGAGCCTAGTTTTCTTTGCTTTTTCTTGTGCACTCTACACTACTTGGTATGCCTTCCTCCCTTTCTCTCCTTCTTGGTTTGGCCTAAGATGGCTGTGGTTTGTGGCTCTAGCTTGTTTTTCCCTGCTTGGTTATTCGGCTAAGCACTTATGTGCCATGGAGCTTGATATTTATTTGCCTAAACGATAATATCTTACTTCCCCTCCCTGGTTGCATGCTAGTATGTTCTTAAATTAAGGTTTGGGGGTATTTTATCACTTGAAACATGCTAAGAATGAAAATGTGAGCCTGTTCTAAAGTATAGGCTTGGTTATTTGCTTAAAGAGGTGGAAATAAGGCATGAAAAATATGTTTTGAGGCAAAGTATTGGTCTCTTTTAGCATGTTAGGGTATGCATTCTAAGCCCCTCTTCTCACTTTCTTTCTAGCACGAATCATGGAGTAACTTTTTTTTAGCTTTGATATGTGTATATGGGGGCTTGGCTTTGCTCCTTGTGGCTTTCTTTATCAAAATGGCATGCTAGAGGGAAGTTATAATTTAATTTTGAGGAGCCTCATGTATATCCTCATCTTAAGCGTGTGGTGGCTCTATGTGTTGATGTATTGAACGTTTGGAGGTGTTTTGGCTTTAGCTTCGTGCATAACTAGATGGCCTGGATTTATTTTTACATTGGGGTGGATTTTGAGGGTTTTGTGAAATCTCATTTGACTCATTTTAGCTCTACCCGAGAACCCCTTTCTTGATGTATAATTGCTGCCCCCTGTTGACCTCACTTTTGTCGAGGTTTAGTTTTCCTCCTAGGATCTAGGGTTCTAGCTTTAGGAGCTTCCCCGACGATCTTAGATTCCTAGCACTGGACCCACCTCGTCTTAGAATGCTTGAAACCACTTCGACACTCTTTTGGAATCCCGGACGGAATTCCTGACCTCTTGCTCACAGCTGGTAGGTTGGAGTTAGCGTTAGGACTCCAAATTGAGTTCCTATAGGGCCACTGGACCTTAGGGTAACCTTGTGCACACTTTCTGCACCACCGAGCACAAATTCCTCGAGCCCCAGCCTCGACGTCTTCAAATTCTCCGCGACGGATCAGAATCAGAATTCAGAATGCCAGGACGAGCGCCATCAAGGTCAGAATTTCGACGAAATCGAATTTGACGCACTTTCGACTCGGCCAGTGACGAGGTTCTCCGAACGACCTCGGATCGCGAAACGGACTGCGCCATTGCGTCGGGACGTCGAATTTGCTTGGAAAAAACGTATAACTTGCTATGTTTTGAGCGCGGGTTCGCGACGAGAAATTTGGTCGTTATTTTATTAAAATAAGTTTTATTTTATTTAAAAAAAAAAAAATCCTTTTTTAAATCCCATTTTTTTTTAACCTTAACCCTACTCTCTCAGCCGGACTCGCCTTTTTCTTTTCTCCCGGTCCCGATCCCGCTTCCCTGGCTCCCGCGCGAGCTCCGACTTTGGTCCCTGTACCTTCTCGCCACTTCCCCTGGCGACCTGCTCACGGCAGGCCCCTTTCGGCCTTCCCTGCCTCCATTGTCGCCCTTTTCAGCGACTTTGTCGCCACTCTCTCCCTCTCCTCTTTCTCCTGCCGAGACGCCCAGGTAAGTGGGACGGCTTCTTCTTGCTCTTCTTCTGGAGGCCGGCTATAAAAGCCTCTCTTGGATTAGGGTTTAGGGTTGGCTCTTGTTTTGGTTTGCTGGTATTGTGTGCTGCCATTGCCTCGCTTCTCTCCTCCTCCCTCTCCTTTTTCTCCGCTACCTGCGGTCCTCCACTGAGTTGGTTTGTTCGGTTTTGAGTGCGGGTTGCGCCGCTTGTTTCTGATTGCTTGAGCCGTGGTGTGGGTTTGCTTGAGTTCTCATTGAGGTATGGGCTCCTTGGATTTTAGCTTTTATATTTGAAATTACTTATGTGCTTTGCTCTCCTTAGGGTGGACATGGTTTTCATGGTAAAAATGACATGCTCTTGCTCTTTTCTCTTCTCTATTCATGAGGGCTTGATGTGAAAATATGGAATGGTTTGTTTAGTTTTATATATGCATGTGGAGCTTGTCTTTTGCTCCTTTTGATTCTTCTTTATTAGGAGCATGCTAAGGAAAATTTGAGTTGATCTAATAGAGCTTTACACTTACTTTTATTCGAAGTACACTAGGGCACTATACTTTGATATGTTGGATGCATGGGAATGTTTATTTTAGCTTTATGCTCAGTTTAATTTCATCCCTTCTCATGGCTCATTTCAAACTCATTAAGGGGCTTGGTTGGTTTGCTTTAGCCCTTACTCGTGAGCCTTTTCTTTGGATGCATGATTGCTTTGCCCTGTTTTAATGCTTTGAAAATCGTGTTTTGGCTTTACATGTGAGTTTGTTTAGCATGAAATGGTGGAGGATTCATTTAGGCCTTGTAAACATGCGGGTCTCATTTACGGCTCCTTTCTAGCTCTTTCTTATCAAAAGCATGTTACGGAGAAATTTACTTTAAGATTGGAAAAGTTCTACGCTTATTCTTATATGAAATATATGGTGGCCTTCTGTTTTGGTGTATTAAGGGGTAGAGAATGCTTATTCCCTTGAGATTTGGGTGCGGTTTTGGCTTTCTCGTATTCGGTTTTGGCTTTCTTCGTATTCGGTTTTGGTTTTCTCTGTATTCGGTTTGGCTTTGCTGGGCTCGGTTTAGACTTGTTGTGCTTTGTTTTGGCCGAATGGAGGCCTCGGTTTTGGTTTTGTGATGCCTCAGTTTTTCAATCTTTGTGAAGGCTTGATTACTTAGCCTTGGGTTTGATTTGATGTCAGCTTTTTAGTGGTTTAACTGTAGCTTTGTGCTGGACTTTTGGTGGCTTTGTATTCTAGGTCTTGCCCTTCCCCTGCTACTTTCTCTGGACTGATCCTCACAGCCAGGTAGTGGCTCGGGTTTGGCTTTGTGTGGGCTGGATTTGGTCCCTGTGGTGAGCATTCATCTAGGCCTTGGAGTTGGGCTATGTTTGTTTGGCTATGTTGGTTTATGAAATTGGTTGGACGAATTTGGAGGCATCTCTTATTTGCTTTAATTAATTCTTGAAATTTCAATGTTGAGGCTTGCTGAAGTTGTGCTTTAAGCTCGATTTAAGGTGATGTTTGGGGCTCGGGTCTTGACTTTGTAGTGAGCCGGCTGCACCTCCTGTTTGGAGCCTATGGATGGCTCGGGTTTGAGTTTGGCAGGGCTTTGTTTGGGTTGATTTGCTCGAGCTTGTCTAGTGATCTTAATCTTGAGCATTTTGTGGCGAGCCAGGCTTGGTATGTATCTCGGCCGAGAGCTTTAATAGGTGTGGGGACGCTCCTTCTTCCTTATTCCTTGCTACATCTATTTGTGAGATGATTTGGATACATGTAGGCATTGTTTCTTATTTGCCTCGACCAATATTTGATGGTTAAATGTTGAAATCGATGAAGTTATACAAAGTTGGAATTGTAGCGATACGTGTGATAAATTGATATCGGAATTGACGGGCGCTTGTTTCACACTTGTTTAGGGCCTTGAATTTTATGAAAATCAAAAAAAAAAAAAGAAGAAGAAGAAAGAAAGAGAGAGAAGTGAGGGGTTAGGCCTTGGTGCTTTGTGGTAGTACCCACTAGTTTAGTGACCGGGATCCGGCATCAGAGCGGCGAGCGCTTCTTTTATTTATTTTATTTCATTTTATCTTCATTTATGATTTTACCGTTGTTTGGGAAAACGAGGAGTGTGTTCTTAGGGGTCTAGTCCTCACCTCTCGAGAGTGTCGAGGTGCCTTTAGTCCTTTTCATAGGACATGTGAGGTCGGTCGGGAGTCCGGGGTGATTTACTTGTCTTCTCTCTCCTTTTCCTTGACCCATCGTCCCTAGTTTTCACCTTGTTTCTTGGCTTAACCCACACACATACGGGGGACATGTAGGTGTGCATATATAACCTCCTTGGGTTATATATGGGCCATCAACAAAGGTTGTAAGTGCGGTGGGGACGAGTGATGAGGCTGCAAAACGAGAAAAATTACGAGAGCCATAGAATGGGGCCGCACTGTCTCGGAGACTGCGCAGAGAGTAGAGCGGGAATCACGGAACCGTTCGGCCGTCCTTGGGGTTTCTACTGCCGACGATCTAAAGTTCGTGGTCCAGTCCTACTGGGTAGTCGGCTTGTGGACGGAAATGTTTTAAAGCAAAAAAAATACATGTGTTTGAAAAATACAAAATTACCTCCACTACTTACATAGCCTACTTACCTATAGTTTTGGCTTGCATGAAAACCCGAAAAAATGAAATGTGTGAAAACTTATAAAAGTCCACGGTTGGCTATTCGAGTCGGATCGGGACTTGCCTGCACGAAAGTTGGGATAGTAGTCGGCACTCGAGTCGGATATTAGCACGGCTACGAGTCCGAAACACCACCGTGCTTACGGGTCACTTGTAGGTTTCTTAGCGTTTTCAGTGTTTTCTTACGGTTTTGCTTTGTTTTCGTTCGTTACTTTTCTCGAGTTTTTACGGACGTTCTTTTCTTGTTTTCTCGATTTCTAGTTTTCTTTTACGATTTTTCTTCGTTTTCTCGACGTTTTCCCGCCGTCTTTCTTTCACTTTTACTTATCGGGTTTACGTACTTTGTCTTCTTTACTGCACTCTGTAGCACTCCTGTTTAGCTAGGTTGTTTTCACTCTACTACTTACTCCTAGCTTCTTTTTACGTACTAATAAATCTTACACGGGAAATAAATAAAAAAAAAAAGAAGAAAACATATAAAATAATAATAAGCAAGCAGCAGCGCATCGAGGATAAGCAGATCATACGGTACTCCCGTGACACAGTCTTTACTTTCTTTACTGTTGTACCTGCTTTACTTTTAGTATGCATTCATGCTTAGCTTAGTTCTTACTTTCGGTTTATACACAACTTGGCATGTTTTACATTCCCAGTACTTCTTACCTGCTTAGCATGCTTTACTTTCTTTGCACTCTTTCCTGCTAGTATAACTTGCTTACTTTTAGTACACACCTGCCTAGCATGTTTACTTTCAGCATGTACTCCTGTTTAGTATGTTTACTGTATAACCTGTTACAGCATGCTCGTGTTATTGTTTACTTTTACTTACTCTATCGCGATCACTCACACTCACTTGAAAATAAAAATAATTTGCATGTCGAACTTTAATTCAAAACTTAAACCTAAATCGCGATCTTGCTATGGCGTGAAGCGTGGAGCACGGTGGGCGGCACGGCCATCTTCTTCGACAAAGCACTGTATCTCCTTCGACGAAACCCTCCCTTAGTTTAAATAACGAAGCCTTAGGTTTCGAGGTAGCCGCCCCGTGCGACATAAACCCTCACCTTTCTCTTTTAGGCCTTTGCACACCCCTTCTGTGCAATATAAGCCCTAATCCGCTTAGGTTTCTGAGGTTGTCGCCTCATACGACGTAAACCCTCCTGTCCTTCAGGTAGTTTGCATAGCCAGGCATTATGCAAACGTAATCCCTATAATTAACTTGCAGGATTGAAATTAAAATAAATCTCTTTCCAAAATTTAAAACCCAACCTTAGGATAGTCTGGGACGTCCTCGAGGTCCTCCTCGAGATCGGTGACATCCACTACCCTTCTTTCCTTTGACTCAGAAATAAGCGTTCTTCCTTGCGCCCTTCACCTATTGGATTTCCTACTCTCGAACTTCGTTGGAAAACCTACCTTTCGACTTCGTGAAGATAGAAACACGAGATCTAAATCGAGAGTTCTCTCGGAGTGATTTCGGTCATACGAGGGGTAATTAACTATAGGGGCTTGCCTCATAGGGAGTTTTAAAGACCCCAGATAATATAAACCACTATTTAATTCTTTCGTATTAAATAGGGGAATTTGTCGGTCCACATAAAGGTTCGCAGACCAGAACGGATGTCATGAATTTCGTGGTTTATTCGATTGAGCGATATTGTCAAGTAGGACGTCTATTCTTCGGGATAGATGTGTTACTCGCAATATTTCGCTCGTTCATTCAAACTACTTAACGAATGTGATCCGTCCTTTCTAAATTCTCATATTTTAAAATTTAAAATTTTATTTTCAAAAGTCAATGCGTATATATAAATTAAATTAAACTTCCAAAAGAACGCTAAAGCCAATCCTTAAAGCGGCTGACAACATCGGCGACTCCGCTGGGGAAAAACTCTACTCTCCATTAAATCAAAGGTTTCTATCCTCATACATCGACAATGTGTCCATGTCCCTCATGGTCCGGATTGTCATTCTTCCGTTGGCTTGCTTCGCTCATTTCTCTCTTGGGCAAACACAGTCAACTCTCTCGGATTTCAGAACCGTCTGTTTAAATCACCTTTAAACAGCGTGGTTCGGGAATCCTTAGGGTTTTCTTTTGATTTTGCGGGGTCGGACCCCCAATAGGTGCGTTGTGCGCGAGGTACGCTGTGAGTTTGGCTCAGGACCGGGTCTCGAACTTTCTTTCCCTTTTGCGTCCTTTTCGCGTGCCGTTAATGAATTAAATCGTAATCCAAGATAAAATTGAAATAAGCTAAAACATCGAGATAATAATAATAAAGTGTTACCCGGTCACGTAAGACGACCTTCGTTGATTTTAGTTTTCTACTGAAATTGCGAGGTAGGTCGTGACTAACCTTTTGGAACTTTTCTCGGCGACAGTTGGAATGGCGTCACCAAAGTTGATCTTCTCGTTCGACGGAAACCTACCCCGCGACAAAGCTGCGCTCCACCAGGGAGCAATGATAAAGTTTGGTACCGGCTTCGACGAGGTCGAAGTCATACTTGGAAAAGCGCCGTATGTAGTCATGAAGACTGCCCCGTCAGAGGTCGCCGAGCCTGCCCTCGAATACGACTTGAATGAAGATACTGATTTCCCCGCAATCAAGAGGCCGAAGACCAGGAATGCTCCTGCTAAGCTTTGTTGCCCCCGTGTACTGCTAAGTACGTTGTCCGCGTGCTGGGGAGGATCGTTACCGCTACCGCCTCGGGTTTGCAATCACCGCACCGACTCGCCGTCACGAAAAGGAAAGGAGATCTTGTCTGAAAGGGATTCTGTAAATTTGTTCGCCTCTGCACCGTCAGTGTTCGAAGTTGGTTCCAGTTCACAAGCCACACCGTTGACTAAAATACAGAGAAAGAACCTAAGACGAAGAATTCTGAAAGCTGCAAGGAGATTTACTTCCGTTGAGCCGACCTTTCAACCGGAAGGGGATGCAGAATTTGGAACTTCTCATCTCCTCGAAGGGAGTAGGTTTCATCCGGTTGTGCGCTTCTACCGGAGAAGAAAGTCTTCGTAGGATTGCTTGCTTCTGCTACCACCACCTCGTGTTCCGGCCGAGTTACGGCTAGGGAGCCATGTTTCTGCTTCTGCTACCGTTTCAGACGTCGCTACAACAGTTCAGAAGCCCGTCAGTCGCAAATCAGTCAAGTCTCGCCTGGGTCCGAGACCGTTGCCTGCTGCTTGTAATGAAGAGCTTTCAAAGAAGAATAACGGGAAGAGATCGCTTCCTATAGCGTCGGGTTCACACTTTAGGGACCATACCTCCTTTCGACACGGCGATCGCACCACGAGACACCCCGTCTTAAGGCATCAACGTCGAGAAGAAAGTTTGGATACCTAAAGCCGCGGGACCGATGCTTTTGAAAGGATCACGGGAGTGTTCCCACGAAATGGATAATAAGTCCGATACTCCGGTTGCTACTACGGTCGCTTCAAAGCTCGCTACGGGAAACATTCTAGAAGTGCCGAGTGATCTCGAGATGGTTAAAGGGAAAGAAGTTGATGATAAGCGAAGAAGCTCGGAAGCTGAAATCACCGGGCTAGCAAGAGACCGAGGAGTAAGTGTTAGCAATGAAGATTACGACACGTCGGACTACATGGAGGAAGAATTCGCGGAGCTCTACGTCGTTGAAACCCGAGCTACGTCGTACGCACGTGATGCTCCGTCTGCCGAGGAGAACACGGCGGATGAGTGGCGAAGGTCTTCACGACGAAGGACGAAATCATCAGCCGCCTTGAAAAGAGGATCGAAGAGATGATGGGCTGTTATGGTTGCCGCACGGGGACGGTCGCACTCGCGGCAAGTGGCATCTCCGAGAGATGAATCCGCCGGAGATCGTCCATATCACCGATGAAAGGAGGGAAGTTGCTTACGCAAGTCGAGATGGGCCGCCGAAGAAGGATTCAACTCCGAATATGGTGCCCGAAAAGACATTAAGCGGTTGGTCGAGCGACGAGTGAAGGAAGCTTTAGCCCGATCGAAAGGGGCACGTCGATTTCGAAGGGTAGACCTACCGGAGGAGTTCGATTCGGTCCCATATCCTAAGGTTTCGTTCCACCAACCTTTAAGACTTTCGATGGAACGGGCAGCCCCGTCAGCACGTTGCACACTTCCGAGCGAGTTGTTGCAATGCGGGGGGTAGCGAGGCGTTGCTTTTCCGTCAGTTCGTGAGCAGTCTTTCAGGGATCGCATTTGATTGGTACGCAGAGTTGCCGAATGGGTCGATAAGGACGTTCACAGAGTTGGAAAATTTGTTCGTAAAGAGATTCGCCGGAGTACACCATCACATCACGATTGGAGATCTTATAATGGAGCGGCAGAAACCTACGGAGACGGCGGTAGAGTATGATTCTACGGTGGAGAAACTTGAGCATGAAGTGCGAGCCCCGATTACAGGAGCAACATGCGATTGAGGTCTTACTCGAGAGCATCCACGGACCAATAGCTTTCATGCTTAAAGGACTCACCATCGAGTCGTTTGAGAAGCTACTCGGTAAAGCCGAGCGGCTTCGAGAAGAAATCGAGCATACGAATCTCAAGAAAAGACCGAAAAGCCCGGAAGTAATAAAAGCATTCGAGAAGAAGTCCGGAGTAGTAGCGACCGGTGGACAGGGGTAAGCGGCCCATGCGGATTCAGGCCGAGCCGTCACGACAGTACGTGCAGCAGCCACAGCAGTTTCAGCAGCCGTTACCACAATATCTGCAGCCGCTACCGCAGTACGTTCAGCAGCCGCTACCGCAGTACGTTCAGCAGCCGCCACAGTTCGTTCAACGACCGCCGCAATATGTTCAGCATGTCCAGCGGTTGCTTCGGCTCGGTCGGCGGCCGTTCCGGCGAAGCCACATAAAGAAGATAGAAGACGAGGTTCCGACGATGAAGACCCGACTCGGCCGGGTGTATTCCTTCGGGGATGACGCCGTGGCAAAGATGTTCAGAAATTTAATCAAGAAGCCAGAATTCAGTTTGCCTGAGCCGAAGAAACCAGAGGAGGTTGATAAGAAAGATCATCCCAACTACTGTCCTTACCACAGGTTACTCGGCCACACTATAGAAAACTGCTTCAGCTTCAAGGATTGGCTTGAGAGGAACTATAAAGAGGGGAATATTGCTATTCCGAAAGAATATTTAAAAGAACCTGAAAAGGGTTCTGTAAATATGATTTCGGATGAGCATGTTCACCTAGTGGAATCGCATCCAGCGAATGAAGGATGGGACACAACTTGGACCAGATCTTCCAGAGGAATTCAGATTTCGACCACGTCAGCACAAGCTTCAGTTCAGAGCTTGCAACCTGCTCAACCAGCAATCGCCGTTACACCGGAAAAGTCGCCGCGACAGGAAATGAAGCAGCAGAAGAACATGGACGAAACGAAGATCGATAGCGCGAGGGGTAGGATAGGGGCTGCTCCTGTTAGATTAGTTGTCTCGGATTCGGGGGAGAAATTCCTCGAACCCCTGACTTTGTACGATTTCCTCTTCGTCCCTTTAGGACACTTTGAATTTAACGATTTTGATTCTGGTTACGTTTTGGTTGTGTCTACTAACGATATAACTGATCATAACCAATTTAGCCCCGATTTCGATTCTCAAAACGATCCTCAAGTCATACAAAGTTCCGATGAACGTGTCAATGAAGATGATGTCAACGACACCGGTTACGACAGTTCAGAAAGTGACGAACCCGTTCTCGAATGTAAAGGCACGCCAATTGCCATCGACTTTGATTTGTCAGATTCAAATTCAACACCAGAAGAAACGACTACAGCGCCAGAAGAGATAACAGAAGTATACCTAAGAAGAGGAAAAGTGCTACCTTTGGGGACGACCCCGATGGATAAAGGAAAACAGGCAGTTACTCAAGAGGAGCTACCTCCAGCAACGGAAGAGACACATGCCCAAGAAGAAACCAGAAGCTCGAGCAAAGTGGATTACAACGTACTAGCTCATCTTAGGAAGTTGCCAGCCCGACTGAGCATTTACGACGCTCTGATCCTGTCGAAGGAGATGAGAGAGTCTCTGGTTAAAGCCTTACTTGATCCTGATATTTGCTTAGCGCAGTTGGCTAGCACATCCTCGGATGAAGTTTGTTCGTTGAAGGAACAGCCTGGCGTGACTTTCACAGATGAAGATGCTGCTACTTGGTACTACGGAGCATAACCGCCCTCTCTACATTTCAGTCAGCGTCAACCGGTTCGTGCTTTCCAGAGTCTTGGTGGATCCGGAGCATCCATCAACATAATGAGTCTACGGACATTAACGTACTTGGACATCGATGTGGAAGAACTCTCTGCCGATAAAATGATGTTAAGAGGATTTAATCAGAAAGGAGAAAGAGCTCTTGGTTCGATAACGCTACTAATGAAGGTTGGTGACTTAATAACAACTGTGAAATTCCATATCATCGACGCGGACACTTCGTTCAACGCCTTACTTGGCCGGCCGTGGATTCACGAGCATAATATGGTTCCGTCATCGCTGCACCAGTGCATCAAATACTACAAGGATGGTCGAGAACATTGCATAAAAGGAGATCTACAACCGTTTTCAATACACGAGGTGGGCATTCACGAAGACGCCGTCTACTACGCACCTCCGAAGAAGACCGTTCCGTCCAGGAGATGTCATGTTAAACAAGATTGAAGATTCCGAAGGATCGCGAGAGCGAGACCGGTCGATTCCAGTTCGACGATATTCCACCGTTCCTTTACAACAAGAGGGTGGAAGTTCTTTTAGCCCACGCATCCGAGGTCGAGGCCGGGGACGCGGGCGAGGAAGAACTAACAATATTGTTGAACGGAAAAGACCGACTATCAGCATAGACGTGGAAGAAGATGCAATGGCAATCAACCAAAAGAAGCCTCAGTTCGAGATCTCTGCGGAAGATAAGGAGAAAAGTGAGTACGAGTCGATGTATGATCGGATCGACCACTATGTTCAAGCCATGACCTTAACCCCGATACGCCCTCAACAGGTTGGGAGCTTAGAGGTTAAGGAAGTTCATAGTCCGGGCATGAAACCGATCAAGTTCCATCGTGCTTCTCCTTCTAGTTCGGAAATCCCTGTAAATTTGGATGAGAATGTTTCTAATGAATTAATGGAATTACCTTTTGGTTACTTCTCGCCGTGTGTGCAAAAATTAATTCAACAAGGATATGTGCGAAACAAATGTCAAAGGACAAGTTGCAATCGTTTGAAAAGTTATGGAATACGAAAGGGAAGAAACTCGATTCGAAAGGAAGGCCTTGGGTTTGGTACGATAGGACCGGTCGATGATTCGGAATTTTGCATGGTTGTTACTACGGAACGAGAAGAAGAATGCTTACAATATAGAGGATAACTACGAAGACTCGCCGATAGATGATGCTCCACTGGAATTCGAGGAGGAAATCAAGTCGACGGTCGATGAGTTGAAAGAAATCAATCTTGGAACAGAAGAACAACCTCGACCTACCTTCATAAGTTCTCTACTCAGCGAAGAAGAATCTAAAGATTTGGTTAAACTCTTGTCAGAATTCAAGGATTGTTTTGCATGGAGCTACGAGGAAATGCCAGGTTTGTCTCCGGATGTTGCGGTCCACAAGCTTGGATTGGATCGAAGTATAACTCCGGTGAAGCGAAGCTCCTAGAAGAATGCGCCTTGAAATAGAGCAACAAGTCATTGTCGAGGTGAAGAAGCTAATTGATGCTAACTTTGTGCGGGAGGAGCAATACCCCACGTGGTTAGCCAATGTCGTACCTGTTAAGAAGAAGAACGGACAAATCCGTGTATGTGTCGACTTCAGGGACTTAAATAAGGCATGCCCGAAGGACGAGTTTCCGTTGCCGATACCAGAATTGATGGTGGACATCGCGTCTTCGCACGAAGTTTTCTCTTTCATGGATGGATCTTCAGGTTACAACCAGATCAAGATGGCTCCAGAGGATGCAACGCTTACGGCTTTCGGAACTCGATTGGAATCTCTTGCTTTACACGGTAATGCCGTTCGGTTTGAAGAACGCCGGAGCTACTTACCAGCGAGCAATGACCAAGATCTTCGATGACCTCATCCATAACCAAGTTGAATGCTACGTGGACGACCTGGTCATCAAGAGTAAAGTGAAGGAGAATCATTTGTATGATTTGAGGATTGTATTTGAACGATTACGACAATATAATCTCAAGATGAATCCCTTGAAATGCGCTTTCGGCGTTACCTCCGGGAAATTTCTAGGATTCGTTGTCCGTCATCGGGGAATCGAAATCGATCCAGAGAAGATTAAAGCGATATTAGAAATGCCTCCTCCCAAAGCCCTGAAGCAATTACGCTCTTTTCAAGGGAAATTGGCATACTGAGACGCTTTATATCTAATCTGTCGGGTAGGTGTCAGCCTTTTTCGAATTTACTCCGAAAGGATGCTAAATTTGTTTGGGGAGAGCCGTGTCAACGGGCTTTCGAAGATATTAAGCGATACCTAACGACACCTCCTGTTTTAGCAGCTCCTATCCCGGGTAGACCGTTGATACTTTACACCGCGGCTTTAGATGACTCCCTCGGAGCCTTACTCGCCCAAGTCAATGATGAGGGTAAAGAAAACGCACTCTACTACTTGAGTCGACGTCTAATACCTGCGGAGGTAAAGTATCCCCCTATTGAGAAACATTGTCTAGCTTTAGTTTTCGCCGCTCAGAAGCTTAGACATTACATGTTGTCTCATAAGGTCGACTGATTTCGAAGGTTAATCCGTTGCGATATTTGATGACCCGACCAACACTTTCCGGACGTTTAGCAAGGTGGTCGATGATATTATTGCAATTTGATATAACGTTTGTGCCCCTTCGCGCTATCGAAAGGGCGATTCTCGCGGACTTCCTTGCGGCGCACCCGCTACTAGTGGGTCCCCTCTCGACGACGATCTACCGGATGAACGGATAATGCGAGTAGAAGACCCCGATGCTCGACGTTGGGAGATGTACTTCGATGGAGCTTCGTCGGCCGGAAGGGATAAAGGATCGGGAACGGTGACACCGTGCAAGCGAGGATTGGTTTGATCTTCATTACACCGGATCGGGGAATCGCTGCGATTCTCCTATCACTTGTCAGAGCCGTGCACCAATAATGAAGCAGAATATGAAGCGCTAATCACAGGATTGGAGTTGACAATTCTAATGGAAATAACGGACATCGTCATCCACGGCGACTCTCAGCTCGTCATTCAGCAAATAGCCGGACAGTGCAAGATTCTGAAGCCAAGACTAGCAGAATATCACAAGTACGCGATGAAGTTGTTGGAGCAGATCCCCAGTGTGGTGTTCTACAGGGTCCCTCGAGCGGACAATGCCCACGCGGACGCTTTAGCTAAACTTGCTAAGGAATTAGCATGTCCGCCGGAGAACTACGTTGACATCAGCTGTGCGAGGAAGACGGGTTTTGTCCGAGTCAACCTCAAAGATCTACAGAAATTCGAAGAAAAAGGAGCGACAGTTGATGTGGCCGATATCAACGAAGATTGGCGTAAGCCATTGATAGAATATTTGCAAACTGGGAAGTTGTCAGAAGATAAGTCAGTGGCACATCAGATCCAGAAAAGAGCAATGTCGTACGCTTTAATCGACAATGTTTTGTACAGAAGGTCCTTCGATCAGATGTGGTTACGATGTCTGAGCAGGCCAGAAGCGCAGAGTATCGTCAAAGAAGTTCACGCCGGATTGTGTGGTGCTCACCAGTCAGGACCGAAGATGAAGATGAAGATTAAGAGGCTCGGATATTATTGGCCAGCGATGATATCCGACTGCATGGAAACAGCGAAGAGGTGTCACCAATGTCAGGTGCACGGAGTGGTCTTGCACCAACCTCCGAATGTGCTACACCCGACGGTTGCGTCGTGGCCATTCGAGTGTTGGGGCACGGATATAGTGGGTCCGATAGACCCTCCGGTCTTCTAGAGGACACCGATTCATTCTCGCGGCTACGGATTACTTCTCCGAGTGGGCGGAGGCGGTGCCGTTACGGGAGGTTACGGCGCGGCACGTTCTTCGAGTTTTCGGAAATCGGGTTGTCTACCGTTTCGGTGTTCCGCGCGGGATCATCTCAGATAATGGGTCCGCCTTCAAAAGCACGAAGATTAATAGCTTCGTCGGACGACACGGGATAGATTGGAGGTATTCTACGATCTACTACCCTAGAGGCGAAATGGCTTAGCGGAAGCATTCGACAAAACTTTGGTACGGATTTTGAAGAAGACGCTCGAAGACAACAAACGACAATGGCACGAGAACCGTTAGAAGCCTTGTGGGCATACCGTACAAGCTGTCGAACGCCGACGCGAGTCTACACCATACGCTCTTGTGTATGGGTCCGAAGCCGTTCTCCCGTTGGAAGTTCGACTACCTTCTCTCGGAATCGCCGTCGCCGACAAAATTACAACGAAGACAACGCCAAACTACGACTTGAAGAACTAGAAAGCCTTGAAGGAAGAAGACTGCTCGCGCAGCAGAGCCTGGAACTTTATCAAGCGAAGATGATTCAAGCCCACGACAAATTAGTCCGCCCGAGGTCGTTCAAAGTTGGTGACCTCGTCCTTGTTCTTCGAAGACCTATTCTTGCACACCGCAAGATAGGTGGGAAGTTTGAACCAACCTGGGAAGGACCATTTGTAGTGGAGAAAGTCTATTCTGGAGGGTCGTACCAGCTAGTGGATTCCCAAGGCGGAAGACCCATGTTGCCGATTAATGGACGTTACTTGAAGAAATACTACGCTACGTGACGCGTCAAAGAACGAGCTCTGAAGATGATACTAGTTCCTAGGAGTAGCTTTACGGCCGATGTCTAGGACTGGGTTCCAAGAAAATTTTTGTAATAATGAAATTTTAATAAGATAAACTTTCACGAGATAATAAAAAATATTAATGTTCTCCCCTTAATGGTTTTGTCACCTTCGTTGACTCCCGCTTTCCTAAATTGAATTAAATAAATCTCACCCCTTTAATTGGTTAATGCACTTAATTATAAGTTGTTTTGTTCTTGTTCGTTTTTGAATTCAGCACGGCGACCGGTCCCTGTTTTCCGCGAGGAGAATGACGGGTCGAAGTTGGTTCTCGCTTTTAAAGACGGCTATAATCTGACGCTAAATGAAGAGAAAGCACCGGAAGGCGGTGTGGTAGAGCTTGACTTGGACTTCTCACAAGTCAATGTGGACTACGAGGGTTCCCTCATGAGGTTAGTCCATCACTCTGAAATGGCAAACATGAAATGCGATTGTCCGGATCAGTCACCGGGAAATTGGGGAGACGTCAAGACAATATGGTACCGGAGGTTTTGTCGATTCACACCTCCTAGCTGAAGATAAAAGGATTCCGTCGATGGTTGCCAGACCAGGAGGTGACCTAGTCACCGCAGACACGGGACGACTTCCAGATCCGCCACGGACACGCACATGGAAGAGAAATGTTTACCGCCGCAAGCGCCGTAAGATCGAAACACTTGAAAGAAGACAAGTTCGGAGAACAGCCCGCGAGCTCCCGCCGATTCTTGAAGAAGAAGACCACGATCCGAAATGAAAGAGACATCGGCCGGTTCTCCGCTGCCGAGACGAGCCCGAGTACGCTTCGAGCCGGTGCCGCCGGTCGACACCGCTGAAGAAATTTTCACGGGATGCCCGAGGTGCGGCACGGACTTTCCTCGACGAGTTGACACGTGTAGGAGCGTTCTCGGAATGCCCACAGTGTCACGTACTTCACCTGGAGGAGTTTGGGACCTACGAGGCTTACGCAGCCGCCTCCCTGAGGAGGAGAGAGGGAGAGCACCCCGGTGTCGAGCCCTACGTACCGCAGTTTGTACAGCCTAGACGACGGCAGATAATTCCAGATTACATAATGGCTAAGATCAGAAAAGTCAGAAAACAAGAATTCGAGCATTACGAAGAAATACAGTACAAGGCTGTGAATATCCTCGAGGGGCTCGAGCTGTATACAAATGTCTTCTCGAGTAGGGAGCAGAAAGAAATTCTACGTTGTGTGTACAAGTTACAGAAGCAGGGCAGAGAAGGACTACTGATGGAGAAGACCTATTCCGAGCCTAGAAAATGGAAGCGTGGCAAGGGCAGAATCACGATTCAGTGTGGTTGCTGTTACAACTTCGCCAAGGACAAGAAAGGGAATCCCCCGGGGATCCTACCATATGATGAGGTGGATGACATGCCGCCGGAAATTAAGAAGATGATCAAAAGGATGATAGAATGGCACGTCTTTGCCGTAGCTGTATTCCTAACAGCTGCATAATAAATATCTACAAGGAGGGGGACTGCATCCCGCCTCACATCGACCACCATGACTTCGTTCGGCCTTTCTGCACGGTCTCGCTTCTCAGTGAAAGCGATATTCTCTTTGGAAGAGAGATACAGATCGTCGGGCCCGGAGAATTCAGAGGTTCCGTGAAAATTCCGCTGCCAGTCGGATCTGTTTTGGTTCTGAAAGGCAATGGAGCAGATTTAGCCAAGCACTGCATCCGGGAGTCGGATACGAAAGAGTCTCGGTCACTTTCCGAAGAATGGACATCGACGAAGCACCGTACTACTACGAGCCGGACCCGTAGCTGGAGGGACTTCGTCCGTTACCGCTGTGACATAGCGACCTTCGTACGTGAGGGAACTTTTGTTCCGGAGCGTAGCCTGACAGGTTGGCTTGTTCGCGCGACGACTTCAGAGAGCAGATGTTTACCGTTTTGTGTCGATCTGCCGTTCACCATACGATATTCCGGTTACTTTCGGATGTACCGTGAGATACTTTTGGATGTTCTTCTCAGCAAGACATCAGCTGTACCAAATTTTGGATCAGAATTAATGAAGAAATTCTCTTTTCTGCAAGTCAGATATTTGCGTTCGGATGCGCCTTCAGTTGCGCTACGAATGAAAAGCCGCATGACCATGCGTTGGTCAAAAAGTTGCGACGAGCAAAGAACAAAACAAAAATTAAATTTCAAACTAAAGAAAAGAAAATTAAAATTAACGAAACTTTAAAGCAAATTCCTAATTCCGCGTCTCTCTTGCGAGTAATTCCCGCAAACTCGGTGGACTCTTCGAAAGCCTCATAAATCCTTCATGAATTTCATGCATGTTCCATAAATTCCATAAATTTTGCATGTTTTCCATAAATTGCATGCATTCCCATAAATTCTCCATAAATTCCATAAATGTCATAAAAATTCCATAAATTCCATAAATTTTGCATGTTTTACATGAATTGCATGCATATCCATAAATTCTCCATAAATTCCATTAATGCCCCATAAATTCCATAAATTCTCCATAAATTCCATAAATGTCATAAATATTCCATAAATTCCATAAATTTTGCATGTTTTCCATAAATTGCATGCATTCTCATAAATTCTCCATAAATTCCATAAATGTCATAAAAATTCCATAAATTCCATAAATTTTGCATGTTTTACATGAATTGCATGCATTCCCATAAATTCTCCATAAACTTCATAAATTCTCCATAAATTCCATTAATGCCCCATAAATTCCATAAATTCTCCATAAATTCCATAAATGTCATAAATATTCCATAAATTCCATAAATTTTGCATGTTTTCCATAAATTGCATGCATATCCATAAATTCTCCATAAATTCCATAAATGTCATAAAAATTCCATAAATTCCATAAATTTTGCATGTTTTCCATAAATTGCATGCATTTCCGTAAATTCTCCATAAATTCCATAAATTTTCCATAAATTCCATAAATTTTCCATAAATTCCATAAATTTTCCATGTTCTCCATAAATTGCATGCATTTCCATTAATGCCCCATAAATTCCATAAATCTTCCATAAATTCCATGAATTCTGCATAAATCCCATAAAATTTTGCATGTTCTCCTTAAATTGCATGCATTTCCCATGAATTGCCATAAATTCTCATGATTTGCATCAAGTTCCATGAAATCCATAAATTTTGAAGGCTTTCGCGAGTTTCCACGAGTTTTCGTTGGTTTTCTCGATCTTTCCGCCCTCCTAAATTTGAAATTCCTCACTAAAGTTTGAAATTGAAACTCCAAATCGAAATCGAAATTAAAATTGAAATTTGGAATCAAAATTAAAATCGAGATTGAAACCGAAATTGAAAGAAAATGAATTAAATCAAATTTGAACTTAATTTGTCTTCGCAACTTGAGGTTGCAGCGCTTTAATTGGTTTCTCTTTCCCCTCTTGTTTCCCCTGCGGAAACTCCTCTCTTTCTCCCGTTCTTGTGGCCTGTCCTGAGTACCCTTTACTTAGACGGCTCCGTGTTGGTTCGTTGATCTTCTTCGGTCAACGCCAATACGCGCGGTGTGCCTGTCCGGCGCACCACACCTATTGGGGGTCCATTTGTTGACCTCACTTTTGTCGAGGTTTAGTTTTCCTCCTAGGATCTAGGGTTCTAGCTTTAGGAGCTTCCCCGACGATCTTAGATTCCTAGCACTGGACCCACCTCGTCTTAGAATGCTTGAAACCACTTCGACACTCTTTTGGAATCCCGGACGGAATTCCCGACCTCTCGCTCTCATAGTCGGTAGGTTGGAATTAGCGTTAGGACTCCAAATTGAGTTCCTATAGGGCCACTGGACCTTAGGGTAACCTTGTGCACACTTTCTGCACCACCGAGCACAAATTCCTCGAGCCCCAGCCTCGACGTCTTCAAATTCTCCGCGACGGATCAAGATCAGAAGTCAGAATGCCAGGACGAGCGCCATCAAGGTCAGAATTTCGACGAAATCGAATTTGACGCACTTTCGACTCGACCGGTGACGAGGTTCTCCGAACGACCTCGGATCGCGAAACGGACTGCGCCATTGCGTCCGGGACGTCGAATTTGCTAGGGAAAGACGTATAACTTGCTATGTTTTGAGCGCGGGTTCGCGACGAGAAATTTGGTCGTTATTTTATTAAAATAAGTTTTATTTTATTTAAAAAAAAAAATCCTTTTTTAAATCCCATTTTTTTTTAACCTTAACCCTACTCTCTCAGCCGGACTCGCCTTTTTCTTTTCTCCCGGTCCCGATCCCGCTTCCCTGGCTCCCGCGCGAGCTCCGACTTTGGTCCCTGTACCTTCTCGCCACTTCCCCTGGCGACCTGCTCACGGCAGGCCCCTTTCGGCCTTCCCTGCCTCCATTGTCGCCCTTTTCAGCGACTTTGTCGCCACTCTCTCCCTCTCCTCTTTCTCCTGCCGAGACGCCCAGGTAAGTGGGACGGCTTCTTCTTGCTCTTCTTCTGGAGGCCGGCTATAAAAGCCTCTCTTGGATTAGGGTTTAGGGTTGGCTCTTGTTTTGGTTTGCTGGTATTGTGTGCTGCCATTGCCTCGCTTCTCTCCTCCTCCCTCTCCTTTTTCTCCGCTACCTGCGGTCCTCCCTGAGTTGGCTGTTCGGTTTTGAGTCTGGGTTGCGCCGCTTGTTTACTGTTGCTGAGCCGTGGTGTGGGTTTGCTTGAGTTCTCACTGAGGTATGGGCTCCTTGGATTTTAGCTTTTATATTTGAAATTACTTATGTCTTGCTCTCCTTAGGGTGGACATGGTTTTCATGGTAAAAATGACATGCTCTTGCTCTTTTCTCTTCTCTATTCATGAGGGCTTGATGTGAAAATATGGAATGGTTTGTTTAGTTTTATATATGCATGTGGAGCTTGTCTTTTGCTCCTTTTGATTCTTCTTTATTAGGAGCATGCTAAGGAAAATTTGAGTTGATCTAATAGAGCTTTACACTTACTTTTATTCGAAGTACACTAAGGTCTCTATACTTTGATATGTTGGATGCATGGGAATGTTTATTTTAGCTTTATGCTCGGTTTAATTTCAGCCCTTCTCATGGCTCATTTCAAACTCATTTAGGGGCTTGGTTGGTTTGCTTTAGCCCTTACTCGTGAGCCTTTTCTCTGGATGCATGATTGCTGCCCCTGTTTTAATGCTTTGAAAATCGTGTTTTGGCTTTACATGTGAGTTTGTTTAGCATGAAATGGTGGAGGATTCATTTAGGCCTTGTAAACATGCGGGTCTCATTTCTGGCTCCTTTCTAGCTCTTTCTTATCAAAAGCATGTTACGGAGAAATTTACTTTAAGATTGGAAAAGTTCTACGCTTATTCTTATATGAAATATATGGTGGCCTTCTGTTTTGGTGTATTAAGGGGTAGAGAATGCTTATTCCCTTGAGCTGGGTGCGGTTTTGGCTTTCCTGTATTCGGTTTTGGCTTTCCTGTATTCGGTTTTGGTTTTCCTGTATTCGGTTTGGCTTTGCTGGGCTCGGTTTAGACTTGTTGTGCTTTGTTTTGGCCGAATGGAGGCCTCGGTTTTGGTTTTGTGATGCCTCAGTTTTTCAATCTTTGTGAAGGCTTGATTACTTAGCCTTGGGTTTGATTTGATGTCAGCTTTTTAGTGGTTTAGCTTGTAGCTTTGTCTTGGACTTTTGGTGGCTTTGTATTCTAGGTCTTGCCCTTCCCCTGCTACTTTCTCTGGGTGATCCTCACAGCCAGGTAGTGGCTCGGGTTTGGCTTTGTGTGGGCTGGATTTGGTCCCTGTGGTGAGCATTCATCTAGGCCTTGGAGTTGGGCTATGTTTGTTTGGCTATGTTGGTTTATGAAATTGGTTGGACGAATTTGGAGGCATCTCTTATTTGCTTTAATTAATTCTTGAAATTTCAATGTTGAGGCTTGCTGAAGCTGTGCTTTAAGCTCAATTTAAGGTGATGTTTGGGGCTCGGGTCTTGACTTTGTAGTGAGCCGGCTGCACCTCCTGTTTGGAGCCTATGGATGGCTCGGGTTTGAGTTTGGCCGGGCTTTGTTTGGGTTGATTTGCTCGGCTGTCTAGTGATCTTAATCTTGAGCATTTTGTGGCGAGCCAGGCTTGGTATGTATCTCGGCCGAGAGCTTTAATAGGTGTGGGGACGCTCCTTCTTCCTTATTCCTTGCTACATCTATTTGTGAGATGATTTGGATACATGTAGGCATTGTTTCTTATTTGCCTCAACCAATATTTGATGGTTAAATGTTGAAATCGATGAAGTTATACAAAGTTGGAATTGTGGCAATCGTGTGATAAATTGATATCGGAATTGACGGGCCTTGTTTCACACTTGTTTAGGGCCTTGAATTTTATGAAAATCAAAAAAAAAAAAAGAAGAAGAAGAAAGAAAGAGAGAGAAGTGAGGGGTTAGGCCTTGGTGCTTTGTGGTAGTACCCCTAGTTTAGTGACCCGGGATCCAGCATCCGGGCAGCAGCGCTTCTTTTATTTATTTTATTTCATTTTATCTTCATTTATGATTTTACCGTTGTTTGGGAAAACAGGGAGTGTGTTCTTAGGGGTCTAGTCCTCACCCTCTCCGAGAGTGTCGAGGTGCCTTTAGTCCTTTTCATAGGACATGTGAGGTCGGTCGGGAGTCCAGGGTGATTTACTTGTCTTCTCTCTCCTTTTCCTTGACCCCTCGTCCCTAGTTTTCACCTTGTTTCTTGGCTTAACCCACACACATACAGGGGACATGTAGGTGTGCATATATAACCTCCTTGGGTTATATATGGGCCATCAAGCAAGGTGTAAGTGCGGTGGGGACGATGATGAGGCTGCAAAACGAGAAAAATTACGAGAGCCATAGAATGGGGCCGCCTGTCTCAGAGACTCTGTAGAGAGTAGAGCAGGAATCACGGAACCGTTCGACCGTCCTTGGGGTTTCTACTGCCGACAGTCTAAAGTTCGTGGTCCTAGTCCTACTAGGTAGTCAACCTGTGGACGGAAATGTTTTAAAGCAAAAAAAATACATGTGTTTGAAAAATACAAAATTACCTCCACTACTACATAGCCTACTTACCTATAGTTTTGGCTTGCATGAAAACCCGAAAAAATGAAATGTGTGAAAACTTATAAAAGTCCACGGTTGGCTATTCGAGTCGGATCAGGACTGCCTTCTGCAGAAAGTTGGGATAGTAGTCAGCACTCAAGTCCGGATATTAGCACAGCTCTGAGTCCGAAACACCACCGTGCTTACGGGTCACTTGTAGGTTTCTTCAGCGTTTTCCGTGTTTTCTTACGGTTTTGCTTTGTTTTCGTTCGTTACTTTTCTCAGAGTTTTCTACGGACGTTCTTTTCTTGTTTTCTCGATTTCCTAGTTTTCTTTTACGATTTTTCTTCGTTTTCTCGACGTTTTCCCGCCGTCTTTCTTTCACTTTTACTATCGAGTTTACGTACTTTGTCTTCTTCTACGCACTCTGTAGCACTCTCTGTTTAGCTAGGTTGTTTTCACCTACTACTACTCCTGCTTCTTTTTCTGTGCTAATAAATCTTCTGCAGGAAATAAATAAATAAAAAAAAGAGAAAACATATAAAATAATAATAAGCAAGCAGCAGCGCATCGAGGATAAGCGGGACATACGGTATTCCCGTGACACAGTTTTTCATCTTCTTTACTGTTGTACCTGCTCTACTTTTAATATGCATTCATGCTAGCTTAGTTTGCTTACTTTCAGTTTATACCTGCTTGGCATGTTTTACATTCCCAGTACTTCTTACCTGCTTAGCATGCTTTACTTTCTTTGCACTCTTTCCTGCTAGTATAACTTGCTTACTTTTAGTACACACCTGCCTAGCATGTTTACTTTCAGCATGTACTCCTGTTTAGTATGTTTACTGTATAACCTGTTACAGCATGCTCGTGTTATTGTTTACTTTTACTACTCCTGTCACAGTCACACACACTCACTTGAAAATAAAAATAATTTGCATGTCAACTTTAATTCAAAACTTAAACCTAAATCGCGATCTTGCTATGGCGTGAAGCGTGGAGCACGGTGGGCAGCACGGCCATCTTCTTCAGCAAAACCTGTATCTCCTTCAGCAAAACCCCTCCCTTAGTTTAAATAACAAGCCTTAGGTTTCGAGGTAGTCCGCCCCGTGCGACATAAACCCTCACCTTTCTCTTTTAGGCCTTTGCACACCCCTTCTGTGCAATATAAGCCCTAATCCGCTTAGGTTTCTGAGGTTGTCGCCTCATACGACGTAAACCCTCCTGTCCTTCAGGTAGTTTGCATAGCCAGGCATTATGCAAACGTAATCCCTATAATTAACTTGCAGGATTGAAATTAAAATAAATCTCTTTCCAAAATTTAAAACCCAACCTTAGGATAGTCTGGGACGTCCTCGAGGTCCTCCTCGAGATCTGTGACATCCCCTACCCTTCTTTCCTTTGACTCCAGAAATAACTGTTCTTCCTTGCGCCCTTCACCTATTGGATTTCCTACTCTCAAACTTCGTTGGAAAACCCTACCTTTTGACTTCGTGAAGATAGAAACCTGAGATCTAAATCGAGAGTTCTCTCAGGTGATTTCGGTCATCTGAGGGGTAATTAACTATAGGGGCTTGCCTCTATAGGGAGTTTTAAAGACCCCAGATAATATAAACCCTATTTAATTCTTTCGTATTAAATAGGGGAATTTGTCGGTCCACATAAAGGTTCGCAGACCAGAACGGATGTCATGAATTTCGTGGTTTATTCGATTGAGCGATATTGTCAAGTAGGACGTCTATTCTTCGGGATAGATGTGTTACTCGCAATATTTCGCTCGTTCATTCAAACTACTTAACGAATGGGATCCGTTCTTTCTAAATTCTCATATTTTAAAATTTAAAATTTTATTTTCAAAAGTCAATGCGTATATATAAATTAAATTAAACTTCCAAAAGAACGCTAAAGCCAATCCTTAAAGCGGCCGACACCCCCTTGTTTTAAGGCTTTAAAGGATTCATTTTGGCTTCATTTGAGGGGCTCGGTTTTGCTTGTTTAGCCCCTACCCGAGAGCTTGTTTTGATGTATTATGGCTGTCCCCTTTAGCACTTGAAATGGGGACTGTTTTGTTTCTGTTTATTGTTGCCTAGCAGCTGCCCCCAGCGCCTTTGGGGCTCGGCTTTCGATTCTTTTTATTGGCTTGATGCTGGGCTTGATCCTAGTCATATAGTGGCTCGGGTTGGGGCCTAATCTGGCTCGATTTTGTGTTCTTGCTCGTTCTGCAGTCTGTCCCTTTGGCATTTGATTTGAGGACTCGGTTTTCATTTCTATTTTCTCGTTGCTCCTGCAGCCTAGCCTCACCTGCACTTGAAAGGGGCTCGGTTTGTGTTCTTCGTTGCTCTGCATTGTCCCTTTGGCATTTAAATTTGGGGACTGCTTTTGTCTTTGTGTTTTTGCTGCTCCTGCAGCCGTTACCCTCTATATCACTTGAATTGGGGACCCTTTTGTTGTTTTGTCTTGCTGCTGCTTAGCAGCTGTCCCCACGGCATGTTGTGGTTCGGTTTTGGTTCTCGCTTATTCTCGCAGCCCTCCCCGCTGCGGCCTTTGAACGGCTCGAGTATGGGTCTCTACTGGGCTCGGGTTTGTGCTTTATTTAAGCTATAGGTGGGCTGAACTACTTGGTTCCCTAGTGGATTTATTCTTATGCACTCGTGATGAGTTGGGATTAATGTGGAAGGTTTGTTGGGGGCTTGGCCGTGAGCCTCATTGTGGTGATTTGGATTGTGGGGACTTTACCTCTTGCTGCCCTTTTGTTGGGGCTTGGCCGTGAGCCTTCTCTCCTGTTTGTGGCCTTGGCCGAGAGCCTTGGTGGGGTGATTGATGTGGTGGTGGTTTTGCTTCTTGCCATACTTGTCTATGAAATTGATTTAATGAATTTGGAAGAGCCTCCTGGTTTACTTGTAGGAAATAAATTGAGCACAATGATTTGAAATATTTCTTAGAAGTTTCATTCGGTGGAATTGATGCTAGTTTGATGGCTTATGGCTTGTCCATTCACTTTCTTATGTATTGGAAGTTTACCGATGCTCCTATTGCTATAGCTTGAGTCCCGAGCCTGTAGGTGAACCTACTGGGGGAATCTGTGTTTCAAGAATTGAAAATTAATGCGGGTACTTGGAGTTTGGAGGAATCCCGAGCAGTGGTCCAGAGTCTAGGGCTTGGTCAGTATCTTTATGTCTGTTTTCATACTTTTACAGCTGTCGTTTGGGAAAAGGGAGTGTTTTCCCTAGGGGTCTAGTCCTTGTCCTCTCCGAGAGCGCCGATGTGCCTTTAGGTCTTTTCATAGGTCGTGTAAGGACGGTTAGGGAGTCCGGGATGACTTACTTGTTTTGACTGTTATTGGAAATCGGTTCACCTCTTTTTACGAAATTTGTGTTAGGTGGACCGCTTTCCCTCTTTCTTTCCTTGTTCCCTCGTCCCTTGTTTTTCTCCTTGTTTCTTGGCTCAATGTCCGCACCTACCGGGGACGTGTAGGTGTGCACATATAGCTCATTTAGGCTATATATAGGGCCATCAAGCAAGGCTGTAAGTGCAGTAGGGACACTGATAATATTGCATAGGGAAGACTACGAGAGAATCATAGAATGGTGTCGCCTGACTCAGAGACTCTGAAGAGAGTAGAGCAGGAATCACGACACTATTCGCCTGTCCTTGGGGTTTCTACTGCCGACGGTCTAAAGATGTTAGCAGTCCCTAGTCCGATTAGAGTAGCCGAACTCGTGAACTAAAATATTTCAAAACAAAATACATACATTCGAAAAATACAAAATTACCTCCACCACGACACAACCTACTTACCTACAGCTTTTACTTGCATGCAAACCTAAAATGAAATGTGTGAAAATTTACAAAGGTCCACGGTCGGCTACTCGAGTCGGGTTAGGGCTGCCTTCTGCAGAAAGTCGGTCCAGTGGTTAGCACCTAAGGTGGGACATATAGCACAGCTCTGAGTCCTTAACACCACCGCGCTTACGGGCCCTTTTCCAGATGCCCCATGGCTTTCTTACGGTTCGCCGTGAGTTTAGCGGGACATCTGTGAGTTTCTTTCGGTGTTTTTGCTGTTTTCGCTACGATTTTGTTTTGTTTTCGTTCGTGGTTTTATTCGAAGTCTTCCACGGAAGCCCTTTTCTTTCTTTCTCGATTTTCTTTGTTTTCTTTTACGATTTTCTTTGTTCTCCTGTCGTCTTTCTTTCCGATTGACCGCCGGGATTCTCACTTCATTTTTCTTGCACGTACGGTAGTACCCTACTTACTCAGGTCTTTCCTACTACGTTTACTCTTGTCCTTTTTCTTGCACTAATGCATTTTCTGCAGGAAAACAATAAAATGAAAACAATAAACAGGTAACGATACACCGCGAGTAATCATCGTCTACGGTACACTTGCAGCATTTTTTATTTCTTTTCTTTACTGCGTAGCATGTTTACTTTTCTAGTACCTGCTCCTGCTAGTATATCATGTTTTACTTTTTCAGCGTACATACCTGTGTAGCATGCTTTACTTTTCTTCGTACCTACTCCTGTTTTGCATAGCATGTTCCTGCTTGTTTTTCATGCTTCCTTTAACTGCTACCCCTGTCACTGTTGCACACACTCACTCTTGCAATAATAATAATAATAAAAATGAAATAAAACAACTTGCATGTCCACTTTAACCTAAACTTTAAACCTAAACTGCGATCTTGCTACAACTTGGAGCTTGGAGCACGGTGGGCAGCACGACCATCTTCAACAGCAAAACATGTGTCGACATCAGCAAAACAATTCCTTAGTCTAAATGACAAGCCCTAGGACTTCGAGGTAGTCCGCCTAGTGCGACATAAACCCTCACCTGTTCTTTTAGGCCTTTGCATAGCCTTGTTGTGCAATATAAGCCCTAACTCGCTTAGGATTCCGAGGTCGTCGTCCGATACGGCGTAAATCCTCCTATCTTTCAGGTTGTTTGCATAATCGGATATTATGCAAATGTAATCCCTATAATTAATTAGCAGGATTGAAACTTAAATAAATTCATTTCCAAGATTTAAAGCCCAACCATAGGATAGTCTGGGACGTCATCGAGGTTCTCCTCGAGATCCGTGACGTCCCCTACCTCTCTTTTCTTCGACTCTGGAAATAACTGTTCCACATTGTGCCTTTCACCTATTGAATTTCCTACTATCACACTTCTTTGAAAACCCTATCTTTTGAATTCACGAAGACGAAACCACGATCTAAATCGAGAGTTCTCTCGAGTGACTTCGGTCATTTGAGGGGTAATCGACTATAGGGGCTTGCCTCTATAGAGTAGCCTTTAAAGACCTCGGATAATATAAACCCTATTTAATTCTTTTTGTATTAAGTAGGGGAATTTGTCAGTCCACATAAAGGTTCGCAAACCAAAACGGATGTCATGAATTTTGTAGTTTATTTGATCGAGCGATGTCGTCAAGTAGGGTGTCTATTCTTCGGGATAGATGCGTTGTTTGTGATATTATGCTCGTTTATTCAAACTGCTAAACGAATGAGATCCTTCCATTCTCATTCTCATATTTTAAAATTTAAAATTTTACTTTCAAAAATCAATATACATATACATTAAATTAAATCCCACTTACGCATTTTCAGCGGCCGACAAAATATCAATTTAAAAGAAAAATAAGCTTAAACAAAGTTAGTGTATATTCATACTCCTAAACTACAGTAAAACAAGAAAAAAGAAAGTGATATGCATGTCAGTTAAACTTTTAATAAACCAATATAAATATTTGATACTATTTAATAAATCTTACTATATCATTAGCATATTTATTTAATTCTATATTTGTATAACTGTCGCAGGAGCACCGCTCCCCTCACTTCCTCTCTTCTATGTTTGGTTTCCTGACTCCTCGCTTCTTCAGTTCTTCGTTTCTTCTCCCCTGATAATTGAAACAGGTAGTCACAATCTTCCCCACTTACAAAAATGTCTTCCTTAAAATTTATAAACAGACCTCAAGTCATTTCTCATTAAGCATGTCAATATTAGCTATTCATAAATTTTATGATGAAATTAGGTGTCATTAATTACTGAAAAGTAAAGTTTTGATACAAGACGACTCAATTATACTTCAGATAACAACACATAGTTACTGATGCAAGAAAGTATGCTAGGAAAACACCATACTATATAAAAAATGACAAACTCATTCAGACTTCATCACCATCAATAGAAGTAGGCTTTTCAGGCTTATTATGAGTAAGGGAATAAACTTGAGGTTAACATGTTGTCTTGGTTGACCTTAGGTAGAAGCTGAAGCTATAAACTCTATTCATTTCTACCCACTTGCAGTCTTTTGTGAAGGAGCTTCACCTGATTTCTGATATTCATTGTTCTTCTGGCTAAGCAATGGATAATACCTTGCTATACGACTAGGCTGACGACACCAGTGACATGTGTTAGAACCCTTCAAGCATTCGTCTTTATGTTGTTTTCCATATTTGGCACAAGTTACTGTATTACTTTGAGTTGCGCCTCTACTAAATCCATTCAAATTATTCTTGGACTTCTTCCCATCAGATTTTTCTGATTGATCCACATGTTCTTCGTCAATATTCTTTATCTTGTATGCCTTCTTACTCTTCTGAGTAAGCTGATAGTCAATCTTTACTCTTCTAGCTCGTTCTACCAATACTGAGTATTCATTAATCCTTAAAGGTACCAACGACTGCCTAATTGAATCTTTTAATCCCGAAAAGAATCTGTAACACTTTTCTTCTGTAGTAATGATCAATTGTGGCACATACCCTGATAGTGCAGTAAAATCTGCTTCATACTACATGATTATCTTCTCTCTTTGCACCAAGTTGATGAACCTGTCTTGTATCTGTCTTCGAGCGGATAGGGGTACAAAACCATTCTCTGAATAGATCCACAACTTCCTTCCAACTGAACATTATGTTGGCTGTGCCCTCTAACTTGTCTTGACGCTGCCCATGCCATCACCTTTCAGCTTTTCCATCCAACACAAACATAGCTAATGACACTCTTCTTTCATCTGAACAAACCATACTATCTATTATCTTCTCAATTCGCATAAGCCAATTATATGCTGCAATTGAATCTTCAATTTCTTTAAATAATGATAGACACAGATCTTGGAATATCTTCAAGTACTTATTTACAACGATTTTATCACTTTTAATAAGCTACGATCTGGACTGCTGAATTAGTTGTCATCGCCCTCATCGTCTGGATTAGGACATTCATGTTCACAATTATTGTAGGCTGTACTTCTTCGTTTTCTATCGAATTCTCTTATATAATTTCGAGTGTATCACTATGCCTGAATGAATATAATTTTTAATTATTAATTTTTATTAAAATTCTTTTTTATATTTACCTTATTTGCTCTTTCATCAAGATTTCATTAATTAATCATAAATATTGGCTCTTATATCACTTTTGTCACGACCCGACCTTGAACTTGGAATTAACTAAGGCGGTATAGATGGTCGGACGGTGGGGATTAAATTTCTACATTCGTTTATCATTTAAAAAATGAAAGTGTCACTAATCAAATTAAATTAGAATAGTATATTTAAATTTATCTCGTTACTAGTTGTTTACGTCTTCTATAAACACTTTCCCTTCTATTACTTATCTCTTAAACACTTAATTAAATTTGAAATATTAATTTAAAACAACAATAAGTTTAACTAAAGCTAGTGGATATTCATGCTCATAAACTAAAGTAATATAAGGGAAAAGAAAGTAATATGTATGTTAGTTAAGTTTTTAATAAATCAATATAAACATTTGATGTTATTTAATGAATATTACTATCAATATCATTCTATATTTGTATAATTGTCACAGGAGTATCATCTAAAAACTATACAACTTAAGATACTTCAATATCAATATCTTTTTCTATTTACGTGCAGTTGTAGCTTAGTGTTTTTTCGGTACCATAAAAGGGTGTTTCCATCATAGTCACTCATGCACATACAAACAGTTAATATAAATATATCATTCATGTGATCATCGCATTCAATTCAATATAATATGTATAACATACACCGATGCATGATAGTAAGTAGTTACAATCATTCATAACAATGTGATAAAAACAAAAAAAACATATAAATCAAAATAAATTTTGTACAAGTATCATTATCTACTAATTCAAAATAATCAAGAACCACAATATTAACATAGATTAAAAGTATGATTACTCACTTCAATGTCGTTTAATTTGTTATTTGGTTTGCCTTGACGTCAACTCTTCTAAAATTGAAAACCTAAAATAAAATTGTATTAATTTATTATTTTAATAAACTATTAACTTTTCATTTTTTAAGTATTTAATTTACCTTATGTAATTCTAATTTTTTTTTGAAAAGCCCGAGGGTTAATGTATTAAAATAGAAAAGATACAAATAGATTGTATGAGAGGGCTCAATAAAAGCACCCCACTCACACGGTACAACACACACAAAAGTCCCAATAAAAAAGATACAGATAAACCCAAAAAAACCAAAATTGCTAAATCGCAGAAAACAATTAGCTAGGGACGACCAATTTAGTCCTGCCTCTGCCTTTATTTCTAGGAAGGGAGTCAGCTAATACATTGTTGAATTTCGTGTCATTACCCGAAGTAATCAATGTATCATCCGTGAAGTTCCTGAGCTCGAGTAGGCATCCATTCTTCTTCTTTCTCCTGGATGTGTAAACCTGTCATTCGTCGTCCGAAGACTGGCTCATCTGATCAATGTGTTGGTCAACAGATTGTCGGACATGTGTAAACTAATGAGCCCCTTGCTTCTGAGTAACAGTAACAACTTGCTCATTCTGAAGTGGTGATAGAATTGTCTCCTATGCATCTGATGCTTCCTGAGGATGTGGAGCTTCAAAGCTCTTCTGGTTATCGGACCGAACATTATCCTTTGTAGGTAAGGATCCTTCAGTATTATTTTCAACAAGGTTTGAAGCTGTAGGTTGCCCAGTTGAACCATCCGACAACACATCAATCGTAAAATGAAAGATAATATTGTCAGGGGGGTCTCCGGTAGTGGGAGGGAGAGTTGATGGCGTTTCAACTAATGTTTCAATAGCTAGTGGATTGCACTCAGAAGTGGAGGGGGGACAGATATGAATTGGAGCAATCTTATTAGCATTTTTACTCTGAGGTTTTAAATGAGAGTGCAAATGATAACATTGAGAGTGTCCAATTATACGACATTGCGTGCAGTAAAGTAAGATCAGTTCGAGTTCCACCCGCTGCCAAAAGCCCTGATGCTGTGAGCCAATCTAGATCTCCCCCGGAAAAGGTAAAGTAATATCACGTTCAATCAAAACTCTAGCTTCAGAAGACTGACTCGGATTAACTGTAGGAATAACAGTTTTGAGGGGTTTATCGTATACTATAGCTAAGGAGAAAAGAAGCTCTTAATTGAAGATGTGGAACTTCAAACCTTGGAAGCGCGGCCATACTGGAATGGTAGGAGGTTCATTAAGAGGGTCAAAATCGACTGTCCATTTTAAAACCTTCATCACACGGTTATCTATTCGAATGAGTCTTCTTGCAAACAAATGAGCGTAGTCTTCATCATTTGATAATTGTATGAGAATATGCCTACCTTTCAATTTACCAATATTTCATTCCCTTTTCAGCCTCATTTGCTTAAAATCTTTTTGCATTAGGTCGAGTTTGGGATTCCCATAAAGGAACTTACCAACTAAGACCAGTCGGCAAGATGAAGCTAAGGTGGAGATGTTGGCCTCAAAGAGAAAGATTGCAGGCTTACCATTTTTACGAGATGTTTTTTTGAGAAATCCGATGACAACACCCAACGCTAAAGCATCGTAGTATCGCTGCGGGAACATATAAGAAAAAGGAGCGCGAGCGGGGTTGTCACCGACAAGAGCGGCGACGTAGGAACGGATCCCGGAGGCCATCATCGTGGCTAGAGTCTGTAGACGACGCAAACCCCACTTTCAGGGGACTGCTCAGGAAGAGGATGCGAGAAAGACTCGGCAGAAGCCCTTCGTCGTCGGGCGGAAGAGATCGTGCAAAAAAGCATGGCAGAAACCCATCGTCGTCGAGCAGGAAGGAGACGATGTGTGAGCAAAATGAACGGGAGAAGCCCTTCGTCGTCGGATACGACGAAATCGATTAACGCGAAACTCTTCGTCTTTGAACACGACGAAGCCGGTGGAGAGAAGTCGAAGAAATCAGCGCAGGGAGTCGCCATCGGACGAAACCTTAGCAGAGCTGCCCGCCGCCGACGCCCTTATATAATCCTAATTATATATATATATATATATATATATATATATATATATATATATCTGTGTGTGTGTGTGTGTGTGTGTATCAAAATATATGCTTATTAAATATTAAAACTACTAAAACTCACCTCTAATTTAACCCTTACTCGAAAAATCCATTCTTGCAAGCGAGTCCTTCTCTTCTTTGTACGCAATACCCAATTCGTCTTCTCCTTCGCACGGGGACACCAATGTCCGCTCCTCCGCTGCTCGAGACATGCGCTAAGAGCTCCTACTTTCCCTCTGCTCGACGACATCCCCTCTCAGGCCAGACCATGGCATCTCTTTTTTAGACTCATAGGCAAATCGTGGCATCTCTTACAGGTAAGTAAATCTCGCCTTTGTCGCATCATTTTTATAAGGCAAACTCACTTGCTTGGCTTCCTCCGCCCTTGCTTTCTCTCCCCTCGTTTGGTATCATGACTTTTCGCTTCTTCTTCTGCAGTTTTTCGTTTCTTCTCCCCTTGTAACGGAAATGAGTAGTCACGAGCAAATTAGGAAAAGCACAAAATAAACCATAAAATTCTCGTGCTAGAAAAAAATACAACAGAAATAAGAAATTGCAAACAATATAAAATTATAAAAATAAAAAATACTAAATATAGAAGATAATAAAATTATAAATTCCTAAAATTTAACACTCCCATCAAGTTAGAGCATATATATTTATCATGCAAAATTGTCTTATAAAGAGCTCAAAATTTAGACTTAAAAGTCTTTAGCGAAGATATCTGTTATTTGTTGCGCAAACAAGACAAAAGGTATGCAATTGTCACGACCCTGCCTAGAGCTTGGAATTAATGTCGAACGGTGAAAATAAATTCTCTGCTATTTTATTTTTTTATTATCAGTTTAATATTCAAATATACATGAAAGAGTCGGTAAAGAAAGTAATTAAAATTAACAAGTAGAAATGTGTTCCTTTCTGGTTGTTGTTTTTGCCTACTATACACATTTTCTCTTTTCTATTTATCTTGTTCAAATGCTTAAAACCTGAAAATAATGTTAAAACAACATGATGAGTTATCTAAAGATAACTCAGGAATAATCACACTCTTAAATTATAGGAACCCAAGAAAAATGTTTCAATTGTATGCTGATCGTTCTTATCTTTATAAAAAAATTATAATTATATGCTACACTTTCATATTTGTATAATAAATTTGAAAATATGTTAATGCATGTATCAATGACATTTTCTAAATGAAAATACTCAAGTCTTTTATATGCATATATTATTTACATACACATCTATCTCTATGAGGATCACCGTCAATAAAACCTAACACACTCCTGATTGATATTGTCTCGTCGGCATAACGGCTAGCGATGTAAGCATTGCAATTTTCTATAGTGTAAAGATCCTTACTTGACTCCTGGTTGATATTATCCCGTCGGCACAGCAATTGTAAACATCATAATTGTTTTGGGAGGCAAGCTCTTGCATATTTCTTAACAAATGCACATCTCTTTCTGTTATTTTAAACTGAAATGCACATTGTTTTTTTTTCTTTTGTATTACTGTGATTTATAAGTACGAGTATTTACTTGTAGAGCTAATTGTTATTTTAAACAAGTCTTCAGATTAATGAAGTGATTAACAATGAACTTTAAATGAGATAACATTTATAGAAGACGTGGAAAAACAGTAACGAGATAATTGTAAAATATTGCCTTAATTTAATTTGTTTAGTGGCTCTTTTACTTGTTAAATTGTAGTAGAGTATAGAAAATTTAGTTTTCACCGTCCGATTGTCTGTTCCCATCTTGGTTAATTTCAAGTCCTGGGCCGGATCGTGACATTAAGATTCCACTATAGACTCTTCTCTACTCTTTGAGATGATGAAGTTGTAAAGAAAAGAACACACTTCTTAATTTAATAAGAGCATCGAATATAATTAAGTTTTACCCCTAGTTTCTTTAAGTTTTTCAAAATTTTGCATGAACAAAATTACCATTAAAAACCTTCCAAAGTTTTTCAAGGCCATAGTTGTGACATAATGCTACCACCTAATAAAATATGAGCTACATAATCCCTTACGAAGAGCTTGTAGAGATGGAGGGAGGTCAATGAATCCATTGGAATAAAATTTAATCCTTAATTCCTTTGCTAAAGAAAAAGTAACTATACAATCTCTTTTCTTCTTTAGCCTTCACTCGCCCTCTAGTTTCCTTGTTTTACATTTATTATCCTTATCTCCTCACTTATTTTGGGTCACTCATCTTGATCTTCTTCTTACTCCCTAGTTTGGCTCAACAGTCTTCTTTCTTGGAGGCTCGATGGTTTTTGATGGTCCTATCAAACCCCCGTTCCGAAATATTCTTCTGCTTTCTCTTGTGCTGGCCAGCCTTCTGAAGCTCTTTTTGAACTACCGTCTTACATTGCCTGCTGTGAAAGATCAAGAAATTGACCGGTGGGTGCTCCCTGTCCAACTGGTACTTTCCTTATGACTCCGACTGTGGTTGACCTTAGATTAGACCGATTCTCCTGCTGCTCAACCTGCTAGTCAAGAAGAATAGGCAAAAGCCTGCTGCTGCGGTCATTTTCTTGCTTCTGAGTAGATCATAGATTCCGTTGTGAACGCTAACTGAGTGGTAACTGATAGATAGAATTTATTTTGAAGCCTTCGGAGTGGCTCGCATCAAGCAAGGATTTTTTTCTGACCTCTCGTGTATTTCCAATTCAAAAGAATCTCTTTCTTTTCAAAAGTCGATTTTTCATACATAATCTGTCGGTTAAGAAAGAAGACTGTTGAGCCAAACTAGCGAGTAAGAAAAAGATCAAGATGTGTGACCCAAAATAAGTGAGGAGATAAGGATAATAAATCTAAAACAAGGAGACTAGAGGGCGAGTGAAGACTAGAGAAGAAAAGAGATTGTATGGTTACTTTTTCTTTAGCAATGGAATTAAGGATTAAATTTTATTCCAAAATTTCTTGATCTTTCACAGCAGGCAATGTAAGACGGTAGTTCAAAAAGAGCTTCAGAAGGCTGGCCAGCACAAGAGAAAGCAGAAGGATAGCTAGAGAAGTGGGGATTGATTCATACGCAGTGCATGATGAAATGAACTTGTTTTATATTTTTGAAGAAAGACTTGTATGCAAATAAAAGAAATGAAATTGTAAATTTTATTAATACTGAAAGGTTCATTGATATAACTGAACAGAAAATAGAAAACTAGCTGAATCAAAATAAAATGATAACATGAAATAACTACCCATACCCAACAAAGAAAAAATACAATAACTAAAATAAATACTATGAAAATATCAAAATTGAGAAACTTAAACTGAAAAGTCTGCTCTGATGGAGACGGTCCTACTGTGGCTGAATAGAACATGTTATCCAAAAATATCAAAGAGTGAGTTTGACAAACAAACTCAATAAGTAACAAACATAAACAAAAGGAAAGTGGGACATGCAGTATGATCAATAAATATCGACGAGTACTTCGTGCATATATAACATCATGAAACAAAAAGAGAATGTTAAACTAAATATGCCCAAATATCATAAGAAAACATGCAATCAATTTTCTTACTATTATGTTTATTTATTTATATATATGTAGTCGGTTTTAATAGACATCCTGAATTTGGGAATGTCAAAAACCAACCCAAAGAAACCCGGTGATTTTCTGCAGTATCACTTAGTGGGCCCGTCGGCTCAGCTACCCATATTCAAAAGCGTTTGAATTATATACCATCACACACAAGCATATCCCACATTTTCCATAGGTATAATATATATAAAATATGCTATTTCGCATAGGCTTGTGATAAGACAAAAATTCACATAAAATTTCATACCAATACAGTATAAGGAAGTAAACTATCATATTTGCAAGATTACTTCAACTATACATGAATTTTACATCAATACATTTAGACGGTTACTTCGTTATGAGCAATAATAGAATCATATAAAAAATGCAACATAATGATTATAATTGAAGAATGATTGAATGACTGACAATCCTATGAAATATTTATGAAGATACTACAAACAACAAGGATTAACACCCCTAAGGAGGAAGGGTATATTTATCCTCCAATAAAAAGTAGTTACTTAACTCGAGGCGGCAATCGCGACACTCTGTATCAAACGTTATACCTAACGACCCTATAAAAATAGAATTCAAAATATAAATAGTTTTGTAATTAACTTATTTATTCATGAATTAGGTTTGTTCTAATGGACCTTCAAAGATTTAATATATATATGTATATATATGTATATATCAGAGCATGTTGATAAGGATTGATTGTTGGAGGAGTGTCAGCTGGTTGTATCTAGAAGGCAGGATGCGGTCACTGCCCCTTCTTCTCAGCCTTTAGCAACTACCGTGGAGAGTGCTCAGGCTTCCCTCCCTGACGTGATTGAACATAGGGAAGTAGTGACATTCACATTCAAATGACGAAAAAAGTGCCTACTACTACCGAGGGAGAATTATTGTCAAACAGTAGCATTATTGTTACTACTAATCAGTTGGTTGAACTTCCCGTTCGTAGAGTAGGAGACCCCAAAATATTGGAAGACTGTCCTACACAAATACTGGAACCTATCGCTGCAACTGCCTTCCTTTCTGTGGATCAGACCGACCAGTCTTCAGAAGAAGAATGACAAGTATACACTTCCCGACGGAAGAAGAAGGTTGGGGGTACTATTCAACTTGGAAACTTAATGGATGATACCTTAGTCTCTCCTGGTAATGGAACATCACTTCAGAATTTGATTTCTGGATGCGCTACAAGAACCAGAGGAAGAGAAAGGGCTTGACGACCTCGACCATAGACAATGTTTATTTGCATGTTTTTTTTCCTTTTTCCTTTTTTTTTCTGTCTTTTGTATCCTTTTTCTTTGAGCTATCTTTGCATTTTGTTTCTTATGAGTAGAGCTCCATCTTTTGGGCTCTCTCATACTACTTGTTTTGTACCCCTTTTATTTCAATAAAATAGGCCCAGCGCTTATCTTTAAAAAAAATGTATTTATAATAAATTATTATTATATTCTTAAAAGAAGGAAGTTATGAATTTAATTAATTTTAAATAATAAATTCAAAATAGTATTTTGTTTATTTTGATATAGGAGAAATTTTAAATTTCTGAATTAATTGATGGGGAATTTACATGACATTTAGGGATTTAATTAAATAGTAAAAGAAAAGAAATCATCTAATCGTACAAGCCCTAAATCCTCTTTCTCCTCTGATTGCCATAAGTCCCGGATTGGTTAAATCTCGTAGGAAGACGGATTCACGAGATTTTGAGAGGCTGAAGCGAGCGGCTGGGAGAAGGGGAGACAGAAGAGGTCTGCCACTCCTCGATGGTTGCAGATATGTGCGAATGGCAAGGTGAGGAACATGGAAGTTTCAGGTCTCTATATACCGCGATCCCACAGTTGCCTTCCCAGTTAGCTAAATCAACAACTGTATTGTGGGATAGTTCGGGAGATGTCTTTGGGCCGAACCGAGAGGAGGGAGGAGGAAGATCGAGAGGAGGTTTCGGTAAAGGGATGTATGAGGAGTCGAGGTGGAGCTAGTGCAATGCTTTTTTCCTCATATAGCATATTCATGTGGTGGTTCAATCAATTCGGGAAGGCAATAGGGGCGAGCGAGAAGAATAGAAGGAAAGGTACGATTCCGGAATGCAGCTACCACTAAGGAAAGATCGCGATGGGGAAAAAAAAGTAAGAAAAAAAGAATTCCATTCTTACATACTACCCTCTTTAAAAAAATTTGGTCCCTAAATTTATACCTTAGTTCTGAAACAATTGCCGGTACTTTGCGATCACCTCTTCTTCATCCTCCCAAGTTGCTTCACGTTTTGTTTGGTTCTTCCAAAGTACTCTGACAAAAGTAATTGATTGGTGGCCAAGCTATCGAACTTCACGTTTTAAGATGTGATATGGTATTTCTTCATAACTCATGTCTCCTCGAATCACCAATGACTCGTACTGAGTAATATGAGAGTCATCATACACATAACACCCAAGTTTAGAGACTGAAAGATATTATGTACTCCCTCAAGTCTTGGAGGAAGAGCCCAACGGTACGAAACTTTACCAAATTTCTCAATTATATCGAAAGGACCAATGAAACGAGGCTGAAGCTTTCTAGTTTGGCCAAATCTTATAACTTCGTGCATAGGTGAAACTTTCAGAAAAACATGATCTTTGATTGTGTTCAATCTCCTTATGCTTTTGGACGAAGTATTTCTTTTGATGATCCTGGGCCGCACGTAGTCGATCTCAGATCTGACGAACTTTCTCGTTAGCTTGATCCATTAGTTGTGGTCCAAATATTCGTCTCTCGCTGTCCTCAAACCAACACAATGAGGATCTACACTTTCTGCTATAAAGTGCTTCATATGGTGCCATGCCGATACTAGCCTGAAAGGTATTGATATAAGCAAACTCTTCAAATGGAATGTATTCTTCCCAACTACCTTCGAATTCCAAAATGCAAGCTCTTAAAAAGTCTTCTAACGTTTAAATGATACGCTCTGGCTGTTCATCTGTCTAAGGATGGAACACAGTATTGAAGTCTAATTTCTTGCCCATAGCTTCTTGCAATTGTTTCCATAGCTTGGAAGTAAATCTTCTATCTCGATCCGATACAATGACAGTTGGAATTCCATGCAATCTAATGATGTTGTCTATGGAGATCTTGCCTAATTTATCCACTAAATAGGTAGAAAATGGGTTGACTTAGGGTCTGTTTGGGGCAGCTGCAGCTTATCCAGCTTATCCAGATAAGCAGCTTATCTTGATAATCTGCTGATCTGCAGCTGATCCTGATAAGCTGGTTGGCTGTTTGGTTTGTGCGTTTTGAAAACAACTGATTCTGAATAAATGACCAGTCTGCCCCTAATGAGAATTATTTGCATAATATGTTCAAAATTGACGTAACAAAGACTGCAGAACTTTGATTTTTACATTTATCTCACCCCAATCTTCCATATTATATCAATAATATTTTCACTTTAAAAAAGTCATAAATATGTAAATATTGAATAATGATCTCACAAAAAAAACACGATTTCAACGTATACAAGACAAAAAATACACAAAAGGAGCCATCAACATCCAACAGAAACCAGCACCGGAGAGTGTCGGAGTTTTTGAAAGTAGCACGTAGAAGTAGAGATAGGACACTCATGGCCCAAAGAACAACACGATTTCACTCGTACCTCTCGAGAGTGTCGGAGACGTGGAATAAGATGGAGCGTGGAGAAGATGAGGCGGACCGGAGAAGATGAGGCGGAGCAAAAATGGAGCGGAGAAGATGAGGCGAATCGGAGAAGGCCGGAGAAGATGAGAAGACCAGAGAAGACGTGGAAGAAGATGGTCCAAAGAATGGAGAAGGTCGGAGAAGGCGGACCAGAGAAGACGTGGAAGAAGATGGCCCAAAGAATGGCACGGAGCAAAAATGCCGCCGAAGGAGAAGATGAGGCGGACCGGAGAAGGCGAAGAAGAAGATGGAGCGTGAAGAACAGCTGAAGCCAAAGAAGACGGGGAGGACCGGCAGAAATGCCGAAGGCGAGGAGCGCCTAGGTTCGCAGAAGAATCGCCTCGATGCGTAAAGGTAGGGTCACGGGAAAGAATCCAGGGTCACGGGCGTAATTGAGACGAGAAACACGATCGAAAAAGCGGCCCGCGGGGGTCCTCCCGCGGGTTGCGTGTAATACAAATTCAAAACCCCGTTTTTAAATCCGCAGTTGATAAGTGCGAATCAAACAGTGCGACGGGGTTTTTTAAAACGCCGCCGCACTTATAAGCTCTCCCAAACGGGGCCTTAGTTAATCTATCGAGACTAGCATTGTCCTTGCTTTGATCTTGGTAATCTAACCACAAAGTACATGGAAATCTCCTCCCATTTCCATTATGGAATGGGAAAAGGCTGCAATAGACCCTTAGGCCTCTGATATACCTTCTTGACCATTTGACAGGTCAAACACGTAGCGACGGATTCAGCTACAACAGTTTTCATACCCAACCACCAAAATAACTTTTTAAGATTTTGATACATACTAATACTTCCCGAATGTGCAGAATATAGAGTAGAATGTGTCGTATCTCCTGTCGAAGTCCTTCTTGCTTTGGAACACTTGGTCGGACTTGAATTCTCAAAGTTTCATCTTGATCAACACTAAATTTGGACTTCAATCCATTCTTTATTTACTCTCTAAGTTGTAGTAAGTCTGCATCCATCATCTGAGCTGTAAGAACACGGTCCACAAGTGTAGGCTGAATTAACAGCTGATACACGCTAGAAATAGTTCCTGTCAGTACCATCTGGAGCTGAAGTTGCTCCATCTTCTATTTTAACTCATGCCCATGAGTGACCATCTAAGCTGCATATGTTGAAGTTTTTCTGCTTAAAACATCTGCAAGCCATCGCCTTACCTGGGTGATACTGAATCTCTAAGCCATAGTAATTCATTAACTCGAGCTATTGCCTTTGTCTCAAGCTCAACTTCTTCTGAGTGAGAATGTACTTCAAACTCTAATGATCGGTGAAGACTTCACGACGAACACCATAATGGTAATGCCTCCAAATCTTAAGTGCAAAAATAAATACAGCTAGCTCCAAGTCGTGGGTAAGATAATTCCTTTCATGCTCCTTGAGTTGTCTAGAGGCATAAGCTACAACTTTGCCATGCTGCACCAGAACAAATTCCAATCCTTGATGTGAAGCATCGTTATAGATATGAAATTCATCTGTGCCAGGCAGGATGATGTGAATTTGGGCTATTACCAAGTCATTCTTGAGTTTCTGGAAACTCTACTTACAAGCCTCAGACTATTCAAACTTAACAGCCTTCTGAGTCAACCTTGACAAAGGTGCAGCAATGCGAGAGAAACCTATAACAAATCTCCGATAGTATCCAGCTAATCCAATAAAACTATCAATCTCGATAACTGTACTCGGTCTCGGCCAATCCATTATTGCCTTAATCTTTGCAAGATCCACAAAGATGTCAACTCCACTAACAATGTGTCCCAAAAATGCCACTTCTCGAAGCCAAAATTCACACTTAGAGAATTTGGTATAAAGTTTATTCTCTCGAAGAGTATTCAGTGCTACTCCGAGATGTTGGGCATGTTTCTCTTCATTGTTGGAGTAGACCAAAATATCATTAATGAAAACAATAATGAATTGATCCAAGTAGGGCTTAAATACTCTGTTCATCAAATCGATAAAGGCAACAAGGGCATTAGTCAAACCAAATGACATCACTAAAAATTCACAGTGCCCATGTCAAGATAAAAAAGAATTCATTGACACATCTCCATCCTTGTTCTTTAACTGATAGTAGCTCGACAGGAGGTCAATCTTGGAAAGCATAGAAGAACCTTGTAGTTGATCGAATAAATCATTAATACGAGGCAGTGGGAACTTGTTCTTTACAGTCACCTTATTCAACTCTCTCTAATCAATGCACAATCGCATGCTTTCATCTTTCTACGAACAGAACTGGTGCTTCATGAGATGAAACACTGGGCTGGATGAATCCTTTATCAAGTAATTCTTGCAACTGCATTTTGAGCTCTTGGAGTTCTACAGTGGCCATCTAATATAGTGCTTTAGACATTGGAGTTGTCCCCGAAAGTAGGTTTATGGTAAACCCGATCTCACGATTCGATGGTAAGCCAGACAAATCTTCAGGAAATATATCGGCACCACTAGGAAGATATCTAAGGTAACACTGGATTTCTCAGAATCTATCACATAAGCTAAATAACCAGCACACATGGGATATCAACTTATAAACCTTAATTAGCAAAATTAGATAAGAAAAAACTCCTTACTACCCTTGAAGTAAAAGAGAACTGAGCAAGGTATGCAAAAATTTACCCATCTTTTATGATAATCTATAATTACATGATATGTGGATTGCCAATCCATACCAAAAATCACATAAAATTTAGCTAGTGGGAATACTATGAGAGTATCAGGCATATGCATGTCATTTATGATGATGCGATAATCACGAAGTAACTATCACATGTGAGCCTGATGGAAGATTGATTGTTGTGATTGTAATGGGGAAATCAATGCGTTAGGTGCAAATTTGCTTGATACGAATGAATGAGTTATTCCATAATCAAATAATACTCGTGTCGGTTGCTTTAAAATAATGATGATACTTGCCACCACACCAGGAGCTTCACGAGCTTCTTCCTATGTTATAATGAATGCTTGCGGTGGAATCACCTGTCTGGTGTTGTTCCGGAGCTTGAGCTCGTCGAGGCTGGTATTGCACCACTCTGGTTGTTGATACATCAATTGTAGCTGTTGAGTTTGCTGATACTGCTGGTATTGTGGTGCACGAGGACGCTACTAATATTGTTGAGAGGCTACCATTTGTTGCCGCTGTTGTTGAGGTTGAAAATAATTCTGCTTCGCTTGAACCTTTCCGTGATACTTCTAAAACTGTCTTATATTTGACTTTGTCACTCACTCTTATGATGAGACTTAGAATTATTTTACTGGGTGTTTGCATCTTATGGCTGATTAATATAGCAAGCTTGTGTATCTGAATTCTTCTGCTTCCCGACATAGTTTTTCTTGTAGACATTAATCTCCATCTTCGCATGAATAACTCGATCCACCAGTTCTCTGTAAGTCATGCGCTTGACCACGGATAGTTACCTTTGAATATCCTCTCTCAAGCCAACCAGTAGGTGATAGATCTTCTAATCTTCATGTTGATTAATTGATAGGATGAAATAGATGATCCTGGAAAATTGTGTTTTGTACTCTTGAACGGTCTTCGTCCTTTGCTCCAGCTTCCTCGAGTCATTCCTGAGCTTGGCCTAGTCCGCCATAGGGAAATATTATTCCAGGAATAATCATTTGAAAGCCGCCCAGGATACTACTACATTAGGTCCAAATGTGTTGCGATGGTGACTTTCCTACCAATCATCAGATCCTTCACGCAATTGGAACGTCGCAATGTCCACTTTACGGTCTTCATGACACTTTATTCCTCGAAGCTTCTTCTCAGTATCATGGAGCCCTATATCACATTCGATCTAGTCCATCACTCGATCTATAATGCTCGTACTGGTCAATGCCATTGGTTGATTGGGTTGAGCCTTTATATCAACCAATGGTGGCACTGTTGGAGTGGCTTGTACTGCAGGTTGCACAACTTGCTAGATAGCTTGGACTGCTTGTGCAATTTGGGCTGCAAAGTTGACTTATCACTTGGGTAACATTCTGTATTAACAATTTCACGAGTGTTGACATGTTGAGATTCTGTGCTCCAGCAATCTCAGTGGTTTGAGCAGAATCAGGAAGACAATGAATAGGGGAGCGTAGACCCCTAGGAATAGGCACATCATTTATAGTAGCTCTCTGAACTCCTCTTCCATGAGCGGCTGTAGCGCCTCTTTTTTTTTGGAGCCATTCTAAACAATTGAAAAAATATGCAAAATTAACATCAATTGAATATCGACTTACAAGAATAACTCATCCCCTACCCAATCCTAAAAGGTCAAGGGATATGAGATGCAAAGTCAAGGAAGGTTAAGTACAAAACACAGACTCTGATACTACTATGTAACACCTCGAGTCTAGAAGGTGGTATACGCCGGCAACACAGGACATGATGAAATGAAATGTATCTGTTAAGAAATACTTGCATGCAAATAATAGAAAATGAAATATAAATTTTATTAGCACTGAATGGTTCAACGATACAACTAGACTAAAAATAGAAAACTAGCTGAATCAAAATAGAAATGATAACATGAAACAACTTCCCAGACCCAACAAGGAAAAAATACAATAACTAAAACAAATACTAAGGGAAAATACCAAAATAGGAAAACTAAATTTAAAAGTCAGCTCTGAGGGAGACAGTCATACTGGTGGTTGAATAGAAACTGTTAACAACAATATCAAAGAATGAGTTTAACAAACAAACTCAATAAACAACTATTTATTAAGCATAAATGGTAAGAGAAATGAGGCATGTTGTATGAACAATAAATAGGGATGAGTACTTCTTGCATATATAACATCATGAAGCAAAAAAAGAGTGACAAAACCAAATATGTCTAAATACTATAAGAAAACATGCAATCAAGTTTAATTATTATGTTTTTTCATTTATATTTATATAGTCAGTTTTAATAGATATTTTGAAATAAGAAATGTCAAATATCAACCGAAAGAAAACTGAAAATTTCCTGTAGAGTCATCACTCTGTGGGCCCATCGGCTCGGGCTCATATCTAAAAGAGTTCCACCGATCTATATCTCATCACACAAGCATATCTCACATTTTCCACATGTATAATATATAAAAAATATGCTATTTCACACAGGTTTGTGATATGACATAAATTCTCATGCAATTTCTCACTGGTGGAGTGCAAGGAAGCAAAATATCATAATTGCAGAATTAATTCAGAAACGCAAGAATTTTGCATCAATATATTTAGGCAGTTGATTACTTCATTATGGGCAATAATAGAAGTATGTAAAAATGCCACATAATGATTATAATTGAAGAACCAATGTATGACTAACAATCCTACGAAATAATTATAAAGATACTACAAAAAGTAAGGATTAACACTCCTAACGCGGAATTATATCTTTATCCTCTAATAAAAAATAGTTACTTATCTCGAGACAGCAATCACAACACTTGTACGCAACAAACGGTGTAACTAGCGGCCATACACAATTAGATTTTATAATATAAATAGTTTTGCCATTAGCTTATTTATTCATCAAATTAGTTATATTCTAATGGACCTCCATAGATTTAATATATGTATGTGAATATAATAAGTTATTATTATTGTATTCTTAAAAGAAGGAAGTTATGAATTTAACATTAAATAATATAATCAAAATAGTATTTTGTTTTAGTTCGATATAGGGAAAAGTTAAAATTTCTGGATTAATTGATGGGGGATTTACATAACGCTTAAGGATTTAATTAAATTGTAAAAAAAAATCATTAATCCTAAAACCCCTTAAATGCCGTTTCTCCTCTGGTTGTTGTAAGTCCCGAATTGGTTAAATCCCGTAGGAAGACGGATTCACAGGATTTAGAGAGACTGAAGCACACGACTGGGAGAAGGGGAGATAGAAGAGTTTTACCTTCCTAGTTGGTTGCGGTTAGTGCGAGCTGCAGGGTGAGGAAAATGGAAGTTTCAGGTCTCTGTATACCGCGATTCTAGTTATTTAAATCTGCGACTGTATTGCGGGGGAGTTCGGGAGATGGCTTTGGGTGGAATTGAGAAGGAGGAGGTTTCGATAGAGGCTATAGGAGGAGGTGAGGTGGAGCTAGCGCGATGCATTTGCCCTCTATTATAGAAATGAGTTGGGTGGTTCGATCAATTCGAGAAGGCGACAAGGCTGAGCAGGAAGAATAAAAGGAAAGGTGCGTTTCCGGAAAGCAGCGACCAGTAAGGAAAAATTATGACGGAGAAAAAAAAGGTAAGAAAAAAAATAATTCGGTTCTTACAGGTCCCCTCTAATCCATGTCACTGCCCTTGCCATGGTTGCTCTAATGATATTTGAGATTTATCCGTCTTTTGCTCTTTGGTTTTTTCTTGTCCATTGTAAACCATCGATGCTATCACTACTTAAATTGATCCGGTCATCTACGAGGTTCCTCCACCTTTTACTTGTACCTCTTGCTTCTATGCTAATTGAAGAATTTGAGGTCCATGCAATTCGTGCTATTTTTTTGCCAAGCTGATGATTCTCATGGACACGAGCAAGTTTTATTTTTCCCCCGGGATAAGCATGTGCTTATTTTCACTATAATGTGATGTTTTAACTTATTCAATCATTCACTTTCACCATTTTTGAAAAATTCTCTATGATTCATCCCAACATGAATGTCATTCACAAATTCATATTAGATTGATAATTGATTGGTGAATTTTTAGTTGGTATCTTTGATCACTATATTATTATCACTCCACACCTCCTTAAGAAAAGGACAGATAATATCCATTTTCACCAGGATTCTAACTACAAAAGGCGAAAAAAGATGGGAAGTAAACATAATACTAATTTGAAGGCATCCCGAATGTTGTTTCTCTATAAGATTTTTGGGCACATGTACTTTTATTGCTTCAACGCCCATTTGGATTTAAGAAAACTAAATATCTTGGATCATAAAATTCATTCAAATGCTTATCCCTTCCTTTCCCTTAAATGATTGTTGTTCGTTAATCCTTAATCATTAAAGCTTTCTTATCAAAATTTGTGACCAATTAACCCTGTGGATTCTGCATTAGGAGTGTCTGTCCCCATTTGTTCTTTTAGCTTCAGCATCTACCCTTCTAAAATTAATGTGATTATTTATCATTCTGCTCTGAAATTTTCTCTTATATTAGTGAAGATACAGAAGCTCATTACTTACCGCATCTTCCTGATTGTAATCAGAGCAACTTGGTTATGATATTTCATACCCTGTTTGCCAGATGGGGCCGTAATTAAAATAAAAAACTTTATCGTCACTCTTCATTTCACCAAGCTTCAAATTTGGTGGGCCAATTAAGCTTGAACTCTATGACTTCCTTATTTAGTCATATGGATTTTTCTTTTCTGTTGCCAATTCTTATTAATTACCCTTTATTTACTTTTATCATTTAATTGTCAGAAAATAATGCTTGAAAAGGCTGTAATTAACTAATTATCATATTAGACCTTCAAATATAATTTTAAATATTTGTAAAAGACTTGATAATTTTTATCTGTGTTCATTACTATTGAATCTTTAGTACTCAAAATCATTGTAAGAACTGAACACAGACATTAGGCTACTAAATCCCTTGGATTCTTTACTTTTTCTTTCTGAAAATGTTGAAGTCAGCTTTTGGAGAATGTCTTCAAGTAGCAGTGCTCTAAGTCTGGTAATACCTGCTGTCGTCTCTATGATTGTTGATAATTAATAAATTTGAGGAAAAAATATTTAACAAAACATTTGATAGCACCACACAAGATTTGCTTTCATCAAATTGTTAATGAGCCCTTCATGGGTCACCTATACTCATTGGGTCAACAAATCAACAATGTTATGTAAATTTGTAGAGGAATGGACAATGATTTTGTTTTTCAAACTTACCCCTTAGTTAATTGGAAGATGAATTCTATATTATGCTCTTCCATGCATCATGCAAAGTTAGGAAGTTTCTATCATGTGATGAAATAAAGCAATTTTTAACTTTAATGAAATAATATATTTAAATGTTTAATGTTCCAATTAACCCACTATTTAGGAGTGATTTAATAGTCGTAAGAACTTTGAAAATGATATGAATTTCAATTATTCGAGTCAAATCAAATTTACCAAGGCTTATGTAAATTTTGATGCCACATGTATTGGCCTAGCCCTCTTACTAGCAGTGGTTGAACATAGTCTCAATTACAAAATCAAAGTTCTAAACCTTTAGTTTGGGGCATTTTTTCATGTTTGATTTTTTTTTTCAAAACCTTTTAGGTCTTCAATATGTGGGATTGGTTATGTGAACTTTTATTTATTATGCAAAAAGGTTATTGTTTTGTTCAATAAAGTATAAAGTTATTGCTCGAGTATCAACAAAGTCTGAGAGATTGAACTTAAAGTCTCTTGCTTATAGGGCCAAAAATAATTAGTTGTTTAGAAACCTTATCAAAGAAAATATTGTCGGTCTTTGTGGCTGGTTTTTTAGATGGTTGCAATTTATACTTGAAATTTGAAGATGACAGTTATTCATTTTTTTTTTAAATTTCTAGCTATTTGTTTGATGCTTATCTTTGCCTCTTCTCAATGATAATTAAGTTGAAAATAGATGAAAAGACCTTCTTTTTTCAAGAAAATGGTTTAAAAATTGGATTGCTCTTTTTTTCTTTTAATCTGGATTTTTCTCTGTTGCTCAGGTTCATTTGAATAATAACAAACCTATGTTGTGATCATATGCTGTTTCATATGAGTTTATAAGTTTGAACTAATGGACGAGGGAAAATGTTGATTTAAATTAAGTCCAAGAAATAAAGATTTGAGTGTGTGAAAATGTAGTAAAATGGAAATAGAACATGTTATGTAAGCTAATCTCTTATAATGCATGTTTTTTATCTAAGAGATCCATGTCTCTATTTTCATTTACATTGCATGCGGAGTTGGCCTATTCTATAGATTCATTAGCACAAGCTTCATAATATTGGCTAATCAATAGTAATAAAATTTCTCTTCATTTTTTCTTCAGCTTGATATCCTTGGTAGAATTTGCCATCCTCATCTCCTGCTGCTTATTGGTGCCTGTCCTGATAAAGGTTGCCTTGTGTATGAATATATGGAAAATGGAAGTCTTGATGACAGGCTACAATGCAAAGATAACACCCCTCCACTCCCTTGGTTCGACAGATTCCGGATAGCTTGGGAAGTTGCTTCTGCTCTTTCTTTTCTTCACAATTCCAAGCCAGAACCAATCATCCACCGTGATCTCAAGCCCGCAAATATTCTACTTGATTGTAATTTTGTTTGCAAAATTGGTGATGTTGGCCTATCTACTTTACTTCCTACTATGAACTTCTCAATATCTACAATTTACAAGGACACTGCTCCTGTTGGAACTATTTGCTACATAGATCCTGAGTATCAAAGAACTGGCCAAGTCTCCCCAAAATCAGATACTTATGCTCTGGGTATTGTTATCTTGCAACTGTTAACAGGAAAACCACCAATAGGACTTGCTTATATTGTGGAATTAGCTTTAGAGGGTGGCACTTTATGTGATATCTTGGATTCGAAGGCTGGAGAATGGCCTGAAAAGGAGACACAAGAGTTAGCTCTTCTGGGTCTGAGTTGTGCTGAGATACGGCGGAAAGATAGGCCCAATTTGGAGGATCAGGTTCTTCCAGTTCTTGAAAAGTTGAGAAAGAGAGCAGATGAAGGCAAGAGTTTAGCGAATTGTCCTCCACCTACTCCTCCAAGTCATTTCATCTGTCCGATACTTCAGGTTCTTAAGCCTTATTCCTTGATTTTTTCTTAAACTTGATTTTAATGTTTGAAGTTTTGACTCATTTCTAGTTTGCTTCTTTTAAAGTTGGTATTGTTTTAGGTTATCTGATTAGATGAATCATCATTACAAATATATTTTTTTACTTGGATGGAAATAAAATTTCATTCGTAAAGATTATATGATAATTTTAGGAGGATTTTGACCAGTCAATTAGAGTAATAGTTATGTGTTTATGTCCTTGGAGTATAAATTAATAAATACTTAAGGTAAAAAGGTGGAACAAAAAATGTGAGAAGTTAATATTTTAGGATAGGTTGCTTGGTGGCAAATTATAATTCTATTGTTGTGCAAAGTGATTGGGGATAAGATTGGTAGTTCCATTAAAATGATTGTCTTTGAAATTTTAGGTATTTAGAAATATCCTGTACATAAAAAGATTTGGTAGTAGATTGAGAAGGTATAAAAATTATTAAAGAAAATAATTTATTTATAAGAAGTGGTAATAAGTAAATTGTATTGAGTTATACAGTGAGTATAAGGAAACTCTTGAATGAGTATAAGGAAGGCTGATATAATATATATGGTGGTGTTTGAGGTGAAGTTTGATGGTGATTGCTATTATTTGGTGTGGGGATGTGCGGGAATTATACGGAAGTGATTGGGGATTGAAAGGCTTCTAAAAGGAGGAGATCCAAATGTGGCTAAGATCTACTAAAAGATTATGGTGTTTGGGCTAAATTTTATGACATTGATTTTTTGTGTTGTTTAGGAGTTTGTATTCCGAGATACGATGAGCATGAGGGTTTTGTGAGAAGGTAAGAATATTAGAATAATGATTTTGGAGTTATTTTGGGTGGTTAGATATTGATTTTTTGTGCTGAGAAGATCAATTAATTGAGTTTGGATATATTTTGGATCCATAATTGAGTTTGAACAGACTTCGGGTACCTTATATGTGATATCAAATATACAAACTCTAAGATCTTGAAAGATTAGAAGGAAGACTTTTTAGATTTGCAAGCTTTAATAAACCAAATTGGAAAAACATAAGTCTCCCATAGCTCAATTCTAAGACTCGTGAGTCCTAAAGGTCAGACTCAAGACCAAATTATTGAAAATCATCCTCACTCAACACGCCATAAGAACAACCAGTGTAAGAGCCTTATTTCATCAGTCTAATGAACAATACTGTTATGTCTCAAGCTATGTAACCTTACAAGTTCAAGCAACCCATAAGTAGGAGATTTTCTCATTAACTGGCTTAGTTAAATACCAAATTAAAGAGATAATCCTTATTCAAAAGAGTGTCTATGCACACCCATGCACTCAAGCCAAGGGTTTACGAAGTACACAAATTTGAAGAAATCCAAAGCCAAATTACAAGATCAAGCTTTAACAAATTGTATTAGAAAGGCCTAAGCCATAGCCCAAGTCTAGAACTAGAGCGTATCCTAAAGATTAGTCTCAATAAGTTCCAACATGACAAACTTGTCTACAGTTTTTCTCATTTAATAATTCATAAGAATAACTGCACTAGAAAGGTTATCATATTGTCAGCCTGTTGACCAATTGCTATCAAGTTTCTGACTAATTTGACTTGACAATATCAAGTTGTCATGATCAAGGTAATATTCTAACTAGTAAAAGGTCACGGAAACAGTAAAAAATAAATTTTGTTCAAGGAGACATTATGTCAAGTTTGGTGTCATTATCAAATTAAAATATTTGCATCCTTCAACATATCCAATCAAGCATAAAATTAAAGAGCGAATGGAGTCGTTCAACAATTCAGGCATAGCACAGAGCACAAAATCAAAGAAGTTATCCTAAAGCTTGTATGCAACCTAAGGCTAGGCTAAGAGAATGTAGTTATCAATAAGTCCACCAATGCATCATAGAATGGATTGAAATCTCTTTTCCATTAACCTAATACAAACATTGACGCTAGGTTGTTGCCATGCATCCTTCGTCAAGCCCACAAAGCAAAACGTAGATTATAGAGGGTATGCATGTTCCTCTAACAAGCTGATGAAGATGAATCATATCAATTTCTACGGTATGTTTCTTAAAGCTAAAAGCCCAAGATAGAAGAAGACTTAAATATCAAAATCGTCATGTTCATCAAGCATAATATGTCACACTGAAGACACTGGACTTATGGCAATCTCCATTGGCTCAATAAGAAATTAAAATCGAGCCAAAGAAATATGCTTCTACTGAAAAGCAAACGCCAAACTTCAATAAGTTCCTCAAAGTAAAGATAAAACATCAACTAAAACCTAATTTGAAGTGATATAAGCTTGCATTTTAAAGTTCAAATTCACATTTTACTTTAATATTCGTAAATATTCTTTGAGATTTCAAGAGTCAAAACTCTTAGCATGGCATTTAAACAAACTCTTGGAAACCTGTAGGTTCAACTCGTTTACAACAAACAAGATCTACATTAGATGCATATCATATTTGTTGAGAGATATTTTGTTACCTCAAAGTTTGAATGAATCACATATGCAATACGTCCTTGCCCTTTGTCCTCTCCAAACCTCAAGAACAATAGCATACTCCACTTTTATCCGCTCTATCATCAAAAACCAAAACCGCTCTCTCCCTTTTACAGTGCCCGTATGCCCCCATCACTCATCATGACTTTACCTTGCTCCTCATTCCAGGCTTCTCGATGCCTCATCTCTCTTGTTCTCTTCTAGAGTCAAACACAAACATTATTCGTCTTATGCTTGACTCCATCTCTTCTCTCAATGCATTGAAAACCCAAAGCCGTCCTCTTTCTTCCTCCCTTCCCAAGGGCCACATAAACCCTCAATACCAAACCTCTTGAAATGTCATGCCCCACGATGATCCCCTTCATCAGTCGACGAATGACATAACAGAACTGGGTGTTATTCAACTAACTGGACATACCTTCCAACACCCATTCTGGTATCCCACTCACTATGATAGAGTAGAGGATGAACCCAATCACCTAAATTCACCTTAGACAACATATGACATAATACTTAAATTACAGAAAGTTAGTGAAAAGTAGAATTTTTAAATTAAGCAGAAGCAATTCAAAATATTTCATTTAATCTATAGAACATCTAAAACTTACTAAAATTATTAATAGAAAATATAAAATTCATTTTATATCTTACATCAAAATTTTTTATCGTATAATAGCTGCACAATAAATATGATAATAAAATCATACTGATTCTACTCGGTCTAATCTTTTTTTCTCATTTTCGTGTAAGAATAGTCATAATAATCTTATAAGCTACAATACTGAGTAAGATGAATAAATTAAAATCAAAACTCAAATAACATGAGAATTAGAATAATTAACATGATCTAATCTAATTTATAATGATCATTATAAAATAAGGTGATTGGTCTAATAATAAATAAATAATTTCTCAAAAAGATAATTTTTAACATTACAATGTTATAAATACTGTTTTTTGACATTCGCACAATTGATATCGGGCTAGTTTAATTTTTCATATGTATCTTTGTCTCTCTTATTTTAATCATTAGGTAGCATAGAAGGGAATATTTTCCATCAGCTTTAAAACATATAATGCATAGGAGATTATGTAATGCCTGGGTCATCTTTGTAGCCCTATTTATGAAGGTGTCATAATTAAAGATATTACCTTGAGGACCCTTTTGCCTTCATTTGGGCTTGCCTTTTTTTTGGCTTTACCTATACAAGTTATTCCATTTATTAATGGCCTCATTTTCATTGCTCAATTTATGCAGTTATCATAAACATATCATTGTCATGATATTTTTTTTCTCAAATTCTTTTTTATTGGAAATTTAAATAAATATGTAATGCATTTTAAAATATGCTGCACAGTTTTATATGCAAATGACCAATTTATAGATACCAAAAATCTTTATTTGAATGTGTCATCAACTAACAAAATAATTATATAATACAAATACATTTCATTGGAGCTTATATCATTAAAATTTTTATGTAGTCATGAATAATAGGGGGAATAGTTAGCTGGAAGCATATTTTCCTAAATATGAATGATATTTATTGTATAACACCTATAAATTTAATTAACAATAAATGTGCATGCAACAGATAAAAAAATATTATATTATGTATTAGAATTTGCGTAACTTACCCACTTGATAATTTCTTATTAAAGATAAACACCCCGAAAATTTTCCTATTTGTAAACAATCTCAATATTGCTTTTTATCATAAAGGCATATAAATATGCTACTTAAAATACCAAATAAAAATATGAATTTTTATTTCAAATTAATATCATTCTTAACTAAGTTCTTCTCTTCCTTCCTCTCCTCTTCCCTTCAACTTTTGCCTCTCCTCTTCTCCTTCTCTTCTTCTTCTTCATCAGCATCTTTTTCTTCTTCATTCTCTTTTTTCTTCTTCCCATTCTTTTCTTATATTTCCTTCACTGATTTTCCCTATACCTTATAACCTGTTTCTCTATACCATATATAGATGCGGGGCATCGTTCGTGAGATCGTGCCGAAATGCAGGACAACGATAACACCCGTGATCGTGCGTTCAGACCGAAGTAGGGGCCCAAATTCCAATTTAGCCATTTCTTCTTTCCTTTTTGATTTCTTTCCTATTCCTTTATTTCCTATTTTTCTTATTTCTAAGTAGGGTTTTTAGTTGAAGGACTATTTCTATGTTGTTATTTTATGATTTTGGAAGACTTTTGTTTTGTTTGTGAGTTTTGGATATTGTAATATCTGATCTGTACCACAGTGGAGTGTTGTATCATTTTCCTTCCATAGGTGGTGTGTCTGTAGCCTATACAAAGAATAGATAGTGAACCTCCAGGTTGCTCGTACACTACTAATTCAGAGCTCCCTTTGCTATTTTTTGTTGGGAGAGCCGTGGCGATGTCGAACCTATTGTCGAACAACAAATTATTCCCATAATCCCATCCAAACGAATTCGAGCTTGCGTTTACCTTTCCTTTGACATTCCACAATCACGCCGCCGCTAATCTCATTCCAAAATGCCTTCTAAGAGGCCTAGAACGATATCATGTGGTATTTAGAGCCTGACAATATGAAACCCCTTAAGTAGATTGAAGTCAAACTTTTAAATATTGAGACACCTTTTAGTTTAACAGTGAAATTTTGATAGAAACTCCAAAGTTAAGTGCTCGTTCTTGAGCACTCATTGATGGGTGACCTCTTAAGAAGTTACACTAACGAGACAAACCATGAGGCCATTAGGCCAAAGCGAATAATACCTTGATTTTTAGAAGTTACACCAACTGGGTGAGAGTTCTGTCGGTCACTACGCTCGAGATTTTTAGAGATTTGTCTTTCTTGGCACAATCTAAGCTTAAAAAAAAAAGAAAAAAGAAAAAATGAAAAGAAAAAAATTTCACGGTACCTTAACCATTACTGCCACAATTCTTAGCCATAACTCTAAATCTTCAAAATTCAACTTTTCTACCTTCACCTAGAATTCACCGCGACCTATCCCTTAAACCTAAACACTTGGCCAACCTTGATTTGCAATCCTATATTCATAAAAAATATGATCGAGTGAAAAGGACGTGATACCGCTAAAGAGAAACCCTCAACAAGGTGTTCAAGAACTTAGTATGGAAGATATGCTACGGGAAATCCTCTAATGTAACAGAGGCTTGCTGCCTTTGAGAAGAAATAATCTAGTGAGGTCACCCACAGTCACAACAGTGACTCATTAGATCTAGATGAGGAAGTGAATTCCTTCCATCAGGCAGTTTTCAATGACCGAGGACCACTACCTCGATGATTTGGCATGGAACATCAGAGAAGAAGCTAGGATCTTAGAGTAAAGGTAGATTTGTCATATTTCCATGTTTGCATGGATCTATATGTTTATTGAGTTACTTCAAACAGTGAAGCGAATTTTTTAGTACATGTATATTCCTTAGAGCAAGAGAATTAAATTGGTAGCCTTTAATTGTTGGTGCGAAGGCATGAGATTGACGACTGCAAGCTAGATTCCCTAGACATATCGATCAAAGCTTAAGGCTTGTGACGGTAATTGACGATGACACCGTCAAGCAGAGGAGGCGTGACACTAGGGCTCGACAAGAGCAACAAAGCCAAAGGAATAGGCTTCGAGCAGCTCTGGTGCAAAGGTCGAGTGGCTTTGTGGGAGGAAAGGATTGTGAAGCAAGGAAGAGGAGTGGTGCCTTGGTCGATCGAAGGAAGATGAGAGGAAGGAGCTCTCGTGCGTGTAGGAAGGAGGTAGTTCTCATATGCAGAGGGGAAGAAGAAAATCTCTATGTGTTGGAAGGGGAGGCCGAATATTTGAACCGTAAGGATTTAAAATTTTAATTTAGAAATTTATTGCACTATTAATTAATAATTATTAATGGAAAGGTTTAATTAAATTAGGATTCATGCTATTCAAGTTTCATTTTTGGATCGAGGAAATGTTGGCGACAGCAAGAATGTTAGGATTTTATTTTCAAAAGTATTTTGTATAAATTAATCATATTTAATATTAATATTAATTGCAATGATTAGATTTTAAAGTTTTAAGTATTGAAATCTTAATTGAAATAATGTAATAAAATAACAATTAATAATTAAATACAATATGATTAAGTAATGTGATAAAAATTTAATAACGTGAAAATCTTAGGTGTTAATTTGAAAGAAGTGATAAAGCTTAAGAACAAGGAAATAGTCTATGCTCGAGGTGAGTACTCTTACTCTTAGATTTATAGTAATATTTTTAATTACAATAATTAGTATTGATATTTATAATTTCATATATCGGTTTATCCCGATTTATATACTTTTCTTTTATTTTATATATATATATATATATATATATATATATATATATATATATATATATTTTCGGGATGACGGCGTCCCGAGCTCTAGGGTTTCTCCATGGCGATTCCCGGTGACTCTTGCTTCGGCTTCGTCCTTCGATCGGCCTCCAGCGTCGAGCGGCTTTCTCGTCTTCGTCGTCGTCGAGGTCTGCATGCTTCGTCACTGCAAGCTCGACCTCTTCGGGCTCGACGACTCGTTTCGTCGTCGTCCCCGCCGGAGTCGTCTGCTGCAGCTTTTCGAGGCGTCTCGTGTCCGGTGACTCTTTCGGATGTTCTTCGATCGGCCTCTCTATCGGCCTCTAGGTCGAGCGGCCTTTTCATCTTCGTCGTCTAGGTATGCGTGCTTCGCAAGCTGAACGACCTCTTCGGCCAGGAGTCTCGCGTCCCAGTTTCTGGTGGTGTCCTCCACCTGACAGCGATTTCGGCGTCACAGTCGTCGTCTGCGTCTGCTCCAAGACCGTATGCGTTCACGACCAGTTCGTTGGAGCGACAGACTCAGCTTCTTCTCTCCTCGACTGAGTTGAACTTTCTCCCGTTCGACTGCTTGCTCTCCTTCGACTTCCAATCACACAGTGGAACCTGCTTCACTGACTGTAGAGTCCGTTCGGCGACTTCTTTTTGATGGCATCTAAGGTTTCCTATGCTGGAGCTGTGGGCAGCAATTCCCACAATGAGCACCTCTTTTTTCCACAAGAATTTCATGACACTGCGGCTGGAAAAATACAAGGCAATTTTATCAGGCCGATTGGTACTAAAGATAGAAAACTTGTTGTTATCTTCACCACACTGGAAATGAAGGTTCTCTCCGATGATGTTAAATTTACTTTAGTTGGGAAATTCCAATTTGGTCATCCTAAGATGGATTTAGTTAGAAAATTTTTTGAGAATCTGAAATTCATTGGTGGATGGAAATTGGGAGTGTTAAATGACAGACACTTACTCATTCAGATACAAAAGGAAGAAGACTATGCTGGACTCTTTGCTCAACAATCGGTTTTGATTCGTCGGCACCACATGAAGCTTATCGAATGGACTCCGACTTCGACCCATCTAAGCGAACCTCCTATCGTTCCTATGTGGTTCAAACTTCCGGGCTTCCTTTCATTTGTACAATTCACGTGCTTTGTACAACATTAGCCAAGCTCTCGGTACTCTTCTCAGAGTTGATGCTCCTACTTTTGATAGGGTCTCTCCAGATGGTGCCAGGGTTCAAGTGGAGAGAGATTTCACTCTCCCTGATGTGGATCGTTTTTGGATCACTGATGGTGCATAGGGGTTTTGGCCGGAGGCTGTGGTGGAGAGCAGGCCTCTGTTTTGCCAGCATTGCAAAATGTTTGGGCACATTAGAGACACCTGCTATAGACTGCATCCTCATTCGAGGAAAAGGTTGCTGGGCCTTCTGCTGTTGTTGGAAATTCCAACATAGTGTTGACGCTACCCTGACTCAGGAGAATAGGGTAGCATCTGATGCTGATAAAAGTTTAAACTCAGCTGACATGGCTGTCTGGGAGAAGTCTCAGCCGGTTATACAAATTGTCACTCCGGAGACTACAGTGGTTACCGAACAAGCTGGAAGTGCGACACTACTTCCTGTGCCGCAAGCCGTCCAGGGGGCTACTTCAACTGTTCGCTCTAACAGATACATTCAAACTTTCAGCAGAAAAAGAAGAATTCCACTACTAATTGTCGAAGCCACCGGCAAGAATCAGCAGGACTCTACGGAAGAGGAAGAAGTAGAAGAATAAGCGGAAGAAGAAGATGATGGAGAAGACCGGCGGGTATATCATTCTCGAGGGAAGAAGAAGCCTGGGGTTACACTCCTATTTGATGTTACCTCGATGACTCAGGGCAATGGAGTAGCATTAAGGAGATTACTTCATGGATCTCCAAGAAACAGACCGAGAGTATCACGTTGTCACTCTTGACTTTTGTTTTTGTAATTGTTCAATATTTTTGATCTTTTTGATAACATTGTATCGAAGAGGAAGGGCTCCGTGGGCCTTCTCCTCAAGCCTTTATAACCGTTTTTAAATTAATAGAGGCCCTAGGGCTTCTTTTGCAAATATACATATATACATATATATATATATATATATATATATATATATATATATATATGCTTGTAAGTATTCTTCCGCCGCAAAAGAGGTATACGTCTCGTGAGAAATGGCTCGTGGATTTAGGAAAACTGCACACAGGAACCGAAACCGGAATCAGAACAGGAACTAGGATTAGGACAAGGAGCAATCCTTGCCGATGCAAGGTGGTCGGGCCTACGGTGGGAATCCTGGCGTGCGCTGCGGCGGGGTTGGTGGAATGGCAGGTGGGTGCGCTCGTATATGTTTTCCGACACATGAAGGGCAGGCGCATAATGTCCCATGCGGTTAATGTTGTCTACCATCGTGTTGCAAGAGCTATTCCGATTTAGTTCAATCTTGGCATAGATATTTGTCGGCTCGCTTAAGGCAAGATACATGTATTTTTCTCTCTATTTGGGGAAGTGTGTAATTTCATGTTTGGTTTCCATGCTTCTTTTCAAATGTGATCACTCGTTCAAAGGTTGTGTTTTTAAATGGAATGAATTGACGTTGGCTTCGAATTTAAAACTTGAATATATATATATATATATATATATATATATATATATTTTTTTTTTAATGGCCTCAAGGGCCAATTTCATTAAGATAAAACAGATACAAGAGCTTGTGGATGGGCCTGAAACCTGAAGCCCAACCCATACGATACAGCGCTAAACAAAATAAAGCTTAAGGTCATAACAAAAAATTACTAAACAGCCATATCTACGAACGAGAACGTGCTGCTCTCGCTCTGTTCCTAGGAGATCCAAAAAGTAAACTCTTAACAGCTGCACCATTGCCATGAGTGATCAAAGTATCATCAACAAAAGAGAATCGCCGAGCTTCTTCTTCCGTCGAGAAGTGTAAACTCGCCGATTCGCCGCCTCTTCTTCTTCTTCATCTTCTTCTTCTTCGGATGCTTCGTCTTCGATGTCCGAATCCGCGAACACTTACCGGCGAGTCGGTCGAAGCGACGGCCATGGTAACTCGCCGAGTCGTTTGCACCGCAGAGAGGGGGTCACCATACCGGCTTGTTCGGCGAAGCTACGGTGCTAATCACCGGAGAGGCAACTAGCGTAGGATGAAGAGTCACCCCGACGACCGGCCATGTCGGGCTCGGATTGTACCGTGTTCCCTTTCGAACCGGGGTAGCATTAAGACTTTGTTGAAGAATCTCAACGACGGCTAAATAAGGCCCGAGAGGCCCTTTTCCTCGAGGGGGTGCGGCTCGTAGCAAGTGCCCTCAGTGTGCCCAAACATTTTGCAATGCTAGCAAAAGAGGTTTATCCTCTACCTCCACCTTCCGCCAAACCCATCTTCGCCGTCCGCGATCCAAATTCGATCCACATCCTGGAGGGTAAAATCTCTCTCAACCTGAACCCTCGCACCATCAGGCGATACCATATCATAAGTGTCTGAATCCACTCTCAGAGGAGTACCAAGCGCTTGACTAATGTTATATAAAGTTTTATGTTGGCACAAATGAAAGAGGAGTCCCGGAAGCTTGAACCACAAAGGAACAACAGGAGGTTCCTTAGATGAGTCAAAATCTGGAGTCCATTTAATAATCTTCATATAGGTACCAACAACTGGAACCGATTGTCGAGCAAAAATCTCGCATAATCTTCTTCCTTTTCGAATTCGATAAGTAGATGTCTACCATCCGAAACTCCCGATCTCCAACCTCCAATGAAATTCAGATCCTCAAAGAACTTTCTGACCAAATCCATTTTGGGATGACCAAATTGGAATTTCCCAATTAGCGTGAACTTCACTTCCTCAGTAAGAACCTTCATTTCCACGGCAGTGAAGATAACCGCCGGCTTCCCATCCTTTACCCCAACCGGCCTAATAAAATGTTGTTCAATTTTACCTGCCGCCGCATCGTGAAAGGATTGTGGAAAAAACAGATGATCAGGAACTTTTTTGTGGGAGGAGATATTCCTGCCTACCACTCCCGCAAAAGTCGATTTTGCTGCCATGAAGGCGTCTGAGAACCGGCCGATGTCATACGGCGCAACGAGGCGGCGAGGAGGGGTCGGCTAAGAGGACCCGATCGCTCGTGGAGATATATATATATATATATATATATATATATATATATATATATATATATATATATATATATATATATACGCTTGTATGTGTACGATTAAGCTATGATGAAGTTCACCCCATTGTGTTACTAGCAAAATAACACTTAAGGTACTTATGCTTGTAAATATAAAAAAATATTGATATTGATGTATTTTAAGTGGTATAACTTTTAAATGGTGCTTCTGTTACGGTTGTAAAAATATACAATGATATACATATGCTATTGATATAGTAAAACACATTGAATAACATGAAATATCATAATGATCATATTCATAAACTAAATATTTTATTGATTGATTAAAAGCTTCACTTACATGCATATTGTTTTATTTTTTCTTATATTATTGTAGTTTAGGAGTGTGTGTACTGACTTTGGTTAGCTCACTATTATTTTAAACTAACATTTCAGATGTAATTAATTGATTAAAAGATGAGCAATAGAAGTAAAAATATTTATAGAAGACACATACAACTTGTCATGAAGTAAATTTAATTTTGCTATTTTAATTTAATTTATTTAGTGACTTTTTCATTTATTAAATATTAGTTATAAAAAATGAATAAAAAAAATTAATTTCCTCCGTTCGACCATATGTACTCGCCTTGGTTAAATTTAAACCATGGGTCGGTCGTCACACACTGATCTCATCGAGTTTTATTTTCGCTCCAACATGGGGAATTTAAATGTCGTTTAGATTCAAAAGATAGAAATGCAATTTTATGATGGGTTTGATTATTCAAACTAAGGAAACATTAGATATCTGCACTAGTGTACGATTTAAACCCGGTAGATCATTTTCCTTATTTAATCTGAAGACTAGATAGGATTTATATTAGTTATGGGATCTTCTTATAAGGGCGAACCCCTATAGTTAATTATATCTTAAATAACCGAGATTACTAAAGAAAAATCTCTATTAGGGTTGTAGTTTTGTCTTCAAGAAATTTCAAAGTTTAGGCTTTTACGATTGGACATTGGGTTTCGAAATTGGAAAAGCTCTTGAACACTTGTTAATGAAAGTCAAAGAAATAAAGGGTAAGGGACACTTGGAGATACTAAAGCAACCTCAACAGTATCCCCGATTATCCTATTGTTTTGCCTTTGATAATTTTGAAGAAAAATTTAATGTTTTATTCTGATGTTTTGTTATAACTTTAGGATTTATATTGCACGACATGCAATCATGTAGAAGCCTAAATGTGAAGATTTACGTTGTAATTAGACGAACCACCTGAGCGTACTAGGGTGAAGTTTACTGAGATAAGTGAAACTTCAAAACCCTAACCTAAAAGAAGGGAAGCATTGTCGGCCGCTTAAGAGAGAAGAAGGGCTTGGGGATTTAATTTAATTTATATATATGTATTGATTTTTGAAAATAAAATTTTAAGTTTTAAAATATGAGAATGAGAAAGGACGGATCTCATTCGTTAAGTAGTTTGGATGAACGAGCGTAATATCGCGAGTAACGCATCTGTTCCGAAGAATAGACACCCTACTCGACAATATCGCTCGATCAAATAAACCACAAAATTCATGACATCCGTTCTGGTATGCTAACCTTTATGTGGACCGACAAATTCCCCTATTTAATACAAAAGAATCAAATAGGGTTTATATTATCTGGGGTCTTTAAAACTCCCTATGAGGCAAACCCCATAGTTAATTACCCCTCAAACGACCGAAGTCACTTGAGAGAACTCTCTATTTAGATCACGGGTTTCTATCTTCATGAATTCAAAAGGTAGGGTTTTCAACGAAATGAGGTAGTAGGAAATCCAATAGGTGAATGACACAAGAAGGAACGATTATTTCTGGAGTCAAAGAAAGAAGGGTAGGGGATGTCACAGATCTCGAGGAGGACCTCGAGGACGTCCCGAGATTATCCTATGGTTGGGCTTTAAATTTTGGAAAGGGATTTATTTTAATTTCAATCCCGCAAATTAATTATAGGAATTACGTTTGCATAATGTCCCGATTATGCAAACTACCTGAAAGACAGGAGGGCTTACGTCGTATCAGACGACAACCTCGGAAACCTAAGCGAGTTAGGCCTTATATCGCACAGGAGGGCTGTGCAAAGGCCTAAAAGAACAGGTGAGGATTTATGCCGCGCTAGGCGGACTTCCTCGAAGTCCTAGGGCTTGTTATTTAAACTAAAGAATGGTTTTGCTGAAGAAGATAGTCGTGCTGCCCACCGTGCTCCAAGCTCCACATCGTAGCAAGGATCGCAGTTTAGGTTTAAAGTTCTAAGTTAAAGTGAGCATGCAAGTCGTTTATTTCTTTTTATTATCATTTTTATCGCAACAGTGAGTGTGTGCAATGATGACGAGTGTAGCAAAAGAAAACGATGAGACGAGGAGCATGCTTATAGCAAACTAAACAGATGAACATGCTATACTAAACAGGAGATATGCTAAAATAACATGCTAAGCAGGAAAAAGTACGGGAAAGATAAAACATGCCAAGCAAGTATGTATACTGGAAGTAAGTAGGCTAGACTAGCAGGAGTAATGCTGAAAAGTAAAGCATGCATAACAGTAAAGAAAGTAAAGACTGTGTCACAGGAGTACCGTATGCTTTGCTCATCCGCGGCGCACTGTTACCTGTTTATTATTATTTTCATATTTTTCTTATTTCCTGCAGAAGAATCGTTAGCGCAAGAAAAAGCAAGAGTAAAAGTAGTGGGCAGGAACCTAGCTCAACAGAAGTACTACGGTACGTACGAAGGGAGCAAAGTGCGAACACCCAACAGTAAAAACGAAAGAAAGTCGACAGGAAAACGAAGAAAATCGTGAAAGAAAGCCAGAAAATCGAGAAAGAAAGAAAAGAACGTCCGTAGAAAATTCCGAGAAAAGTCACGAACGAAAACAAAACAAAGTCGTAGAAAACCGCAAAAACACCGGAAGAAACTCACAGATGACCCGCTAAACTCACGGTGAACCGTAAGAAAGCCATGGGGCATCTGGAAAGAAAGACCCGTAAGCACGGTGGTGTTAAGGACTCAGAGCTGTGCTAATATCCGGACTTGAGTGCTGACTACTAGACCAATTTTCTGCAGAAGGCAGGCCTAATCCGACTCGAATAGCCAACCGTGGACCTTTATAAATTTTTCACAAATTTCATTTTGGGTTTGCATGCAAGTAAAAAGCCGTAGGTAAGTAGGCTGTGTAGTAGGGGAGGTAGTTTTTATATTTTTCAAACATATGTATTTTTTTGTTTTAAAGTATTTTAGTCCACAGGTTGACTATCCTAATAGGACTATGACTACGAACATCCTGCGGATCGCTCGGCGGTAGAAACCCCGAGGACGGGCGAACGGTTCCGTGGTTCCCGCTCTACTTTCTGCGAGTCTCGAGTCGGCGGCCCCATTCGATGATTCTCGTAATTTTTCTTTTTGCAGTCTTATCAATGTCCCCACCGCACTTACAGCCTTGCTTGATGGCCCCACATATAACCCAATCCCCTGTAGGTGTGTGCTTTGAGCCAAGAAACAAGGTGAAAACTAGGGATGAGAGGTCAAGGAAAGAAGGGGGAAATCGGTTCACCTAACACAAATTCGTAAAAGAAAGTGAACCGGTTTCCAATAATCAAAAGTAAGTAAATCACCCTACACTTCCCGACCGTCCTCACATATCCTAGAAAAAGGACCTAAAGGCACCACGACGCTCTCGAAGAGGATGAGGACTAAACCCTAGGGAACACACCCCTTTCTCCAAACAACAGCTGTAAAAGCATGACAAACAGACAAAGACACTGACCAAGTCCTGGACTCTGGACCACTGCTCGGGATTCCTTCAAACTCCAAGTACCCACATTGATTTTCAATTCCTGAAACACAAACTCCCCCGGTACGTTCTCCTACGGGCTCGGGACTCAAGCTATAGCCACAGGAAAATCAGTAAGCTTTCAATGCATAAGAAAGAGAATGGACAAGCCATAAGCCGCCAAACTAGCATCAATTTCACCAAATAAAACCTCCAAGAAGTATTTCAAATATCGTGCTCAATTTATTTCCCACAAGTAAGCTAGGAAGCTCTTCCAAATTTCATTAAATCAATTTCGTAGACAAGTGTAGCAAAGAGCAAAGCCACCATCACAATAATCATCCCAATAAGGCTCTCGGCCAGGGCTAAAAACAGGAGCAAAGGCTCACGGCCAAGCCCCAACAAACTACCCATACTAATTCAAATTCATCACAAATGCATAGGAATGAATCTATAAAGTAACCAAGCAATTCAGCCCACCTACAGCCTAAAAGAAGCACAAACCCGAGCCCAGGAGAGACCCAAACCCGAGCCATTCAAACGCTGCACCGGGGGAGGCTGCAGGAACAACAGGGACCAAAACCGAGCCCCAACATCAAGTGCACAGGGAGCAGCTGCAAGAGCAACAAAACAGAAAACCGAGCCCCCAAATCAAGAGCAAAGGGAGCAGCTGCAAGAGCAGCAAAACAGAAAACCGAACCCCCAAAGTAGGTGCACAGGGAGCAGCTGCAAGAGCAACAAAACAGAAAACCGAACCCCCAAAGTAGGTGCACAGGGAGCAGTTGCAAGAGCAACAAAACAGAAAACTGAGCCCCCAAATCAAGTGCAAAGGGGCTAGCTGCAAGAGCAGCAAAACAGAAAACCGAACCCCCAAAGTAGGTGCACAGGGAGCAGCTGCAAGAGCAACAAAACAGAAAACCGAGCCCCCAAATCAAGTGCAAAGGGGCTAGCTGCAAGAGCAGCAAAACAGAAAACCAAACCCCCAAATTAAGTGCAAAGGGAGCAGCCCTCACATGACTAAAACAGAGAAATAAAAGGGCTCCCAAACATGTATATCAAAGCTAAACAAATTCCTCCACACCTTCCATACATCAACACATAGAGCCGCCGCACGTTTAAGATGAGGATACACATGAGGCTCCTCAAAATGAAATTATAACTTCCCTCTAGCATGCCATTTTGATAAAGAAAGCCACAAGGAGCAAAGCCAAGCCCCCACACATACATATTAACGCTAAAAAAAAGTTACTCCATGATTCGTGCTAGAAAGAAGGTGAGAAGAGGGGCTTATAATGCATACCCCAACATGCTAGAAGAAATCAACACTTTGCTTCATAACATATTTTCCATGACTTAAATCATGTAAAAGAGAGAGAGAGAGGAGGAGAGTACCAGCTAGCGTAGAGCACGCAGGGAAAGCAAAAGAAAATGAGGCTCCAATCCAACACCAACTTCTCAAGAGGAATCGGCCAACCAACCCTAAATTCATCCAAAAACGGGGCCTTTATAGGCGGAGGAGGAAAAGGAAAGCCGCTCCTTACCTGTAGAGCCGGACGCAAGTGGGGGAAGGGCAGGAAGAAGGCGACAAAGCGTCGCAGCCAAGAGCCGAAGCTCGGCGACGAGGAGCGAGGATCGAGCAGCAGATCACGCGAGGTGACCCTCGCGCGGGATAATACTCGAGAAGGTATGGGGAGAACCACGCCGGGCTCGAGAGAGCAACGGCTACAAGGAAGAGGCGCGCTCGAGCGCGGAGAAGCGAGGAACGGGAGCCTTCATCGAACGAGCGAGAGAGGCGACCAACCGATCGAATGGGTAGGGATTAGGGCTTAGGATAGAATAAATAAGTTTAAAATATATATATATATATATATATATATATATTATTAATTTTATTAAAATCAAGCCCAAAATCGCAATTTCCGCTCCGGCATGCGATCCTCGCAAATTAAATATCAATTTTAGGTGGAAACGACGTTCCAGACGCAACGGCGCAGTCCGTTTCGTCATCCGAGGTCGTTCGGGCAACCTCGTCGACGATCGCGTCGAAAGTGCGTCAAATCCGACATTTTCTGAAATTCTGACTCGACGTCGCTCGTTCTGGCATTCTGACCCTGATCTTGATCCGTTGCGGAGAATTTGAAGATGTCGAGGCCGTGAATCGAGGAATTTGTGCTCGGTGGTGCAGAAAATGTGCACGAGGCTATCCTAAGGTCTAGTGATCCTATAGGAACTCAATTTGGAGTCCTAACGCCAATTCCAACCTACCTGCTGTGAGCTAGAGGTCAGGAATTTTGTCCGGGATTCCAAAAGAGTGTCTAAGTGGTTTCGAGCATTCTAAAAACGAGGTAGGCCCATTGCTAGGATCTAAGATCGTCGGGGAAGCTCCTAAAGCTAGAACCCTAAATCTTAGGAGGAAGACTAAACCTCAACAAAAGTGAGGTCAACAAGCATGGAATACAATGAACTTACAACTCTGCCAGGAAAGGAGTGTCATCTAAACCACATAATTGCATTTAAAATCATGCATGACTGTTCTTGATGATGCAAGATAGGGTAGGTTGTTATTCATTAAGAGTAGTAGGCCTTGCGACTTGATTATAAATTAAATTGTCTAAGTATGTATGGTATGTATATGTCCTAAGACTAATGCGAATATATTTTGAAATTTCAAATTTAAATGCTTTATACCTCACCACACTCAAATGTTTAATTGTATTTAATTAGTGCTGAGTGTATCAAAGCAAGCTATTTAATGTGTTGTGCAAGTCCTTGATGAAGAATGCACAGGTCTGTTCAAAAGGTCAATTTGGTATGCATAGGCAGAACTCACTATATAAGGTAGTGGTTTTCATTTGAAAACATATTTTCTTGATTAATAATTTATTTTTTTATAATTATTTTTCAAAATAATTATAACTTTGATATAAAATTATAACTTTTGGGGTTAGGAAAGTCCTCTGCCCTTGGAAAAATCAGGAAATGTTCCCAATGACAGAGGGATTATTCCCTGTAAAATTCATAATTTTTCTATTTATATTTAGTTTTTATAATTAAATACTTTGTAAAGTATTTAATAGATTAAATATAAGTTAAATATTTGTTTTTTTTATTATTTTCTCCCCTGTTCATTGATTTCAGAGGTATTTTTTATTTTATTTTTGTGACTTTTCTTTAGAAAGATATGAATTTTTGAAGTTTATTTGAATTTTCTATATTTAATTAATTCAAAAATATCGAATTATATATTTAAGCAGGTGGCACCGCTTCATTCCTCATACGCTTCGAAGCTCCATGAGGCGATCTGCCTGTTCGCTGCACTTTCCACGTGTGCGTTGAGTTGGCAAGTGATCCACTATCTTGACATTATCCTACGACCCAACTGATTCGATCTCCGACGTCCGTTTAAAAGACACGAAAACGGACAACATCCGTTCATCGTCCCCATGGGACAGATAATAGAGAGCTGTCCGCACATAAACCCTAAGATCTTGCTCCACACTCAATCAAATCACATGTAGTTTGATCCTACTTTTTAGTTCAAAGGTATTTGTATTTTATTTTTGTGTTATTTCTTCACAAAGTATGAATTTTTGATGTTTTATTTGTTTTTGGGATTTAATTAATTCGGAAATTCCGAATTATTTGCTTAAATATATGGCGCCGCGTCATTCCTCGTATGCTCCGAAGCTCCACGCGGCGCTCCTCGGTTCTTTGCACTTTCTACGTGTGTGTTGATTTAGCCCGCGATCCGTTGTCCTGAGATTATCATGTGTTCCATTTGATTCGATCTCCTCCGTCCGTTTCAAATATATGGAAACGGACGACTTTGGTTCATCATCCTAATGGGACAGTGACCAAATCACATGGGATTTGATCCTATAGCTTCATTTAAATGTGATGAATCTATTTATACGGCTAAGTGGGTATACAATGATCATTTTCATCATAGAAGACCAAACCGAGGGTAAATTTAGGAGTTTCGAGCCTGCCTCCGTCCAAGAGGCAAGGCCTCAATTGGATGGGTTGAGAAGCTTCGCCTTGGAGTTGCGTGTCTTCTCCTTGCTTTAATTTGATCTATGGTTGGGTCTAGGTGTGTGCTAGGCTAAAGGGTTGCTCGAGTTGGTGTTGAGCTACATTAGATGGTGCGAGGAGGGATTTTGATTGGGGATGAGGTTTTAGGAACTTGTGAAGCTAATGGAAGGGTTGAAATGGAGTTTTGGTGAAGTTGATGTCAAGGGTGTAAAAAGCCCTGGAGTTCTGAGTGGGAATTAGGGTTTTGTGGGGATGGAGATGGCTTGAAAATGGTGGGAGGTGGCTACTATGGTTTGTGGGAGCAAAGTTGATGTTGAAAGCAGAGGATTTTAGTGGGAGCTTGGGGAGTTTCAATGTGTTGCTAGGCTCTCGGGTTGGGGCTTTAAATAGCTACGGGAGACCACGAGAGAGGCCTTGTGTGCATGGGAGGTTCTGGTGGCTCTTTAGGGAATGGGCAGAGGGATTTTAGAGGCTTGAGCAGAGGTAAAGAAGCTTTCCCCACTTTTGATGCATTAAGCATGGTGGAGCTCTATGGCCATGGAGATGGCATGGCAAGACCTAGAGCTATGGGGAGAGCTTAGATTTGGTGGCTTGACTCAGTTTTGGTTACCCATGACTCCCCTTAAGTTTGATTTGGGTTGCTTTAACCAAGGTGACATTTGGTGGCTCTCTTAGTTATGTGTGCATAGTTTGTCTTTTAGTGTTTGTTTTGTTTTTAATTTGCTTTCAATTAGTTCTTGTTTGGATTTTAGAGTCATGAGGGGTTTTTAGGTCATGTGAGTCATGAGTTTGCCTTTTAGGGTTACAAGGCTTGGGCTTAAGTTTGACCCTTGAATGCTGGGCTTGACTTTAGATGGCTGGGCCTATCATTTAGCCCCCCTAAATTTAACTAATCTAGCTAATTAGATTAATCATTTAATTTATTATTTCATTTGTTTTAATTAGGTTTGATCTAAGTTCAACTTGATAATCTTAGTGCCTTTGGTACGGGCTCAAGTTGACTAGTGGTTTTGGTAGTTTTTGGTGGTTTAATGTTTTAATAAATTTACTTTATTTTGATTTTGTATTAAGTAGGTTTGCTTTTAATTTTCTTTAAGTGTGTTGAGTATTTGAAGCTTAGGATTGAATTTAGTGTACTTAAGTGGTTCTTTGTTCTTAGGGTTTCTTTAAGTTGGATGAAAGCATTAGGTGGGCTCAAAACTAACCTTGGTGGCCTAATTGTCTTATGATTTAAATTTTTGATATTAGGATTTTCTTATTTCATTTTAGGGTTTTGGTACAAAGGGTAAATCCTTCTCTAGCTTATAACTAGCCTCATGCCCGATGAACTTCTTCTAGATTAAAGAGGGTTTTGGGGGTGGTGAGTAGGTCATCACAAGGATTCCTAAAGCTCTAGGCTCCATGGGTTGCCTAGGCATTCTCCACCTATAAATATTCTACTAGAGCTTCTACCAGATTCAACCCTCATCATCTCAACTAAATAGTTGAAGATTTGGGTTTAACCTCATGATAAGTGAATGTAGAATAGGTTTGAAGTATATGTGAGTGAGTTCCATCTCTAGGCATCTAAGAAGGTCACTTGGAAACCCTAAGGCTAGGTCCTAGGCATCTATAGAGAGAAAAGAGGTCATCACAAAAGTAAAGTCAACACATACATTGTAAGGAAATAATTGATCCAATAGACGAAATGAGCTAGATGTGAGGAAGTCCTTATTTTTTGTGGGAGAAAGAAAGGAAGTGTCGTTACTTTCATCTCTTTTGTACAACTAGATCAACTATTTTCTTGTGGTGTAACTCAGTTATAAAGAAATTCAGGAAGTCCCGTTAATTTTGGGTTATTCTTTTCTTGGTCTCTTACAGGGTATATTCACTATAATTTTTTAACTTTACCTATACTGAGATATCGTGGTATTCAATCCTTAGGTTAACTGACATTATCCTTTATTTGGCTGAGTTACATTTAGAAAAGAGTTTCTCTATTCATCCCTAGTATTCAACTATTAGGATGAGTATGGTCTAAGGATTAGATGATTTATCCTTTTACTCTTGAGAAGAATGTTTATTAGAGGCGAGTTCTCTGCGTTTTAAATGAGACGAGATTCTTGAGCGCTATTGGTAAACTCATTTTATATAACAAGTAATATCCACCTTACTGATATTATATATATAAATATATGAGAATTATGGCGGTGAGCTCTGCTAGGGTTTCACCCGATGGAGAAAACCAGCATTAACCTCCGGCTTCACTTCATCGTCCTTGTCGTGCTTTCGTGGCTATTGTTTCGTCGGATTCAGATACAGGCTTGCACGCTGCTGGCCGAGCCTTCTCGCAAGTATTTTCTTTTCTTATCGTCCTCGGTCGCATTGCCGACTGCGTCGCCTTCTCTAAATAGCTACACCAGTGCGTCTTTTCTCCTCGAGTTGCAGCAGCTCGCACGCCATCGTCGTCATCTTCGTTGTCGTCTACGTTGAGTGCATCGTTTTTGTTGGCCGAGCCTTTCGTCCTCGGTCGCAGATTGCGTCGCCTTCGTATGCTACTCTGCTCTTCGCCTGAGAGTCGTCCTCCTCACGCAGTGACTGACACCGGCCAAGGAGATGGCCTTAAGGGTTCTTTCCTACGCCGCCGCCTTCGCCTGTGATAACCCTGCTTTCGACTCTCTTTCAAATATGTTTCCGCAACGTTACCACAATGCTTTTGCTCTTGGAGTTGAAACCGGGTTTCTAAAAAAAACATTCCGTAAAAAAGGCAAACTTGCAATATTTCTCACGTAGGCCAAGATCTCCACCATTGCTGTGCATTGCCGACTGTTCTTAATAGGTAAGTTTCTTTATGGAAACCCGAGCTAATTCGAAAGGATTTTGGGCAAATGAAATTGAAAGGGGGTTGTAAGATTGGTAAATTGGATGGTCGGCATAACCTCATTCAATTATCAGATGATGAAGACTACGCCTAGTTGTTTTGCGAGAAGACTCCTTCGAATAGATAACCGGGTGATGAATGTTTTAAAATGAATGGTGGATTTTGACCCTCGTACTGAACCTCCTACGATTCATGTTTGGTTGCGCTTCTCAGGTTTGAAGGTTCACCTTTACGATCAAGAGTTCCTCTTCGCTTTAGCGATGATTTACGGTAAACCTCTCAAAACTGATACGCCTACAGTGAATCTGACTCGGCCCTCTAAAGTCAGAATTTTGATAAAACGAGATATTACTTTACCTTTTCAGGGAGAGATATGGGTTAACACACAGCATCGGAGATTTTGGCAGCAAGCAGAACTTGAACAGATACTTCTTTACTGCACCCACTGCCGTATGTTTGGACACTATTTTTCTCAATTTTATCATTTGCATCCGAATCTAAAACTTCCAAGTAAAAATACTGGGTCTGCCCCACTTCATACCTGTCCCTCTTCCGCTCCCGAATGTATTCCACAAACTATTGATACGATGCCACCTCTCCCTCCCACTACCAGAGTTAATATTGTTTCTGTTTTTCTGGCCGATGTATTGATAGATGGTTCAGTTGGGCATCCTACAACTTCTATCACAGTTGAAAATAATACTATCGGATGCTACCTCTCCCTCCGACCACCGCCGACCGCCGCCGACCGCCGCCGACTTTCGTCGACCTCCGTCACCGTCGACCTCCATCACTGTGGACTTTCGCCAATCATCGTTAATCACCACCAACCAGACACCGTCAGTCAACATTATTGTATGAAACATATAATTACTCACTCCCGTCTGTGGGATGAGATTTCTGTATACATCAATCAATAGTGGATTCTCGCAACTGGGTCAAGCCCCGTGGTTTTTTCTTTTACGCATTTTCCACTTAAAACTTCTGAAGTCGTCACCGCTTATTTTTCATCTGTATGTGTGCTGAATTTTCGTACAACGTTAAGACAATAATCCGCTACTCTATCGCCGCGAATTTTCTAGCACGCATTAGTTTGGCGCCGTCTGTGGGAAGCTCTCAATCCCACCACTGAAGTACTTGCTTGATTTGCAACATGGCCAACAGACATAATATTCGGGACAACGGAGCAGCTCGCTCCAATACCCATCGTTCCAGAGAACAGTCACGAAGTCAAGGGCGATATTTTTCTTCATCTTCCGTCCTGGAACACGCTATCCCGCCAACGAGGGGGTTTCAGGCCCTTCTATGGAAGAATGAATGTGTAGAATGGAGGAATCTCAACTGCAGATCATACAACTCCTACGTGGGACCCAACAACCACCAACGAACCAAACTTGTTTACCATTAAACCCGCGACCTACGAGAAACATGCCCGGAGGAAGTCATACCGGCCCCTCTCCTAAAGAAGGAACACTTCTCGTGCCAGGTCGTGATGTTGAACTCCTAGACACCACAAGTTCCACTCATCCATCTCATGCAGCTCGCCTGGCACCGCAACATCCTGCTGTCATTCCAGATGATTTCATCTGTAACGAACTACGTCGCCTCGTCCGAGAAAAGCTCCCCCTTGAGAAATAAGATCACTTCCACACTCACCATAACATCCATGAATCTTCTCCCTCAGCGGATGCGCTTCTTCAACACTCCATCCCTACTGGCTTCAAGCTACCGAATATTGACGCATATGAAGGGATAACTAACCCTTATGAACATATTGATCATTATCGAACCATCATGCACATTCAACGTACCTATGATGCGCAGTGTCAGGTGTTCCCGACCACTCTTAAGGGAAAAACTCGAACTTGGTTCTACTCTCTGTCGGGGGGCATTGTAAACACCTTTAACGAGCTCACAAGACTGTTTGTGGAGCAATTCATAGCAAATCGACGAATTATCAATGATTCATCCTATCTCTCATGAATTCGTCAAAGTGAAGGAGAATATCTCAAAGACTACTTCCGCATGTTTTCTGCTGAAGCTCGCCAAATTCCAGGAGTAGACTCAAAGTTACTTAGGGGAGTCTTCCTTGGGGGACTCCGCCCAGGACCATTCTACTCATCACTGATGCGGGAAACCGTTTGTTCTTATGCTGACTTTGTACATCGTGTTGAGGCACAAATCTCTGCAGATGAGGCCATCATTGCTCACAAGAAACAATTTTAGCGATTGGGGGGCAAGCGCAAGAATAACGCTGGGGATACCAATCAAATCTCACTGCAAAAAAAATTTAAATCACAGGAGAATTGTGAGCAACGATCAGAAAAAGAATACACGCCACTCAACACGTCACGTGTTAACATCTTAATGGCCATCAAAGATGAAGAGACTGTCAAGTGGCCAAAGCCATTAAAGAATCCAAATGGTGGAGACCAATCTCAATAATGTCAGTTCCACCATGCAAAAGGACATTCAACAGAAAAATATTTTCAATTAAAGAAAGAAATTGAACGTCTAATACGCCAAGGTCACCTGGGTCGCTACTTACAAGAACAATGTGAGGGAAACCAAAAGAGAATCGTTGGAGTTATTAAATGAGAAGTATAATTCCAACTCATATTATTTGAGTAAAAGACTGGCTTATAAACTCTTAATTTTATTTTAACAAAATTTTCATGTTGCTTTAAAATGTCATTTAAATTTTCTCATGAAATAATTTTGTGTAGAAAGTCCCCTTGACGAAAAGAGGTACCATACCCCTGGAAGTCGAGCCCAAGAGGCAAGACTTGACGGGAAGATACGGTACTCCTGAAAGTCAAGCCCAAGAGGCAAGACTCAATGAGAAGCTACCATGCCTCTGGAAGACGAGCCTAAGATGCAAGTCTCGATGGGAAGCTAGTAGTAGACATGGTCCTCACTAGAAAGACTCCATGAGAGCAAGTGGTTAACAGGGTCTCCACTCAAAGACCTCAGAAGGCTTGAAGTCTCAGAAGAAACGGGTATATCAATGACCTCAGTAAGCTACAAGCCTCAGAAGATACACGTATACCAAAGACCTCAGAAGACACAGCTACACCAAAGACCTCAGAAGGCTTGAAGCCTCAGAAGACACAGGTACATCAAAGACTTCAGTAGGCTACAAGCCTTATAAGACACCTGTACACCAAAGACCTCAGAAGGCTTGAAGTCTCAGAAGACACAGGTACATCAAAGACCTTAGTAGGCTACAAGCCTCAGAAGACACAAATACACTCAAAGACCTCAGAAGGCTACAAGCCTCAGAAGACACAATTGCATAAAATTTCTCAGGTCTACAAGCCTCGGAAGGTACCGGTTCATTTCAAGCTCCTATAATGCATAAGCCCGAGAGGGAATGACCTCGGAAGACAAGAGCCTTGAAAGGTACAAGATTCAGCATTTTATAAAGTGTGTGCTAACTTTAATTGTATAACGTTGCACAATTAAGAAGCCGCAACAATTGTGAAAGCAACAAAAGAAATACATTGTTATCATCCACAATTATCGTATTAGATGATTAAAAAGGCTACAAATACCAACATATACTTGTAAAAGGTCTACAACGAATCAATTCATCTTCAATTAAAGTTGGTATCATTTTTCTAAAATTCCATTACTTCTGATGATCGTCAAGGGGTCTTTAGACATCGCCACCACATAAGCATGAAAATCTTCCCCCCATGACACGACGAAAAAACTACAATATTTCTTCATCACCTTCAGAACGTGCAAGAGCGGCACGGGAATCTCCTCAAGAATACGCGACATCAAGTACACGATCTGCTATACTTCACCGCCACGCGTCGTTGCGACGCCCCTCTGCCACTCCTCTCTACGATGACCCACTGCAACACGTCGCCGCGATGCTCTGCCGCTACATGTCGTCTCGCCCCTACGCCACGTCGCAACGCGTCGCCGCGACGCACCACCACAATGCGTCGCCCTAACGCCCCGTCGCAATGCGTGGCCGCTACTCACCACCGCAACGTGTCTCCGTGATGCTCCGTCGCAACGCGTCGCCCCGACGGCTCGCAGCGACGCTCCTCTGCAATATGTTGTCACGATGCACCACCGCAACACGTCGCGACGCTCCTTCGCAATGCACCCCGTCGTCGCAACGCCGCGACCCGCCGCCGCAATGCTTCTCCGCGACGCCATGCCGCGACGCTCAGCCGTAACGCGTCGCTGCGATGCTTCGAAGCAACTCTTCGCCACAGCGCGTCGCCTCTATGCATTGCCAAGATACACCGCCAGGGCTTCTCCACAATGCGTCACGTCATTGCAACGCTTCGTCACAACACGATGCCCGATGCCTCGTCACGACACACTGCTTCAACGTGTCGCGTGGCCGCAACGCTATGCGGCAATGCATCATCGCGACGCACTGCTGCAATGCGTCGCGTCATCGTATTGCTCCAACACAATGCTCTGCCGGCGATGCGACGCTACTTCGCAAAGCTTCACGACAACGGTTCGCCGCGACACTTCACGACAAAGTTACGCCGCAACACTTCACAACAACGGTACGTCGCGATGCTTCACGGCAACGGTTCGCCGCGACACTTCACGACAACGGTACGCCATGACACTTTACAACAACAGTTAGCTGTGATGCTTCACCGCAACGGTACGCCGCGACTCTTCATGACAATGGTACTCCACAATTCTACGCCGAGACATTTCGCCGCAACTCTACGCCGCAACTCTTCGCCGCAGCTCTTCGCCGCAACTCTACTCCGCAATGCAAGATGACTTTCTCCTTCTCCTCACTTGTGATTCTCCTCCTCATCCATGACCTCTATTTATAGGCTTGTGATGAGACATAACATTAAAAAATAAAAAATAAAAAATTGCTGTTCATAAAAAAAAAGACGGCAGCTCATTAAAAAAAACAACAAAAACTGTTACTCATTAAAAAAATAGTTGCTAAAAAAAGAAAAAAAATTTAAAAAAATAATAATAAACAACATTAGATATTAATTTTTGGTTTTCTGGCCCGTATTTTCGGTTTTCAAGCTAAATAAAAATTTAATTTGTCTTTGACAGGATTTGAACTCCCAACCTCCTATATGAAGGAGAAGATAGCAATCAACCGATCTAGAAAAATTTTCTTCAAAATATAAAGGTTTTTATTATTCTTATTTACATACAAGTAGTAAGAATGTTGCAAAAAAAAATGAAGTAGCGCTAGACTTAGATATTTTCGGATGACGAATTTGATATCGCTCGAAAATATGGGGGCAACTGATAGACTACCAACAAATTTTCATCGTCCGACACGAATCTCGAGGCAATACTTTGAATAAGAAACATTCAAATCTCGATAAAAAGTCATCCAGAGCTCTGATTTCAGTAAACTTATAGTCAAACTGACCGGCTCGATGAGACGAACCTAATGATACAAAAACTAGTCCAATCCGAGTCAAATCAAGATCAGATCAATTCATTAATCCATTATTAGAAGATTTCCGGACACATTTAGAAGATCAAACAAATGCCGACACTAGCAAGTCTATACTCAAATCGAGCGTCTCGACAAGAAGAATCCAACGAGCCCAAGATCACTCAATTCCGATATCGTTAAGACCATCAAATGCCCCTTAAACACTGTCTGATCAAGGGAAGCCATTTGGACCGTCCGATTAAAACGATTGCATTAATTTCTCCCAAAACCCTATAAATAAACCTCCACCTCTCACATGAGGGGGCTTAAGCCTAGAGAGAGCTTAAGGCTTTAAGGAGAAGCTGCAGCTTAGCACCACCGTCGACCGCCGCCGACCACTGTCGACTGCCGCCGACCACCGTCGACCGCCGCCGACTTTTGTCGACCACCGCTGACTTTCGTCGACCTCCGCCATCGTCGACCTCCGTCGACCTCCATCATCGTGGACCTCCGCTAATCATCGTTAATCACTACCAACCAGACACTGTCAGTCGACATTTTTGTATGAAACATATAATTACTCACTCTCGTCTATGGGACAGAGAATTTCTGTAATCATCGATCAATAGTGGATTCTCACAACTGGGCCAGGCCTCGTGGTTTTTCCCTTTACGGGTTTTCCACGTAAAAGCTTCTGGAGTCGTCACCGCTTATTTTTCATCTTTATGTTTGCTGAATTTTCGTAAAATGCTAAGACAATAATTTGCTACTCTACCACCACAAATTTTCTAGCACGCATCAGTGAGTATTCATACTTTTAAGCTATGGTAATATTATGGTTTATCTAAATTATTTTGCATTAATAGTAGATTATATTTGTGCAAACTTTATTTTGATTTATATGTTCTTTTCTTTATTGATCACATTATTATGAATATTTGTAACTACTTATCATCATACATTGGTTATTGTTATATGCCGCATATTGAATTGAATGCAATGTGCCCATAAATGATATGTCTATATTGACTGCCTATATGTGCATGATTGACTATGACAGAGTCATCCACCTGTACACATAAATGAAAAACATTTAGGGGAAATTTTATATTCATTTTATGGCTTCATTTTGCGTTTTACAAGTCTTGATGAAAACATTTAGGGGATGCTTGTTATATTGGCATGAGGTTTGTAACTTCATATTTCTAAATTCTTTTATCCATTTGTTCTTGCATCCGACTATTTAGTGATTGATTTGTTGGTGATTTAGTTTGTTTATGTTCGTTATTCATTGATTTTTTTTTCTTTTTTTATCTATGCGAGTCTTTATCAATGGGAAATTTTATATTCATTTTTAGATTTCTTGTGAAGTTTTAGAATTTGATGGCGCTTTTATATTATCGTATGAAATCAGTTAAATGTCTTCTTTTTTTTTAAATTTTTAAAAATTTTGCATTATAATAATCTAATAATTTTGAATATTATCTTCCTTCAGAATCTTATCCTAGTTTTGTATTCGAAACCAAGATCTTAAGAAATCGTATATATGTTAAGTTTTCATTTGAATATGAGGCCTTAAATCGTGTATGCGTAAGGATAGGAATAGAAAAAATTGTTGTCGTTCACAATATTCCATTGAAATATAAGTAAGGTGCCATAAAGAAGACATTTTGAGGATCTCTTCTACTAGATGAAAATTTTCTTCAGTCATGTTATCTATAATTACTTTCTTATTTACATTATATCACACGATTATTTGGAATTATTTCATGTTATATTCATTTAATTGATTCAATATAAAATTTTTCTTGAAAAGAATAAAACCCAAGGCTTTGTTTGTAGTCTTTCAAAAAAACAATTTTGGTTTGTACGACAAATATGCTTATAAAATCATTATTTTACACATGAACTTTATCTATGATTTTTATTTGAGTGGAATTATTTTATGTGATACAATATAATATCAATTTAGTTGTATCAAACAAAATATGCAAAATCATTGAAGGTATTATAGTACCAATATTAAAAATCAAAATGATATCTATGATTATAGTGATTATAGTAATTATAGAGGAATCATGCTTATGGGATATATAATTAAGTTATGGGTTATCACGATCCGTCCCGGGGCTTAAAATTAACCTATATGGGAACAACCAATCGGACAGTGGGAATTAAATTTTTATATATTCATTTTTTATCAATAACATCTTAATAAATGAAAGAATTATTTTATAAAAAAATTAGAGTAGTTTTGTTAAATTTATCTCATTTTTTGTTATTCACGTCTTCTATAAACATGTTTTCTTCTATTGCTTATCTTTTAGTCAATTAATTAATTCTAAAAAATTAGTTTTAAATAACAATGAGTTAACCATAGCCAGTGAATATTAATACTCCTAAATTATAGTAATACAATGATAAAGAAGTAAGCATACATGATAATTAAACTTTATGTAAATCAATCTAAGAGCATGTGAAGGATTATATTATCTTATATAATCATTCACTATGACTTATTATATCGTTTACATATCAATATTTTTTTAAACTGTATACATCCCTCACATGAACACCATCTAAAATTGTACCATTTAATGTATTTTAATATTAATATTCTTTTTCATTTACGTGCACGAAACCTTAGCGTTTCTTCGCTAATATCATAAAGGGGTGACTCCATCACAATTAAACAAGCACATGCTGGCAATCAAAATAATAAATATCATTCTTATTCTCTTTTCATAACATTCATCACATATTATAATAACCTAAATTATGCAGTTGATAAACATATACAAATATCAGTAACATACAATTCATATGATCAAATGAACTTAAAAGAGCATATAAATTCTATCTAAATAATTAACTATCAAATTTAGAAGAAATTAAATACTATAATTTGAAAGTACATGTACTCGCTTCGATCATAAACAATTTGTTTACTTTTAAGTTTTTTTTACTTTTTTCAAATTAACATCTATAAGATATAAAAGATTCATGTTACTAATTTTTTAATCACATTACTTAATTATGTTTAAATTAAATTATTAATTGTTTTTTCAGAACATAATTTTAATTAAGATTTCATTTCTTAAACTTTAGTTTTAATCATTCAAAAAATATTCGTTAATTTATACAAAATACATTTGGAAATTAAATCCTAACATTTATTTGTTGTCAGCAACTTTTTCTCGATTCAAATCTAAAATTTCTATAGCTTGAATCCTGATTTAATAAATCTTACTATTAATATTTAATAATTAATAATTAATAATTAATAATACAATAAATTCATAAATTAATATTTTAAAATCCCGACCTTTCCACGAAAAAGTATTACATCAGGAGTCCTGATGTAAAACTGTATCAAGACTCCAATCACAATGCGGCACAAGTATGGTCTGACCCCACTGAATATAAAAAATAAAATAATTTAATGCATGGCGAGATCAGATTGTACACGTGATGTATTGTAATTGGAGTCATGATGAAAACTGCACCAGGACTCCTGATATAATATTTTTTTCCCTTTCCACGGTCTGGTTTTCCTTTCCTGCACGTAGACCCCTCCTCTCCTTTTCTCTGCTCGACAGTGGCATCGCACAGTGGATCTTTCTCCTCCTCTGCAGGCAAGATCTAGCTCCTACCCGCACACAGGAGAGCTCCTTTTGCTCTGTATTCTTCCTTCAATCGGCTATGACACTTCTTCTCTTCTCTCCTTCATATTTGAGACCGTTTGGCTAGGTAAGAGCTCCCCTCTCTTACTAGAAGCCACTACTCTTTCACACATAACATTATGTCGAAGCCTCTTGCTCTCTTGCGCACGCAAACGGTGTTGTCGCCTTCCTTGCCCTAGACACACACGACAATCACAGTACTTCGAAGCCCTTCTTCTTTCCTGCACCTAAGAGCCGCTTGAGATTTCTTCTTTCGATGGGTTAGGACATGAGCTCTCCCAAGGTTTAAAACACTCTTATTCGCTCTTTGACTCTCCTCCCTTATTCTGTCTCTTTTTGTCATTCTCGTAATGTTCCATTGATTCGAAATGGATTATTTGACTCTTAAGTCGAAATGAAGAGATGATTATCTGTATATTTGATTATTAATATTATTATCATTTATTTATTTATTATTACTATTTAAAAAAAAAAAGCAGTTATCACAACAGAAAGCATGAAGTGAATACATTATGAGCATATGTTATTCAATTTTAACGGATTTCATATTCTTTATTATAGGCCATTATCATTAAAAGATAAATTGATAACTAGGTATAATTAGTTTCAAGTAATTTTGGTCTATTAAGAATAAAAATGAGGATTTGACTTATGGTGTACAATGAGGCTAAAATGGTGAAATTTCAGATAAGTACTACGCGATCAGAGAATAACATAGTGACTTTTATGAAATTTCAATTCGGTATGCTTTGTGATTTTGTCTGTCCGTTTGTTAACATGCCATTGAAAGGAAAATATAGCATAGCTGAAATTAGAGCTATAAATAAACTAGCCCAAAAGAGACTTGAACAGGATTTAAGTTTTAAGTTGTCTATTGCCAAGTGACTCTGCACGGTTCTATAGTCTTCCTTCTGTTCCAAATGTTCTCGTTGTTAAACGTAAAACATCATATCCATGACTGAAGAAACTCATCACATGGATTTCTGTTATACAGGAGGTGATGAATGATCCGTGTGTCGCATCTGACGGCTACACATATGACCGCAAAGCCATTGGGACATGGCTCAGCATGAATGATAAGTCACCAATGACAAATCTGCCATTGTCCAGTGTAAATCTGATACCCAATCACTCTCTTCGTTCTGCCATACTTGAATGGAAGTCTATAGCAAAATAACAACTCAGCTTATTTGTTCTTCCTTGTGATGCCATTTTGGTGGAGAGTTGTGCGCTGATAAAGCAGAAGTTGAAATTTTATTTTCATGTTAATGGGTTGAGCTCTATTCAACCCTTACAAACCACGTTGGATCTACTTTGTTAGCTAGAGTTGTACATATCAATAAGTACATGTAAAACTCCTGTTTTTCAGGATGACTTAATATAGTAATGCGCTCTTACATGATTGTTTACTTGATTCGCACATTTTCATGCTGATAGCGATGTGGTTATTGTTGATGGCTTATAAATGGTGATAGCCGATTTACATATATTGTTAAAATTAGAGTCCTTTACATACATAACACACAATTCGTATGTATTAAAATATCAACCACCCAATCTTTATTTATTACATATCGACCACCATATGCTAGGTGTTATGTAGGTAAAAAAAATTAAAGATTAGATGATTGATATGTTAATGCCTAATGATTGGGTAGTTGGTATGTAAATCTCTCTTAAATTATTATTTTCATGAGAAGTTCTACTGTTTTGTAGTTTTTATAAGTTTTCTTATTATTTTAAGTAAATATTTTTCACTGATTGTATAGTAATGCAGCGGATGTTTTTGTATTAATTTTATGAAATTATAAATATCTTAATGTTCAATATGGATATTATTATTCGTTGTGTTCTATTAAAATTGATATTAAAGATGTTATTAAATAATCATTTATATGCTAGTTGAATTGATTACAACAACAATAACCATAACAGGAAAGGTTTATCCTACAAAGGGAGGTCGGTTAAATGAATCTTTTTCTTCTATTATGTTCTATTGAGTTTTATATTTTCATTTAATTTAAATAAATTAAGATCATCTTTTAAACATGACCAAGTCTTTTTAGGTTCATCTGTACCTTTCTTAACATAAGATAAATTTGATACTTTTACTCTTCTAACAGGGACATTAGATAGTCGACATTTAACATTAACAAATTATCTAAGGCGACTCTCTATACTCTTGTCTGTCAATTGAACTACTCCAACTCATTTACAGATATATTTGTTTCACATTTTATCTCTAAGTGTCTAGCCACTCATCCACCTTAGCATTCTCACTAAGTAACACCTAATTTTATGCTTCTTCTTTATAGCCAAAACTTTAAATCATAAAAAATTGCAGGTCTTACCACCATCTTATAAATTTATTCTTTAAGTCTAAGCAGTACTTTTCTATCACATAAGAAGCAAGATGCATTCCTATTGAATTCTAGTGATAACATCCCCATCTATTTCACCGTAACTTTGAACAATAGACTCAAGTCCTTTTAATGACTGGATCACCAATTGTTACAACCCCCCCGTTAAATCTACTCAACTAAAATTAAATTTTATATATTAGTTTTAGATCTACTCAAATGAAGCCTTGAGATTCTAAAGTTAACCTTCATAAATTAAGCGTTTTTCTCTAGTCCCATCCATAAGAAGGATATCATCAGTGAAAAACATACGCCAAGTTACATCCTCCTATAAACATCTACCAAGAATATCCATAACTAAAGCTAAAGATATGGACTTAAAGCTGATCTTGATGTAATCCAATTGAATAGCATAATACTTGGTTAATCCTCCTTGTCTTTGATTACAAGTAATGGTTCCACTATGCATGTCTTTAATGACTTCAATATAAGTAATATTAGTACTTTTTTTTTCTAGAATTTTACAAACTATATCTCTTGTAACCTTATCATAAACGTTTTCTAAATCGATAAAAATCTCATGTAGAACTTCCTTACTCTCTTTGTACTTCTCCATCAAAACTCTCAAGAAATATATATCTTCCATAGTTAACTTGCAGACACGAATTCAAACCGATTTAAACAATTTTTTGTATCACACATAATCTTCATTAAATTATTCTCCCATAACTTTAATCCACAACACACTAACTTAATTCCTCTATAGATTTCACGCACTTGTGCACCCTCTTTATTTTTTAAAATATAAACCAATAGATTCTTTTTCCATTCATCACACATCCTTTAATTTTTAAAATAATATTAAAAAGTTTAGCGAGCTAAGAATTTCCATATCTTCTAAATATTTCACAATCTATTAAAATGCAATCAAGTCCTATTGTTTTTCCACACTATTTTTTTTAAAGCCTCAACTCCTGTTTTACTATTCAAACAGTGAAAATAAAAAAGATTTCTTATTATTTTCCATATTAAGACAATTAATTTTGATTGTATTTTAATAATCTTCATTAAAAAAGTTTATTAAATATCTCACCCACATATGTTGAATATCCTTGTCTAAGAAAATTACTATTTGATTTTCATCCATAATATATTTTATTTGAATTAATTTTATTACTTTTTTTATCTCTTTGCTTGTCTAGTTTATACATATATGTCTTACCATATTTAGTATTTAATATATTATATAGGTCATTAAAAGTAAAATTTCTAGCGTCACAAATTATTCTCTTAGGCTCCCTATAGGTCATCTTATACTTTCCCCAATTCTCTATGTTTTACATCTAAAAGAAATTTTATAACAAAATTTTTTATTTTTATGTTTTCTTGTATATTATAACTCCAACATCAGACTATTTTTTATCATTAAGAGTTTTTCCTTTTATTCCCCACACATATCTTTTGCAACTTGCTTAATAGTTCCTAAAAATTTATGCCACATAATATTAGCTTCTTCATGAACATCTCGAATCATAAAACCCTGAAGTTTACTTTTAAAAATAGTTTTATTTATCATTTAAGTGCTCCCATCTAATTATATAATAATATTTGTTGTATTTTTCATCTTCCAACCCTTCATTTTAAAATTCAACATTAATAATCGATGTTGGGTACTTAAATTTTCACTCGGATAGATATTATCGTCTTTACGAACTTGACGAAAATATGATCAATTCATGTTTTATTAGATCAATTTTTATAAGTGATAATATGCTCATCTATTTTGTTAAATAAGATATTGGCAATACTAAAATCACAAACTAAAATAAAATCCAATAGGACCCTGCCTTATTCATTAGTTACTTCAAAAATCATAATCACTATGAACTCTTCTAAAAAATTCTACCACTCTACAATCATGTCCATTTAAATCTATTCCAATGAAACTTTTTTCTTTAAGAGGTAACCTTTCTATTATTTCATTTTGATCATTTTAAAATTTTTTTTTGAACATATGTCCAGGCGTACTTGGGTGGCCTATGCACTTATAACATTAAGAGTCTTAGTATTAAAAAAAAATCTTTAGAGTTATGATTTTATCTGCAATTTCATCAATTTTTACAACATTATTTTTCAAACTCTTATTTATAATTGTACCTACATCTCCAGTATGACTCTCACTTGAATATTAAAGTTTAAAATCTAATTCATCTAATCCCTTAATCTTCTTAAAGGTATAAGATACTTATCTTCTTAAAAATCATTATCTACTAAATCTATTAATTTACCTGTGAGAGTACCAATAATCTAAGTTGCTATCATAATATTAGTTTCATTGACTAATTCTTTTGCCTACATCTATTTATAATTTTCAAGTCTTGCTTATTTAACATTACACTCTTGTTCTGGTGAAAGAACCCTTACACTCTTTCTAAGGAATGCACTATCATTGACATAATGATTTGAATGATTCATTTCATAAAATTTTGACAAAATTTTACAATGGTTGTTGACTACCTTACTCAACCCTTCATTTTTCACTTCAAAGACTTGGGACTCGGTAAGGATAGTGTTTTGATGGTTGAATTCATTACTTTTTTCTTACTCTTTAACATTTTTTAACTTACCTAATACATAAGTTAAGAACTACGGTTTTTAAAGAATTTGCCATGTTTGAAGACACATTGAATTGTTTGTATACAAAATATGTTTTAGAAATGGTGATTTCATTTGTAACTTGTAACACATTTAGAGCGAGTATAATTCTTTATAAATTTTAAAAGTAATGGGATATCCCACATCTATAAATATGATACTGTATTTATTAGTTGAAACTTAGAAATCTTTGAGGGTTTTTTTTTGTTTAAGTTCATCTTCAATTCCTTCGTAAATTTCTTAATAATAACATAATAAAATTAATTAGTTGAATGATGAATTAAAACTTTATTTTTGTTTATCATTAATATGCCATCAATTAATTTTCATCATTCAACACAATTTCCTAGACATGCCATGATTCTCTAGGTAATATTTTGAGCAAGAAACATTCAAAACTCTAATTAAAAGTTATTCATAACTTCAATTTCAATTTACAATCAAACTGAATGACTTGACGACAAACCCAATGACAACAAAGTTGACCCAATCCGAGTGAAATGAAGCTCGTATTAAACCGTTAAACCTTTTTTGGAAACTTCTAGTGCCTAATTGAAGGTCAAATGGATTCTAATATGACAAAATTATAGTCAAATTGAGCATCTCAATAAGATGAGTCCAATGAGCTCAAGATGACTCAATTCTAATATCGGTTAGGTACTCAAATAACCATAAAATGTCATCTGATTGAGGGATTTTCTCTAACCATTTCAATGAAGTGATATGAATTCCTCATTTATTTGCAAAGAAGTCTCTCCGAGACTCTATAAATAGAGCCTTACCCCCTTTATGAAGAGGGTAGAGACATGGAGCTAGGGTTGAACTAGGGCTCAAATTCCAGTGTTGTTATGGACTGAAGAGTCGAAGAACATTTCTTGCTATTGCAACTGCCACCACCATGGCCGCTGCTCGTCGGATGCCATCAACCACCTTTCATCTACTGCCATCAACCACCACCGGTCACCTCTACTCAGTCGTTGAATCCTACGGTGTAACCAGACACCCAAAAGGCAATGCAACGATGTACCCTAAAGATAGCATAACGACGTACCTCAAATTTAGTGTAATGATGTACCACAAAGTTGGTGTAACGATGCACCCAAAATGCGATATAATGATGCACCCTGAAGAAGATATAAATCCATGAAATAAATGCTTACAAATTTCATACTCATAATACAATGACCTTCTCCAAACTCATGAAGTTTGCACCTCACAGATCCCTACTAGCACCTATGAGCTAAGTGGTTCATTAGAACTGCAACCCGTAACTACGACATTGGTGACCAATTGAAGCTACTACAACACCCATGTTTACCTCACTTTTATTGAGGTCTTGTCTTCCTTCTTTAGGAGCAAATGATCTAGCCATAGGACTTTCTTGTTGACTATTCTAGAGGACTAATGATGAAGCCTTAACCCATTAGAATATTTTAACACTTCTTTAATTTTCTTAGAGTTCCATATTTTTGGTTCTAACCTCTAGCACTCAGTAGGATGGAGCCAAACATGAGGGAGCTCAAGAGGGTTCTCATAGGATTGCTTGGCCTTAGGGTTAACCTTGAGTGGTGTGGCCTTGGTCAGTCTTGCACACACAGACAACCCTACACTTCCACTCACAAGCCTAATACCCTAAACCAATCACTTTAACCTGCTTCCCCACTCATTTGGAAACTCATGTGGGTGGTTCCCCAAACCCTTAGCTCTAGGTTAGGGTTTGGTTAGGACCAACACATGGAGGATCCAAAGTAGGATTTTCCCTTGGTATCATTGCTCAATAGGGGTAATTCTATGATCAACATTCTCAATTGATCCCATTTTTGTCAATACCTCCATTTTGACCTTTTAACCCCAAACTTTCAAAAAATTACCAAAATACCCCTGAAACCCTAACTTTTTCAAAATTTCCCAAAATTACCCAAATTCTCAAGTTCCCCTCAAAAATCATTTCAAATGAATCCGAACTACTCAAATTGCTCAAAATTCTCCAAAATACCCAAAATACTCAAAATTTCCGTAATACCCTTAAATTTGCTTAAACTACCAAAATACCCTTCATGACCAAAAAACTCCCAAAATCTCCAAAATCATTATAAATGCCCCCAAAATCAATTTGAACCACTCATTGACCCTAATTGCACTCAAATTGACTAATTTTGACCAAAATTTTCAAATTACCCCTAAAGGCCTAAAATGCCCAAATCACCCCGAATTTCCACCAAATTTATTCCTAACTTCCCCAATTTCAATTCCAAATCAAATTCATTGTGAATAACCCCAATTGAAACCAAATTGAAGCCCAAATGAACCCAATTTCAAACTCAAATTCCAAGCCTAATTTAAAATCCCCAATTTGACCATACTCTAAATTCCACCAAATTAAACTCTTTAACCAATCCAGTCTCCCCAAATTTGAATCCTAAACTCTTCATAAAATTCCATTAGACCAATTTGAACCTTCAATTAGACTAGAACCAAACTCAAATCTAGCTCAAATCCAAATCAAATCAAAATGACCAAATTGAACACCATAACTTCTCAATTTCCACCCAATAGACTTCTAAATGCCTCATGAAAATATCCTGCACAAATTTGAATAATCAATTGATACAAATCTAAACTCTAGATAAGCCTAAACCCAAGTCAAAGTCAAATCCAAGAATTTGAACCTAAACCCTAAACCTACTTGGAGCCACTTGGTCCAGCTCAACCCTGACTACCACAACAGCCATTTAGACCCTAAGAACTAGTCTGGATCCACCTAGCACACCCTAGTTGAGCCATGGATAAAGGGTCCCTCAAATTAAGGGATTTACTCACAAAATTAGCCAAACTATGAAGATACTTGCGATCAGCCATCAAACCTCCCAACTAATCATAATTAAACTCTCCACTGGCTCCCCTGACCTAGCTAGCCACCAGCCCTGCAATGGCAAGTAGGCCTAGACGCCAGAAAATCCAAAACTGAGAGAAGCATCCCCATAACTCAAACCAAATTCCACCCATCCAAGCTGGCTTATGCTGATTGGTCACTTGTGCTGTTCAACCCTCCACCTAAGCATCACCTTGCACCCACTGGCCAACCCAATTGGCCACCCTTTCCCCTATATTTAAACACCACCCCTCACGAAAAATAAAAGAGAGTGCACAAAACCTTAGGGAAACTGTGCCAAATTATCTCTAGAGTTTCTCTAGACCTTCCTAAGCTTAAGCTTACCATCCTCCATCGATCTTCCTCTCTTCCTGAGGCCAATTTCTCCACTTAAAATAGGTCAGAAACAAGACACTTTTTGTCACTCCAACAAACTCCACAAATCTTCCAATTGAACTGTTCCTGAGCTTCCCCAAACTAAACGAAGAAGATCCCCAATGAATGCCCCATCTTCCAAGCTCTATGCACCTGACTTTGATCAAGGCTGCTCCACTTGTTGGAGGAACTCTTACTCAGACCCATTCCCATAGCAAGGTAACACTTGGAGGAGGCTCGCCAGGTCCTAACAAAGCTTCTGCAAGCACCCAATCGAGGCCTCACCTCTTGGGCTCAGGTATAAGTCATTTTCCCTCAAATCAAGCTCGATTTAGGCTTTATAAATAAAAGTTTAATTTCATGCTTGATTAGTCATATAGATGTGTTCGCCTGAACAGATGAATGTGTAGGAACAAACCCCATGTGATTTCATTAAGCATCTAATGAGATATTAAGGCTTAGACATGGACGGTTTACGGGCTGCACCAGTTGCGGACGATGACGGAGAGCTGTCCGATCACGCATGTATCGAAAGACGCTCCAGATCAAGTTGGATGAGGGAATGGATCATGAAAAGCGGGCTGAGTCAGCGGCTACATGGATGGCAATATTAAATAGGAGCGTGCCGCATGGGCTTTCAGAGCTGTCATAGGTTGTGGTGGCAGTCGTGTGGATAAATAGGAAAAAGGGTATTTTTAATTTATTTAAATACCGAAACTTTAAAAATTCATAACTTAGTGTAGAAAATCATAAAAATAAAATAAAAATACCTTGTTTCTCAGTGAATGAAGGAGAAAATTATGAACTAAACAATAAAAACTATTTGTCATATATTTTATTTTTAATTAATTAAATACTCTACACTGAATTTTAATTATATTTAATTAAATATTAATCATCTTGGCTTGAAATTTGGAGGGTTTATTTTGTATATGGTTGGAGATGTTCTTTGATTTTTCCAAAGTCAGATAACATCTCTAACCATAAAAGTCCTACTTTTCAAATCTCATTGCCTTTTTTGTTTAAAATAATTATATAATTTAAAATAAAAATAAAAAATATGGGACTTATTTTGGTAGATTCCCTGTGGTCAGATGACTCTAGGAAGGATTAAAAATGATCTTAAATATTTATGTACATTACTTTAGCTAATTAAGTCATTAAAATTCATAAAAATTTAATTAAATATTAGATAATTCAAAAATTGTAAAAAATAGTTTCACTGTAAATAATGACTATTTTAACTCACTGTAAAAATTTAAAACCCATTTGAATTGATTTAATAACTAAAGTATATTTTTCAAGTAAAATGGGATTTTTGTATTAAAATAATTATAATAAATAAAATATAATTAGGAAAAATATGAAAAGTGGTTCTAAGTGCTCCTTTTGATCAGGGGAACTTGAGAAAATAAAAATTAATATTAAAATAAATAGTTCATTTTTAAGCCACTTTTTAAATTAAAAATAATTAAAATAATTAAAAAATTAAAAAATTAAAAGTATACTAAAATGTTTTTTACAATTCCCTAATCACTTAGGACCCTTTAGAATAGTTTTCCTAATTTTTCTACTTTAATTATGTATTTTTAAATTCTAAAAATGTATTTTTCTTAATTTTTCATTAAAATAATTATATTAAATAAGATAAAAATTATAAAAATGAAAAGTTTGTTTCTTTGAGCTCTCTGGATTTAAAGAAATTTAATAAAAATATAAAAAGTAATTTTTGAAATTAATTTATATTTTCTATTTGATTAATCATTAAGATCAATAAAAATTTATAATAATTAAAATTTTATTAAAACAATCATGAAATTTGGTCCAAGTGATCCTCTAACCTAGGTAAACCTCCAATAATTTTCTCATAAATAGAAACTTTACTTTGAATAATTAAATGAATTAAGGTTAGAAATCTTTATTTTTGAATAAAATAATTTTTTAAAATTAAATAAAAATTAGAAAATCTTAATTTAACCTTTGATATTTTAATTAACCCATGAGTAGGGTAACTGCGAACTTTGAAAGTAATTTAATTTGTATTTGATGAATTATGAAGTGGAGAGACTTAGGGGTAAAATGGAATTTTGGGATTTTAATACCCTAATTAAATTTTAGGTTAAACCAAAGGATAAATGGGCAATTTTGATTATAATAAACTGTTTTGGATGTTTGAAAGATAATGGGTTAAGAGGTAGAAACTAACTTGTCCTCCTTTTCACAATAAGGGTAAAAGTGCAATTTTATAAATTATTGAGGTGAGGAAGTTAGCTGGATTGGATGACACTAAGGTAGTGGGATTAAACTAGGAAGATAATAACCTACTTATTTGAAGCCCCTAATTGGTGATTAGATGATAAGTGCGAGCCTTTAGTGAGCATTGAATTTTATTTAACTTAACACTTTGGTTATTGCATATCGACCTTGAAGATCAGATTTAAGAGTTTAGTAGTGACCTAGGCTTGATATTTAAACTTGTCTAATGAGGATTAGAAATAAGAAACATGATCAATTAATGAATACTTTTAAAGACTATGAGCCCAATTTTAAATCATGGGAATAAAATTTTTAATGACTTGAGCTTGCCCCTAAGGGTATCTACCCACATAATTCTCAAGTAAATCATCATGTGAATACATAATTACCCTACTCATGGGTTAATTAAAACATGAAAAATACATTCCTTTAAAGTGCAATATCACCAAAAATGAGTACAAAATGTATATGAAAAATTAAATATATTTTTGGTGCATCAAAATCCCCCAAACTTAACTATTACTTGTCCTCAAGTAATCCTTTTACTACATAAAAATATGGCTCTTAGTAGTGAACTTTACTTAATGATTACAACGATTTTTGATTTAAATAAATATAATAGCAAGACTTTTAGAAAGATAAGTTCATGAGATCTTAGTAAGGATACTAATACTTAACTATAAATTCAGAAATTGAGTTAAGCTCTTCCTTTACGTTGATTCAAGTGGAGCCAATTTTTGATTAGGCATCTACTCAAGCTTCTCCTCAAATATAATTTTCTTTTTCTTTTTCTTTTTCTTTTGGGATTGCTTTTCAATACTCTTTTCTCTTTTTTTCTTTCTTTTTCTCTTTTTATTTTCATGTGAGGATTACTATATCTGGATAGCCTTTAATAATTTTGAACTTCACTCTCCTCTTCCTAAAGTTGGAACTTAAAACACTTCTTTACATTATAGATATTTATTAGTTATTAATGATTCATCATAAAGTCACAATCTTTTCTTTTCACATAGACCTCTAAGACTCTTAAGATTTCAAAAATATAGTTTTCTTTACTTTAAATAGTTAACTATAGTATAATCCTCTTATAATACATATCTTAACCCCATAAAGTTAACCTTTATAACTAAAAATTTTCATTCAAATCTACTATGTTATTTAAATGAAATAAAAAATTTAGTATCTAAAGTTAAGCTCAACTACTTTGTCATGTTAAAATAATTTTGAAAATACATTTTATTTGAGAACAAATAAAAGTTAATTTTTCCTCCCCCATAATTAAATTTTTCATTGTATATCAAATTAACAAATGAGTGAGGAAAAAAAAACTAACCTTTTTGTGCTGGGCTTTTGATTCTTCTAAAGCATGCTGGTAGTAAATAAAATTTTAACTATAGGCATAAAATAGTTAAAGCATTGTTCACATATATATTAGAGATTTGCAGGGTAAAGAAAATTTAAAACACTACTTTAAACACTTATACAACATCCATTACAATTTTACTACAACTGTTACAAACAAACATAAGCTTCAATACAACTTAACAAAAAAAAAGTACAATTACTACACACAACTACTACTTAAAAGCAAATAACAAACACAAAGGTTTACACATAAAAAAATAAAAAGAATACTACACTACAAATAATTCTCTCTTTCTTCCTCTGCTCCTTCCTCCTCAGGCTGGTATGGAATATAACGGGGCCAAGTAGGAAATATTACACAAGCTTCTCCCGTCATAAATATCTTCTGAGCATCATGATAAGCTATATCATATTCCATTCTTCTCATATGATAATCATCATTGATGCTATTTCTTGCTTCCCAACCATCAATTCGGCTATGAAGCCTCGTAATATCACCTTGTTGTATCATCGGCCGATCCATAACATCAGAAATAGTGGAGTCCCGGAGGTAGAAGGTATGTCATGACTAGCAGAGGGAATCTCACTACTCTTACCTCCATATCTCCATCCTACATGTGTTGACCTCACTTTTGGTGAGGTCTGATCTTTCTCCTTAGTGCTTAGGATCTAGCCAAAGGTTTTCCCTTTGACTATCCTAGAGGACTAGAAATGGGACCCACCACTTAGAAATTCAAACACTTCTTGGCTCCCTTCAAACCCCACAAGTTTGATGGTAAAGCCCCAGGCCACTTGGAGGGTTAAGATCAAATGTGGAGGTTTAAAGGATGAGTTTCTTATATGACTCTTTGGCCTTAGGATTACCCTGGGTGGTTTGGTCTTGATGAGGGCAAGCTTGCACACACCACACTCTCACACACATTCCAAATCTTAAAGCCACTTACCCAATTTGACTCCCTGACTCATGTAGGTAACTCATATGGATGGACCTTAACCCCTAAGCCCCTGGCTAAGAGGGTTAGGAACAACATATTGAGTGGCTAAAATGAGTCCTCTCATGGATCTTGTGAGCTTAATATGGCTTCATGGCTCAATCAAATGGTTTCATTTCACTCACACTTAATCAATTTCATTTTTCCCAAATTTTAATTTTTGACTATCGAGACCCTAAACTCACCAAACCCCAGCCCTGACCTCACTGGTCAAGATGGTGACCAATGCTTGGCCGGCCAGCTACCTGGGTCGCCTGAAAACACCTTGACCGAGAGCTCCATGTGAGCCAAAATTTCAAATTCTCCCTTGCTGAGCTGTCCCAACCCTAGTGGACACCAGAGCTCTTCTTCTCCTCCCCTGAGTAGCTGATCCCAGCCTCCAATTGCCCCTCGGAAGCCCTCCAGTCATGGCTATTTAAACTCCTCACCCCCACGGCCAAAAGTTTGGATGCACTGGACCTTACCAAAACCCTGCGCAATTCATTCTAAACCCTTCTCCTAACATAGAGTAGTTGATCCCCACTGAAATCCAGCCCTTAAACCTCCTCTGTGAGCTCAATTTCTGAGCTTAATTTTAAACCCAAAATCAAGACACTTCACCACAGTGAGTCAATCTTCAAATTGATTGACTCTACACCTTCAAAAGACTAAGAGGAGAAGTTCCTCAGTAAAAGCCCCCTCACTAGGCCAGCCATTCTCTTTATGGGCCAAGCTTTAAAATCGGGCTTGGTGGAAATCGAGTCTAGACATTTCACCAGGACCAGAGGCTTCATCCCTAGGCTCCTCCAGCTCCAACGAACGAGCCGAGCACATTCAGTCGAGGCTTCACCTCCTGAACCAAGGTATGAGAACTTTTCTTCAACCCGAGCTTCTAGTGATTCTCCATTTAATTTGAGTCAATGTCAATGCATGTTAGCCATATGGATAGATTCCTCTAGGCTAGACGAGCTTGTAGGAAGAAACCACACTCGATTTGGTTGAGTATCGAGTGAGATATTAGGTCTAGAAGGTGGACGGTTCTTGGGTAGGGGCACTCGGGGACAATGAAAGGATGCCGTCCATTCACGCGTTGAGGTGGAAGGCGGAGTCGAATGGAAGCGCGCCGCGTGGAGTTTCGGATCTGCCGAGGATGACAGGGCGCCGCGCTGGATAAGTAGATAAATGGGGTATTTTTGATTTATTTAATTTCCCTAAACTTCAAAAATCCATATCTTTGTGTAGAGAAATCACAAAAATAAAATAAAAATACTCTCTTGCTCAGTGAACAGAGGAGAACAATGTGGAAAAGGAATTAACTTATTTTGATGAGTATTTTATTTTTAATTAATTATCTACTATTTTAAGTATTTCAATTCTCCATGCATGCATACAATTGACCATGGCATGAGACCATAGGGCTTTTGTAGCCTCTTTCTAGGAAATATTCCCTGAATTTTTCAAGACCAGAGGCTACCTCTATAGTAAGTTATTGATTTTCCAAATTTATGTTTCTGTTTTGATATTTTAATTCCAGTAATTAACATGTTGCTTAATAAATTTTAGGAAAATTAGGGGAGCTAGCTTATGACCAGAAGACCTTAGGAAAATTATGGTTTGACTTAATTCTTTAAAAATAACCCTAATTAGCTTAACACTCAAAATTGAATTTTAATTAATTAGGAGTAACCACACACCAAAATCACTTGAAAATAATTCCCCACTAACATTTAGGATATAGAGAACCTCACATAAAAATTTCAAGTCAATTGGAAATGATTTAACCCATTAAATGAATTAATTAAGTGATAAAGCCATTTTGAAAATTAAAAAATTCATAAAACCTAAAATACACTTCAAAAATTCACCAAATTGGTTTTGTGGCTCTCTGATATAGAGGAGTCTAAAAAAATTAAAATTGGAATTTTTAAAAATTTTCATTTTTAACCATATTTTAAATATTTTAATAATTAAAAAATTTAAAAAATCACAAAAATATTAAAATTCATAAAAATGTCATATTTGGTCCCCTAATTACTTAGGAACCAACCAAATATTTTTCCTAAGTCTCTAGGTTAAGATATTAAATTTTAAAGGCTTAAGACAATTTTTAATATTAAAAAAATGAATTTTCAAACCTTCCCACTAAAATAATTCTAATAAATCAAATAAAAATCAGAAAATTATAAAATTTATTTCTCTAACTTCCCTGAGGTTAGAGGGACTTAAGAAAAATATAAATCCATTTTTCAACTTTAATTTTATTTTATAATTAATTAATACCCCAAAATTCAAAATAGTTATAATAAATCAAATATAATTCAAAAAATCACCAAAATTGGTCCAAGTGTTCCTATGGTTAATAGGGACATCCCATAATTTTCTTAAGGACAGAAACCTTACTTTGGACATATTGTTGAATTTTCATTGAAAAACCTCATTTTACATTAAAATAAATATATAGATTAAATTAAAAACAGAAAAATCACATTTTCTAATGTCTTAATTGACATATGAGTAAAGTGACATAAAAATTTCAAGTTCATTTGAGCTCAATTTAGTGAGTTATGAAATAAACAAGCTTAAAGGGGGCATAATGGTAATTAAGGAATGTTAACCATAACTAAAATTTAGGCTAAACCAAAGAGAGGGATAAAATATTTGACCTTAAATTCTTATTAGATGATTGATACTAAGGTAGTCAAGGGGTAGAAACCCATTAATCACTTACAACAAATCAAAATGAAACTTTAATTAATTAAATAATTTAAATTTTGGGAGAATAATTGAAATTTGGATTATTAAAATGGGGATATAATTTAGGAAGATTATAATCATTTAATCTAAAATCCCTAAATGAACCATTCTAATAATACTCAACTCTTAATCAATTTTAGAGACATGATGATCAAAATTAATAGTTAAAAGAGAAATAACTTGTTAAATAAATTGAAACTTAAAATATTAAATGATTTAACAATTAAATTAAACAAACTTAAAGATATTTAAAACTAATTTGAGATTAATTAAAAATCAAATTGGAACAAACTCAAGATGTTAAAATTGATCTAAAAATTGTTTAATACTTAAATCAAAACAAAATTTAAAACATCAAGGATCAATCTAGAACAATGCATGATTAAAACAATATAAATTAAATCATTTTATAGCATTAAAATTAACCTAAATTAATATGTTCAATTCAAATCATATTTAAATTATCAAAATTTAATTAAATAAAATAATTTAAATAGCTCTTTGAACTTAAGTAAACTCAAAACACTTAAAAGAAAATTAACTTGAATTTTGGAATTAAATTAAAATTACCTTAAAATCATCAATCTAACTCTAAATCAAAACGGTTAAATTCCTCAACAAACTAATTCGCCCCCTAAAGACTTTTATTATTATAAACCCAAATAAAGCATCAAGTGAAATGTCACTTCACTCATCGGATAATCAAATGTCTGGGTTCACTGAGCAAGAAGCAAAACTTAACTAAATCTCTTGAATGATTAATTCACTTGTACAATAAAATTCATTTGGACTCGAAATAATCTCAGAGTATTGAAAAGATGTTTAGTACTCGTTCTAAGCAGTTTCTCAATACGATGGGATGTTTTAAAAGAACAATTGAACTTACTTGTTCTTTGGTGAAGAAAATCATCCAAAAAATACAAAGACCTAGACGTCACAGGAAGTGACTAGCAATAGGATTAGGATTTTGGTAGATAACCATAACCTTCCCTTAGCTTTACCTAGGTGCTTGGTTCAAATATTTAAATGCTCTGTCGGCATATTTTTAGGTTATGTGTTGTATTTTAAAAGGGGGTCGCCTACAGAAATTGTCGGCGAATCTTAAATTTAATTTAAATATATATATAATTTAGGAAGTAGTATTTGATTTTAAAAATAATTTTTTAAAATTAAAAATTTTAAGATATGAAATCAAACCGATCTCACATCCCGAATAGTTTATATAAACGAGCACTGCACCACAAACCGTGTATTTATCCCGAGGAATAGACACACTGCTTGATGATGGGGCTCGATTAAATAAACTAAAAGATTTGTGACATCCGTTTGGTCTGCGAACCAATTTTATAAGCCGACAAGTTCCCCGCTTAATATAAAGGAATTAAGCAGGGTTTATATTACCTGGATTCTTAAAGTTCCCTATAGAGGCAAGCCCCTATAGTTAATTACATCCTAAGTGATGAGAATCACTTAAGAAAACTCTCGATAATGATCAGTGGTTTTGATCTCAAGAATTTCAAAGTTTAGGTTTCCAAGATTGGATTCTTGGAATTTCGAAAAGGATTAGCTCAAATTTGGAACATTTTATTACAGGAGTCCAAAGGAAGAGAAGTAGGGGATGTCACAGACCCGAAGTGAACTTCGGTGACTTCCCAGACTATCCTAATGTTTGGTTTAGATTTGGGAGTTTATTTAAAGTTGTAGTCGTGCCAATTTTAATTAATTAGGACTTATATTTGTATGACATGATCATACAAATAGCCTTGAAGATATGAGGGTTTATGTCGTACCAAACGACTACCTCGGAATCCTAAGACTGGTTAGGGCTTAATTTGTATAACATGATTATGCAAATGCCTAACGAAGAGTTGAGGATTTATGTTGCACTAGAGCAAACCACCTCGAAGTCCTATGGCTTGGTTATTTAATTCTAAGAAAGTTTTCGTTGAAGTAGATCCGAGTTTTGCTGATGACGATGGTCGAGCTGCCCACCATGCTCCGAGCTCCTTGTTGTTGCTGAGGTTTAGTTTTAGAAGTCATAAATCAGGAGATGAGAGAAGTGTTTTGGTTTAGAGAAAATCTTAAAATCTAAGTGTTTTTAATATTTTAATTAAAACAAATCTTAAAGTTATTTAAACAGAACTGATTAAGATCCCACGGTTCCGTCATCCCGACACCGTTATTTTCATTGAATTCACTTAGTCCAGATGAATTTGCTAAACTCAACTGAATGAGTTCCACACTTTCATTTAGACCTTGGGAAATCCCGTTAGCAACACGTGGGTTACATCATCCGAGGTATTTCCGATCATTCAATGAGACATTTTAATTTAGTTGTGATTGTAGCTTTGTTGTTCTGTTTGTGATTAAATTTTGAGTTGTTTTATATTTTGGAATGTTGTGGCGGTGAATTTTATCTTGCAATGACTTTTAATTTAGTTTTGGTTTCGGTTCGGGGACAATCCTAAAGGTTTTGGTTTTCATGCAACGAGTTTTATTTATCATGCAAGAAAAGTAAAGTACAGTGCATGTTAGTAAATTGCAATAAGGTAAATTGTAATAAAATAAAAGCATACCTAGAGGGTTTTCCCGTCATCCCAAGCTGCACTTAAAACACATGTTAAGACATTTAAATATTTTAACAGATACCTAGGTAAAGCTAAGGGAAGAGTTTTGGTTGTCTACCAAATTCCTAATCCTATAACTAGTCATCTCCTATGACGTCTAGGTTCTTAGTTTAGTTTTAAGGATGATTTTCTTCATCAAAGAAGAATTAGATTTAATTGTTCTTCTAAAACATCCCGTTATATTGAGGAAGTGCTTAGGACGAGTCCTAAACATCTTTTCAATATTTCTGGATTGTTTTGAGTCCAAGTAAATTTAGTTGCACGAGTGAATTAATCATCGAGGAGTTTAGTTAAACTTTGTTTCTTGCTCGGTGAACTTAGGTATTTGATTACTCGATGAATGAAGTGACATTTCACTTAATACTCTATTTAAGAGTTATAATAATTAAAGCCTTTAAGGGCAAGTTGATTTATCGAGAATTTTAATCATAATTAATTAAAAGTTTGATTTAATGGTTTAAAGTGTTTTAATTTAATTATGAGGTTTTAATTTTAAGTTTGGAATAATGTTCAAATTACTTTAGATTTGATTCTTTACATTTTCAATTATTTTAGTGTTTCAAATTGATGTTCATGTTTTAAATTTACTTAGATAGAAAGAGGTGTTGAAATTATTGATATATTTTGATTTAATTCTTAATGATTTCATTTAGGTTTGTTGTTAAATGATTTTAATTTAATTTTATTCAATTTGATTTTAATTTAATTTTAATTTTAATTTAATTTAATTTAATTTTAATTTAATTTTAGTTTAATTTAATTTAATTTTAATTTAATTTAATTTAATTTAATTTTAATTTTAGTTTAATTTTCATTTTTAATTTTAATTGTTAATTTCGATTATAATTTTAATTCTTAATTAGGAACTAAATATTGTTAAAGTGATTTATTTAGGGATTTTTAAATTAAAGAATAAATATCCTTTTAATAATATCCCTATTTTAATAATCCAAATTTAAATATATTCTTTCCAAAATCTAAATCATTTAATTAATTAAAGTTTCATTTTGATATTTTCAAAGTGTTTAATGTGTTTCAACCCCTTAATTTCCCTATGTTTCAATCATCCAAGAGAAAGTTAGAATCAAATATTTTTCCCCCCATTTTGATTAAACCTAAAGTTTTAATTAAGGGTTAAATTTTTTTAATTACCTTTGCCCTTTTAAGCTTATTTATTTCATAACTCACTAAATTGAGCTCAAATGAATTTGAAATTTTTGTCACCTCACTCACATGTCAATTAAGACATTAGAGGAGAAAATGTGATTTTTCTGAATTTAATTTATTTATTTATTTATTTTTAGTAGAAAATAGGGGTTTCCAAAGAAAATTCAACAACATGACCAAGGAAAGGTTTCTGTCCTTTAAACAATTATGAGATGTTCCTAATGGCTAGAGGACCACTTTGACCAATTTTTGTGATTTTTTGAATTACATTTTATTTATTATAATTATTTTGAATTTTAGAGTATTAATTAATTATAAAATAAAATTAAAGTTAACAAATGGATTTTATATTTTTCTTAAATCTCTCTAACCTTAAGGAGTTCAGAGGAATAAATTTTATAATTTTCTAATTTTTTTTTGATTTATTAGAATTATTTTAGTGAAGAAGGTTGAAAATTCATTTTTTAATATTAAAAATTACATTAAGCCTTTAAAATTCAATATCTTACCCTAGGCACTTAGAAAAAATATTTGGTTTGTTCCTAAGTGATTAGGAGTTAAAATGTGACATTTTTATGATTTTTAATATTTTTATGATTTTTATTATTTTTTAATTATTAAAATATTAAAATATTGTGAAAAATCAACTTTTTTAGAAAATTCCAATTTTAATTTTCCTGAACTCCCCTGATATCAGAGAAGCTCCAAAATCATTTTTGTGAATTTTTGAAAAGTATTTTTGGAGTTATGAATTTTTAAAGTTCCATTTTGCTCATGAGGCTTAATCAATCTATTTGGTGGGGCTAATCAAGTCAAATTGGTTTCAAAATTTTTTGTAAGGTTCCTCTAACCCTAAAGAGTAAATGAGAATTGTTTTCAAGTCAATTTGATGTGTGGTTAACTCTGATTAATTCAAATTCAATTTTAGGGGTTTAGGCCAATTAAGGTTATTATGAATGAATTTCTCAAAATATATTTTTCATAGGGTCCTCTGGTCCTAAGGAACATCACCAAATTTTCCTAGAATTTATTTTACAACATGCTAATTATTGGAATTAAAATACCTAAAATAGTGACATGAACTTAAAAATTCAATAACTTTTCACAGAGATGACCTCTGACCTTGAAAAATTCAGAGAATGTTCCCAAGATCAGAGGCTTCAAAAGCACTATGGTCTCATGCCATGGTGAATTATGTATGAAAATAAAGAATCAAAATACTGAAAATAATAAATAAATTATTAAAAATAAAATACTCATCCAATTAACTTGATTTCTCTTCCACATTATTCTCCTTTTTTCACTGAGCAAGAGGATATTTTTATTTTATTTTTGTGATTTTTCTATGCAAAGATATGAATTTTTGAAGTTATGGTATTTAAATAATTCAAAGATACCCTAATTTCCTACTTATCCGACTCGACGCCGCGTCAACCTATGGCGGATCGAAAGCCCACGCGTCGCTCTCCCATTCGAGGTCGCCACTTAACTCAGCAGCCACGCGTCCCGCGGTTCATGTACCATTGCGCCGTCCAACTTGATCTCGACCGTCCGCTCGATACACGCTCGATCCAACGGCTCCTAGTCATCGTCTACGACTGGTGTGCACCCATGACCATCCACACTAAAACCCTAAGATCTCACTCGATTTTCAATGGATTTTCGTATTCTTATGCTCCATGGATTCGTCTTGAAGAGACGAACACATCCATATGGTTTATAGGCTATGAAATTAACCTAAACAGAATGGAGAATCACTGGAAGCTTGGGAGGAAGAATGAGTTCATACCTTTGCTCAGAGAAGTGAAGCTTCGATCTGAGAGTTGTGTCACCTTCGATTGAGTCCAGACAAGCTCCAGATGAAGTCTCTGGCTTTGGGGAATTGTCTAGGTATGAAAGTGAGCAAGGCCGATCACAAAGCTTGAGGCTGGAAGCAATGGCTGGCCTGGTGAGGGGGCTTTTGTTGGGGAACTTCTCCTCTTGGTTTGGTGAAGGTGTAGAACCAATCAATTTAGAGATTGGCTCACTGTGGTGAAGTGTCCTATTTTTTGAGTGGATTTTCAACTCAGAAATTGAGCTCACAGAGAGGGTTTTAGGGCTGGATTTCAGTAGGGATCAAGTTCTCTATGTCTGGAGAGGGGTCTGGAATGATTTTGACAGAGTTTTGGTAAGGTTTGGTTCAACTCCCTGTTTGGCCGAGAGGTGGTGGTGTTTAAATAGATGTGGCTGGAGGGCTTCCCAGGGGGGTTTGGAGGCTGGGATCAGCTGCTCAGGGGAGGAGAAGAACAGTCATGGTGTCCATTTGGGTTGGGACAGCTCAACCAGGGAGAATTGAAAAATTTGGCTCACATGGAGCTCTCGGCCATGGTGTTTTCTGGTGACCCAGGCGGCCGGCCGGCCAGGTATTGGTCACCATCTTGACCAGTGAGGTCAGGGCTGGGGTTTGGTGCAAGCAATTGGCTATTGCCATGTGTAAGGAGGTTTGATTAAAATGTCAAGGGGGTAAGAGTCATTTTGGCTTAATTTAGTCCAATGCATGGATTAAGCTAGGTGCACCTCCCCAAGGCTGGTTTGGGCTGAAGAGAAAGTCATTTGGATCAGCTTGATTAGTGGGGTCAAGTCACAATCCAAGTACAATTAAGCTTAAGCATGAGTTAGGGGAGACATGGGAATGGTTAATGACTCTTAAGGAGTGCTTAAAGGATCTCATCCTTTTTTAATTTATGAGGTGTTGACAATCCTAAGATTCTCATGGCTCTCATGTGGCTTGTGCATGGCTCCAAGGCTTGCTCAGGGCTTAGGAATGGCTTGGCTCACTTGCATGAGAAAGGGATTTTGGGATTTTTGAAATTTAGGGGTATTTTGGCATGATGCTTGATTTAGATTTATTTGATGATGGAATTGAAACTTAGGGAATGATTTTGATTAAATGGATGACAAATGAAAATGTCATATGGGCTTTAGAATCAATTTTGGGCTTTTGAAATTGTCTTGGGATGGGCTTTTAAAGTGGTTTAAGGAAGTGGGCTTTTGGATTTAAAATAAATTTGGGATGAAAATTTTGTAAAGGATCGTGCCAAATAAATGTTGCAATTGGTTTAGGCATGTGTCATGAGTGATTTGGAATAAATTTAAAGTGATTTTAAATTGAATTGGGTTTAATGTGGGCCTTTTTGGTAAAGGGGCCAAGGTGGGCCAAATTGGGCTAACTTGGGTTAAGGTTGGGCTAAAGTTAGATTTGATGTAAAATTAATGTTGAGAAATGTTCATGGGAGTGTCACAAAGAGTTTCCAACTTTGGTTGAGCTCTAATTTTGGGATTTGGGCCCATTTGGGTTAGGTTTGGGCTTAGGTCAATTTAAGGGATTTTGGTTTTGGGTTAGGTTTGGGTGGAGTTTAGGTTCAAACTTTGGGCAAATAAAGTTAGTGTTTTTTTGATGGGGGTGTTAGGAAGGCTTTAGAAAAGATTTGGGGCCAATTGGAGTTGAATTGGATGGGTTTGAGCTAGGTTTAGGTCATAGGCTAAAATTGGGCCTTAGGCTTCAAATTGAAATTGGGCTCAAATGAAAATCAAATTAGACTTGGATTTGGTATAAATTGATTTTGGGGATGTTTATTTGAAGTTTAGAATTGAATTGGACCAAAATTGAGGTCAATTGGGGTGGTTTGGTTTGACATTGGGTTCACTTGGGTTTAAAATGGGCCAAATTGGGGGTTTTGGCAAAAGTGGGGTAAATTGGCAAAATTAGCACATGGTGTAGTTGAAAAAAATGAAATTGGGAATATTTTAGATTTTCTGGAATTTTTTGGGAATTTTCTGAATTTTGGGATTTTTGGGCTAAGAAGGGCATTTTGGGTATTTGGAGGGTATTGGGGGTACTTTTGGAATTTTTGGTATTTTTTGGCTATGGATGATCAATTTGAGTGGAGGGAAATGTTTAGGATTGATTTTCAGGAATTTTGGGTAATTTAGGTGATTTTGTAAATTTTGGGTAGTTCCAAGAGCTTTTGGTAGGTTTAGTAGGTGTAGGGTCCCGGGGGTCAAAAATTGAAATTTTAGAAAAATGAAGATTGATCAAATTTGAGTAAAATGGAATCACTTTGGTTGAGCCATGAAGCCATATTAAGCCCATATGAGCCATGAGAGGACTCATTTGAGGCATTCACTATGTTGTTCCTAACCCTCTTAGCCAAGGGCTTAGGGGTTAAGGACCATCCATGTGAATTACCTACATGAGTCAGGAAGTCAAGTTGGGTGAGAGTGTGGTTTTAGGACTTGGAATGTGTGTGAGAGTGTAGTGTATGTGCAAGTCAACCCTCACCAGACCAGGCCACCCAGGGTATTCCTAAGGCCAAGAAGTCCTATAGGGAACTCATCTTTTAAACCTCCACATTTGATTTCAACCCTCTAGGTGATTAGGGGTCTACAATCAAGCTTGTGGGGTTTGCAGGGAGTCAAGAGGTGTTTGAACTTCTAAAGGGTGGGTTCCACTTATAGTCCTCTAAGATTAGTCAAAGGAAAAGCCTAAGGCTAGACCCTAAGTACTAAAGAGAGAAGCAAAAGGCCTCATTAAAAATGAGGTCAACAAATTGACCCCCAGTAGGTGTGGTGTGCTAACCAAGCACACCGCGTGTATTGGCGTTGACCGAAGAGATCAACAAGACCAACACAGATGTCCAAGTGACAAACTTTGGATGAAGTAGAAGAATTTCCGCTGGGGAGTATCAGGTATATTTCCAAGATCGGAGATTCCTGAACTCTCGCTGGGGAAAAGAAAAGGAGGGGAACTCCAAATCACAAGATCTGGGGAATTCGATTTAAATTTCATTTTACTTTTAAATTTCATGTTTTAATGTGTGAGTTTGGATTTCGATTGAAGTTTAATTTAAAATCGATTTAAGGAAATTTTGAATTTGAAATTCAGATTTGAAATGAGAATTGAAACCTAGGTTTCATACTTAGGGTTGCGAAGAGAACTGGAATTTAGGTACCAGCCTCGGAGTGAGAATCAAAGTTTAAGTATCGATGGAAAAATGATGAGAATCAGAATTTAGGTACTGATTTCGCGAGAGTGAGATTTGAAACTTAAGTATCAAACCTGAAAGAGAATCAAAATTTAAGTATCGATCTCAGATGAGAGTCAGAATTTAGGTACCAACCTCAAAGGAAAAGAACTGGAATTTAGGTACCAGTCTCGGAATTTAGAATTTAAATTTAGGTATCAATTCGAAAGAGAATCGAATATTAGGTATCGATCCCGAATGAGAGTCGAAATTTAGGTACCGACCTCGAAGGAAGAGAACTGGAATTTAGGTACCAGTCTCAGAATTTAGAATTGAAATTTAGGTATCAATTTGAAAGAGAATCGAAATTTAGGTATCGATCTCGAATGAGAGTCAGAATTTAGGTACCGACCTCGAAGGAAGAGAACTGGAATTTAGGTAAGAGTCTCAGAAATTTAGCATTGAAATTTAGGTATCAATTCGAAAGAGAATCGAAATTTAGGTATCGATCTCGAATGAGAGTTGGAATTTAGATACCGACCTCGAAGGAAGAGAACTGGAATTTAGGTACCAGTTTCGGAAATTTAGAATTGAATTTTAGGTATCAATTCGAAGGAGAATTTCAGAAATTTTGAATTGAAATTTATGTATCAATTCGAAAGAGAATCGAAATTTAGGTATCGATCTCGAATGAGAGTCGGAATTTAGGTATCGACCTCGAAGGAAGAGAACTGGAATTTAGGTTCTAGTCTCGAAAATTTAGAATCGAAATTTAGGTATCAATTCGAAAGCGAATCGAAATTTAGGTATCGATCTCAAATGAGAGTCGGAATTTAGGTACCGACCTCGAAGGAAGAGAACTGGAATTTAGGTACCATACTAGTCTCGGAATTTAGAATTGAAATTTAGGTATCAATTCGAAAGAGAATCGAAATTTAGGCATCGATCTCGAATGAGAGTCGGAATTTAGGTACCGACCTCGAAGGAAGAGAATTGGAATTTAGGTACCAGTCTTAGAATTTAGAATTGAAATTTAGGTATCAATTCAAAAGAGAATCGAAATTTAGGTACCGACCTCGAAGGAAGAGAGCTGGAATTTAGGAACCGACCTCGAAGGAAGAGAGCTGGAATTTAGGTACCAGTTTCGGAATTTAGAATTGAAATTTAGGCATCAATTCAAAAGAGAATCAAAATTTAGGTATCGATCTTGAATGAGAGTCAAAATTTAGGTACTGACCTCGAAGGAAGAGAACTGGAATTTAGGTACCAGTCTCGGAAATTTAGAATTGAAATTTATGTATCAATTCGAAAGAGAATCAAAATTTAGGAATTTATCTCAAATGAGAGTCGGAATTTAGGTACCGACCTCGAAGGAAGAGAACTGGAATTTAGGTACCAGTCTCGAAATTTAGAATTGAAATTTAGGTATCAATTCGAAAGGGAATCGAAATTTAAGTATCGATCTCAAATGAGAGTCGAAATTTAGGTACCGACCTCGAAGGAAGAGAACTGGAATTTAGGTACCAGTCTCGAAAATTTGGAATTGAAATTTAGGCATCAATTCGAAAGAGAATCGAAATTTAAGTATCGATCTTGAATGAGAGTCGGAATTTAGGTACCGTCCTCGAAGAAAGAGAACTGGAATTTAGGTACCAGTCTCGAAAATTTAGAATTGAAATTTAGGTATCAATTCAAAAGAGAATCGAAATTTAAGTATCGATATCGAATGAGAGTCGGAATTTAGGTACCGACCTCGAAGGAAGAGAACTGGAATTTAGGTACCAGTCTCGGAAATTTAATGAGAAATGGAAACTGGTTCCAATCTCGAAGATTTATCTGTATGAAGAGGGACCCGACCTCATGCCATCGAACCAAATCGAACAAAGTTCATGGCTCCATGTCAATAGAACTAGTCGATCCTCTAAGACACAGAAGAAAGAGAATTGAAGGAACTGGTAAGTGTACCAAGCTAAAAATACTTAACTTAGCAATAAGTCGAGGAAAATATTCAAATTTCAAAAGAGTTTCAAACAGATTTCGATTGAGAGAAGAACTGAAAGGTTCGAATCAGAGGATACAAACCAGGATTCAATTTGAGATTTAGATTCATTTTGTTTGTCCTTTAAGGATCCCGTTTTTTTTATTTTTGTTATTTATTTAGTGTTCATGGGAATTTGAAATTCATTTTAATATTCATATTTTTAGGAAAAATTCTCATTTATTTTATTTTCTTTTCTATTCTTCGTTCAAAGTTCATTTAACTCTAATGGCGTTTCCCAGTCAATTTGCACAAAAAGAGTGAAGGCAAAATATGGCGTAGTCATTTTCATTCCAACTTGCTGAAGGTATATCATACAACTTAGTCATGATGACATTTTCCTCAGAAATTTTATGTCTCATACAATCCATGTAAATCCAAAACGGATTGTGTAAGATTCTTGTTGATCCATCCAAAAGCGTCTGTCAAAAATCCATGTATGAATAGTAAGAAACATGGGTAATAACATCACCTTCCAAGCCACCCTTGGAAGGAGTGCCGCATGGATGTGCATTGGAGGTGTGTTATTTCCCATGTAACTCACAGCTCGTAGGGCCGGAGACTCTCCAATTCTGGATCTGGCTGAAAGTGGTAAGGCATTTTTCTGTCGTCCATTCTTCTAAAAGTAATTGAGATCTGCTCCACAGGCACTCCTGGAATGCAATGCTTCGCAACGTCTGCTTCGTTTCCTTTTAACACCAGGATGGAACCTACCGGTAGTGGTATCTTCACCGCCCTCGAAACTCACCGGGGCCTGCAATCCGGAGGTCAGATCCGAACATGATGTTGCACTGGTTGACGAATGACACTGTGCAGAAGGGTCTAACAAAGTCATGATGGTCTATATGCGGAGGTATGCAGTCGCCTTCCTTGTAGATGTTGATAATGCAACTGTTGGGTATGCAATCTGCAGGCAGTACCTCCATGTTATCATCATTTTCACCATTCTCTTGATAATTCTTTGCATTGGATCCACCTCACTGCGACGGAGTATCCCTGGTGGATTTCCTTTTCTGTCTGTGGCAAAATTGTAGCAACATCCGCATTGGATTGTAACTCTTCCCTTCCATGGCATCCATCTTCGGGGTTCTGAATATGTCTTTTCTCTCAGGCAGCCAGCTCGACCCATTTTCTGTAATTCAAGGATGCAATCTACAATTTATTGTTGCTCATAATCTGAGAAAACATCTGTATGTAGCTCGAGGCCTTCCAAGATGTTGACCCTCTTGTTTCCAATTCTTTCAAAGTATTCAAAAGTTTTATTCTCAACTAGTTGCATTTTCTCCAGCTCGTATTCTGGGATTATCTGAAGTCCTTGGTGTCTTGTAACATACTGCGGGATGTATGGCTCAACCCCAGCACGTTCTTCTGCATGTCTTGGCTCCTCGGGGATAGTCTCCGTAGGGACATCCTCCGGGGTTGCTTTCACAACAAGACTCTTCGGATCCGGTACGTATGCTCGGCGTCGAGGTACCGACTCTATTTCTGCTTTTCTTGATATTTATTTTATTTGTTCCGACCTTATTGGAATTGACTTTCTTCTTTCTGGTTCTTGACGAACCGGTCTCCTTGGAGCATTTGCACTAACAGTATCCACTGCCTGTTCATGTTGATCTTCTGCTAACTTGGTCAACATTTTGCGAATGAGACGATTCTTATTTCTTCGCTGGGTAGCAGTGAGAGTAGCTCTCCTTACTCCTTGAATTTCTACGGGTGCGGCGCTGACAAGCCTACCCTCTGCTGTGGCAACCATGGACTTAACATTCTTATCTTCTCCGGTTGCATGCGCGTCGTTTGCTTTTCTTTTCTTGTTGCTGGATTGGTGGCTCGGGCCACCCATTTTCATCACTATCTGGCTGTGAAGTTCTTCTCGATCAACTGGGATCCAATCATTTTCTTCATATTGTAAGCCAGCTGGTGTGAAGTCTGAGTCAATCTCTATCACTGCTCCATCCCTCACCCTCTTTTCATCAAGTGCTAGACTCACGCCATTTCTGAAGTTTAGAACCAACCACCCGTTTGACATTTCGCTGCGAAAAAATAAGGAAAGGATCAGGGGCTGTACTAAGAACAAGAACAATAAGAAAAAACACTTAAAAATTTTTATTCACTTCTTTTAAATTTAGAGGAAGTAGTAAGAGGTGAGAAAATATCAGGAATGAATGGATTTAAAAGGAAAGATTGAAATTTTATTATTATGATTTTCCATGTTTTTTTTTTAACATTTTCGTTGATGAGATTTTTTTTATCATCCATTTTATTTTGTTTTGGGTTTGGACCCAGTCACAAAGTGATTAATTCACTCGTGTTTCTAGGGATAAGATTCTATTTTAGAGGCTACCCTTCAAAACATCAGGTTGCGTAATACTTCTTTAAATACCGTCCATTGATTGGAAGCATGGGTCGTTCTCCACGGCAATTCACAAGCTGGTAGGAACCTCCTGAGTAGACTGTCTCAACCACGAACGGCCCTTCCCATGTTGGTTCAAACTTACCACCTATCTTGCGATGTGCAAGAATAGGTCTTATGAGAACAAGAACTAAGTCACCGACTTTGAAAGTTCTTGGGCGGACTAGTTTATCATGGGCCTGGATCATCTTGGCTTGATACAGTTCTAAATTCTGTTGCGCGGAAAGTCTTTTCCCTTCCAAGCTTTCCAATTCTTCCAGTCGTAGTCTGGCATTTTCTTCTGTAGTGATCTTTTCTGCAACTGCAATTCGGAGTGACGGAATCTGAACTTCCAGGGGCAAGACGGCCTCGGACCCGTACACTAAAGCGTAAGGCGTAGACTGAGTAGGAGTCCTAAAAGTCATCCTGTAGGCCCATAAGGCTTCTAACAACTTCTCGTGCCAATTTCTCTTGTTGTCGTCCAAAGTTTTCTTTAGAATTTGAACGAGAGTTTAATTAAAAGCCTCGGCCAAGCCATTTGCTCTTGGGTAGTAGATCGTTGAGTATCGCCAATCGATCCTGTGTCTTCTGACAAAATTGTTAATCTTTGTACTTTTGAATGTAGAGCCATTATCTGAAATGATTCTGCGTGGTACTCCAAAACGGTAGACGACTTGGTTCTTGAAAAACTATAGCACATAGCGTGCCTTCACTTCTCTAAGTGGTATAGCTTCTGCTCATTTAGAAAAGTAGTTTGTAGCTGCAAGAATGAAGCGATGTCCTCTTGAAGAAGGCAATTCTATCAGACCCACTATATTTGTGCCCCAACACTCGAATGGCCACGACGCGATTGTCGGATGTAGCACATTTGGAGGTTGGTGTAGAACCACTCCGTGCACTTGGCACTGGTGATAGCTTTTGGCAACTTTCATACAGTCGGTCATCATTGAGGGCCAGTAGTACCCTAGTCTTTTAATCTTCATTTTCATTTTCGGACTCGACTGATGAGCGCCACAAAGTCCTGAATGTACTTCTTTAACGATTTCACGAGCCTCGGACCTGCTCAGGCATCTTAGCCACATATGATCAAAAGACCTTCTGTATAATATATTGTATATTAATGCATGAGACAGAGTTCTTTTCTTGATTTGATGGGCTAACGACTTATCGTTCGGTAGGTTTCCTGTCTGCAAGTAGTCTATTAATGGTTGCCGCCAATCTTCTGTATTTTCTGTCACTGCTGCAATTGTTTCTTCTGCTTTTTCTGTTGATTTGTGTATTGTATCCATGTCGAGCTGTGATAGGACCAGTCGTCCTCGAACCGACACTCAATCGACTCATCCCGCAAGCGAGCAAATTCTTTTGCAAGGCGGGCTAGCGCATCGGCGAGAGCATTTTCTTTTCTGGAATCTTGTAGATTGTTACATTTGGGATTTATTCCAACAATTTCATGGCGTACTGAAAGTACTGCTCGAGTCTTGGCTTTAAAATTCTGTACTGTCCGACGACCTGTTGAATGATCAACTGAGAATCTCCGTAGATGTTGATGTCCGTTATTCCCATATGAATGGTTAATTCCAATCCGGTTATAAGGGCTTCATATTTTGCCTTGTTGTTGTACACGATTTTGTTAAGTGGTAGGAGTATTTTAACATCCCCCGCTCCGGTGTTATAAAAATTAGTCCGATTCCTGCCTTACCGGGCACTATCATTTGCAATTCTTTGTTCTTCTGTGCTGAGGACGCACCATCGAAGTATAATTCCCAACGTCGATAATCAGGGTCTTCTAGGCTCATTATCTGCTCATCAGGCAAATCATCATAGAGAGGCGAGTCTGCCGGCAAAGGGTGTGCTGCGAGGAAGTCTGCTAGGACATGTCCCTTTACAGTGCGAAGAGGAATGAAAGTTATGTCGAATTGCAATAGTATCATTGACCACATGGAAAGTCTGCCAGAAAGCATCGTTCGGGTCATCAAGTATTGCAACGGATTAACTCTCGAAATAAGGTTGACCTTATCAGAAAGCATGTAATGCCTGAGCTTTTGAGCGGCGAAGATCAGGGCCAAACAATGTTTCTCAATCGGAGGATACTTTACTTCCGTCGGGATTAGACGACGGCTTAAGTAGTAGAGAGCATTTTCTTTTCTCTCATCATTGACCTGAGCTAGCAGGGCTCCAAGGGAGTCGTCTAAAGCCGCGGTATAAAGTATCAAAGTCTACCTGAGACTGGGGCTGCTAAGACAGGAGGTGTCATTAAATATTGCTTAACGTCCTTAAAAGCCCACTGACATTTCTCATCCCAAATGAATTTGGCGTCCTTTTTAGCTAATGCCGAGAAGGGCTGACACCTACCTAATAAGTTCGAGATAAAGCGTTGAAGATATGCCAACTTCCCTTGAAAGGATCGTAGTTGTTTCAAAGTTTTGGGAGGAGGCATTTCTAAAATAGCTTTAATCTTCTCCGGATTGATTTCAATCCCGTGATGTTGGACAACAAATCCTAAGAATTTCCCTGAGGTGACACCGAAAGCGCATTTCAAGGGATTCATCTTAAGGTTGTATTGTCTTAGTCGCTCGAAAACAATTCTCAAATCATACAGGTGATCTTCCTTCAGTTTGCTTTTGATGACCACATCATCCACGTAGCACTTGGCTTGGTTGTGGATGAGATCATCAAAAATCTTCGTCATCGCTCTTTAGTATGTTGCTCCTGCGTTCTTTAGTCCGAATGGCATTACTGTGTAGCAATACACTCCGATCGGCGTTCTGAATGCCGTGAGCTTTTCGTCTTCTGGTGCCATCTTTATCTGGTTGTATCCCGATGATCCTTCCATAAATGAGAAGATTTCATGCGTCGAAGTGATGTCGATCATCAGTTCTGGGATTGGTAGTGGAAATTCATCCTTTGGACATGCTTTATTCAAATCTCTGAAATCCACGCAAATTCTGATCTGACCATTCTTCTTTCTGACTGGTACCACGTTGGCTAACCAAGTTGGGTATTGTTCTTCACGGACAAATTTATGGTCTATTAGCTTCTTAACTTCAGCTATTACTTGTTGCTCAATTTCTAGACGCATTCTCCTGGGGGCTTCTCTGACTGGAACGGAAGTAGGATCCACTCCTAGCCTGTGAACTGCGACTTCTGGAGCTAATCCTGACATTTCATCGTAACTCCAAGCAAAACAGTCATTGAATTCCATTAATAGCTTGATTATGTTTTCGGAGTCTTCTTTATTGAGTAAGGAGCTAACAAAGGTAGGCCTAGGCTCTTCGCTAGTACCTAAGTTAACTTCCGTTAACTCGTCTATAGTAGATTTGATTTCTTCTTTGAATTCTGGAGGAGCATCTCCGATTTGCAGATCTTCAAGATCTTCTGAGGCTTCCAAGCAGTCTTCATTAGGTTCGCAAGTGACAACCAAGCAAAATCCTGTATCATCAACTGATCCTACTATGCCGAATCCGAGACCATGTTTTGAATTGGGAGGCCGACCGGCATTATTCTATAATTTTTCAAAGTGTAGTGATCGGCCTTTTGTCCATTGTCGAGGTAAGACACCACGTTGAATTAAATTTTGAACACAGGGAGAGTGCCACTCAAAAGGTAGTTCCATTAATTCAGATGAAGTAACATCTTCAAATTGTACATCTTTTTCATTATTGGAAGAAGAAGCACCACGGTAAAACATGATTGGTTTAGTACCACCACCATGTACTTCCTTGACCACCATACTCTCGATCTTATTAGAATAGATCGGGGTCAGGGTCATAGTATGTACATAATGATTAATATTCTCGTACATTGATTTGTATTCTTCATTCCTTTCATCTTCGAGAGAGATCTTGAACTGTGGTTTCTTCTGATTTATTGTTGCTGCTTCTTTCTTGATTTATTCTTCTTCTTCAGAGTTATTCTCCCAAATAACATCAATGACCGGTTTCTTCTGTCCAACTGTTCCAACGTTTCTTCCACGTCCTCGTTCCGGCCTCGACCTCGGGTGCGAGTTCTGGAGAAATCTTCACCATCTCGCCGTGAGCGAGTGGTGAGTAACTGTTGGACTAGAACTTCAGGTTCTTCATCGTCTCGAATCTCTTTTGCTTCATTTGGTATAGTATTTCTGGAAAAGATTGTTTTCTTCGAAGGCGCGTAGTAGGCCGCATCTTCATGAATTCCAATCTCGTGTACGGAGAATGGTTGCAAGTCACCTTTGATACACTGTTCTCCTCCTTCATAATACTTTATGCACTGGTGCAGAGATGATGGTACTATCCAGTTTTTGTGGATCCATGGCCGACCCAGTAGAGCGTTGAACGATGTCTCAGAATCAATTATGTGGAATTTTGCGGTTGTCTTTGCTAAATCACCGGTCTTCATTAGTAATGTTATCGATCCAAGAGCTCTTTCTCCTTTTTGATTGAAGCCTCTTAATAGCATCTTGTCTGCTTCAAGCTCCCGAGCATCAATTTCCAAATATGCTAGCGTCCGAAGATTCATTATGTTGATTGATGCTCCCAGATCAACCAACACTCTAGAGGGCGTAAACTTTCCAATAGTGACTGAAATGTATAATGGTCGGTTGTAATATGCTGTTCCCAGTAATAGATCATTGTCCGTGAAGGTAATACCTCGCTGTTCTCTTAATGAGCAAACCTCGTCGAAGGAATTACCGGCCATTTGGGATAAACAAATCTCTGGATCAAGTAAAGCCTTGATCAGAGCCTCCCTCATCTCCTTTGACAAAATCAGTGCGTCGTATATGCTTAGTTTGGCTGGTAGCTTCCTAAGATGGGCTAGCACGTTGTAGTCTACTTTATTACCATGTTCCTCAGTCTCTTCCCGAATGGGCAACTCTTCTGCTGGGGTTGGCTCTTCCTTAGCAACCACCTGGTTTCCTTTATCCTTTGGACCCATTCTCAGGGGTAGAACTTTTCCACTTCTTAAATTTACTTCAGTTATTTCTTCTGAATTTGGTGTTGAATATGCCGGTGTATCCTCTTGAATTGGAACAACTGGCTTTTCTGAAGTTGTTTCGGTGTCTGATGGTTCTAATTCTATCGTGATCGGAGCCCCTCGGAATTCATAAATGGACTTGTTGCTTGTCGAGCTTTCGTAGCCTCCTTTGTGAACATCTTCTTCGTCGTGGTCGTCGAGGTTATGTATGATTTGAGAATCTTTATTTGTATTGGAATCGAGATCCAGATTAAGCCGGTTGTTGCTAGTTACGTAATCATTAGAAACAGTCAATACGTAGCCAACGCCATAACCCTTATCATTATAAGATCCCGACAGAGCGAGCAGATAATCATACAGAGTCAAGAGTTCGAGGGATTTCTCCCCCGAATCGGAAATAACCATCCTAGGATAAGCAGCCCCTAGTCTACCCTTCGGAGCCTCGGTCTTCTTTTCTTCCACGATCTTGTCCTCCTTCTGGGGCGGTTCTTCAATCACAAGTGATAGTGCCGGCTCGACAGGTTTCAAACTTTGAGTTGAAGCGTGTACCGAAGCGGTTTGGATGTGATCCAAAATTTTCTTTGATGACTTTGTTTAGACGGTACTCCATCCATCATCGATCATGTATGGGTCTATCGGAACAATGGGATCCGTTGAAATAACATTGACGGAACCTCCTTTCTGGGGTTCCTTCATGTAGTCCTTTGGGATCGTTATGTTCCCTTTCCGGAGATTGTCATCAAGCCAACTCTTGAAAGTGATGCAATCCTCTATCTTGTGTCCGAGCATCTGGTGGTAAGGGCAATAGTTCGGATGATCTTTCTTATTGACTTCCTCCGGCTTTTTGGGCTCTGGCAGCTGAAAATCTGGTGTCTTCATTAAGCTGCGGAACATCTTTGCTACTGCTTCAGTTTTGAATGGATATTCTTTATTTAGAAGTTCTCTTAAGGTACGCGATGAACGAGGCGGTTGTTCATAATACTAAGGAGATTGGTAGCTCGGATGAGGTTGCTGATAGCCTTGCTGAGGTTGCTGATAGTCCTGCTGAGGTTGCTGATAAGTCCGTTGTGGTGGTTGATAACTAGGCTGTGGCCGCTCTGATTGTATCTGAACAGGCTGCTTGCCCTTATCTACTGCCGCGACGATTCCGGATTTCTTTTCGAATGTTTTCATAGGCTTCTGCTTATCGTTCTTGTCCACGAAACTTAACTGCTTTGCCTCTTCTTGCAAGCTCCCGGACTTGCTAAGCAACTTCTCGAAAGTCTTGATTGTAAATCATTTAAGGAGAAGTGCTATCGGGCTATGGATACTTTTAAGTAGGATGTCAACTGCATGTTGTTCTTGAAGCTGTGGTTCACACTTCATGCTTAAGTTTCTCCATCGAAGTATGTAATCCACTAAAGTCTCGTTCGGCTTTTGTTACTCCACCATTAGATCACTGATAGTGATGTGGTGCTGAGCCTCAGAAAATCGTTTAACAAAGAGATTCTCCAATTCTGAAAAGGTCTTTACTGAACTGTTCGGCAATTCTACGTACCAGTCGAAGGCAATCCCTGATAAACTGCTGACGAACTGTCAGAAGAGTAAAGTGTCACTCCCGCTGGCATTGCAGCAACTAGCACGAAAATGTGCAACATGTTGCCAGGGGTTTCCTGTTCCATCAAAAGTCTTAAACAAAGGTGGTACGAAGCCTTTCGGGTATTGGACTGCATCGAACTCTTCGGGGTAAGGTATACCCGTTTGAATAGATGCTCCACTCTTAGATTGTGCTAGTGCCTCTCACACCTGCTGTTCTACCATGATCTTAATGTCCTTTTTTGGAATCATGCTTTGTACAAGATCTTTCTTTGGTTGTTCGTCTCCATTGACGGATGTGATCTCTTTTCCTCTATCTGCAATATGGATAATTTCTGGGGGTGTCTCTTTCAGAGGTTGTACCTGACTCTGAAGAGTGGCTAAGGCAGCAGCCATCTCTTCCATCCTCTTTTCCATTTGGGAAACTGTATCATCTCTCTCCTGAATCTGTGCTCTCATCACTTCCGGTTCATCTCTTTCCGCAGCTGCCGGAGCACTTTGTGAAGCTGATGATGCTCGCATCTCAACCATGTTGATCTCGGCATACTCCTCATCCATGAACTCTGATGAGTTAACTTCATCTCCTAGTTCTTCTTCTCTTTCTATTGCTAACCGTCGGATGTCGGTCCTTAACTTGTCCATGGCATCCTCTAATGACCTTTTCCTCACGGTCTCGCAGTCGTCTCGTGACGGTTGTTGAACTTACTTCCCGGTAGTCCCCTTTATTGCAGTAGCACTTTCTTCTGATTCAAGTCTCCTGACGAGACGTTTCTTCTCAGGACATTATTTTGGTCTTAGCTCGCCAGTAGTAGGTCGCGATACCATCCTTCTTGCAGCCGGAAGCCTAGGACCGGATGATCTATCGGCTATATGCTGGAAGGTGGTATCCTCCCTAATTTGTAGACCCGATACAACAACAGGTGAACTGACTTTTATTTTCTTCTTTGGTTTTTCTATGGCAGCAACAGGCTCTATTCGCGGTCTGAGGCGGGATTTAGCTGGCACTCGTTCTATCCTTCTTAAGATTTCTGACACAGGGCATTTTTCTTTCTTTGCTAATCTTTCTATCACAGCTTGCAACCGAGTCAATGGCATAGTTTTATCCCTTTTCCTATTGCAATTACTGTAGTATGCAGGTCGGGGTAATGGAGCGGCAATCCTATGGACATTCTCTTCATCCAATGCGGCAGAGAGAGGGTGAAACCTGCTCCCTTCCAACAGAGGTATATACTCAGGCAGTTCTTCTCTTTCCTAAGGAATTTCTTCTAGAAAAGCAACTTCAGTAGCTTTGGCTTTCTCAATTCGGCAATCTTTACGCTCTATTTCTCCTTTCGAGTCCGAGTTAGGGGTGCAACTCTTGAACTGGACCCAATCTAAAAAATAGCTGGTATTGTAGCAAAATCTGTACCCTCCACGGTGACAAGCTTATCACAGACTTGGATTTCCTTCCCCTTCAGTCTGGCAGAAGTCGGGGTAGGTGCAGAGATGACTAGACCGGTGGGGGTAGAGACGACAGTCCTCCTACGAACAGTAGTACTCCTTTCAGCTGGAATCCTTTGCAGGGGAGGGAATTCTTGAGTCTATTTTAGGTTGAACTCAATCACGAGTTTCTCAGTTTCTGACGCTTTGTCCATTAGTGTGAAGAGAGTGACGTCAGCGAACTTGACATCTGTGTTGCCGAATCCTTGTCTGAAACGGATGATCCCATTGTCGGGCAGCTCATCTTTGTAAACAACAAAGTCCATTTCATTGGTGAAGGAGAAGATTAACTTTGGGGCAGTCATTTTCTACAGGGCAGATTTCGAATGTCAGTCCCAAATTATGCTTCTTTTCGTCGTAAAGTTTAGGACGAAAAAGAAAGAGTCCGAACACATTTTCATTTATCTTAGTGTATTTGTGATTTTTAAAAGAGATTGTTTATCAGGAGCTTTGTTTGTTAGAAACAAAATGATTAAAGGAAAGAAAAGGTTATAGAAAAGGTAAAGGGCCCTTTTTAGAATTTGGAAAGGAAGAGAAAGTCTTATGCAAGACTTCTCGACGCATACTTCTCGACTCGAAGGACCGCTCCTAAAATAACACCTATTGGGGGTCCACCCACCTCAGAAAAGAGGTAAAAGGATCTCGGAACCTCTCCGTTTAGGGGTATCTAAACAGTGGCTCCTAAATCTGAGAGGAGTTGGTTATACTCGATTAAGACAGAAATGAACGGTGTATCCCAATGGAAGAATGGTAGTTTTGGTCCACCAGGGATATGGACTCACTACCGATTTATGAAAGCAAAACCATCTAATAAAAAATGGAGAGAGGAACTAGTCCCCAACGGAGTCGCCAGAAGTTGTCGGCATATTTTTAGGTTATGTGTTGTATTTTAAAAAGGGGGTCGCCTACAGAAATTGTCGGCGAATCTTAAATTTAATTTAAATATATATATATAATTTAGAAAGTAGTATTTGATTTTAAAAATAATTTTTTAAATTTGAAAATTTTAAGATATGAAATCAAACCGATCTCACATCCCAAATAGTTTATATAAACGAGCACCATACCACAAACTGTGTATTTATCCCGAGGAATGTACACACATCGCTCGATGATGGGGCTCGATTAAATAAACTAAAAGATTTGTAACATCCGTTTGGTCTGCGAACCAATTTTATAAGCCGACAAGTTCCCCTGCTTAATATAAAGGAATTAAGCAGGGTTTATATTACCTGGATTCTTAAAGTTCCCTATAGAGGCAAACTCCTATAGTTAATTATATCCTAAGTGACGGGAATCACTTAAGAAAACTCTCGATAATGATCAGTGGCTTTGCTCTCAAGAATTTCAAAGTTTAGGTTTCCAAGATTGGATTCTTGGAATTTTAAAAGGGATTAGCTCAAATTTGGAACATTTTATTTCAGGAGTCCAAAGGAAGAGAAGTAGGGGATGTTACAGACCCGAAGTGAACTTCGGTGACTTCCCAGACTATCCTAATGTTTGGTTTAGATTTGGGAGTTTATTTAATGTTGCAGTCCTGCCAATTTTAATTAATTAGGACTTATATTTGTATGACATGATCATACAAATAGCCTTGAAGATATGAGGGTTTATGTCGTACCAAATGACTACCTCGGAATCCTAAGACTGGTTAGGGCTTAATTTTAACATGATTATGCAAATTCCTAACGAAGATTTGAGGATTTATGTTGCACTAGGCAAACCACCTCGAAGTCCTATGGCTTGGTTATTTAATTCTAAGATAGCTTTGCTGAAGTAGATCCGAGTTTTGCTGATGATGATGGTCGAGCAGCCCACCATGCTCCAAGCTCCTTGTTTTTGCAGAGGATTAGTTTTAGAAGTCATAAATCAGGAGATGAGAGAAGTGTTTTGGTTTAGATAAAATCTTAAAATCCAAGTGTTTTTAATATTTTAATTAAAACAAATCTTAAAGTTATTTAAACTGAACCGATTAAGATCCCACGGTTCCGTCATCCCGACACTGTTATTTTTATTGAATTCACTTAGTCCAGATGAATTTGCTAAACTCAACTGAATGAGTTCCACACTTTCATTTAGACCTTGGGAAATCCCGTTAGCAACACATGGGTTACATCATCTGAGGTATTCCCGATCATCCAATGAGACGTTTTAATTTAGTTATGATTGTAGCTTTGTTGTTCTGTTTGTGATTAAATTTTGAGTTGTTTTATATTTTGGAATGTTGTGGCGGTGAATTTTATCTTGCAATGACTTTTAATTTAGTTTTGGTTTTAGTTCAGGGACTATCCTAAAGGTTTTGGTTTTCATGCAACAATTTTATTTATCATGCAAGAAAAGTAAAGTACAGTGCATATAAGTAAATTGCAATGAAGTAAATTGCAATAAAATAAAAGCGTACCTGGAGGGTCTTCCCGTCATCCCAAGCTGCACTTAAAACACATGTTAAGGCATTTAAATATTTCAACAGATACTTTGGTAAAGCTAAGGGAAGGGTTTTGGTTGTCTACCAAATTCCTAATCCTATAACTAGTCATCTCCTATGACGTCCAGGTTTTTGGTTTGGTTTTAAGGATGATTTTCTTCATCAAAGAACAATTAGATTCAATTGTTCTTCTAAAACATCTCGTCATATTGAGGAAGTGCTTAGGACGAGTCCTAAACATCTTTTCAATATTTCTGGGATTGTTTTGAGTCCAAGTAAATTTAGTTGCACAGGTGAATTAATCGTCCAGGAGTTTAGTTAAACTTTGTTTCTTGCTCAGTGAACTTAGGTGTTTGATTACCTCATGAATGAAGTGACATTTCACTTAATACTCTATTTAAGAGTTATAATAATTAAATCCTTTAAGGGCAAGTTGGTTTATCGAGAATTTTAATCATAATTAATTAAAAGTTTGAGTTAATGGTTTAAAGTGTTTTAATTTAATTATGAGGTTTTAATTTTAAGTTTGGAATAGTGTTCAAATTACTTTAGATTTGATTCTTTACATTTTCAATTATTTTAGTGTTTCAAATTGATGTTCATGTTTTAAATTTACTTAGATAGAAAGAGGTGTTGAAATTATTGATATATTTTGATTTAATTCTTAATGATTTCATTTATGTTTGTTGTTAAATGATTTTAATTAAATTTAATTCAATTTGATTTAAATTTAATTTTAATTTAATTTTAATTTAATTTAACTTTAATTTAATTTAATTTTAATTTAATTTAATTTTAATTTAATTTTAGTTTAGTTTAATTTAATTTTAATTTAATTTAATTTAATTTAATTTATTTTTAATTTTAGTTTAATTTTCATTTTAAATTTTAATTGTTAATTTGGATTATTATTTTAATTCTTAATTAGGAACTAAATATTGTTAAAGTGATTTATCTAAGGATTTTTAAATTAAAGAATAAATATGCTTTTAATAATATCCCTATTTTAATAATCCAAATTTAAATATATGCTTTCCAAAATCTAAATCATTTAATTAATTAAAGTTTCATTTTGATATTTTCAAAGTGTTTAATGTGTTTCTACCCCTTAATTTCCCTATGTTTCAATCATCCAAGAGAAAGTTAGAATCAAATATTTTACCCCCCATTTTGATTAAACCTAAAGTTTTAATTAAGGGTTAAATTTTTTTAATTACCTTTATGCCCTTTTAAGCTTATTTATTTCATAACTCACTAAATTGAGCTCAAATGAATTTAAAATTTTTATGTCACCTCACTCACATGTCAATTAAGTCATTAGAGGAGAAAATGTGATTTTTCTGAATTTAATTTATTTATAAAATTATTTTTAGTAGAAAATAGGGGTTTCCAAAGAAAATTCAACAACATGACCAAAAAAAGGCTTCTGTCCTTAAGAAAATTATGGCATGTTTGTAATGACTAGAGGACCATTTGGACCAATTTTTGTGATGTTTTGAACTATATTTTATTTATTATAATTATTTTGAGTTTTAGAGTATTAATTAATTATAAAATAAAATTAAAGTTGAAAAATGGATTTTATATTTTTTTTAAATCTCTCTAACCTCAAGGAGTTCAGAGGAACAAATTTTATAATTTTTTGATTTTTTTTTGATTTATCAGAATTATTTTAGTGAAGAAGGTTGAAAATTTATTTTTTAATATTAAAAATTACATTAAGCCTTTAAAATTCAATATCTTACCCTAGGGACATAGGAAAAATATTTAGTTTGTTCCTAAGTGATTAGGAGTCAAAATGTGATATTTTTATGATTTTTAATATTTTTGTGATTTTTATTATTTTTTAATTATTAAAATATTAAAATATTCGAAAAATCATCTTTTTTAAAAATTTCAATTTTAATTTCCTTGAACTCCCCTGATTTAAGAGAAGCTCCAAAATCATTTTTGTGAATTTTTGAAAAGTATTTTTGGAGTTCTGAATTTTTAAAGTTCCATTTTGCTCAAGAGGCTTAATCAATCCATTTGGTGGGGCTAATCAAGTCAAATTGGTTTCGAAATTTTATGTAAGGTTCCTCTAACCCGAAAGAGTAAATGAGAATTGTTTTTAAGTCAATTTGATGTGTGGTTAACCCTGATTAATTTAAACTCAATTTTTGGGGTTTAGGTCAATTAAGGTTAATGTAAATGAATTAACTCAAAATATATTTTTCATAGGGTCCTTTAGTCCTAAGGAATATCACCAAATTTTTCTAGAATTTATTTTATAACATGCTAATTATTATAATTAAAATACCTAAAACAGTGAGATGAACTTGAAAATTCAATAACTTTTCACAGAGATGGCCTCTGACCTTGAAAAATTCAGGAAATGTTCCCAAGATCAGAGGCTTCAAAAGTCCTATGGTCTCATGCCATGGTGAATTGTCTATGCAAATGAAGAATCAAAATATTGAAAATAGTAAGTAAATTATTAAAAATAAAATACTCATCCAATTAACTTGATTTCTTTTCCACATTATTCTCCTCTGTTCACTGAGCAAGAGAGTATTTTTATTTTATTTTTGTGATTTTTCTATGCAAAGATATGAATTTTTGAAGTTCTGGTATTTAAATAATTCAAAAATACCCTAATTTCCTATTTATCTGACTCGGCGCCGCGTCAACCTACGGCGGATCGAAAGCCCACGCGTCGCGCCCCCATTCGATTCCTCCACTTGAGTCAGCAGCCACGCGTCCCGCGGTTCATGTACCATTGCGCCGTCCGACTTGATCTCGACCGTCCGCCGCGCGATCCAACGGCTCCTGGTCATCGTCTACGACTGGCGTACACCCGTGACCGTCCACACTAAAACCCTAAGATCTCACTCGATTCTCAATGGATTTTCATGTTCTTATGCTCTATGGATTTGTCTTGATGAGACGAACACATCCATATGGTTTATAGGCTATGAAATTAACCTAAACAGAATGGAGAATCGCTGGAAGCTCGAGAGGAAGAATGAGTTCATACCTTTGCTCAGAGAAGTGAAGCTTCGATCTGAGAGTTGTGTCACCTGCGATTGAGTCCAGGCAAGCTCCAGATGAAGTCTCTGACTCTTGGGAATTGTCTAAGTATGAACGTGACCAAGGCCGATCACAAAGCTTGGAGGCTGGAAGCAATGATTGGCCTGGTGAGGGGGCTTTTGCTGGGGAACTTCTCCTCTTGGTCTGCTGAAGGTGTAGAACCAATCAATTTAGAGATTGGTTCACTGTGGTGAAGTGTCCTGTTTTTTGGGTGGATTTTCAACTCAGAAATTGATCTCACAGAGAGGGTTTTAGGCTGGATTTTAGTGGGGATCAAGTTCTCTATGTCTGAAGAGGGGTCTGTAATGATTTTGGAAGAGTTTTGGTAAGGTTTTGTTCAACTCCCTATTTGGCCGAGAGGTGGTGGTGTTTAAATAGATGTGGCTGGAGGGCTTCCCAGGGGGGTTTGGAGGCTGGGATCAGCTGCTCAGGGGAGGAGAAGAACAACCATGGTGTCCATTTGGGTTGGGACAGCTCAGCAGGGAGCGTTGAAAAATTTGGCTCACATGGAGCTCTCTGCCATGGTGTTTTTCGGCGACCCAGGCGGCTGGCTGGCCAGGCATTGGTCACCATCTTGACCAGTGAGGTCAGGGCTGGGGTTTGGTGCAAGCAATTGGCTATTGCCATGTGTAAGGAGGTTTGATTAAAATGGCATGGGGTAAGAGTCATTTTGGCTTAATTTGGTCCAATGCATGGATTAAGCTAGGTGCACCTCCCCAAGGCTGGTTTGGGCCGAAGAGAAAGTCATTTGGATCAGCTTGATTAGTGGGGTCAAGTGACAATCCAAATACAATTAAGCTTAAGCATGACTTAGGGGAGTCATGGGAATGGTTAATGACTCTTAAGGAGTGCTTAAAGGATCTCCTCCTTTTTCCATTTATGGGGTGTTGACAATCCTAAGATTCTCATGGCTCTCATGTGGCTTGTGCATGGCTCCAAGGGTTGCTCACGGCTTAGGAATGGTTTAGTTCATTTGCATGAGAAAGGGATTTTGGGATTTTTGAAATTTAGGGGTATTTTGGCATGATGCTTGATTTAGATTTATTTGATGATGTAATTGGAACTTAGGGAATGATTTTGATTAAATGGATGACAAATGAAAATGTCATATGGGCTTTAGAATCAATTTTGGGCTTTTGAAATTGTCTTGGGATGGGCTTTTAAAGTGGTTTAAGGAAGTGGGCTTTTGGATTTAAAATAAATTTAGGATGAAAATTTTGTAAAGGATCATGCCAAATAAATGTTGCAATTAGTTTAGGCATGTGTCATGAGTGATTTGGAATAAATTTAAAGTGATTTTGAATTGAATTGGGTTTAATGTGGGCCTTTTTGGTAAAGGGGCCAAGGTGGGCCAAATTGGGCTAACTTGGGTTAAGGTTGGGCTAAAGTTAGATTTGATGTAAAATTAATGTTGAGAAATGTTCATGGGAGTGTCACAAAGAGTTTTCAACTTTGGTTGAGCTCTAATTTTGGGATTTGGGCCCATTTGGGTTAGGTTTGGGCTTAGGTCAATTTAAGGGATTTTGGTTTTGGGTTAGGTTTGGGTGGAGTTTATGTTCAAATTTTGGGCAAATAAAGTTAGTTTTTTTGTTTATGGGGGTGTTATGAAGGCTTTAGAAAAGATTTGGGGCCAATTGGAGTTGAATTGGATGGGTTTGAGCTAGGTTTAGGTCATGGGCCAAAATTGGGCATTAGGCTTCAAATTGAAATTAGGCACAAATGTCAATCAAATTGGACTTTTATTTGGTCTAAATTGATATTGGGGATGTTTATTTGAAGTTTAGAATTGAATTGGACCAAAATTGAGGTCAATTGGGGTGGTTTGGTTTGACATTGGGTTCACTTGGGTTTGAAATGGGCCAAATTGGTTGTTTTGCTAAAAGTGAGATAAATTGGCAAAATTAGTCCATGGTGTAGTTGAACAAAGTGAAATTGGGAATATTTGGGATTTTTTGGAATTTTTTGGGAATTTTATGAATTTTTAGATTTTTGGGCTAAGAAGGGCATTTTGGGTATTTGGAGGGTATTGGGGGGTACTTTTGGAATTTTTGGTATTTTTTGGCTATGGATGATCAATTTGAGTGGGGGAAATGTTTAGGATTGATTTTGAGGAATTTTGGGTAATTTAGGTGATTTTGTAAATTTTGGGTAGTTCCGAGGGCTTTTGGTAGGTTTAGTAGGTGTAGGGTCCCGGGGGTAAAAAAATGGATTTTTAGAAAAATGAAGATTGATCAAATTTGAGTAAAATGGAATCACTTTGGTTGAGCCATGAAGTCATTTTAAGCCCATATGAGCCATGAGAGGACTCATTTGAGGCATTGACTATGTTGTTCCTAACCCTCTTAGCTAGGGGCTCAAGGGTTAAGGACCGGACCATCCATGTGAATTACCTACATGAGTCAGGAAGTCAAGTTGGGTGAGAGTGTGGTTTTAGGAATTGGAATGTGTGTGAGAGTGTAGTGTATGTGCAAGTCAACCTTCACCAGACCAGGCCACCCAGGGTATTCCTAAGGCCAAGAAGTCCTATAGGCAACTCATCATTTAAACCTCCACATTTGATTTCAACCATCTAGGTGATTAGGGGTCTACAATCAAGCTTGTGGGGTTTGCAGGGAGTCAAGAGGTGTTTGAACTTCTAAAGGGTGGGTTCCACTTCTAGTCCTCTAAGATTAGTCGAAGGAAAAGCCTAAGGCGAGACCCTAAGTACTAAAGAGAGAAGCAAAAGACCTCATCAAAAATGAGGTCAACATGCTCTTACATGTGTTTTAAGTGTAGGTGAAAGTGACGGGAATGCTTACCAGATACGCTTTTATATTTATTGCAATTTATTTACCTGCGTTGTATTTTCCTTCTTGCAAAACTTGCATGTTAAACAAGAATGTCACCCTGCATGAAAACTTAAACTTTTATAGCCACAAAACTGAAACCCAAAACTAAATTAAAAGCTACAACAAGATAAAATTCACCGCCACAACATTCAAAAGATAAAACAAATCAAAATTTAATCACAAACATAACAACAAAACTAAAACTACAATTAAATTAAAACGTCTCGTTGGATGATCAGGAATACCTCGGATGATGTAACCTACGTGTTGCTAATGGGATTTCCCATGGTCTAAATGAAAGTGTGGAACTCGTTCAGTTGAGTTTAGCAAATTCATTTGGACTAAGTGAATCCGATGAAAATAACGGTGTTGGAATGATGGAACCGTGGGATCTTAAGCGGTGTTGTTATAATCAACTATAAGATTCCCCTAATAAAACATTAAGACATTTGAACCCTAAAACTCTTCTAAATCAAAACACTTCTCTCATCTTTTGATTTTCACCTTCTAAAACTAAACCTCTGCATAACAAGGAGCTTGAGCATAGTAGGCAGCACGACCATCGTCATCAGCAAAACTGGAATTTACATCAGCAAAACCTTTCTTAGCATTAAATAACAAAGCCATAGGATTTCGAGGTAGATTGCCTAGTGCAACATAAATCCTCAACTTTTTGTTAGGCATTTGTATAATTATGTTATGCAAATTAAGCCCTAACCGGTCTTAGGATTTCGAGGTAGTTGTTTGGTACGACATAAACCCTCACATCTTTGAGGCTATTTCTGTGATTATATCATACAAGCATAAGTCCTAATTAACTAAAATTGGCAGGATTGAAACATTAAATAAAGTCTCAAATTGAAACCAAACAATAGGATATTCAGGAAGTCACCGAAGTTCGCTTTGGGTCTGTGACATCCCCTACTTCTCTTCCTTTGGACCCCTGAAATAACTATTCCAAATTTGAGCTATTCCCCATTGAAATTTCCAAAATATAATTTGTTTGAAACCTTAAACTTTAAAATTCTCGAGAGCAAAATCACTGATCATTATCGAGAGTTTTCTTAAGTGTCTTCGGACATTTAAGATGTAATTAACTATAGGGGCTTGCCCTTATAGGAAACTTTAAGAACCCAGGTATTATAAACCCTGCTTAATTCCTTTATATTAAGCAGGGGAACTTGTCGGCTTATAAGATTGGTTCGCAGACCAAACAGATGTCACAAATCTTCTAGTTTATTTAATCGAGCCTCATCATCAAGCAGTGTGTCTATTCTTCGGGATAGATACACGGTTTGTGATACGGTGCTCATTTATATAAACTATTTGGGATGTGAGATCGGTTTGATTTCATATCTTAAAATTTTCAAACTTAAAATTATTTTCAAAATCAAATGCTACTTTCTAAAATATATATATCTTTAAATTAAATTTAAACTATAAAATTGCGCCGACAACTTCTGTAGGCGGCCCCTTTTCAAAAAACACTTAACCTAAAAATATGTCGACAATTTATGGCGACTCCGTTAGGGAAAGTTCCTCTCTCCATTTTGATCAGATGGTTTTGCTTTCATAAATCAGTAGCAAGTCCATGTCCTAGTGGACAAAGCTACCATTCTTCCGTTGAAATACCACGTTCATTTCTATCTTCAATGGGTATAGTCAACTCTCTTGGATTTTGGAGCCACTGTTTAGACACCCCTAAACAGAGAGGTTCCGAAATCCTTTTGCCTCCTTTGAGGTGGGGTGGACCCCCAATAGGTGTTAGCTTAGGAGCGGTTCTTCGGGTCGAGAAGTCTTGTGAGACTCTCTCTTCCTTTCCGATTTCTAGATTGGGTCCCATACCTTTCTTTTAACCTCTCTCTTTTTAATCTGTTTTGTTCCTAATGAACAAACCTTCTAGTAAACAAACCTTTTAAGTAAGTGAACTTTCTGTTAAACCACAAACACACAAATAAAACAAAATCCAAAAATATCTTGTAAATAAAATGAAGAAAATGAAAAGTTAAATGGAGATGTGTTCGGACTCTTTTAGAGAATTTCCTCTCTTTTTCATCCCGACGTAAGGAAGCATAAATCGGAACTGATGCTTAGAATCTACCCTGCAGAAAATGTCTGCGCCGAAGCTGATTTTCTCCTTCACCAACGGGATAGACTTGGCTGTATACAAGGATGAATTGCACAATGATGCTGTCATCCGCTTTGGACAAGGGTTCGACAATACAGACATTAAGTTTGCTGACGTTACTCTTTTTGCACTAATTAACAAAGTACCGGAAACTGAGGAACCCATAATTGAGTTTAACTTGAAATTGACTCAAGAGTTCCCTCACCTGCATAGGGTCCCAACTGAAAGAAACATTGTTGTTCGTAGGAGGACTGTTATCTCTACCCCCACCAGTTTGGTCATGTCTACACCGACCTCAGCTCCTGCCAAATTGAAAAGAAAAGAAGTCCAAGTCAGTGATGGGCCTGTTACCGTGGAGGGTGCAAATTTTGCTGCATTGCCGTCTGTTTTCAAGATAAGGTCCAGTTCAAGAGTTACACCCTTAACTCAGACTCAAAGAAGAAATAGGAGCAGAAAGATCGCCAGGATCGAGAAGGCCAAGGCTGCTGAAGTTGCTTTTCTGGAAGAGATTCCCGAGGAAGAAGAAGAACTACCCGAGTATTCACCCCCGTCGGAAGGAAGTAGGTTTCACCCTCTCTCTGCTGCATCGGATGAAGAAGATGTCCGAAGGATCACTGCTGCATTACCCCGACCTGCATACTATAGTGACTGTAAGAGGAAGAGGGCCAAGACTACACCGCTTACTTGACTGCGAGCCGTAGTAGAGAAACTAGCTAAGAAAGAAGGGTGTACCGTATCAGAAATTCTGAGAAGAATGGGACGAATACCAGCCAAATCCTGCCTTGGACCGCGAGTAGACCCAGTCACTGCCCCAGATAGGCCAAAGAAGAAGGTGCGAGCTAGTGAATGAAGTTCACCTGTTGTCGTATCGGGTCACTATATTAGGGAGGACACCACTTACCAACGTACGTACCGACAGACCATCTGGTCCTAGGCCTTCTACTGTAAGAAGGGTGGTGTGGCAACCTATTATTGCTGAACCGATACCGGCAAAACTTTCTGGGAAGAAGAGTCTCATCAGAAAACCTGAATCTGAAGGAAGTGCTACCGCATTAAAGGAAACTCCTGAAAAGGAAGTTCAACAGTCATCACATGACAACCGTGAAACCGTCTGGAAGAGACCACTTGAGGATGCTATAAGAAAGCTAAGAATGGACATCCGACGGTTGGCAAGGGAAAGAGGAGAAGAATTGAAAATGAAGTGGATTCATCAGAATTCTTGGATGAAGAATGTGCTGAGATCAATATGGTCGAAACCAGAGCATCGTCAGCCCTGCAGGGAGCTCCGTCAGCCTCAGAAAGGGATGAACCAGTGGCAATGAGTGCGTGTCTTAAAGAAAAAAAGATGATACAATTTCTCAGATGTAAAAGAGGATGGAAGAGATGGCAGCAGCGTTAGCCACTCTCCAGAGTCAGCTTCAACCTCAAACGGAAACACCCCCAGAGATCATTCACATTGCAGATGGAGGGAAAACGATTACGTCTGTCAATGGAGACGAACAGCTAAAGAAGGATTCTACACAGAGCATGATTCCCAAGAAGGATATTAAGAAAATGGTAGAACAACAGGTGCGAGAAGCCTTAGCTCAGTCTAAGAGTGGAGCATCTATTCAGACGGGTAGAACTTACCCCAATGACTTTGATGCAGTACAATACCCGAAGGGCTTCGCACCACCTTTGTTCAAGACTTTCAATGGTACGGGAAACCCCCGACAGCATGTCGCACATTTCCGTGCTAGTTGCTGCAATGCCGGTGGGAGCGATGCTTTGCTCTTTCATCAATTCGTCAGCAGTTTGTCAGGAATTGCCTTCAACTGATATGCAGAATTGCCGAACGGTTCAGTTAAGACCTTTCAGAATTGGAAAATCTCTTCGTTAAGCGGTTTGCTGGGGCTCGGCACCACATCCCTATTGGTGATCTAGTGGTGGAGCAACAGAAACCGAATGAAACTTTAGTGGACTACATACTTCGATGGAGAAACTTAAGCATGAAGTGTGAACCCCAGCTTCAGGAACAACATGCAGTCGGTATCCTACTAAAGAGTATCCATGGCCCGATATCACTTCTCCTTAAAGGATTTACAATTAAGACTTTCTAGAAGTTGCTTAGCAAGGCCGGGAGCTTGCAGGAGAAAGGAAAGCAGCTGAGTTTGGTTGATAAGACTGATAAGCAGAAGCCGTAAAGGCATTTGAAAAGAAATCTGGGATCGTCGCGGTAGTGGATAAAGGTAAGCAGCTAGTGCAGATACAGCCAAAGCGGCCACAACCAAGTTATCAACCACCGCAACGGATTTATCAGCAACCTCAACAGAAATATCAACAGCCTCGATCGAGCTATCAATCATGGCAGCATGATCAGCCGCCGCCTCGTCCACAGCGTGCCCTGAAGGAGCTTATGAATAAAGAATATCCCTTCAAGACTGAATCAGTGACAAAGATGTTTCGCAGTTTGATGAAAACACCCGACTTTCAACTACCAGAGCCCAAGAGGCCAAAAGAAGTCGACAAGAAGGATCATCCGAGCTATTTTCCTTACCACAAGATGATCAGACATAAGATAGAGGACTTCTTCACCTTTAAGAATTGGCTCGATGATAACCTCCAGAAAGGGAACATAACGATCCCGAAGGAATACATGAAGGAACCCCAAAAAGGAGGTTCCGTCAATGTTATCTCAACGGATCCTATTGTTCCGATAGACCCGTACACGACCAATGATGGATGGAATACTGTCTGGACAAAGTCTACGAAGAAAATCTTGGATCACATCCAGTCCGTTTCGGTGCGCGCTTCAACTCAAAGTTTGAAACCTGCCGAGTCGGCACTATCGCTTGTGATTGAAGAACCGCCCCAGAAGAAGGAGAAGATCATGGAAGAAAAGAAGACCAAGGCTTCGAAGGGTAGACTAGGGGCTGCTTTTCCTAGGATGGTTGTTTTTGATTCGGGGGATAAATCCCTCGGACCTCTGACTCTATATGATTATTTGCTCGCCCCGGCGAGATCTTATAATGATAAGAGTTTTGGTGTTGGCTACGGTTTGACTGTTTCTAACCATCATGTAACTAACGATAACCAACCTAATCCGAATCTCGATTCTGATACGAATAATGATTCTCAAATCGTAATAAACCTCGACGACCATGACGAAGGAGAAGGCATTCACAAGAGTGGCTACGAAAGTTTAATGAGCGACAAGTCTATTTGTGAATTCCTAGGAGCTCCAATCACGATAGAATTGGAATTATCAGATTTCAAAGCAACTTCAGAAGAGCCAGTTGTTCCAATTCAAGAGGAGACACCGGTAAATTCAGAAGAAATAACAGAAGTCAATCTAAGAAGTGGAAAAGTTTTACCCCCGAGAATGGGTCCAAAGGATAAAGGAAAGCAAGTGGTTGCTGAGGAAGAGCCAACCCCAGCGGAAGAATTGCCCATTCGGGAAGAGACTGAAGAGTCTGGTAATAAAGTGGATTATAACATGCTAGCCCATCTTAGGAAGCTACCAGCCAAACTGAGCATCTATGATGCTCTGATCCTGTCAAAGGAGATGAGAGAAACTCTGATCAAGGCCTTACTTGATCCAGAAATTTGCTTAGCTCAAATAGCCAATAATTCCTCAGACGAGGTTTGCTCGTTAAAAGAACAGTGAGGTTTTACCTTCATGGACAATGATCTACTACTTGGAACAGCTAATCACAACCGACCGTTGTACATTTCAGTCACTATTGGAAAGTTTACGCTATCCAGGGTGTTAGTCGATCCGGGAGCATCAATGAACATAATGAATCTTCGGACGTTAGCATATTTAGAAATTGATGCTAGCAAACTTGAAGCAGACAAGATGTTATTAAGAGGCTTCAATCAGAAAGGAGAAAGAGCTTTTGGATCGATAACACTATTAATGAAGATTGGTGATTTGGCAAAGACAACCGCAAAATTTCATATAATTGATTATGAGACATCATTCAACGCTCTACTGGGTCGGCCGTGGATCCGTAAAACTGAATGGTACCTTCAACTTTTCACCAGTGCATAAAATATTACGAAGGAGGGGAACAATGTATCAAAGGTGATTTGCAACCTTTCTCCGTGCACGAAATCAGAATTCACGAAGATGCAGCCTATTATGCACCTCCAAAGAAAACAATCTTTTCCAGAAATACCATACCAAATGAAGCAAAAGAAGTTCAAAACGATGAAGAGCCTGAAATTCTAGTTCAACAGTTACTCACCACTCCCTTACAGTGAGATGGTGAAGGTTTCTCTAGAACTCGCACCCGAGGTCGAGGCCGGGGACGAGGTCGTGGAAGAAACGGTGGAACAATTGGACAGAAGAAACCGGTCATCAATGTTGAATGGGAAAACAGTTTTGAAGAAGAAGAAATCAAGAAAGAAGCAGTGATAATAAGTCAGAAGAAACCCCATTTCAAGATCTCTCTCGAAGATGAAAAGAATGAAGAATACAAATCATTGTACGAGAAGATTAACCACTATGTACATGCTATGACCCTGACCCTGATCCATCCTAATAAGGTCGGGGTATGGTGGTCAAAGAAGTACATGGTGGCGGTACTAAACTGATCAAATTCTAACGTGGTGCTTCTTCTTCCAAAGCTGAAAATACTGTACAATTTGAAGATGTTGCTTCATCTGAATTAATGGTATTGCCTTTTGAGTGGTACTCTCCCTGTTTTAAGAATTTAATTCAACATGGTGTATTACCTAAATAATGGACAAAAGGCCAATCACAACACTTTGAAAAATTATTGAATAATGCCATTCGGCCTCCCAATTCAAAACATGGTCTCGAATTCGGCACAGTAGGATCAGTTGATGACACGGGATTTTGCTTGGCTTGGTTGTCACTTGCGAGCCTAATGAAGACTGCTTAGAAGCTTCAGATAATTTTGAAGATCTACCAACTGAAGATGATCCACCATAATTTGAAGAAGAAATTAAATCTACAATAGACGAGTTAATGGAAGTTAACTTAGGTACTAGCGAAGAACCTAGGCCGACCTTTGTTAGCTCCTTACTCAATAAAGAAGACTCCGAAAACATAATCAAACTACCGATGGAATTTAAAGACAGTTTTGCTTGGAGTTACGATGAAATGTCAGGATTAGCTCCAGAAGTTGCAGTTCACAAACTAGGAGTGGACCACGCTGCCGTTCCAGTCAGACAAGCTCCTAGAAGAATGCGTCTAGAAATTGAACAACAAGTTATAGCTGAAGTTAAGAAGCTAATAGACGCTAAACTTTTCCGTGAAGAACAATACCTGACTTGGTTAGCCAACGTGGTGCCAATCAGAGAGAAGAATGGACAGATCAGAATCTGCGTGGATTTCAGAGATTTGAATAAAGCATGTCCAAAAGATGAGTTTCCACTACCAATTCCAGAATTGATAATCGACATCGCTTCAACACATTAAATCTTCTCTTTTATGGATGGATTGTCAGGATACAATCAAATAAAGATGGCACCGGAAGATGAGAAACTCACAGCCTTCAGAACGCCGATCGGAATATACTGCTACACAGTGATGCCTTTTGGGTTGAAGAACGCAGGAGCGACTTACCAAAGAGCAATGACGAGGATTTTTGATGATCTCATTCACAATCAAGTCGAGTGCTATGTGGATGATGTGGTCATCAAAAGCAAACTGAAGGAAGATCACCTGTATGATTTGAGAATTGTTTTCAAGCGGTCAAGACAATTTAACCTTAAGATGAATCCCTTGAAATGCGCCTTTGGCGTTACCTCTGGGAAATTCTTAGGATTTGTTGTCTGACATCGTGGAATTGAAATCGATCCGGAGAAGATTAAAGCTATCTTCAAAATGCTGCCTCCTAAAACTTTGAAACAACTACGATCTTTTCAAGGGAAGTTGGCATATCTTCGACGCTTTATCTCGAATTTGTCAAGTAGGTGCCGGCCCTTCTCGGCATTGATTAAGAAGGATGTCAAATTTATTTGGGAAGAGAAATGCCAGCGGGCCTTCGAGGACATTAAGCAGTATTTAATGACACCTCCTGTCTTAGCAGCCCCAGTCTCGGGTAGACCGTTGATGCTTTATACCGCGGCTTTAGACGACTCTCTCGGAGCCCTGCTAGCCCAGGTCATTAATGAGGGGAATGAAATGCTCTTTATTACTTAAGTCGTCCTCTAATTCCGACAGAAGTAAAGTATCCTCCAATTGAGAAGCATTGTTTGACCCTGATCTTCGTCGCTCAAAAGCTCAGGCATTACACGCTCTCTCGCTCAAACTTTTCAAGTGGTCGATGATATTATTGCAATTCGATATAACTTTCGTTCCACTTTATGCCGTAAAGGGGCAAGTCCTAGCAGACTTCCTCGCAGTACACCCTTTACCGGCAGAATCGCCTCTAAACGACGACTTTCCCAATGAGCACATAATGAGCCTAGAAGATTCCGGTGATCAGCATTGGGAATTGTACTTCGATGGAGCATCTTCATCACAGAAAGATAAAGAATTACAAACGATAGTGCCCGGTAAGGCAGGAATCAGACTAATCTTTATAACACCAGAGCGGGGGATGTTAAGATACTCCTACCATCTAATAGAACCGTGTACGAACAACGAAGCAGAATACGAAGCTCTCATAACTGGACTGGAATTGACCATTCAGATGGGTATAACAGATATCAATATCTACGGAGATTCGCAATTGATCATTCAGCAAGTCGCAGGATAGTACAAAATTCTGAAGCCAAGACTCGAGCAGTACTTTCAGTATGTAATGAAATTGTTGGAACGGATTTCGAATGTAACGGTCTACAAGATTCCCAGAAGAGAAAATCCTCTCACAGATGCGTTAGCCCACCTTGTAAAAGAATTTACCTGCTTACAAGATGAATTAGTTAAAATGTCAGTTCAGGAACGACAGGTCCTCTCACAGCTTGATATGGATGCAATAGAAAAGTCAAAAAAAGAAGAAGAATCAATTGCGGCAGTAACAAAAAATGCGGAAGACTGGCGTTAACTGTTAATAGACTGTATACAAATAAGGAACTTACCGGACAATAAGTCAGTAGCCGATCAGATTAAGAAAAGAACTCTGTCATACACATTAATAAACAATACGTTGTACAGAAGGTCTTTCAATCAGATGTGGTTAAGGTGCCTGAGTGGGTCCGAAGCTCGTGAAATTGTCAAAGAAGTGCACTCAGGAATTTGTGGCGCTCATCAGTCGGGTCCGAAGATGAAAATGAAGATTAAGAGACTAGGGTACTACTGGCCCTCAATGATGACCAACCGCATGAAAGTTTCCAAAAGTTGTCACCAATGCCAAGTGCATGGAGTGGATCTACATCAACCTCTAAATGTGCTACATCCGACGATCGCGTCGTGGCCCTTTGAGTGTTGGGGCACAGATATTGTGGGTCCGATAGAACTGCCTTATTCAAGAGGACATCGCTTTACTCTTGCAGCCACAGATTACTTTTCCAAATGGACAGAAGCGGTACCACTTAGAGAAGTGAAAGCGCACCACGTGCTACAGTTCTTCAAGAATCAAGTCATCTACTACTTCTGGGTACCGCACAGAATTATCTCAGATAATGGGTCCGCATTCAGAAGTATAAGAATCAATAGTTTTGTTAGAAGACACGGGATCGACTAGCGCTATTCGACGATCTACTGCCCAAGAGAGAACGACTAGGCCGAGGCTTTTGATAAAACTCTCGTCCAAATTCTAATGAAAATCTTGGACGACAACAAAAGAAATTGGCACGAGAAGTTGTTAGAAGCCTTATGGGCCTATAAAACAACTTTCAGAACTCCTACTCAGTCCACGCCCTACGCTCTAGTGTACGGGTCTGAGGCAGTCTTACCCTTGGAGGTTCAGCTTCCGTCTCTCAGAATTGCAGTTGGGAACAAGATTACTACAGAAGAAAATGCCAAATTACAACTAGAAGAATTAGAAAGCTTGGAAGGGAAACGGCTTTCAGCACAACAAAATTTGGAACTGTATCAAGCCAAGATGATCCAGGCCCATGATAAACTGGTCCACCCAAGGAAATTCAAAGTCAGTGAATTGGTTCTAATTCTCAAGAGGCCTATTCTTGCACACCGCAAGATAGGAGGTAAATTTGAACCAACTTGGGAGGGGCCATTCGTGGTCGAGACAGTCTACTTTGGAGGTTCCTACCAACTGGTGAATTGCCATGGAGAACGACCTATGCTTCCAATCAATGGACGATATTTGAAGAAGTATTAGGCAACCTGATGTTCCGAAGGATGAACTTTAAGAAATGAAGTTTCATTCCTAGAAATATGGGTGAAGTAATCATTTGTAACTGGGTCCAAACCCAAAATATAAAAATGCATGATAAAAATCATTAACAAAAAAATGTGTTGAAAAGAAAATATGTGAAATCATAATAATAAAATTTTGATCCCTCCTTTTAAATCAGCTCACTCCTGATCTTTCCCCATCTTTTTGTACTTACAAAAAACAAATAAAAACTTTCCATTAATAAGTAAACTTTCTTATTGTTCTTATTCTTAGTACAGCCCCTGATCCTTTCCTTGTTTTTTTTTCTCAGGGAAATGTCAAACGGGCGGTTGGTTCTGAACTTTAAGAATGGCGTGAGTCTAGCACTCGATGAAAAGTGGATAAAGGATGGGGCCGTGATTGAGATTGATTCTGATTTAACACCGGCCGGGCTATAGTACGAAGAAACTGATTGGACCCCGATTGACCGGGAGGAATACCATAGCCAGACAGTGATGAAATTAGGTGGCCCAAGTCAGCCGGCCACCAGCAAGAAAAGAAAAGCAAACACTGCTCATGCAATGGGAGAGGACAAGAAAGTTAAGTCCGTGGTTGCTACAGCGGAGGGCAGGCTTGTCAGCGTCATGCCCACAGAAGTTCAGGAGGTAAGGAGAGCTATCCTCACTCCTACCCAACGAAAAAACAAGAACCGTCGCATTCGCAAGATGCTGACCAAGATAGCAATGGATTAACATGAAAAGACAGTTGCTACCGTCAGTGCAAATACTCCAAAGGAATTTGTTTGTCAGAAGCCAGAAAAGAGGAAAGCAAGTCCAAAAATAGCAGAAAAGATGAAAGAAATTCCAAGAAGAGCAGAAACAGAATCAGTGCCACGATGCCAGATAAATGCACCAGTTTTGAAGAGTCTTGTTGCGAAAGCAACCCCGGAGGATGTCCTGACAGAGACTATCCCCGAGGAGCAGAGACATGCAGGAGATTGTGCTGTGGTTGAGCCCTACATTCCACAGTACGTTATCAGACCTCATCAATTACAAATAATTTCAGAATACGAGCTGGAGAGGATGCAGAATGTTGAAAAGAAGAATTTTGAATATTTTGAAAGAATTCGAGGCAAGAGAATCAACATCCTGGAGGGCCTTGAGCTGCATACAAATGTGTTCTCAGACTATGAGCAGCAGCAAATTGTGGACTGCGTCGTTGAACTTCAGAAAATGGGTCGAGCCGGTCGTTTAAGAGAGAAGACCTACTCAGAACCTCGAATGTAGATCAAAGGAAAAGTAAGAGTCACAATTCAGTGCGGGTGTTGCTACAACTTCGCCGAGGACAAAAAGGGAAATCCACCAGAGATACTCCGTCGTAGTGAGGTGGATCCGTACCGAGAATAACCAAGAGGATGGTAAAAAGGATGGAGACATGGAGGGTATTGCCTACAGATTGCATACCTAACAGCTGCATCATTAACATATACAAGGAAGGCGATTGCATACCGCCACACATAGATCATCATGACTTCGTCAGACCTTTCTACACAGTGTCTTTCGTCAACCAATGCAACATCATGTTTGGATTTGACCTCCGGATAGTAGGCCCCAGAGGATTCCGAGGGCCGGTAGAGATACCACTACCAGTAGGTTCCGTCTTGGTATTAAAAGGAAATGGAGCGGACATAGAAAATCATTGCATTCCAGGAGTGCCTGTTGAGCGGATCTCCGTCACTTTTAGAAGGATGGACGACAGATGAATGCCTTTCCACTTTCAGCCAGATCCAGAGTTAGAGAGCCTCCGACCTTACGAGCTGTGAGCTACATGGGAAATAGCACACCTCCAATGCACATCCGAATGACATTTCCTGCTAAGGATGGCTTGGAAGGTGATGTTATTGTCCATGTATCTTACTATTCGGACATGGATTCCGACAGATGCTTTCGGGAGGAAACTTGTAAGAATCTTACACAATCTGTTTTGGATTTATATGGATTGTATGAGATGGTGAATTTTCAAGGAAAAAATCATCATATTTTGGATCGAGCTGTATGATGTATTTTCAACAAATTGGAATGGAAACGACCATGTCATATTTTTCCTTCACCTCTTTTGTGCAAATTGACTGGGAAATGCCATTAAGTTAAATGAACTTCAAACAAAGAACTAAAAGAAAAGAAGATGAATAAAGAACTCTTTTGAAGAATCTGAATGTCAAAACAAACTCCAAATTAACACGAGCTCTAAATAAACAAAAAATGAAATTGAATCAACAAGAAAAATGAAATGAATCGAAATCTCTAATTGAATTCCGATTCGAATTGTCGATTTGAATCTTTCTACTGAAATCCATTTGAAGCTCCTTTGGAACCTCTTTTGAGTTTTTTCTTCCCCACAGAAGACTTCAACTTCAGTTTCAAACTTCTAAACTCCGAATCTGAAATTCCTAGCCTCAGGTTGTTCTCAATTCTTTTCGACTCTCCGCGATCCCTTTCCTCTTTTGAGAAGGTCGACTGAGTCTACTGACACAGAACCACAAAATTTTCGATTTGGTTCTGATGGCATGGATTCATATCCTTCGCCAAATAATCAAACTTTAATCAACTCTCTTGGGATGTGAAACACTTTCATGTCTCATTTCAATCTTCCACTAAACTAAAATTTCCACAGAATCTTCAAAACCAAATCAAATACAAACTTTTAGATTGGTATTTAACTTCCAATTCCCATCCTTTTGAGGCTGGTACCTAACTTCCAGCCCTCATTTCAAGATCGACAGTTAATTTTCGACTCTTTTAAATGAATTTCCGCCAAATTCGCATCCTTCCGAGAAATTTTTTCCGCATTCAAATCCTTCGACTCTGGCATGAGACCAACAAGACATCCTGATCTCGGTGTCCTCCAAGTTTGCATTCCTTTCGAGAAATTTTTCCACATTCGAATCCTCTGACTCGGCTATGAGACCAACAAGGCATCCTGATCTCGGTGTCCGCCAAGTTCGCATTCCTTCCGAGAAATTTTTCTGCATTCGAATCCTCCGACTCGGGTGTTAGATCAATAAGGCATCTTGATCTTGGTGTCTGCCAAGTTCGCATTCCTTCCGAGAAAATTTTCTGCTATCGAATCCTCCGACTCGGGTATGAGACCAACAAGGCATCCTGATCTCGGTGTCCGCCAAGTTCGCATTCCTTCTGAGAAATTTTTCCGCATTCGAATCCTCCGACTTGGGTATGAGACCAACAAGGCATCCTGATCTCAGTGTCTTCCAAGTTCGCATTCCTTCTGAGAAATTTTTCCGCATTCGAATCCTCCAACTCAGGTATGAGACCAACAAGGCATCCTGATCTCGGTGTCAGCCAAGTTTGCATTCCTTCCTAGAATTTTTTTTCGCACTCTAATCCTCTGACTCGAGTATGAGACCAACAAGGCATCCCGATCGCGGTGTTCGCTAAAATCGCATTCTATTCGAAAAAATTTCCCGCACTCCTGAAATTTTGAGGTTAGTACTTAACTTCCGACTCTCTTCCGAGAATGGTATCTAACTTCTAGTTCTCATCGTTTTCTCGATCGGTACTTGATTGCTAATTTCTTCTCGAGGCTGGTACTTAAATTCCAGTTCTCTTTACAATCCTGAGATTAGAATCTAACCTCCAATTTTCATTTTAAATCCAAAATCTCTGCGAAATTCATCTTGAAATCAATCTCAAATTAAATTTAAATCAAAATTCCGATTAAGTCAATTTGCCCCGAATTAAAAATTCAAACTCAAAATTGAAACTTGTAATAAAAATGAAATGAATCTAAATACGGTTTCTCTCCAAGTCTTGCGATTTGGAATTCACCTCCTTCCTCCCTAGCGAGAGTTCTGGAATCTTCAGTCTTGGAGATTTACCTGATACTCCCCAGCAGAAATTTCCTATGATTTGTTCTGAGTTTGTCACTCGAACATTTGTGTTGGCTTTGTTGATCTCTTCGGTCAACGCCAATACGCGCGGTGTGCCTGGTTAGCACACCACACCTATTAGGGGTCCATTTGTTGACCTCATTTTTGGTGAGGTCTGATCTTTCTCCTTAGTGCTTAGGATCTAGCCATAGGTTTTCCCTTTGACTATCTTAGAGGAATAGAAATGGAACCCACCACTTAGAAATTCAAACACTTCTTGGCTCCCTTCAAACCCCACAAGTTTGATGGTAAACCCCCAGGCCACTTAGAGGATTAAGATCAAATGTGGAGGTTTAAAGGATGAGTTTCCTATAGGACTCTTTGGCTTTAAGATTACCCTGAGTGGTCTGGTCTTGGTGAGGGCAAGCTTGCACACACCACACTCTCACACACATTCCAAATCTTAAAGCCACTTTTACCCAATTTGACTCCCTGACTCATGTAGGTAACTCATATGGATGGACCTTAACCACTAAGCCCTGGTGTCGGCATATTTTTAGGTTGTGTTTTATTTTGAAAAGGGGGTCGCCTAACAGAAATTGTCGGCGAATTTTAGATTTAAATTTGATTTAAATATATATATATATATATATATATAATTTAGAAAGTAGCATTTGATTTTGAAAATAATTTTAAGTTTGAAAATTTTAAGATATGAAATCAAACTGATCTCACATCCCAAATAGTTTATATAAACGAGCACCGCACTACAAACTGTGTATCTATCCCTAAGGATAGACACACTGCTTGATGGTAGGGCTCTATTAAATAAACTAAAAGATTTGTGACATCCGTTTAGTCTGTGAATCTATTTTATAAGCCGACAAGTTCCCCTGCTTAATATGAAAGCATTAAACAGGGTTTATATTACCTGGGTTCTTAAAATTCCCTATAAGGGCAAGCCCCTATAGTTAATTACATCTTAAGTGACGGGAATCACCTAAGAAAACTCTCGATAATAATCAGTAGTTCTGCTCTCAAGAATTTCAAAGTTTAAGTTTTCAAGGGATTGAATTTTGGAATTTCAATAGGGAATGAATCAAATTTGGAACATTTTGTTTTGGGAATTCAAAGGAAGAAAGGTAGGAGAAATCACAGATTCGAAGTGAACTTCGGTAATTTCCCAACTATCCTATTGTTTGGCTTGAATTTAAGAAAGTCTTAATGTTTATTTAATGTTTTGATCTTGCCAATTTTAATTAATTAGGACTTATATTTGTATGATAAAATCATACAAATAGCTCGGAAGATGTGAGGGTTTATGTCGTACCAAACGACTACCTCGGAGTCCTAAGACCAGTAAGGGCTTAATTTACATGACATGATTATGCAAATACCTAACGAAGACTTGAGGATTTATGTTGCACTAGGACAACTACCTCGAAATCCTATGGATTGGTTATTTAATTCTAGGAAAGTTTTGCTGAAGTAGACACAGGTTTTGCTGATGACGATGGCCGTGCTGCCCACCATGCTCCGAGCTCCTTGTTGTTGTAGAGTTTTAGTTTTAGAAATCATAAGTCAGGGGATGAGAAAAAGTGTTTTGGTTTAGAGAAGTCTTAAAATCCAAGTGTTTTTAGTGTTTTTGTTAAAACAAATCTTAAAATTGATTATAACAACACCAGTTAAGATCCCACTGGCTCCATCCTTCCGGCATCGTTATTTTTATCGGATTCACTTAGTCCAGATGAATTTGCTAAACTCAACTAAATGAGTTCCACACTTTCATTTAGACCGTGGGAAATCCTATTAGCAACACGTAGGTTACATCATCCGAGGTATTCCCGATCATCCAACAAGACGTTATAATTTAGTTGTAGTTGTAGTTTTGTTGTTCTGTTTGTGATTAAATTTTGAGTTGTTTTATATTTTGAAATGTTGTGGCGGTGAATTTTATCTTGCAATTACTTTTAATTTAGTTTTGGTTTCAGTTTTAGGGACTATCCTAAAGGTGTGGGTTTTCATGCAACAGTTGCTTATCATGCAAGAAAAGTAAGTGTGATGCGATTAAATAAATTGCAATAAGGTAAATTGCAATAAAATAAAAGCATACCTGGAGGGTCTTCCCGTCATCCCAAGCTGCACTTAAAACACAATTAGAATATTTAAGCAAGTTCCTAAGTAAAGCTAAGGGAAGGGTTATGGTTTTCTACCAAATTCCTAATCCTATAGCTAGTCATTTCCTATGACGTCTAGGTTCTTGTGTTTTGGTTTGAGGACGATTTTCTTCATCAAAGAATAATTAAGTTCAATTGTTCTTATGAATATCCTACCATATTGAGGAAGTTCTTAAGCGATAATCTTAAACATCTTTTCAATATTGCTAGAATTGTTTTAAGTCCAAACGAATTTAATTATACAAATGAATTAATCGTCCGAGAATTTTAAGTTTTGTTGTTGTCTTGCTCAGTGAACTAGGACATTTGAATATCCTATAAGTGAAGTAACATTTCATTAATCATTCTGTTTAGGAGTTATGACAATAAAAGTCTTCGAGGGCAAATTGGTGTTCGAATGATTTGAAATTTAATTTAATTTCAGTTAATGGGTTTAAGTTTGGAATAGTGTTCAAGTTGCTTTATATTTATTTTTAAATTCTTTATGTCTTAGGTGATGTCATTTTTAATTCAATTTAATTTTAATTTAATTTAATTTGATTTAGTTTTAATTTTTTATTTAACTTATTTAATTTAAATTAATTTTAATTTTAACTTGATCTTATTTTTTTTAATTTAATTTAATTTAATTTAATTTAATTTAATATGATTTAATTTAATTTAATTTAGTTTAATTTAATTTAATTAAATTATTATTTTGATTTTATTTTATTTAATTAATTTAATTTAATTTTAATTATATTTAATTCAATTTAATTTAATTTGTTCAATTTAATTTAATTTAATTTATTTGATTTAATTTAATTTAAATTGATTTAATTTGTTTAATTTAATTTAATTTAATCTTTAATTTAATTTTATTTTTAATTTTAATTTAATTGAAAATTTAAAAAGAGTTTAATAATTTAACTTTTAATTTAATTTTAATGATTAAGTCCTTTAACATTTTAAAACTTAAATTTGAATTATCATTTTAATTAGGAATCAAATATTATTGAGATGATTAATTTAGGGATTTTTAAATTAAAGAATAAATCTCTTCCTAATAATATCCCTATTTTAATAATTCCAATTTTATTATTCTTCCAAATTTAATCAATTATTTAATTAAAGTTTATTTCACTTATTTTAAATTATTTAATAGGCTTCTACCCTTGAAATATTTAAATTTTAATCATCCAAATCATATTAAGATCAAATATTTTACTCTTTAATTTTATTAAACCTAAAGTTTTAATTAAGGGTTAAAATTTTTAATTACCATTTTGCCCTTCAAGCTTAATAATTTCATAACTCCCTAAATTGAGCTTAAATGAACTTGAAATTTTTATGTAACTTCACTCATATGTCAATAAAGACATGAGAGGAGAAAATGTGATTTTCCTGTATTTAATTTATTTATGTAATTATTTTTGGTGGAAAATAGGGATTTCCAAGGAAAATTTAATAATATGACCAAGGGAAAGTTTCTGTCCTTAAAAAAATTATGGGATATTCCTAATGACCAGAGGACCACTTGGACCAATTTTGTCGATTTTTTGGATTATATTATTTTTATTATAATTATTTTAATTTTTGGAGTATTAATTAATTTAAAAATAAAATAAAGATTGAAAAATTAATTTTATATTTTTCAAAAATCTCTCTAATATCAAGGAAATCAGAGAATTAATTTTTACAATTTTATAATTTTTCTTTGATTTATTAGAATTATTTTAGTGAAAATGCTAAAAAATACATTTTTTTAATTTTAAAATTACCTTAGGGCTTTAAAATTTAATATCTCATCATAGAGACTTAAGAAAAATATGGGGTTTGTTTCTAAGTGATTAAAATGCAAAATGTGACATTTTGGTGAATTTTATTATTTTATGATTTTTATTATTTTTTAATTATTAAAATATTTAAATAATACCAAAAAATCAACTTTTTTAGAAAATTGAAATTTTAATTTTCTTAAATTCCCCTGATATCAGAGAGACTCCAAAACTAATTTGGTGAATTTTTGAAAAGTATTTTGAAATTTATGAATTTTTAAAGTTCAAATTGACTAAATGGCTTAATCAACCCATTTAATAGGGCTAACCAAGTCCAATTGACTTCAAATTTTTATGGTGGGTTCCTCTGATCCTAAAGGTCAGTGGAGAATTGATTTCAAGTCAATTTGATGTATGATTAGCTCTAATTAATTAAGGAGCTATTTTGGGTGTTTAAGCCAATTAGGGTTATTCTAAGTAAATTAATTCAAAACCTATTTTTCCTAGGGTCCTCTGGTCATAAGAAACATCACCAAATTTTCCTAGAATTTTTTTCACAATATGCTAATTATTGGATTTAAAATACTCAAAAGAGCAACATGAATTTGAAAAATTAATAACTTCACATAGGGATGGCCTCTGACTTTGGAAAATTCAGGGAATGTTCCCAAATTCAGAGGCTTCAAAAGCCCTATGGTCTCATGCCATGGTGAATTTTCTATATGCATGGAGAATTAAAACAATGCAGAGAGTAAATAAATCATTAAAAATAAAATACTTGATGAAATTAAATGATTTCTTTTCCACATTATTCTCCTCTGTTCACTGAGCAAGAGGGTATTTTTATTTTATTTTTTCGATTTTCCTACACAAAGTTATGGATTTTTGAAGTTTAGGGAATTAAATAAATCGAGAAAATACCCTAATTTTCTATTTATCCACGCGGCGCCGCGTCAACCTCGGCAGCTCCGAAACGCAGTGTGGCGCTCTCTGATTCGATGCCGCCATCCGACTCAGCGCTCCGGGGGCCCGCTGTATCGTTCAGTCTCCTCATCCGGCGCGATCCTGGCCGTCCGTCCGCGCGTGTATTAAATGAACGGCATTCGTTCATCGTCCCCAAGCGTCCTCACCCGAGAGCCGTCCGTCTTCTAGGCCTAAGATCTTACTCGATACTTGACCAAATTGAACGTTCTTATGCTCTATGGATTCGTCTCAAGAAGACGAACACATCCATACAGTTTATGTGGCATGAAATTGACTCAATAAAAATGGAGAATGTTCAGAAGCTCGAGAAGAAGAGTGAGCCCATACCTTTGCTCAGAGAAGTGTGGCTTCGATCTGAGGGTTGTGTCACCTTCGATTGGATCCCAACAAGCTCCAGCATGAAGTCTCCCGGTCCGGTGAATTGCCTAGCTATGAAAGTGACCACAACCGATCACAAAGCTTGGAGGTCGGAGCAACCGGGTGGCCCTGGAGATGGGGCTTTCGGTGGGAAACTTCTCCTCTTGGTCCAGATGAAGGTGTAGGAGCAATCACTTGAGGATTGGCTCACTGCGGCAAAGTGTCCCGGTTTTGGGTGAAATTTCGGTTGAGAAATTGGATTCGTTAGTGGGGATTGGGGCAAATCGACACCTGGGATCAAGCTCGCTCTAAGTATGGAGTAGGGTTTGGAACAATTTTGGCGCAGTTTCGGCAAGGTTTGTGCAACTCTCCTCCATGGCCGTGAGGGGGTCGGGTTTAAATAGAGGTGGCCGGAGAGCCTCACAAGGATGGCCAGGGGTTGGGATCAGCCTGCTCTGGGCATGGGAAGAAAAGCCATGGTGGCCATTGGGCATGGGGCAGCTCAGCGAAGGTGGAATTCCAAAGTTCGGCTCCTCCCAAGGTCTCGGCCATGGTGTTTTCCGGCGTCCGGGCGGCTGGCCGGCAGGCATGGGTCACCCTCGGGTCCAGGTGGGTCGGGGCTGGAGGTTTGTGCGATCGATCGGCCATGGACATGTGTAAAGGGTTTGAATCGAAGTGGAATGGGAAAGGGCTAGTTTTGGGTCTAAATGGGTCAACCCTTGGTTTTGGGTTAGGTCCACCCTCCAAGGCCAATTTGGGTCTGAAGGGAAAGTCACTTGGATCAGCTTGATTAGTGGGGTCAAGTCACGATCCAAGTACGATTAAGTTTAAGCATGGTTTAGTGGAGTCGTGAAGTGGCTAATCCCCCTTAAGAGAATATGGAAAGGGCCTCCTCCTCTTGCCATCTTGGGTATGGTGAGGTGGAAAGTAGATTCCATGGCTCTCATGGCTTCCATGTGGCTCATGCATGGCTTCATGGCTCATCTTTGGCTTGGGAAAAGTCAAGTCAATTTCATGGAAATGGATTTAAGAAAATTTTGGTATTTTGATGGGAATTGGCACATGGCTTGATTTGGAATCATTTGTTGGCTGATTTGAACTTAGGGGTAATTTTAATTAAGGGTATGATGAGAAGAACTTGTCATATGGGCTTTAACATAAAATTTGGGCTTTTAGGAAGGTTTAAGAAAGTGGGCTTTTGGTTTAAAAATAAATTTATGGATGGGAATTTTGTGAAGGATTGGGCCAAACAAATGTTGGGTTTAGCTCATGGATGTGTCATGAGTGACTTGAAGCAAATTGGGAGTGATTTGGGTTTGAATTGGGTTGAATTTGGGCTTCTTTGATGAATGGGCCAATATAGGTCAAATTGGGCTAACTTGGGCCAATGTTGGGCTAGGGTTGAAATTGATGTAAAATAAATGTTGGGAAATATTTATGGGAGTGTTTCAAAGAGGTTTTGGCTTTGGTTGGGTTTTGATTTTGGGGTTTGGGCTTATTTGGGTTAGGTTTGGGTTTAGGTCAAAATTGGGCTTTTTGATTTTGGGTTGAATTTGAGTGGGGTTTGGGTCTACATTTTGGGCAAATCATGTTAATGTTTTGCTTGTGGGAATGTTAAGGAAGGTTTAGAAAAGATTTGGGGTTAATTGGAGTTGAATTGGGTGAGTTTGGGTTAGGTTTGGGTCATGGGTCCAAATTGGGCTTTAAGGCCAAAAGTGAAATTGGATCAAAATGTTAATCAAATTGGACTTGGATCTGGTCTAGATTAGTGTTGGGAATGTTGAATTGAAGTTTAGAATTGAATTAGACCAGAATTTGGGTCAATTGGGTAGGCTTGGTTTGACATTGGGTTCACTTAGGGTTAAAATGGGTCAAATTGGGGGTTTTGACAAAAGTAGGGTAAATTGACAAAATTGGCCCAAGGTGTAGTCGAACAAAGTGAAATTGGGAATATTTGGGATTTTTTGGAATTTTCTGGGAATTTTTTGAATTTTTGGATTTTTGGGTCAAGAGGGGTATTTTGGGTATTTGGAGGGTATTGGGAGGTATTTTTTTAATTTTTGGTATTTTTGGCTATGGATGATCAACTTGATTGGTGAGGAAATGTTCAAGGTTAATTTTGGGGAATTTTGGGTGATTTGAAAATTTTGGAGGATTTCAAGGGTTTTGGGTAGGCTAAGCGGGTGTAGGGTCCTGGGGGTCAAAAATTGAAAATTTGGGAAATTGAAGATTAGGTAAATGTAAGTGGAATAAAATCATTTTGGTTGAGCCATGAAGCCATATTAAGCCTCTATGAGCCATGAAGGGACTCATTTCGAGGCATACACTATGTTGTTCCTAACCCTCTTGCCCAAGGGCTTAGGGGTTAAGGACCATCCATGCGAGTCACCTTTATGAGTCGGGAGGTCGAGTTAGGTATGGGTGTGTTTTTAGGATGTGTGTGAAAGTGTAGTGTATAAATGTAGTGTATGTGTAAGTCAGCCCTTCACTGCACTGAGGCCACCTGTGGCGGTCCTAAGGCTAAAGAGTCCTATAGGAACTCATCCTTTAAACTTCCACATTTGATTTCAACCCTCTAGGTGATTAGGGGTCTATAGTCAAGTTTGTGGAGTTTGCAGGGAGCTAAGAAGTGGTTTGAGTTCTTAAGTGGTGGGTCCCAATTCTAATCCTCTAAGATAGTCAAAGGAAAAGCCTAAGGCTAGATCCTAAGTACTAAAAAGAAGAAGAGAAGACCTCATCAAAAATGAGGTCAACACTCAGCTAAGAGGGTTAGGAACAACATATTGAGTGCCTAAAATGAGTCATCTCATGGATCTTGTAAGCTTAATATGGCTTCATGGCTCAATGAAATGGTTTCATTTCACTCACACTTAATCAATCTTCATTTTTCCCAAATTTCAATTTTTGACCCCTGGGACCCCAAACTCACCAAACCCTAGCCCTGACCTTACTCGTCAAGATGGTGACCAATGCCTGGCCAGCCAGCCACCTGGGTCGCCGGAAAACACCATGGTCGAGAGCTCCATGTGAGCCAAAATTTCAAATTCTCCCTTGCTGAGCTGTCCCAACCCTAGTGGACACCAGAGCTCTTCTTCTCCTCCCCTGAGGAGCTGATCCCACCCTCCAATTGCCCCTGGGAAGCCCTCCAGCCATGGTTATTTAAACTCCTCACCTCCACGACCAAAAGGTTGGATGCACTGGACCTTACCGAAACCCTGCCTAATTCATTCCAAACCCTTCTCCTAACATATAACAATTGATCCCCACTGAAATCCAGCCCTACAACCCCCTATGTGAGCTTAATTTTTTAGCTCAATTTTAAGCCCAAAACCAGGAAACTTCACCACAGTGAGTCAATCTTCAAATTGATTGACTCTACACCTTCACCAGACCAAGAGGAGAAGTTCCTCAGCAAAAGCCCTCTCACTAGGCCAACCATTCTCTCTATTGGCCAAGCTTTGAAATCGGGCTTTGTGGAAATCGGGTATAGACATTTCACCAGGACCAGAGGCTTCATCCCTAGGTTCCTCCAGCTCCAACGAACGTGCCGACACATTCAGTCGAGGCTTCACCTCCTTAACCAAGGTATGGGAACTTTTCTTCAACCCAAGCTTCCAATGATTATCCATTTAATTTGAGTCAATTTCAATGCATGTTAGCCATATTGATAGATTCCTCTAGGCTAGACAAGCATGTAGGAAGAAACCGCACTCAATTTGGTTGAGTATCGAGTGAGATATTAGGTCTAGAAGGTAGACAGTTCTCGGGTAGGGGCACTCGGGGACGATGAACGGATGCTTTCCATTCACGCGTGTATTGCATGGACGGTCTAGATCACGCCAGATCAGGATACGAGACGAAACCACCGGGCTGCGTGGCGCTGAGGTGGAAGGCAGCGTCGCATGGAAGTGCGCCGCGTGGAGTTTTGGATCTGCCGAGGATGACGGGACGCGCCGCTGGATAAGTAGCTAAATAGGGTATTTTTGATTTATTTAATTGCCCTAAACTTCAAAAATCCATATCTTTGTGTAGAAAATCACAAAAATAAAATAAAAATACCTTCTTGCTCAGTGAACATAAGAGAACAATGTGGAAAAAGAATTAACTTATTTTGATGAGTATTTTATTTTTAATTAATTATCTACTATTTTAAGTATTTCAATTCTCCATGCATGCATACAATTCACCATGGCATGAGACCATAGGGCTTTTGTAGCCTCTGTTCTTGGGATCATTCCCTGAATTTTTCAAGACCAGAGGCTACTTCTATGATAAGTTATTCATTTTCCAAATTTATGTTTCTGTTTTGATATTTTAATTCCAGTAATTAGCATGTTGCTAAATAAATTATAGGAAAATTAGGGGAGGTAGGTTATGACCAAAAGACCCTAGGAAAATTATGGTTTAACTTAATTCTTTAAAAATAACCCTAATTAGCTTAAACACTCAAAATTGAATTTTAATTAATTAGGAGTAACCACACACCAAAATCACTTGAAAATAATTCCCCACTAGCATTTAGGATGTAGAAAACCTCACATAAAAATTTCAAGTCAATTGGAAATGATTTAACCCATTAAATGAATTAATTAAGTGACAAAGCCATTTTGAAAATTAAAAAATTCATAAAACCCAAAATACAATTAAAAAATTCACCCAATTGGTTTTGTGGGCTCTCTGATATCAGAGGAGTCTAAAAAAATTAAAATTAAAAATTTCTAAAAATTTTCATTTTTAACCATATTTTAAATATTTTAATAATTAAAAAAATTAAAAAATAAAAAAATGTTAAAATTCATAAAAATGTCATATTTGGTCCTCTAATTACTTAGGAACCAACCAAATATTTTTCCTAAGTCTCTAGGTTAAGACATTAAATTTTAAAAACTTAAGACAATTTTTAATATTAAAAAAATGAATTTTCAAACCTTCCCACTAAAATAATTCTAATAAATCAAATAAAAATCAGAAAATTATAAAATTTGTTTCTCTGACTTCCCTGAGGTCAGAGGGACTTAAGAAAAATATAAAATCCATTTTTTAACTTTAATTTTATTTTATAATTAATTAATAACCCAAAACTCAAAATAATTATAATAAATCAAATATAGTTCAAAAAATCACCAAAATTGGTCTAAGTGATCCTCTGGTCAGTAGGGATATCCCATAGTTTTCTTAAGGACAGAAACCTCACTTTGGTTATGTTGTTGAATTTTCATTGAAAAACCTCATTTTGCATTAAAATAAATATATAGATTAAATTAAAAACAGAAAAATCACTTTTTCTTCTCTAATGTCTTAATTGACATATGACTAAAGTGACATAAAAATTCCAAGTTCTTTGAGCTCAATTTTGTGAGTTATGAAATAAATAAGGCTAAAGGGGGCATAATGGTAATTAAGGAATGTTAACCATAACTAAAATTTAGGCTAAACCAAAGGGAGGTATAAAATATTTGACCTTAAATTCTTATTAGATGATTGATACTAAGGTTGTCAAGGGGTAGAAACCCATTAATCACTTTCAACAAATCAAAATGAAACTTTAATTAATTAAATAATTTAAATTTTGGGAGAATAATTGAAATTTGGATTATTAAAATGGGGATATAATTTAGGAAGATTATAGTCATTTAATCTAAAATCCCTAAGTGAACGATTCCAATAATACTCAACTCTTAATCAATTTTAAAGACATGATGATCAAAATTAATAGTTAAAAGGGAAATAACTTATTAAATAAATTGAAACTTAAAATATTAAATGATTTAACAATTAAATTAAATAAACTTAAAGATATTTAAAACTAATTTGAGATTAATTAAAAATCAAATTGGAACAAACTCAAGATGTTAAAATTGGTCTAAAAATTGTTTAAGACTTAAATCAAAACAAAATTTAAAACATCAAAGATCAACCTAGAATAATGCATGATTAAAACATTATAAATCAAATCATTTTAAAGCTTAAAATTAACCTAAATTAATATGATCAATTTAAATCAAATTTAAATTATCAAAATTTAATTAAATAAAATAATTTAAATAGCTCTTTCAACTTAAGTAAACTCAAAACACTTAAAAGAAAATCAACTTGAATTTTGGAATTAAATTAAAATTACCTTAAAAATCAATCTAACTCTAAATCAAAACGGTTAAATTCCTCAACAAACTAATTCGCGCCCTAAAGACTTTTATTATTATAACCTTCAAATAAAGCATCAAGTGAAATGTCACTTCACTCATCTGATAATCAAATGTCCGGGTTCACTGAGCAAGAAGCAAAACTTAACTAAATTGCTTGAATGATTAATTCACTTGTACAATAAAATTCATTTGGACTCGAAATAATCTCAGAAGTATTGAAAAGATGTTTAGTACTCGTCCTAAACACTTTCTCAATACGATGTGATGTTTTAGAAGAACAATTGAACTTAATTGTTCTCTGGTGAAGAAAATCATCCATAAAATACAAAGACCTAGACGTCACAGGAAGTAACTAGCAATAGGATTAGGATTTTGATAGACAACCAGAACCTTCCCTTTGCTTTACCTAGGTGCTTGTTGCAGATATTTAAATGCTCTGACATGTGTTTTAAGTGTAGGTGAAAGTAACGGGAATGCTTACCAGGTACGCTTTTATGTTTATTGCAATTTATTTACCTGCGTTGTATTTTCCTTCTTGCAAAACTTGCATGTTAAACAAGAATGTCACCCTGCATGAAAACTGAAACTTTTAGGATAGCCACAAAACCGAAACCCAAAACTAAATTAAAAGTCACAACAAGATAAAATTCACCGCCACAACATTCAAAAGATAAAACAACTCAAAATTAAATCACAAACAGAATAACAAAACTACAACTGGAATTAAATTAAAACGTCCCGTTGGATGATCGGGAATACCTCGGATGATGTAACCTACGTGTTGCTTACGGGATTTACCACTGTATTAATGAAAGTGTGAAACTCATTCAGTTGAGTTTAGCAAATTCATTTGGACTAAGTGAATCCGATGAGAATAACGGTGCCGGAATGATGGAACCGTGTGATCTTAACTGGTGTTGTTATAATCAACTTTAAGATTCCCGTAATAAAACATTAAGACATTTGAACCCTAAAACTCTTCTAAATTAAAACACTTCTCTCATCTCTTTATTGTCACCTTCTAAAACCAAACCTCTGCATAACAAGGAGTTTGGAGCATAGTGGGCAGGACGACCATCGTCGTCAACAAAACTGGAATCTACATCAGCAAAACATTTCTTAGCATTAAATAACAAAGCCATAGGATTTCAAGGTAGTTTGCCTAGTGCAACATAAATCCTCAACTTTTTTTAGGCATTTGTATAATTATGTTATGCAAATTAAGCTCTAACTGGTCTTAGGATTCCGAGGTAGTTGTTTGGTACGACATATACCCTCACATCTTCGAGGCTATTTATGTGATTATATCATACAAGCATAAGTCCTAATTAACTGAAATTGGCAGGATTGAAACATTAAATAAAGTCTCAAATTGAAACCAAACAATAGGATAGTCGGGAAGTCACCGAAGTTCGCTTCGGGTTTGTGACATCCCCTACTTCTCTTCCTTTGGACCCCTGAAATAACAATTCCAAATTTGAGCTATTCCCTATTGAAATTTCCAAAATCTAATTTGTTTGAAACCTTAAACTTTAAAATTCTTGAGAGCAAAACCACTGATCATTATCGAGAGTCTTCTTAAGTGTCTTCGGACATTTAAGATGTAATTAACTATAGGGAATTGCCCTTATAGGGAACATTAAGAACTCAGGTAATATAAACCCTACTTAATTCCTTTATATTAAGTAGGGGAACTTGTCGGCTTATAAGATTGGTTCGCAGAGCAAACGGATGTCACAAATCTTCTAGTTTATTTAATCAAGCCTCATCATCAAGCAGTATGTCTATTCTTCGGGATAGATACACGGTTTATGATACGGTGCTCGTTTATATAAACTATTTGGGATGTGAGATCAGTTTGATTTCATATCTTAAAATTTCCAAACTTAAAATTATTTTCAAAATCAAATGCTACATTCTAAAATATATATATCTTTAAATTAAATTTAAAATCTAAAAATGCACCGACAACTTCTGTAGGCGACCCCTTTTCAAAAAACACTTAACCTAAAAATATGCCGACAACATGAGATTCAAAAGTGAGAATGTTGGCCTTACTAATAGGCTTCAAAGGGTTTACCAACTATTCACTACTATCAACCTAAACTCCTGATTGTATACATAATGTATATATCAGGGCAGGATGTCCCAATTCTCTAGTGGTTTCTCCCTTAGCTATAATCAGAATGCTTTTGTAAATAACTCTACTAATGGTAATTATTCTCATGTTTTAGATACAAAAATTCAGAATTGCTCTATCTCTATAAACTTTGCTATGATGATAATAGGAAGTAGTCTTGTAGAAATAAAGTAATGCTAGGATTTAGATGCAACATTAAGAGTGGAAGCAGGAAGGTTTATCTTTTGGCTTTGCTTAGTTTTACACTCCCATTTTCTATCAATAAGAAAAATAATTAACTCATTCAAAGAAGAATCCACAGTACCAAAAGAATTGTACTCAGAGAACATATTATCTCACAACTGGTAGAAAGCACTGATCCGTGTGGGAGTAAATTCTATCATTTGTCCTCGAACCAACACATATTCTTCTTCAGTATATCGTAACTTAACATAAAACTCACGGACTACATCAGTAACTACATTGGCAAAAAAATAACAAAAGGTTTCCAAATTCCGATCAGCAATCACCTACTCCAAAATTCTGCCCGAATTTTCAAATCCTCGATCTTGTATACTAATTTTGCTTTGGAGTATAGATTTGAAATGGTACTATGCTTTAACATTCACAAAATTCCTTTCATCAAAATCAACCTTTCTCTTTCCCTTAAACATCTTTGGAGCCATATCAAAATTTCTATAAAATTTGCAAATAATTCTCAATAAATTTCCAAAACCACAATGCAATAAACTCCAAAGTCAAATCTAACAAGTAAGAGCATTTCATCATGAATTATCTCAAAATTTTCTTCAAAAAGCCTAAATTTTTGGATCTCTCCAATGTAGGAGATTTCCATGGTGAAAATAAAAAATTTTTAGCTTAATGTAGAGCTCTTACCAAGAGAAGATGAGATCTAACCTCAAAAAAACTTCAAAATCGCCTCAACTCCAAATGCAAGCAAGCCCTAGGAGTGCTATTCGGCCTTGGATGGAGGTTGAAGATGGCCAAATGCTGTCAAAGGCTCAAAATCATGAGTTTTAACTGCCTAGGTTGATTTTCGGGTTTTAGGCACCGTCAGCGTCAGACCAATTTTCTGATTTTCATAAATTTTGTGATTTCCATCATTTCAAAGTTACGACGACATCTAATAAGCCTTTTTAAGCATCTGTTTTCATAATTAAGTGATTAACTAATACAAATATTACACAAACAACACAAAACATCACCTTTATATATAAAATTTACAATTACGAACTTACACAGTTCAGTCTTTCTACTATATCAATAATTCAGCGTCGTAATCAACCACAACACTCTCATGCTGAAAACATAACATAAATTCAAGTCACATAACAAAGATTCTATCTCAAGCATAATAATTCTGAAATCACACCATAAGCAAGCTAAACATAAATCAAACTCAAGCAAATAAAGTCCAAATACTAAATAAAGTAGATAAAATAGAAAATCACTTCTCCTCATCAATGTCAGTTCTATCTTCTCTGATATCTCCCATGAATTGGTGGTGCTCAAACAAATTGTAGAAGGGTAGGCACAGGAATTCATCAGTCAAATTCTCTTTAATCCAAGCCTTTTTCTTCATCAATTGTATCAATCATTCTTCCGTATGCCCAGTATGATCAAACTGTTCCTTCATCCTCCAATCTAGGTGATCAAATAATTCAGATATATTATTAATTACATCCATAAGATTTTATACCTCTTTCTCCATTTTCTTGATCGTCTTCATAATTAACTGAGCACTTTTAGGAAAATGAGGTTGAATAGGAAGTAAACTCTGAGATGGTTGATCCACAGATATGCTCAGATCATTTTCATTCCCAATTGCTGGACAATCATAAATATTAGTTGGGTCCATGGGCTTCCAAGGAAGAAGCACTTTTTCCTAACTCTCATAAGGCACTAGTGACTAGCTGCAAAGAAGAAATATAGTGGAAGGATGTCCCAAACTATAATTTGATCCATGCACAATCTAACCCAAAACATATTTCACAATTATGTTTTCAATATCAAGAGGCCTTCTAGTTTGAATACAATAGTTCAATATTGCACTTTCCTTCGTCACTTTACTAATTTTCATGGTCTAGATTAATTTCGAAGATATAAAGAAATGCCTTTGCTTTGACACAGGATTCAATAAGGTAGTAGAGAAATTGACATAACTGTTGTCTCTTATCTCCCAATCTTCACCTTCATTTGTCAGATATCGATAGATTTCATTCATATTGTCTCTTGTAGGAGCAAAATTCGTGTAATAACAAATTGACACATTATCTATCATGTAAAGTTCATTAATCTTTGAAAGAGTGAATGATATCCACCTACATTCCAAATAGACAACTTCTTCATTGATTCCATGAAGATTTGCATAAAATTCCTTAACCACAAGAATGAATTCTGTGGTAGTAGTGTAACAAAACACTTTCCATTGACTCAGCAAAATAATTTCTTCTACTCGAGTACTAGAAGCATTCAAAACTCGATTGACAAAGCCTCGTTATCTGATTAACCTCCTCTTTACAAGAACTTTTTCACAGTCATTGTGCCTAAAAATGATAAACTTTCTCCTATTGAAAACTCTAAATCTTGGAGATTCTAAGAAGTTGGAAGCCATGGAATGCAGATTTTGGAAGTAGTTCTCATTTTTCTGGAGTTTATGTGTTTTAAAATGGGTTTGGGGAGTTATAGGGTGAAACTCCTTCTTAAAACCGCCAAAATCCACCATTTGAAACTCCAAAAACTACTTCTCAGTTGTCAGCGCCGTTGGCACTGGATAGGGCACTATCGTTGCCCAAGCTCCAAATATTACAAATGCTCTCTAGAAAATCTCGCCGTCGGTGCCCATTTGGGCATCTTCGGTGCCAGAGCATAATTTTGCTCCGACATCATTTTCGTCCAAATAAACTCTAAATATTCGATTCTATCCAATAATTAACACCATTTAGGATAATTATGAGTGAGTATGACTCAAATATATGCTAATCTAATAATAATATCAACTACAAAGAATCATACACACTAAACAATAAAGATAACTATGGGTTGCCTCCCATAAAGAACTTAGTTTAACGTTGTCAGCCTGACAAACATTTGTTTCATTCAGGATGATGTAATATTTAAACCTCTTTAAAATTAGGTCATGAACCCTCAAAATATGGTTTTAATCGATGCCCATTAACTTTAAATATTCTTCCAGTTTTAGGATCTTCAATATCAATAGCTCCAAACTGGTAAACTTTTATAACAGTGAAAGGTCCTATCCACCTAGACTTAAGTTTTCCAGGAAATAATCTTAATCTTGTATTATATAACAAAAATTCCTATCCAGGTTCAAATTTATTTCTTATAATCATCCGATCATGCCATAACTTCATTTTCTCCTTATAAATTCTATCATTATCATAAGATTCATTTCTAATTTCTTGTAATTCATTAAGTTGTAATAATCTTTTCTCACCAGCATCCACTAAATTGAAATTGAACTCTTTAATCCCCCAATATGCTTTATATTCTAATTCAACTAATAAATGACAAATTTTTCCAAAAATCAATCTATAAGGAGACATTCATATAGGAGTTTTATAAGCAGCCCTATATGCCCATAATGCAGAATCTAATCTCACAGATCAATCTAATTTATGAGAATTTATAGATTTCTTTAAAATTGTTTTAATTTTGCAATTAGATACTTCATCTAAACCACTAGTCTGGGGATGATAAGCGGTTAAGATTCTATGTATAATATTATATTTTCCAGTCAATTCTAAATCAGATTTTTTCTAAAATGAGATCCACCATCAGTAATAATAACTCTCGGCATTCCATATCTTGTAAAAATATTTTTCATTCAAAATTTTGAAACACTTCGAGCATCACATTTGGGTAAAGTTATTGGTTTAATCAATTTTTATACATAATCCACAACAACCAATATATATATTTTCGCAAATAAAGGAATAAATGGTCCCATAAAATCTAATACCCAAACATCAAAGATTTCAACTTCCAATGTAAAATTTAGCGGCATTTCATTTCTTCTAGAAATATCACCTACTCGCTGACATCTATCACATATTTTAAATATCTATTAACATCCCTAAAAAGAGTAGGCCAATAGAATCCAGATTGTAACATTTTATGTGCAGTTTTGCGAATTCCAAAATGTCCCCCAAATTTAGAATCATAACATCTCTGAATAATTGGTTCAATTTCTTCATAAGATACACACCTACTAATAACTAGATCCTTACATTGTTTATATAAATATGGGTCATCCCAAATATAAAATTTTGCATCATACATAAATTTTTTTTGTTGTTGCTTTGGTATTTCAAGTGGTAAAATATCACTGACAATATAGTTCACAATATCAACATATCATAGTAAATTACATTTCTTAATATTGTAATGTTCATCAGAAAAAGTTTCTGTAATTTTGTTTTCAATATCAGAAAGTTCATGCTATTCCAGCTTAGATAAATGATCAGCCATTTGGTTGTTAGATCCTTTTATATTTACTATCATGAAGTCAAATTTTTACATTAGAAGTAGCCATCTAATTAATCTTAGTTTAGCATCCTTCTTTTGCATTAAGTATTTGATAGCATAATGGTCTATATGCACTATACATTTAGTTCCAATTAAGTACGACCTAAATTTTTTAAAAGCATATACAACCGCTAATAAATCTCTTTCAGTAGTGGTATAGTTAATTTGAGCTTCATTAAGAATTTTACTAGCATAACATATAACTTTAAAATTTTATCATACCTTTGCCCTACAATTGCTCCAATCACATAATCGCTGGCATCACATATTAGTTCAAATGATTTCTCCCAATCAGGCGAAACTATTATAGGAGCAGTGATTAATTTTTCTTTTAATACTTGAAAGGCATTTAAAAATTCTTCATTAAAATCAAATTTCTTATCTTTTTTTAAAAGTTGGCACAGAGGTTTAGTAATTTTTGAAAAATCTTTAATATAACGCCTGTAGAATCCAGCATGTCCTAAAAAACTTCTAAGCTCTCTCACAGTAGTTGGAGTGGTAGTTTAGTGATGATTTGAATCTTTGTAGGGTCTACTTCCATGCCATATTCAGAAAATTTATGCCTAAGTACAATTCCTCTTGCAACCATAAATTGATATTTCTCCCAATATAAAACTAAATTTGTTTTTTCACATAACTCAAAAAATTTTTCTAAATTATTTAAGCAGACGTCAAATGAAGTTCTAAATACAGAAAAATTATCCATAAAAACTTCTATTCCATTGTCAATCAGATTATTAAAAATTGACATCATACCTCTTGATCATTCACTCTCATTGTTAAGTCTTATTTTTGAACATCTGTCATGGCTCTTCTAGTTGCAAGGAATGGTCTTCCCAAAATGATAGGAATTTCTTTATCTTCATCCATATTTAAAATAATTTATCAACCTTTACTAAAACATCTTCTACAACTCCTTTAAGGAAAGTAATAGAATGATCTGCTAATTTAAGAGTTACCGAAGTAGGGGAAATTTTTTCTATTCCCAAACCTTTAAAAGTTGATAGAGGCATGAGATTAATACTGGCTCCCAAATCACATATGGCTCTTCCAAAAAAATTTTCACCAATAGTACAAGGAATAGTGAAGCTACCAGGATTTTTAATTTTTTCAGGAAACTTTTTTTGAATAAATGCACTACACTCTTCACGGAGCGCGACAGTCTCATTATCTGTAAACTTCCTTTCTTATTTAGTATATCCTTCATAAACTTCACATAATTAGGGATTTGTTTTAAGGCTTCAACAAAAGGAATGTTTACTATTAATCTTTTAAGGATATCTTGTAATATTAAAAATTATTTTTCTCTCTTTTGTTGTTTCAATCTTTGAGGAATCTGAGGTGGGGGTCTTTTTACGGTAATTTTCACTGGTTTAAGTGGATATTCCAAATCATGATATATATTATCATGTCCTTTATCAGTTTCCACCTTCACTTTTTCAGCTTCAACATCTTTTTGCACTCTTGTTTCCAATTCTTCTCCACTTCTTAACTGTATGACCTTTAGTTGTTCTTTATTTTTATCCTTTGGGTTAATTTCAAAATTGCTAGGGAAAGTTCCAAAATGTCTATTACTAAGTGCAGTAGCAATATGCACCAATTGATTTTCAATATTGTTAATAATAGCTCCTTCGCTTTGCAATTAGTTCCCTTGACTTTGCATTTGATTCCCTTAACTTTACAATTGACTACCCATGTTTAATATCAATTCTTCCATAAAAAACTTTTTTTCCTTAAATTGTGGATTACTATTGAAACCTGGAGGATAAGAAGTTTTATAATTAGTGTTTCCCTGGTTGTTCAAATTTTCCAATGGGTTGACAGGATTGTTCCTCACTGCGGGTTAACAGCAGCAGTGTTATTATTCCAGTTTAAGTTTGGGTGGTTTGTCCAATCGGGAATATAATAATTATAATAAGGATATTTGGGTCTATTATTTATAACATTTAATGTCTCATAAGATAATCTAGAATCTACTATTTTTCTCAATGAATTTTCATTTAACTCCTGAGGCGTTTGAGAATAGTTCATTCTGAATTTATCAATTTCTTTGAAATCGTGACAATTTGAGAAGCCAACATTGATATTGAATCAGAATCATCCATAATAGATACTCATTTTGGACTTACCCATTCAGAGGTCCATTGAAAATTATTAGTAGCCATCTGTCGGCACTATTTTTAGGTCGTGTGTTTTGAAAAGGGGTCGCCTAATAGAAATTGTCGGCGAATTTTTAATTTAATTAAATAATTTGAAAAGTAGTATTTGATTTTTTGAAAATAATTTTAAATTTGAAAATTTTAAGATATGAAATCAAACTGATGTCACATCCCGAATAGTTTATATAAACGAGCACCACACCACAAACCGTGTATCTATCCCTAAGGATAGACACACTGCTTGACGGTGGGGCTCGATTAAACAAACTAAAGTATTTGTGACATCCGTTTGGTCTGCGAACCAATTTTATAAGCCGACAAATTCCCCTGCTTAATATGAAAGTATCGAAACGAGGGTTTATATTACTCAGGTTCTTTAAAATTCCCTATAAGGGCAAGCCCCTATAGTTAATTACATCTTAAGTGACGGGAATCACCTAAGAAAACTCTCGATAATAATCAATAATTCTGCTCTCAAGAATTTCAAAGTTTAGGGTTTTCAAGGGATTGAATTTTGGAATTTCAATAGGGAATGGATCAAATTTGGAGCATTTTGTTTTGAGAATTCAAAGGAAGAAAAGTAGGAGAAATTACGGATTCGAAGCGGACTTCGGTAATTTCTCGACTATCCTATTGTTTGGCTTAGATTTAGGAAAGTCCTAATGTTTATTTAGTATTTTAATCTTGCCAATTTTAATTAATTTAGACTTATATTTGTATGATAGAATCATACAAATAGCCTTGAAGATGTGAGGGTTTATGTCGTATCGGACGACTACCTCGGAATCCTAAGACCGGTTAGGGCTTAATTTGCAATACAAATGCCTAACAAAAGGTTGAGGATTTATGTTGCACTAGGCAAACTACCTCGAAATCCTATGGCTTTGTTGTTTAATTCTAGGAAAGTTTTGCTGATGTAGATTCAAGTTTTGCTGACGACGATGACCGTGCTGCCCACCATGCTCCAAGCTCCTTGTTGTTGCAGAGGTTTAGTTATAGAAGTCATAAATCGGGAGATGAGAAAAGTGTTTTGGTTTAGAGAAAATCTTAATTTCCAAGTGTTTTTTGTGTTTTAATTAAAACAAATCTTAAAGTTGATTATAACGACACCGGTTAAGATCCCACGGTTCCATCCTTCGGCATCATTATTTTTATCGGATTCACTTAGTCCGGATGAATTTGCTAAACTCAATCGAATGAGTTCCACACTTTCATTTAGACCGTGGGAAATCCCGTTAGCAACACGTAGGTTACATCATCCGAGGTATTCCCGATCATCCAACAGGACGTTTTAATTTAGTTGTAATTGTAGTTTTGTGTTCTGTTTGTGATTAAATTTTGAGTTGTTTTATATTTTGGAATGTTGTGGCGGTGAATTTTATCTTGCAATGACTTTTAATTTAGTTTTGGTTTCAGTTTTAGGGGCTACCCTAGAGGTGTGGGTTTTCATGCAACAGTTGTTTATCATGCAAGAAAAGGTAAGTGCGATGCAATTAAAGAAATTGCAATAATGTAAATTGCAATAAAATAAAAGCGTACCTGGAGGGTCTTCCCGTCATCCCAAGCTGCACTTAAAACACAATTAGAATATTTAAACAAGTTCCTAGGTAAAGCTGAGGGAAGGGTTATGGTTTTCTACCAAATTCCTAATCCTATAGCTAGTCATTTCCTATGGCGTCTAGGTTCTTGTGTTTTGGTTTGAGGACGATTTTCTTCATCAAAGAATAATTAAGTTCGATTGTTCTTATAAACATCCTATCGTACTGAGGAAGTGCTTAAAACGAATCTTAAACATCTTTTCAATACCTTTAGGATTATTTTAAGTCCAAATGAATTTAATTAATCAAATGAATTAATCGTCCGGGAATTCAAGTTTTGTCATCTTGCTCAGTGAACTAGGACATTTGAATATCCTATAAGTGAAGTAGTATTTCATTTAATGTTCTGTTTAGGAGTTATGATAACCAAAGTTTTCGAGGGCAAATTGGTGTTCAAATGGTTTATGATTTAGTTTAATCTGAGTTATCGGATTTAAATTTAGAATAGTGTTCAAGCTGCTTTATATTTAATTTCTTTTATGTCTTAGGTGATGTTATTTTTAATTTAATTTAGTTTAACTTTAATTTAATTTATTTTAATTTTAATTTTAATTTAATTTAATTTAATTCAATTTAGTTTGATTTGATGTTAAATTAATTTAGTTTAATTTGATTTAATTTCTTTTAATTTAATTTAATTTCATTTAATTTTAATTTAATTTAATTTAATCTAATTTAATTTAATTTAATTTGTTTTAATTTAATTTAATTTAATTTAATTTAATTTGTTTTAATTTAATTTAGTCTAATTTAATTTAATTTAATTTATTTATTTATTTTAATTTAATTTAATTTATTCATTTAATTTAATTTAATTTGTTTATTTAATTTAATTTAATTTAATTTAATCTTTAATTTTATTTTATTTTTAATTTTAATTTAATTGAAAATTTAAAAAGAGTTTAATAATTTAAACTTTTTATTTAATTTAATGGTTAACTCCTTTAACATTTTAAAACTTAAATTTGAATTATCCTTTTTTATTTAGGAATTAAATATTATTGAAATGATTAATTTAGGGATTTTTAAATTAAAGAATAAATCTCTTCCTAATAATATCCCTATTTTAATAATTCCAATTTTATTATTCTTCCAAATTTAATCAATTATCTAATTAAGGTTTATTTCAATTTTAAATTGTTTAATGGGTTTCTACCCTTTAATTATTTAAATTTCAATCATCCAAATCAGATTAAGATCAAATATTTTACTTGTTAATTTTATTAAACCAAAAATTTTAATCAAGGGTTAAAATTTTTTAATTACCATTTTGCCCTTCAAGCTTAATAATTTCATAACTCACTAAATTGAGCTTAAATGAACTTGAAATTTTTATGTGACTTTACTCATATGCCAATAAAGACATTAGAGGAGAAAATGTGATTTTTCTGTATTTAATTTATTTATCTAATTATTTTTGGTGGAAAATAGGAAGTTCCAAGGAAAATTTAATAATATGACCAAGAGAAAGTTTCTGTCCTTAAGAAAATTATGGGACATTCCTAATGACTAGAGGACCACTTGGACCAATTTTTATGATTTTTTGAATTATATTATTTTTATTATAATTATTTTAAGTTTTGGAGTGTTAATTAATTTAAAAATAAAATAAAGGTTGAAAAATGAATTTTATATTTTTCAAAAATCTCTCTGATATCAAGGAAATCAGAGAATCAATTTTTGCAATTTTCTGATTTTTCTATGATTTATTATAATTATTTTAGTGAAAATGCTAGAAAATACATTTTTTAATTTTAAAATTACCCTAGGGCTTTAAAATTTAATATCTCATTAAATAGACCTTAGAAAAATATGGGGTTTGTTCCTAAGTGATTAAAATTCAAAATGTGACATTTTGGTGAATTTTATTATTTTTGTGATTTTTATTATTTTTTAATTATTAAAAATATTAAAATAATATTAAAAATCAACTTTTTTAGAAAATTGAAATTTTAATTTTCTTAAATTCCCCTAATATCAGAGAGGCTCCAAAACCAATTTGGTGAATTTTTGAAAGGTATTTTGAAAGTTATGAATTTTTAAAGTTCAAATTGACTAAATGGCTTATTCAACCCATTTAGTAGGGCTAACCAAGTCCAATTGACTTCAAATTTTTATGGTGTGTTCCTCTAATCCTAAAGGTCAGTGGAGAATTGATTTCAAGTCAATTTGATGTATGGTTAGCTCTAATTAATTATGGATATATTTTGGGTGTTTAAGCCAATTAGGGTTATTTTAAATGAGTTAACTCAAAACCTATTTTTCCTAAGGTCCTCTGGTCATAAGAGACATCACCAAATTTTCCTAGAATTTATTTCACAACATGCTAATTATTAGATTTAAAATACTCAAAACAGTAATATAAATTTGAAAAATCAATAACTTCTCATAGGGATGGCCTCTGACTTTGGAAAATTCAGGGAATGTTCCCAAATTCGGAGGCTTCAAAAGCCCTATGGTCTCATGCCATGGTGAATTTCCTATATGCATGGAGAATTAAAAGAATGCAGAAGGTAAATAAATTATTAAAAATAAAATACTTGATGAAATTAAATGATTTCTTTTCCTCATTATTCTCCTCTGTTCACTGAGCATGAGGGTATTTTTAATTTATTTTTCTGATTTTCCTACACAAAGTTATGGATTTTTGAAGTTTAGGGAATTAAATAAATAGAAAAATCCCTAATTTTCTATTTATCCGAGTCGGCGCCGCGTCATCCTCGGCATCTCCGAACGGCCACGCGGCGCGCTCCCATTCGACGTCGCAGCTTGAGTCAGCAGCCCGGGTCCCGCCTTCCGCGTATCATCTGCCGATCCGACCTAATTTGAGCCGTCCGTCCGCGCGTGTATTGAATGAACGGCATCCGTTCATCGTCCCCAAGCCTCCTAGCCCGAGAACCGTCCATCTTCTAAGCCTAAGATCTCACTCGATACTTGACCAAATTTAACGTTCTTATGCTCTATGGATTCGTCTCGAGAAGACGAACACATCCATACGGTTTATGTGGCATGAAATTGACTTAATAAAAATGGAGAATGTTCAGAAGATCGGGAAGAAGAGTGAGGCCATACCTTTGCTCGGAGAAGTGTGGCTTCGATCCGAGGGTTGTTTCACCTTCGATTGGATCCCAGTAAGCTCCGGATGAAGTCTCCTGGTCGCAGTGAATTGCCTGAGTAGGATTTTGACCACGGCCCAATCACAAAGCTTGGAGGCTGGAGCAACTGGGTGGCCTGGAGATGGGGCTTTTGCTGGTGGACACCTTCTCTTGGTCTGGTGAAGGTGTAGGACCAATAAATTTGAGGATTGATCCACTGTGGAGAAGTGTCCTGGTTTTTGGGCTAAAGTTTGAGCTCAAAATTGAGCTCAACTGGAGGGAATCGGGGCTGAAATTCGGTGGGGATCAAATGCTCTATGTATGGGGAATAGTACGGAACAATTTTGGCGAGTTTCCTTAAGGTTTGTTTCAGCACCTCCCATGGCCGAGAAGGGGTGGTGTTTAAATAGGAGAGGGTGGAGGGCCTCCCGGGGAGAGTTAGGGCTTGGGATCAGCTGCTCTTGGCAAGAGAAGAACAACTACAATAGCCACCGAGGATGGGGCGACTCGACAGTGAGAATTCCAAGCTTGGGCTCACATGTGAGCTCTCGGCCATGGAGTTTTCCGCGACTCGAGCGGCTGGCCGGCGCAGACATGGGTCACCCTCGGGTCCAGGTGGGTCGGGTCGGGGTTTAGTGCGATCGATCGGGCCTTGCCATGTGTAAAGGGGATGGCTTGGAATGGAATGGGGAAGAGGCCATTTTGGCTAGGTTTGGGTCAACCCATCATTTTGGGCTTGGTTCACCCTTCAAGGTGGCTTTGGGTGTTGTGGGAGTCACAAGGATCGACTGGTTTGGCATGGAGAAGTCCTTATCCAAATATATTTGGATTAAATTTAGGTTAAGGTGAAACATGCTTAAGGTTAATGAATTTTAGGAGGTGCTTAAAGGACCTCCTCCTTTTTCCATTTAAGGAGAGTTGACAACTTAGAGATCCTCATGGCTTGCCAATGGCTTGCATGTGGCTTCATGGCTCCATGTGGCTTGGGAAAAGATTGGGTCAATTTCATAAAAAAGGATTTTGTGGATTTTGGCATTTTAATGGAAATTGTTATGGGGCTTGATTTGGAATTGTTTAATTGATGGGATTAGAACTTAGGGAATGTCTTTGATTAAGTGGATGGCAAAAGGAAATGTCATGTGGGCTTTGGATGAATTTGGGCTTTTGAATTTGAAGGAAGTGGGCTTTTAGGAAGGTTTAAGGGAAGTGGGCTTTTTGAATTTTAAAATGGACTTTAGGGTGAAATTTTGGTAAAGGCTTGGGCCAAATAATTGTTGGGTTTAGCTCATAGATGTCTTGGAGCAAATTGGGAGTGATTTGGATTTGAATTGGGTTGAATTTGGGCTCCTTTGGTGAATGGGCCAATATAGGTCAAAGTGGGCTAACTTGGGCCAATGTTGGGCTAGGGTTGAAATTGATGTAAAATTAATGTTGGGAAATGTCTATGGAAGTGTTTCAAAGAGGTTTTGACTTTGGTTGGGCTTTGATTTTGGGGTTTGGGCTCATTTGGGTTAGGTTTGGGTTTAGGTCAAAATTGGGCCTTTTAGCTTTGGGTTGGATTTGAGTGAGGTTTGGGTCTAAATGTTGGGCAAATCATGTTAGTATTTTGTTTGTAGGGATGTTAAGGAAGATTTAGAAAAGATTTGGGGTTAATTGGAGTTGAATTGGGTGAGTTTGGGTTATGGGTCCAAATTGAGTTTTAAGGCCAAAAGTGAAATTGGATCCAAATTTCAATCAAATTTTACTTGGATTTGGTATAAATTGGTGTTGGGAATGTTGAATTGAAGTTTAGAATTGAATTGGACCAGAATTTGGATCAATTTGGTAGGTTTGGTTTGACATTGAGTTCACTTAGGGTTAAAATGGGTCAAATTGGGGGTTCGACAAAAGTAGGGTAAATTGACAAAATTGGCCCATGGTGTAGTTGAAAAAAATGAAATTGGGAATATTTGGGATTTTCTGGAATTTTCTGGGAATTTTCTGAATTTTTGGATTTTTAGGTCGAGGGGGTATTTTGGGTATTTGGAGGGTATTGGGAGGTATTTTTGGAATTTTTGGTATTTTTGGGTATGGATGATCAATTTGAGTGATGTGGAAATGTTTGGGATTGATTTTGGGGAATTTTGGGCAATTTAGGTGATTTTGCAAATTTTGAGTAGTTTCAAGGGTTTTGGGTAGGTTAGGCGGGTGTAGGGTCCCGGGGGTCAAAAATTGAAAATTTGAAAAATTGAAGATTGGGTAAATTTGAATGGAATGAAAATATTTTGGTTGAGCCATGAAGCCACATCAAGCCCACATGAGCCATAAAGCCACATCAAGCCCACATGAGCCACGAAGGGACTCATTTGAGGCATTCACTATGTTGTTCCTGACCCTCTTAGCCAAGGGCTTAGGGGTTAAGGACCATCCATGTGAATCACCTACATGAGTCAGGAGGTCAAGTTAGGTATGGGTGTGGTTTTAGGAGGTGTGTGAAAGTGTAGTGTATGAGTGTAGTGTGTGTGTAAGTCGGCCCTTCACTGCGACCGGGCCACCTGGAGCGGTCCTAAGGCCAAAGAGTCCTATATGAACTCATCCTTTAAACTTCCACATTTGATTTCAACCCTCTAGGTGATTAGGGGTCTACGGTCGAGCTTGTGGAGTTTGCGGGGAGTTAAGAAGTGGTTTGAAATTCTAGATGGTGGATCCCGATTCTAGTCCTCTAAGATAGTCGAAAGGAAAAGCCTAATGCTAGATCCTAAGTACTAAAAGAAGAAGAGAAGACCTCATCAAAAATGAGGTCAACAAATGGACCCCAATAGGTGTGGTGAGTCGACGGAGCACACCGCGCGTATTGGTGTTGACCGAAGCGATCAGCAAAACCAACACAGATGTCCAAGTGACAAACTTAGGACGAAGTAGAAGAGTTTCCGCTGGGGAGTGTCAAGTATATCTCTGAAATTGGAGATTCCTGAACTCTTGCTGGGGAAAGGAAAAGAAGGTGAATTCCAAATCACATGATCTGGGGGAATTTCAATTTAGATCTCATTTTGTTTCAGTTTAAGTTTTGATGTGTGAGCTCGGATTTCGGTTTGAGCTTCAATTTAGATTGTAGTTTTGTTAAAATTAATTTGAAGGGATTTGATTTGAAATGAAAATTGGAATTTTGTGGTTTTAGATGTAACATCTTCAACCTCAAAAGAAAATTGAATCGATTGGATTGAATCATTACAATGAGGAGAGATCTCAGAGTAATGTGGTATTGGATGTAAAATCCTTAACCTCAAGAGTTTGATTTTGATGTATTTCATTGCAATAGGAAAGAATCCTAAAGCGATGCGGTCTCGGATGTAAAATCCTCAACCCCAAGAATTTAAATTTGATGTACTTCATTGCGATAGGGAAAGAATCCTAAAGCAATGCAGTCTCGGATGTAAAATCCTCGACCCAAAAGTTTGATTTTGATGTATTTCATTGAGATAGGGAAAGGATCCTAAAGCAATGCAGTCTCGGATGTAAAATCCTCGACCCAAAAGTTTAAATTTGATGTACTTCATTGCAATAGGGAAAGAATCCTAAAGCAATGCAGTCTTGGATGTAAAATCCTCGACCCAAAAGTTTGATTTTGATGTATTTCATTGCGATAGGGAAAGGATCATAAAGCAATGCAGTCTCGGACGTAAAATCCTCGACCCAAGAATTTAAATTTGATAAAGTTTGATTTTGATGTATTTCATTGCGATAGGGAAAGGATCCTAAAGCAATGCAGTCTTGGACATAAAATCCTCGACCCAAGAATTTAAATTTGATGTATTTCATTGCGATAGGGAAAGGATCCTAAAGCAATGCAGTCTCGGATGTAAAATCCTCGACCCAGAAGTTTGATTTTGATGTATTTCATTGCAATAGGGAAATGATCCTAAAGCAATGCAGTCTCGGATGTAAAATCCTCGACCCAAAAGTTTGATTGTGATATATTTCATTGCGATAGGGAAAGGATCCTAAAGCAATGCAGTCTCAGATGTAAAATCCTCGACCCAAGAATTTAAATTTGATGTATTTCATTGCGATAGGGAAAGGATCCTAAAGCAATGCAGTCTCGGATGTAAAATCCTCGACCCAAGAATTTAAATTTGATGTACTTCATTGCAATAGGGAAAGAATCCTAAAGCAATGCGATCTCGGATGTAAAATCCTCGACCCAAAAGTTTGATTTTGATGTATTTCATTGCGATAGGGAAAAGATCCTAAAGCAATGCAGTCTCGGATGTAAAATCCTCTACCCAAAAGTTTGATTTTGATGTATTTCATTGTGATAGGGAAATGATCCTAAAGCAATGCAGTCTCGGATGTAAAATCCTCGACCCAAAAGTTTGAATTTGATTAGTCATTGACTTTGCAAAGTTTTGTAGTGTTGATTTGAAAAGTGTGGAATTTTGGTGTTTCGAGAATTTCATGAAAGTTGTAAAAGGCTTTCATGGAAGGAAATATGTTAGGAGGGAATATGTAGATGTTACTTATCCCATTCAAAAGAGTTGATCGAAAGTTGCTGGTTTAGATTGGATACAATTCCTCGCCATCGGATTCGATCCGTGTCAATGGAATCAACCGCCTCCATCCCAAATAATGGAAAGAGTAGAACGGATTGGATTTCAGATTTGGGAGATTGAATTTGAATTCGATTGAGATTTGATTTGAGATTTGAGTTGATTGAATTTGAAATTTGGAAGAATGAGTTTGAACTCGATTGAAATTTGATTTGAGATTTGATTTGAAATTTATGTTCATTTTGTTTGTCTTTTAATGATTCAAATTTTATTTTATCGTTTATTTAATGTTCATGTGAATTTGGTGTTTGTCATTTTTAGATTTTTTTTTACGGAAAGTTTTTTTTATTCTCTTTTTTATTTCTTTTCTGTTCTTTGTTCGAAGTTCATTTAACTTTAATAGCGTTTCCCAGTCAATTTGCACAAAAGAGGTGAAGTCCAAAAATGTGACATGGTCACTTTCAATCCAATCATGTCGAAGATACATCATACAACTCAATCTGGAATACATCTCATACAATCCATGTAGACTCAAAACGGACTATGTATGATCTTTGTCGATCCACTCGAAGAAGCATCTGTCAAAAATCCATGTCTGAATAGCGGGGTACATGATTAATAACATCACCTTCCAAGCCATCCTTGGCAAGGATGCCGTATGGATGCACATTGGAGGTGTGATATTTTCCATGTAGCTCAGCGGCTCGTAAGGCCGAAGGCTCTCTAGCTCCGGGTGCTGGTCGGAAATGGTAAGGTGTCTTCCTGTCATCCATCCTTCGAAAGTAGCCGAGATCCGCTTCACTTGGTACTCCGGTATGCAATGCTTAGCGATATCTCGCTCCGTTGCCTTTCGGTATCATGACGGAACCTACACCGTAAAGGTATCTTCACCGGCCCTCGGAACTCACCGGGCCTACTTATCCGGAGGTCGGATCCGAACATGATGTTACACTCGTTCGGGAAAGAGACTGTGCGAAAGGTCCGACAAAGTCGTGGTGATCTATGTGTGGGGGTATACGATCACCCGGCTTGTAGATGTTAATAATGCGAGCTATTGGGTATGCAATCTGGCGGCAGTACCCTCCATGTTATCAATCTCTTTACCATTCTCTTGATGACTAATGGCATCGGATCCACTTGCCCATGACGGAGTATTCCGGTGGGTTTCCCTTCCGTCCTCCGCAAAGTTGTAACAACATCCACATTGTATTGTAATTCTTCCCTTCCACGGCATCCATCTCCGGGGTTACGAGTAGGTGTTTTCCCTTAGGCGGCTCGCTCGGCCCATTCTTTTCAAATCCGGATGCAATCCACGATTTCTTGTTGTTCATACTACGAGAATACGTACGTATGTAGCTCGAGGCCCTCTAGTATATTGATCCTTCGCCTCTAATTCTCTCGAAGTATTCAAAGGTTTTCTTTTCGACATTCGCATTCTCTCCAGCTCGTATTCCGGAATAATCTGCAGATGGCGAGGCCTGGTGACATATTGTGGGATATACGGTTCAATCCCTTCACGTTCTCCTGCATACCTCGGCTCCTCGGGGATGATGTCCGTCGGGACATCCCCCGGGGTTGCTTCTGCAACAAGGTCATGCATTACTGGTGGTTCTATCTGGTAGCGTAGTAGTCTTCTTTCTTCTGATCTTTGTGAGATTTCCCTAGTCCTTTCTGTTATCCTAGGAGCTGGCCTCCTTTCTTCAGGTTCCTGGTGAACCAGTGTTCTTGAAGTGTATGTGCTGGTAGTAGCAACTGCTTCGTCGCGCTGGTCCGCTGCTAGTTTGGTTAACATCTTACGGATACGGCGATTCTTATTTCTTCGTTGCGTTGCTGTGAGAGTAGCTCTTCGAACTTCTTGAATCTCTATGGGCGTGGCGCTGACAAGCCTGCCCTCTGCTGTAGCGACTACAGACTTCATTTTCTTATCTTCTTCGGTGTTTGCCTTTCTTTTCTTCTTCTTTGGATTGGTGGCTTGGGCCACCCACTTTCATCACTGTCTGCTCGGGTAGTTCTTCTCGGTCAACTGGGACCCAGTCACTTTCCTCGTACTGTAGGCCTGCTGGTGTGAAATCCGAGTCAATCTCGATTATCGCTCCATCTTTCACCCTCTTTTCATCGAGTGCAAGGCTTACGCCATTTCTAAAGTTCGGGACCGACCGCCCGCTCGACATTTCCTGCGAAAAGACAAGGAAAAGGATCGAGGGCTGTATCTTAAGAACAAGAACATTAAGAAAATGTTTATTAAAGACGGTTTTTTTTATTACTCTTATATTTTAAAACTTAACAAGAATGAAGTGGGGTAAGATCAGGAAAGAGATTTTGATTTGGAAAAGAAAACAAGGAAAACTTTATTATCATGATTTTATTTATTTTAGCACATTTTTTATTATTTTTGGGTTCGGACCCAGTCATAAGTAATTACTTCGCCCGTGCTTCTTAGGGATGAAGAATTCATTCCTTCGAAACATCGAGTGGCGTAATACTTTTTCAAGTATCGTCCGTTGATCGGAAGCATATGTCGTTCTCCCGGCGATTCACTAGCTGGTAGGAACCTCCCGAGTATACTTGCTTCAACCACAAACGGCCCTTCCCAAGTGGGTTCAAATTTTCATCCTATCTTGCGGTGTGCAAGAATAGGTCTCTTGAGAACGAGAACTAAGTCACCAACTTTGAAGGTTCTTGGGCGGACCAGTTTGTCATGGGCTTGAACCATCTTAGCTTGGTATAATTCTAAGTTCTGCGCTGCGCCTGCAAGTCTTTTCCCTTCCGGGCTTTCTAATTCCTCTAGTCGTAGTTTGGCATTCTCTTCGTCGTGATCTTATTTGCAACTGCAATTACGAGTGAAGAAAGCCGAACCTCTAAAGGTAACACTGCCTCGGACCCATACACCGGAGCGTAAGGTGTAGCTTGAGTAGGAGTTACGAAGGTTGTCCGTAGGCCCATAAGGCTTCTAACAACTTCTCGTGCCAATTTCTCTTATTATCGTCCAGGGTTTTCTTTAAGATTTGAACGAGAGTTTTATTAAAAGCCTCGGCGAGGCCGTTTGCTCTTGGGTAATAAATTGTTGAGTATCGCTAGTCGATTCCGTGTCTCACGACAAAATTGTTGATTTGCGTGCTTCGAATGCGGCCCATTATCCGAGATAATCTCGCGCGGCACTCCGAAACGGTAGACAACTTGGTTCTTGAAAAGCTGTAGCACGTGGTGTGCTTTCACTTCTACGAGTGGAGCCGCCTCTGCGCACTTGGAAAAGTAATGCGTAGCCGCAAGAATGAAGCGATGTCCTTTTGAAGATGATGGTTCCATCGGACCCACTATATACGTGCCCCAACATTCAAATGGCCACGACGCAATTGTCGGATGTAGCACATTTGGAGGTTGGTGTAGAACCACTCCGTGCACTTGGCATTGGTGACGGCTCTTGGCGATTTTCATGCGGTCGGTCATCATCGAGGGCCGGTAGTACCCTAGTCTTTTAATTTTCATTTTCATCTTCGGACCCGTCGGTGAGCGCCACGGAGTCTCGAATGCACCTCTTTAACGATTTCACGGGCCTCGGACCCGCTTAGGCACCTTAGCCACATTTGATCAAAAGACCTTCGTATAACGTGTTGTTTATTAATGCGTAAGACGAGTTCTTTTCTTGATCGATGGGCTAGCGACCTATCGTCGCGGTAGTTTTCTCTGTTTGCAAGTAGTCTATTAATGGTCGTAGCCGATCTTCGTGTTTTTACATCACTTTGTTGCAGCTGATTTTTCTTCTTTTCCTCGATATGTGTATCGTGTACTATGTCGAGCTGTGATAGGACCGACGTCAGTGAGCCGACACTTCCAACGACTCATCTTGCGAACGAGGCAAATTCTTTTGCGAGGCGAGCTAACGCATCTGCTTAAAGCATTTTCTTTTCTGGGAATTTTGTAGATCGTCACATTCAGAATCTTTTCCAACAGCTGTATGGCATACTGGAAGTATTGCTCGAGTCTTGGCTTTAAAATTCTGTACTGTCCGGCGATCTGTTGAATGATCAATTGCGAATCCCCATCCCCGTAGATGTTGATGTCTGTTATCCCCATTTGAATAGTTAATTCCAGTCCTGTTATGAGGGCTTCGTATTCTGCTTCGTTGTTCGTACACGGCTACGTCGAGTGGTAGGAGTATCTTAACATCCCCCGCTCTGGTGTTATAAAGATTAGTCCGATTCCTGCCTTACCGGGCACTATCACTTGTGATTCTTCGTCTTTGTGTGCTGAAGATGCTCCATCGAAATATAATTCCCAACGTCAATCATCAGGGTCTTCTAGGCTCATTATTTGTTCATCTGGCAAGTCATCATTGAGAGGAGATTCTGCCGGCGAAGGGTGTTCTGCGAGGAAGTCTGCTAAGACTTGTTCCTTTACGGCACGAAGAGGCACGAAAGTTATATCGAATTGCAATAATATCATTGACCATCTGGCAAGTCTGCCGGAAAGTGTTGGACGAGTCATCAAGTATTGCAATGGATTAAACTTCGAGATCGGGTTGACCTTATGAGAAAGCATGTAGTGCACGAGCTTTTGAGCGGCGAAGATCATGGCCGAACAATGCTTTTCGATTGCGGGATACTTTATTTCCGTCGGAAGTAAACGACGGCTTAAGTAGTAAAGAGCATTTTCTTTACCCTCATCATTGACACAGGCTAACGGGGCTCCGAGAGAGTCGTCTAAAGCCGCGGTATAAAGTATCGGTGGTCTACCGAGGCCAGGGCTGCTAAGACAGGAGGTGTCATTAAATATTGTTTAATGTCCTCCAAGGCCTTCTGGCATTTCTCTTCCCAAATAAATTTAGCGTCCTTTTTAACTAGTGCCGAGAAAGGCTGACACCTATCTGACAAGTTTGAGATAAAGCGTCGAAGATATGCCAGCTTCCCTTGAAAAGATCGTAGTTGTTTTAAGGTTTTGGGAGGCGGCATTTCTAAGATAGCTTTAATCTTTTCCGGGTCGATTTCAATCCCACGATGTCAGACAACGAATCCTAAGAATTTCCGGAGGTGACACCGAAGGCGCATTTTAAGGGATTCATCTTAAGGTTAAATTGTCTTAATCGTTCGAAAACAATTCTCAAATCATACAAGTGGTTGTCCTTTACTTTGCTTTTGATGACCACATCGTCCACGTAACATTCGACTTGATTGTGGATGAGATCATCAAAAATTCTTGTCATTGCTCTCTGGTAGGTTGCTCCTGCGTTCTTTAGTCCGAACGGCATCATTTGTGTAGCAATATACTCCGATCGGCGTTACGAATGCTGTAAGCTTTTCATCTTCTGGAGCCATTTTTATCTGGTTGTATCCTGAAGATCCATCCATGAATGAGAATATTTCATGCGTTGAAGCAATATCGATCATTAATTCTGGGATCGGTAGAGGGAATTCGTCTTTTGGACATGCCTTGTTTAAATCTCTGAAGTCCACACAAATTCTGATCTACCATTCTTCTTTCGTTGGCACCATATTGGCTAACCAAGTCGGGTATTGTTCTTCGCGGACAAATTTGGCGTCTATTAGCTTTTTAACTTCGGTATGACTTGTTGTTCGATTTCTAGACGCATTCTTACGGGACCTTGTCGGCGGGACGAAGTAGGATCCACTCCTAGCTTATGGACTGCGACCTCTGGAGCTAAACCCGGCATCTCATCGTAGCTCCAAGCAAAACAGTCTTTAAATTCCAATAATAACTTGATTATTCCTTCGGAGTCTTCTTTATTGAGTAAGGAGCTAACAAAGGTAGGTTTAGGCTCTTCGCTAGTACCTAAGTTAACTTCCGTTAACTCATCTATTGTAGATTTAATTTCTTCTTCGAATTACGGTGGAGCATCTCCAATTTGTAAATCTTCGAGTTCTTCTGTAGTTTCCATGCAGTTTTCATTAGACTCGCAAGTGACAACCAGGCAAAATTCAGTATCGTCAACTGATCCTACTTTGCCGAATCCTAGACCATGCTTTGAATTAGGTAGACGACCGGAGTTATTCCATAATTTTTCAAAATGTTGTGATTGACCTTTTGTCCATTGTCGAGGTAAGAAACCACGCTGAATTAAATTTTGAACACGGGAGAGTACCACTCAAAAGGTAATTCCATTAATTCTAATGAAGTGACATCTTCGAGTGTACATTATTTTCAGTTTTGGAGGAAGGAGCACCACGGTAGAATTTGATGGGCTTTGCACCGCCGCTACGTACCTCTTTGACCACCATACCCTCGATCTTATTAGAATGGATCGAGTTTAGGGTCATAGTATGTACATAGTGGTTAATCTTCTCGTACATCGATTTATATTCTTCATTCTTTTCATCTTCGAGAGAGATCTTGAATTGCGGCTTCTTCGAGCTTATTGTCGCTGCTTCTTGTTTGATTCCTTTTTCTTCTTCGAATTATCTTCCCGATCAACATTGATGGCTGGTTTCCTCTGTCCCGATCGTCCTAACGTCTCCGCCACGACCTCGTCCCCGGCCTCGACCTCGGATGCGAGTTGTGGAGAAACCTTCACCATCTCGCCGTAAGGGAATGGTGAGTGGTGTTGGACTAGAACTTCGGGTTCTTCGTTGTCCCGAACTTTCTTTGCTTCATTTGTTATGGTATCTCCGGAGAAGATTGTTTTCTTCGGTGGTGCATAATAAGTCTGCGTCTTCATGGATTCCAATCTCATGTACGGAGAATGGTTGTAAGTCACCTTTGATGCACTTTGTTCCCCTCCATCGTAGTATTTGATGCAACGATGTAGAGATGATGGTACCATCCTGTTTTCATGTATCCATGGTCGGCCCGGTAGAGCGTTGAACGACGTTTCGAATCGATTATGTGAAATTTTGCGGTTGTCTTTGCTAAGTCACCGGTCTTCATTAGTAGTGTTATTGATCGAGGGCTCTTTCTCCTTTACGGTTGAATCCTCTTAATAACGTTTTGTCGGCTTCGAGCTCACGAGCATCAATTTCCAAATATGCTAGTGTTCGAAGACTCATTATATTGATTGATGCTCCTGGATCCACCAATACTCTGAAGAGTGTAAACTTCCCAATTAATTTGGTCGGTTGTGATCTGCTGTCCCAAGTAGTAGATCATTGTCCGTGAAGGTAACACCTCGCTGTTCCTTTAACGAGCAAACCTCATCTAAGGAATCTCCAGCCATTTGAGCTAAGCAAATTTATGGATCAAGTAAGGCCTTGATCAGAGCTTCTCTCATCTCCTTTGATAAGATGAGAGCGTCGTAGATGCTCAGTTTGGCCGGTAGTTTCCTAAGATGGGCTAGCACGTTGTAGTCCACTTTATTTTCATGTGTCTCGGCTTCTTCTTGAATGGGTATTTCTTCTGCCGGGGTTGGTTCTTCTTGAACAACCACCTGCTTTCCTTTGTCCTTTGGACCCATTCTCGGAGGTAGAACTCTTCCGCTTCTTAAGTTAACTTCTGTAATTTCTTCTGAATCTAGTGTTGAGCTTGCTTGGTGTTTTTTCTGAATCGAAATGACGGGTTCTTCGGATTGGCTTCGAGTGCGAAGGCTCTAACTCTATTGTGACTGGAGCTCCTCGAAACTCGCAGATAGATTCGTTGCTTGTTGAACTCTCGTAACCTCCTTGATGGATGTCTTCTTCATCATTGCGATCGTCGAGATTGTGTATGATTTGAGAATTGTCATTTGTATCGAAATCGATGTCCGGATTGTTGCTAGTTACGTAATCGTTAGAAACAGTCAAAACGTAGCCAACGTCATCACCTTTATCATTATATGATCCCACCGAAGTGAGCAGATAATCACACGAGTCGGAGGTTCGAGGATTTCTCCCCCGAATCCGAAACAACTATCCTAGGATAAGCGGCCCCTAGTCCAGCCTTAGGAGCCTCGGTCTTCTCTTCTTCATCAATTTTCTTCTTCTTTTCAATCGTCTCTCGTTGAGGTGGTTCTTCTATCGCAAGTGATAGTGCCGGCTTAACAGGTTTCGAACTCTGAATTGAAGCTCGCACCGAAGCGGTTTGGATGCTGTCTAAAATCACTAAAGTACTTTCTAAACTTCTGATTTAAAGTTAACTATTACTACACAAAGTTTTGTAATGTAAGATTCAAATTGAGAGAAAGTGTCCTCTCCCTTACATTGATATTATGGTGAGTGAATGATATAGATTAGTATAATTATTGTATTATTCTAAATAGGAGCATACCTATTCTTTACCCTCTTTCGAGTGCTATAAAGAACATTGGCTAATCCTAGGTTTAGTCCCTAAATTCGTGGTTAGGCTGGGAAGATACTGACTCTCACTCTAGAGCTCCCACTTCCCTTCGCCTGAAGGCTAACTCTCACTTTAGTTTCCAAACATTAGGACCAAATTGGGGATTTTAGTCTGTCACACTAAAATCTCCAATTATATGCCCAACAAATCATATTTACCTATTTATTTGCACCCAACCCTCGTGAACTACATCACTCATTCATGGACATTGAATGTAATCACTACTTTTGTTGTAGAAAGCATAGCCCTTTTGGATCATATGTTTCACAACATATTTTAACGATTCAATTAGCCAGATCAAAAAATAAATGAAGCAAGAAGTGAAAAATCATCACAATTTCTTATCTTTCATATGGCACACCCAATCTAAACCATCACTTCACCATTTATCATTGCAAGGAGAAAGACAAAGAAATCTACTCAGAATTTATGAGGAAGATACAACAAAATAAAGATTTTATATATTAAAGTAAAATCATACAAATAATAAGAAGTAAATGCAACTTATCTTAATTTCTTCCCCAAGCAAATCCCTTGAAGTTCCTTTAAATCTCCTTCTCTCTTCACAACAACACACAATTCTCTCTTGGAATAGTAGGGAAGAAGCAATCTCTCACTTTCTTTATCCTCCTACAACTTTTTTTAGAAGAATACCTCACAAAATAACATTTTACACCAAACCCTAGACTCTAAACTCTCTCTAAAAACTTCCTCTCAACTCTCACACACTTTGCTTCACTTACATCAACACACACACTTCAATTCTAACGATCAAATCAAGTTAAAATAGTTTAGAAACGAATTTACTAAGAGTTTCCTCAAGAATCCCTCCAAAAGTCATCCAAATACATTGAATTTGGCCTCCACCGACATTTGACGCCATCGACACCCAATAAGGCACAGTCAGTGCCCTATCGCGTGATTTAATTCTGGACTCTAGAAAAATGCGCAGTCGGCGCCAGAACTTCAAATTCATGGTTTTTGCCTTTTTTCACTCCAAATTTGTTCCTTTTTTTCTTCTCTTTGCTCCATTTGCCTAATATCATCATACCTGCAGCAAAACATGAAAATACCTCCCTTTAATGTGCAATATCAAAAAAATGAGTACAAAATGTATATAAAAAATTAAATAGATTTTTAGTGCATCATGAAGCTTTCATGATCTTTAAGGTTTTCAAGAAGTTTTTATAAATTATAGCAATGCACTCCTCACATAGTCTCTTTATATTCAAACTTCCTTTTTCTATTGAGAATAAATTTCATAAACTTCACATAACTTGACATTTGTTCTAAAGCTTCAGCAAAAGGAATATTAATAGTAAGCTTTTTAAAAATTTCCAGAAATTTTGAAAATTGTTTATCCAACTTTTGTTGACGAGGTCTCTGAGGAAATGAAGGTGGTAGCGGTTTTTCTAAATCAATTTTTGGTGGAGAAATATGTCTTTGAAAACCTTTTAGAGCGTCCTCTTTAGGTTCTTCAATTTCTTCTCTCTCTACTTCAATCTCTTTTTGAGCTCTACCTTCCAACTCTCCTTCACATCGAAGTTGAACAGCCTTTACATGCTCTTTATTCTGGTCATTTGGATTTACTACTGTATTACTAGGAAGTGCTCATTAGGTTCTATTTCTTAATGAATTTGCAATTTGTCCCAAATGATTTTCAATATTTCTAATTACAGTTCCTTGACTTTGTAACTGATTTCCTATTCGTAACACCACTTCTTCTACAAATAAATTTTTATCCTTTAATTGTGGATTATTGTTGAAACATGAAGGATAAGTAGGTCTATAATTGCTATTATCTTAGTTGTTCCAGTTCCCCAATGGTTTTACATCGTTGCTCCCATTGCTGATTAGATCGACTCAAATTATTATTCCAAATAAAGTTAGAATGGTTTTTCTAACCTGGATTATAGTAGTTAGAATATGGGTTATTTGACTTATTATTTATAGCATTTAAAGTCTCTATTAGTGTTTAGGATTCTACCATTTGGCCAAATGAATTCTCTTCTATCATTGGAATTGGTTGATAAAAATTCATTCCAAACTTGTCTATCTTCCTTGAAATTGTAACAACTTAATTTGTTAACATTGCAAAAGCTTTACATTCATGAATATTGGCTACCTTTTTAGGATGTATCTTTTCAGAAAACCATTGAAAATTATTAGTAGCCTTTTCTTCAATTAAAGCATAAGCTTCCTGAAATGGTTTTGACATCAGTGAACCACCAACAGCGACATCGATAATAGATTTAAGAGATCCGACTAATCCATTATAAAAAGTTTGAATAATTAACCAATATAGCATAGCATGGTGTGGACACTTTCTTAGGAGTTTTTTAAATCCTTCTCAAGCTTCATAAATAGATTCTCTTTCAAACTGACGAAAAGATGCAATATCATTTATAAGCTTCAAAATTTTTAATGCTGAAAAATATTTAGCAAGGAATTTCTGTGTTAAATCACTCCAAGTTCTGATAGATCTAAGTGTTAACGAATTCAACCATATCTTAGCCTTATCCCTAAGTGAGAATTGAAAATGATTAAGTCTAATAGCATTATCAGAAACACCATCATATTTAAATGTAGAACATAATTTTAGAAAATTTGCAAGATTTTAATTTGGATCTTTTGGTACTCCCCCAGACTAATTATTTGATACCATTTGGATAATAGCAGGTTTAAGTTGAAATGAATTAGCAGCTACAATAGGATTTTGAATACTACCACGAAGTTCATCCACTGTAGGGTTTGCATAATCTCTTAAAGGTCTAAATTCTTGATGAATTTCGGCATTTAAATTATTTTGATTTGCTATTTATTAAATTTTTTTAATTTTTCTATATTTTAAATTTTTTGATTTTTTTAATAGTTCTTTCTAATTCAATATCATAGAACACTAGTTCTTCAGAACCTAAACTATGCATAAATTATTACAACACAACAATGAAAATAAAATGCAACACACATAAATAAATAAGTTTAAATAAGACTTTCTAAAAATAGATATTTTGTTTTTTTAATTGTTTTTAATTTTTCTTTTCAGTTTAAATCCAATTCGATGAATTTTCCCCAGCAACTGCGCCAAAAACTTGATCTCTGATTTCTGATTTTTATACTTGTGGTAATATGATTTATAATTATACTAAATTTTACGTGTTCTACGCAAGTATACATATCATTATCAAGTAATATAGGACTTTCTGATTAAGCCTCCAAATATCAATCCCACAGGGAATTTTTTTTATATTTAAAAATAATAAGAAATTAAATCACAAAATATATTTAGAAAAAGAAACTTACATAAACAGTTTCAAATAACAGTAAACTTGAAAATGTGATTCTTTTTAGTATTTTCTAATATTATGAAATAAAGTGAAAAATTATCTAACTATAACGAGATTTTTGTAAGATTAAAGAAGTATAAATGAAAATATTTTTTTTCTTATCATGGATAAGTAATAAGTACAGGAGCTATGCTGTGGAAGTTTTCAAAATGTGTTGTGCCAAATAGAAGCACTATTATTCTTTACCCTTACAAGAGATGCTATAAAGAATATTAGCTATTTTAAAGTTTGAATAGTTTTGAAGATGATTTAGGTAGGAAAGATACTAGCTCTCACTCTAAAGTTCCGTTCTTTCCCTCCAACTAGGGGCTGACATCTCACATCAAAACTTGAAACAATAAACCAAATTAGAAGCTTTAGTCTGTCACCCTAAAGTCTTCTAATTCTACACCCATCAAAGTACATTTCCTTATTTATTTGTACAAAATTATATGAGTTACTTTCTCATTCATACAATCTCATGTGATTTCTACCAATAGTTGACTGAGAAAATACCTACAAGGATCTTACTTGTTCTTACAACAAATGGTGAAGAACTTAATTAGCCAAATCAAGAAGTAAATGAAGTGTAAGGATTAAATCAACACAACTTATTCCAACATAAAAAATCAATATTTCCACAATTTCCATCCGAAATTTAATTACTTTTCAATTTAAGAAAAAAACAAAGAAAACTATTCAAAATCCATGGAGAAAACACACCAACAAGTAATTTTTAAAGTATAAATCACGTTGAAACACAAGAAGTCTTAATTAAAATTAAATGAAGTACAAAGATAAAAACTTATCTCAAGTTCCTCTCCACCAAACTTTTAAAGTTCTTTTGAGTATATTCCTTTCTCTTACAAGTCTCCCTAGAACTGTTCGCCCAACCCTAGAGGGTTAAAATCTCTCTAAAACAATGGAGTTTTACTTATAAATCTCTACCCACCTTTCCTTTCAGTAGGAATGAGATAAATGTGAAGAAATTCTAAGTAGTAATCCTACAACTTCTCACCATAACTACTCTCTCTACACACACTAATTCAACTTTCTAACAGCTTCTTTAAGTCCTTCCTTCTATATTTTCTCAAAAGGTGCATTGGTTTCTCTTCAGAATGTGTCCATATTCAATGAAACTTCCCAAAATATGCATCCTTTCAAGTACTTTTTGAATGTATTTTGGCGCCCTTGATCAGTTACCCATGTTTGTACCAAAGGTTTCCTCAAAAACCTCTTCAAAATTCACTAAAAATTCCTTAAAATTGAAAAGTAATTACCCTGCGCTTAAGTGCGGGCCCATTAACGCTTAGGCGCGACCTTCTCTGTCTGCCGGTGCTTAGGCACCCTAATTCAATTTAACACCTTCTTCATTTTTGCTCCAAGTTTGATCTCTTTTCACTCCTTTTGATATATTTAGTCCATTTAATTATACCTGAAAGAAAAACACACAAATACCTTCCATTAAAGTGCAATATCATCAAAAATAGGTATATAAATGTGTACAAAAATATTATATATTATAGGTATATCACCTCCCTTTTTTTCTTTTGGGATCATTTTTAATCCATTATTTTTTTTTCTTTTCATGTCATGCGAGGATTACTTTATCTAGATAGCCTTTAATGATTTTGAACTCCACCATCCTCTACTTAAAGTTAAAAACATCTCACATTTCTTTACTTAACAAATATGTATTAGCTTTGAAATGATTTTTTAAAAAGTCTTAATTTTTTCTTTTCAAGTGTAAATCTAAGATCCTTATTATTCCAAAAATATAGTTTCCCTTACTTTAAATAGTAAAATCATTACCTTATACTTTTATACTACATATCTTAATTTTAGAACTATCCTTTATTATTAAAAACTTTTACTTAGGTCTTTTATGACATTCATAAAATAAAAAATATAGTTATCTAAAGTTAACCCTACATACTACATGTTATGTTAAAATAATTAAAAATACAGTTCTTTGAGGACAAATAAAGTTTAGTTCTTAAAAAGGTTTTTCTCCCTTCCCCCAAACTTAATTTTTTGATTAATTTAAAACAGGAAAGTTCATGAAGAATGAAGAAAGAGAAAAATTAAAATTTAAAACATGAGAATCAGTGCAGGTACAAGTAGTAAAGCAAGTGATGAGTACTACTAAATCTAAGATTAGCATGTATAACAATAAAAACATAAAGTAAAAGACCACTCTAGCATATAAAATGGAGCAAATGGTAAACGGTAGAATAAAAAAAGTACAACACAACATTTTAAACAAAATACAAGCACAACACCTCAACTTAAATACAACTAATCATTAACGAAAGAAAGTAAATGTTTAAACATATCAAAAGATAGAAAACAAGAAACTGCTCATCGTGTTCCTCATCATCTTCTGCATCATCGTCATCATCATCATCATCATCTTCATCCAAGTCTATATATTCATCAAACTAATGAGACTGATGTGGTATAAAACTGAGGCAAGTAGGAATTCTACGGACTGATCATCCCTCATGAATCTCACCATAGACTCATGGAAAGCAAAATCATACTCAGCTCTCCCTAGTGTTTTTTTGACCTCATTTTTATGATAGGTCAACCCATGACCTAAAAAGTCAACTTTGGTCAAAATGGTCAATCGTGACCCAATGACCAACCCTATTGCTCAACAGGTCAACCCATGAACTAAAAAGTCAACTTTGGTCAAAATGGTCAATCCTGACCCAATGACCAGCCCTATTGATCCAATAAGCCAACTTTTGACCCAAAAAATAATTCTGGACAAATTGATCAACCATTGATCACCGAGTCAACCAAAACACAAAATTGGTCAAATGGGACTTATTTAACCAATTTAAGACATTGCATAGCTTATTTGACCAATTTAAGACCATTAAGACAACTTTGGTCAACCCCTGACCTGGACAGGTCAAAATTGGTCAAAATGGTTAACTCATGACCCCATGACCATTACAATGAATTTTTGGTCAAACATTGACCTAATCATGACAACATTGATAAAAAAAGACCAATACCAGAATAAAAAAAAAACACTACATTGACCATGGGGATGACCTAAACCCTAAAAATGGTCAACTTGACCAAGCCAACCCATAATGACAAAACCCATCAACCCTATAGCTAAACAAACCATGACAAGGTTGGATAAGTTACATTTAACATTTTTAGACTCAAATTGACAAACTCAAGTCAACTTGGGTCAACTAGGGTCAACTATAGTCAATCTTTATCAAATTTAGCCAAAATACTTAATTTTTAACAAAAAAATAAAAATTATAAAAATTAATCAATAATTAATTTTACATTATTTTGATTAATTACTTGATTAATAAAATATTTAAAATTTTAATTAATTTTTGAATTAATTAAAAGGTTTAAAATGTGACAAATTTTTAACCTTTAACCTACAAATGACAAATATTAATCAAATAATTATTCTCAAATCATTTTTGATTAATTAATTGATTAATAAAATGAATATTTAAAACTTTAATTAATTTTTAATTAAATATAAAAATTTAAAGACATGACAAATTTAAACCTCTAACTTAAAAAGGACATAAAAATTAATCAAATAATTAATTAAAATTTATTTTAATTAATAAATTGATTAATGAAATAATTTTCAACAATTTTAATTAATGACATAATTAATTAAAATGAAAATTAAATAAAAAAACATAAAACGACATTTTGACATATGACATCATATGTGACACAAAAATTCCCATAATTAATTTTAAATTAAAATTAAATTAGGGAGAGTCATTAATAGGTCCCCATGACCTATTAGACCCATCTTGACACATCAACACATGACAAACTTAGGATAGACCAAGGTTAGCCATGGGTTAAAGCTCATTATAACCTTATTTTGAAGTGGCTTGATCTCCCCATTTCAAAGCCATAACTCATTCCCTTGCATGAGATGAGGTGGCCGACCACCTTAAGGATGATACACCATGCCTCATGGACCTCACAATGAGAACAAAACACCACCTTCACCTCTCTTTCAACATGGTTAAAAACCATCATAACCATGATGACAAGGCAAGCTTAAGTGTCATGCTTCTACCATAGGCTTAAAGAATGAGATTGGTGAATCATCGCTCACCTTTCTTCTTAAACATTGGAAGAGAAATAAAGCTTAAACCTATCTCATACCATTGTAAAATGCCATCATAGCTAAGTTATGCATGAAGTGAGTAAGATAGCTAAAGTGTCATCTTTCCTTCAAATTCATCAAATAAATTTATAATTCACATATGAAAAGTGAATTCAGCAAGGATAAGCTTTCCTTATCCACCTCCTTGAAGAGCAAATAAGGAGAGGGCAAGCTATCAAACCCAAGGTGAACCATAGGTAAACCTCACATGGTTTACCCTTGGGAACTTCAATCCCTCTTATCCATAGCTCAAGATCCCATCCAAAGATCCTAAGTAAAGCCTAGACAAGCCAAGATCATCCAAAGCCCTCCCATGGCTATAAAAGGGGAACAAACCCCAGCATATGAGGGAGAGGAGACCAAGTTTGAAAACCCCAAACCACTACTCAATTCCCTTGTCCTTCTACAGAAATATTGTGTCTAAGGTTCCCAACTTTAGAGTCATAGCAAAATCTAGCCATATTGACTCACCCAATTAAGCCAATTTGGCTTAAAACCCAGTTAAGGTGACTCACGCCACCTACATAGTGGAATTCCAAATTCCACCCAATTTCAACTCAAATTGAGTCAAATTGAGTTAAAATCCACCTCAAGGAAGCTAAGGGGAAGCACCCCGAACAATCAAATCGACTCCAAATGAGTTAAGGCAAAGGTATGGAAGCAATTATCAAAATTATTGCGTTTAATACATATTCCAAAATTTGTACCATTTACCCTTTCAAAACCCATGCATCACCGTATGGATGGGTGCTTCTCATCGAGACGATCATTTCAAAAAAACATTTCACTCAATTCCATTGAGAATCGTGTGAGATATTGATCTTTGAAAATTGACGGCAAATATGAAGAGAGAGGGTAATTCTGGATAATTCTGGAATTTAATTCCAGATTATCCTTAAAAACTTCAAAATTGCATAACTTTGTGTAGACAAATCATAAAAATAAAATCAAAATACCTCTAAAAAGTGGAGAAAGAGCAGAATAATGTAGAAGAAAAATTTTGAATTTTTGAAATATATTTTATTTTTCATTAATTAATTACTGTTTGGAGTAATTTAATTATTAAAAATTAATTATAATTCCAAAAATTATGAAATTTTCACAGAATTATCCTTCTATTATGACACACATCGCCTAATTTTCCTAAGGACATAAAAATTCTTTAGGATATTTTTCTTTAATTTCTAAGCTACTTTGTAATTATTTATAAAAATAATTATAAAAATTAGAAATTAAGGAAAATAAAATTGAAAATGGCTAGAAATTTTAGGGTGACAGATGAAGAATCTAAAGACAATAATTTTTAAACCATTAAGCAATTTAAAATAACATTTCAAAATTTAGGATTTAAAATTTCATTATTAATTAATAAATTTAAAATCCTAAAAATCACTCTTTCACCCAACTTAGCCCATTCCACAATGGGTTAAGTCAAAATTAAGTCTAACTCGAAATAGACTTAAAGCAAGTCTAATGACATCAAAATAGACTTAAATCAAAGTTTAATTAAACTAAAAAGACATAATTAAGTTTAATTAATTCTTATTAAACCTTAAAGACATTAGGTTTAATATAAAATCAATTTTTTCAATTAAAGTTAAAAGACATAATTAAGTTTAATTAATTCTTATTAAACATAAAGACATTAGGTTTAATATAAAATCAAAGTTTAATTAAACATAAAAGGCATAATTAAGTTTAATTAATTCTTATTAAACCTTAAAGACATTAGGTTTAATATAAAATCAAAGTTTAATTAAAATTAAAAGACATAATTAAGTTTAATTAATTCTTATTAAACCTTAAAGACATTAGGTTTAATATAAAATCAATTTTTAATTAAACTTAAAAGAGATAATTAAGTTTAATTAACTTTTATTAAACCTTAAAGACATTAGGATTAATATAAAATCATTTTTTTTATTAAATTTAGAAAACATAATTAAGTTTAATTAACTCTTATTAAACCCTAAAGACATTAGGTTTAGTATAAAATCAATTTTTAATTAAACTTAAAAGACATAATTAAGTTTAATTAACTCGTATTAAACCTTAAATACATAATTAGGTTTAATTAATTCTTATTAAATCTTAAAGACATTAGGTTTAATATAAAATAAAACTTTAATTGAACTTAAAAGACATTATTAAGCTTAATTAATTCTAATTAAAAACATTAGGTTTAATACAAACCTAATTTTTTTTATAAGCTTAAAACATCACAAAGCTTAATTAAGCCTATTAAACCTTAACCAAATTAGGTTTAATACAAAAAAATCTTAATTAGGTCTAAAATACCAATTAGACTTAATTAAATCAATTAAACTTTAATCATATTAGGTTTAATTTGATTAAACCATAATGAAGTATATCCCAATTAGACTTAATTAATCATTAAGTCTTACTTACATTAGGCTTAATTAACTCTTAAATCATAATTAAGTCTAGCCCAATTTGACTCAATCAATCCTTAAGCCTTACTTACATTAGGCTTAAGTAATCCTTAAACCCTAATTATGTCTAACCCAATTAGACTTAATTAATCCTTAAGCCTTACTTACATTAGGCTTAAATAACTCTTAAATCATAATTAACTCTAATCCAATTAGACTTAATCAATCCTTAAGCCTTACTTACATTAGGCTTAAGTAATCCTTAAACACTAATTAGGTCTAACCCAATTAGACTAATTAATCTTTAAGTCTTACTCACATTAGGCTTAAGTAATCCTTAAACTATAATTAAGTCTAATCCAACTAGACTTAATTAATATTTAAGCCTTACTTACACTAGGCTTAAATTAACCATAAACCATAATTAAGTCTAACCTAATTAGACTTAATTAACCCTTAAGCCTTACTTATATTAGGCTTACAGACCATTTAAACCTTAAATTAAGTCTAACCCTGTTAGACTTAATTATCTCTTAAGTCTTACTTACATTAGACTTAAGTAGCTTATAAACCCAAGTAAGCCTAACTCTAATAAGACTTAAAACATATAACTTAGGTTCAATCTAACTTGAATCCAAGTTAACCCAACCTTAGGTTCAACCCATATCAAACCTAAATCAACTCATAACTTTGGATCAATCTAATTTGAACCAAAGATAACCAACCTTAGGTTCAACTCATACTGAACCTAAACCAATTTATAACTTAGGTTCAAGTAGACATGAACCTAAGTTAACTCAACCTTAGGTTCAAATCATATTGAACCTAAACTAAATTTCTAACTTAAGTTCAAATAGACATGAACTCAAGTTAACTCAACTTTAGATTCAACCCACAATGAATCTAAACCAAACTTCTAACTTAGGATGAAACATATATGAACTCAAGTTAACTTAAACCTTTTAGGTTCAACAGACATAAACCTATCCTTAACCTATACTTAAGTTCAACCCAATTTGAACTTAAGTTAAACCTTCTAGGTTCAACATATATGAACCTAACCTTAACTTATACTTAGGTTCAACCCAATTTGAACTTAAGTTAAACCTTTTAGGTTCAACATACATGAACCTAACCTTAACCTACACTTAAATTCAATCCAACTTGAATTTAAGTCAAACTTAAACCTTAATTAAGTCTACCACATTAGACTTAATTAATCTATTAAACCTTAACTAACTAAGGTTTAATCAAACTTAAACCTTAATTAAGACTACCACATTAGACTTAATTAATCTATTAAACCTTAACCAACTAAGGTTTAATCAAACTTAAACTCTAATTAAGTCTACCACATTAGACTTAATTAATCTATTAAACCTTAATCAACTAAGGTTTAATCAAACTTAAACTCTAATTAAGTCTACCATATTAGACTTAATTAATCTATTAAACCTTAACCAACTAAGGTTTAATCAAACTTAACTCTAATTAAGTCTACCACATTAGACATAATTAATCTATTAAACCTTAACCAACTAAGGTTTAATCAAACTTAAACTCTAATTAAGTATACCACATTAGACTTAATTAATCTATTAAACCTTCTTCAACTAAGGTTTAATCAAACTTAAACTCTAATTAAGTCTACCACATTAAACTATTAAACCTTAATCAATTAAGGTCTAATCAAACTCAAACCTTAAATAAACCTAACTTAAGTTCAACCTTTAAACTTAAACTTACGTTCAACCCAACTTGAACCCATGTTCAACATTTAACTTAGGTTCAACCAAACTTGAACCCAAGTTCAACATTTAACTTAGGTTCAACCCATCTTGAACCCAAGTTCAACCTTTAACTTAGGTTCAACACAACCTGAACCCAAGTGCAACCCTTAACTTAAGTTCAATCCAACTTGAACACAAGTTTAAACTTTAATTTAGGTTCAACCAAACTTGAACCCAAGTTCAACCTTTATCTTAGGTTCAACACAAACTGGACCAAAGTGCAACCCTTAACTTAGGTTCAATCCAACTTGAACCCAAGTTCAACCTTTAACTTAGGTTCAACCCAACTTGAACCCAAGCTCAACCTTTAATTTAGATTCAACACAACGTGAACCCAAGTTTAAAAACCTTAATTTAAGTTCAATCCATATTGAACTTAAGTCAACAAACCAAACTTAAAAGCAACCTAAGTTAATTTAAAACCTTAACTTAAGTTCAACCCACATTGAACGTAAGTCAACCTTAAGTCTAGGTTCAACATGACATATACCAACCTAACTTAAGTCTAACCCATATTAGACTTAAGTCAAATCATATTTAGGTTCAACTTGACATGAACCTAAGTCTAACCCAAACCTAACTTAAGTCTAACCCATATTAGACTTAAGTGAAACCATACTTAGGTTCAACTCGACATGAACCTAAGTCTAACCTAAACCCAACTTAGGTCTAACCCATATTAGATTTAAGTCAAACCATACTTAGGTTCAACTCGACATGGACCTAAGTCTAACCTAAACCTAACTTAAGTCTAACCCACATTAGACTTAAGTCAAACCATACTTAGGTTCAACCTGACATGAACCTAAGTCGAACTTAAACATAACTTAAGTCTAACCCACATTAGACTTAAGTCAAATCATACTTAGGTTCAACCTGACATGAACCTAAGTCTAACCTAAACCAAGACATAAACCTTAGGTTCAACTTAAATCGACATAAATCTTAGGTTCAACCCAAATTGAACCTAAATCGACAAAATTGAACTCAAATCGACATAATCAACATAAATTTGACATTTCAAACATAAATCGACATAATCGACATAAATCGACATAATCGACATAAATTTCACATTTCAAACATAAATCAATACAATCGACATAAATTTGACATTTAAAAAAAAATCGACATAAACAACATAAATTTGACATTTCAAAACAAAAAACGACCTAATCGACATTTCAAACATAACTTGAACATAATTTGACATTAACCGACATTTTTAATCAAATTCAACAAACACAGACATTAACCGACTTTAATCGACATTTCAAATCAAATTCAACAAACACCAACATTAAATGACATTAATCGACATTTCAAACCAAACATATTATAACTCAATATAAATTGATATAATTCAACATAAATCGACATAATTGAACTTAACACGACATAAACCGATATAATCCATAAGTTCGACCCATATCGAACTTAACTCAACATAAAATGACATAATTACTAAAGTTCGACCAACATTGAACTTAACTCGGCATAAAATTAAAAATCAACATAAAACCCAAAATTAAATCAAATTTGACAAAAAAAATCCAAAATCCAACTTAAATCAACATCTCAACCACATTTGGACATACGACAACTCTGGATCAACAGACACTTTCACTAGGTGAGCTAAATATCTTGATATGACATTGTTTCTAACTTTGTTTTCATTGCAGGATGAAGACATGAAATTTCGTTTAGATTTTATTTGCATGTTATAGGGTGTGCTAACTCTGTTTTGCAGGACGTAGATGACGGAACATTGACGACAAAACCAGGACTTTTAGAATAGCCACAAAACCTAAACAACAAAACAAAAATGACATGACAACAAAGATAACTCGACTTTTAGGTTAGCCACGAAATATGAAATAAAATGATAAAATCATTAACATTGACATCGACATAACATCAACATTAACAAAAACATACAACAACATTTCTATACAACAATAAAATGATGACATGATACTAAACCAAAACAAACAAAAAACCGACACTTGACATGACAAGACATCATGATGACAATATAGTAGCTTGACAAAATGACATCACGACATCATATGACAAAACAACATCATAACATGACAAACTGACACAATGACATGATATTACGACATCACATGACATTACGACATAACACACAGATTAAGACATCTTGACATGACACCCAACAAGACATACAAAATGACAAAATGTCAAACACCCAACATGAACAAAATTTTCTGGTATTGTCGATTCTTCATAAACGCACTGTCATGACAACGCTTACACTTTTTCAAGGATAAATGTTAACCTTAATCGGGAGTTTTCCTAGGCAATTTTAATTGCTCAAGATATAACTAACTATAGGAGCTTGCTCCTATAGGAGATTAAAGAACTCGGGATAGGTATTTCACCTACAAGACCTCTCTGGTTACCCGAAATCTTCATATGATTTTCTTATACGAAAAACTTCAGTAATTACACAATCTGAAGATTTATTCTGTAAGATTATCATTTTACCTCCTTTTCTCTCAATCTCTATCATGATTAAACCTTCTTCAAATTCTCAAAAGACTTCTGAAAATAAGTTTAGGTAGGATATGAATTAGAGCGATATATAGAGAAAGTGAGTGGTGACTCCTTGACATTAACATGATACAAGAATTGATAGCGATGCTAGTCGACAAAAAGATTTTTATCGCCAACAAAAGAGTGGCGACTCGGCTGGCGATATCCGCTCCCCATCTTTGGTTAATCAAATTGTCCTCGTTACTATGATAATATGTCTTTTGAAGGGCTAAATCATCATTTATTTTGTTCTATATCTTACTCAATCTCGAGTAAAATAGAACTAACAACTCTTCGATTCAAAGATTTGTTCACGATGAACAAATCCTTGAATCTTACATTTCCATAATCGACACACCAAAATGACATAAAAGACATACAAAAACAACATGTGTTCCCTCCCTTCCCACTGTTGACCTCATTATTACAATGGGTCAATACCTTTTTACCCAAAATGACAATTTTGGTCAAAATAGTCAATCCAATGACCAACCCTGTTGACCCCATAGGTCAACCTTTTGATCCAAAATGACAATCTTGGTCAAAATGGTCAATCCTGACCCAATGACCAACCCTGTTGATCCCACAAGTCAACCTTTTGACCTAAAATGACAATGTTGTCAAAATGGTCAATCCAGACCCAATGAACAACCCTGTTGACCCCACAAGTCAACCTTTTTACCTAAAATGACAATTTTGGTCAAAATGGTCAATCCAGACCCAATGACCAATCCTGTTGACCCCACAGGTCAACCTTTTTACCCAAAATGACAATTTTGGTCAAAATGGTCAATCCTGACCCAATGACCAACCTTGTTGACCCCACAAGTCAACCTTTTGACCCAAAATAACAATTTTGGTCAAAATGGTCAATCCTGACCCAATGACCAACCCTGTTGATCGTACAGGTCAACCTTTTGACCCAAAATGACAATCTTGGTCAAAATGGTCAATCTTGACCCAATGACCAACCCTGTTGACCCCACAGGTCAACCTTTTGACCCAAAATGACAATTTTGGTCAAAATGGTCAATCCTGACCTAATGACCAACCCTGTTGACCCCACAGGTCAACCTTTTGGCCCAAAATGATAATTTTGGTCAAAATGGTCAATCCAGACCCTATGACCAATCCTGTTGACCCACAGGTCAACCTTTTGACCTAAAATGATAATTTTGGTCAAAATAACCAATCCAGATCCAATCACCAACCTTATTGACCCAATGGGTCAACACATGACCTAAAAAGTCATTTTTGGTTAAAATGATCAATTTTTGATCAAACAACCAATGACATGTTTAAAACCCCATAATGACAAAAATTAATCAAATTAATTTCAAAAAAAATATTTTGATTAATTAAATTGACTAATAATTTGATTTTCAATATTTTAATTAATCAAATGACATGATTAATTAAAATGAAAATTAAATTAAAAGTCATAAAAAGAAAAAATTAATCAAATAATTGATTTCAAAATTATTTTGATTAATTAATTGGCTAATGAATTAATTTTAAAAATTTAATTAATGACCTAATTAATTAAAATGAAAAATTAAATTCAAAAGCCATAAAATCACAAAATCCACAAATTGATTAAAAATAATGGAATTAATCAAATAATTGATTCCAATATTATTTTTCATTAATTAATTGATCAATAATTTAATTTTCACATTTTAATTAATGACATTATTAATTAAAAAGAAAATTAAATTGAAAAGTCATGAAAAGAGACAAAAATCAATTTTAATGACATGAATATTAATCAAATAATTAAATTGGAATTATTTCCAATTAATTATTAATTAATGAAATAATTTCTATTATTTATTTAATGACATAATTAATTAAATATGGAAATTACAATGAAGAGGGCATTAAATAGAATTTTTAAAACAAATGACATATGGTTTTCCAAAAGTTCTAAAAACTCTTTTATGGCATCACACATGACTCATTAAAGAGAAAACTACCCATGAATTACTCACATTTAACCATGGTTAAAGGCCATCATGAAAAAATCATGATAAATGATATGAGGTGTCATCTCCCCTTCATTTCAAAGCATGAGTCACCTCTCTCTAAGATGAGGTGGCTAGCCACTTTAAAAATAATTTTGATCACTACCACTAAGCATCCAATGAGAAAGGAGGTTAGCATGGATTAAACATTAACCATGGTAAAATTAGGTAATGATGAAATCATGCATGAAATGAGTCATGGAGCTTATTTGTCATACTCTTATTAAATCCTAAGTGACATGGTGAATGAAGAAGAGCTTTCATACTTTGAGTCATCACTCACCTTCTCCATAACCAATGGGAGAGAGATAAAATTTAAACCCATGGTTAAGTGCAATCATGAAAAAACCATGCTTGAGGTGAGTAAGAGGGTTAAGTGTCACTTTTACCCTAAATCTAAAGCATGACTTGGATGAACAAATGTGAAATTCCCTCCACCTCATAGATGAGACAATAGAAGCAAGACAAAAAAAGAGTTAAGCTCTCACCATAGCTAAACTCAATATGAGTTAACCTTGGGGAAGTGAATTAAACTTATCCTCCAGCTGAAATTCAATCCTCAGCAATCATGACATCAGATAACACCTCCCCAAAATGGATTTAAGCTTAGCCAAGCCTCACCATGGCTATATATACCCCATACCCGAACCCATATACAAAAAGAAAAAAAATTGGTAGAGACCCATAGGCTGCTCAAACCACTTGGTCCCCAACACAAAAATTCTTTCTAGGAACCTTAGCAGTTTATCCCAGCCAAACCCAAGCCATAGGGTTAGCCCAATCAAGCCATTTTGATCAAAATCAAAAATCAGCCCAAATTAGCCATTTTCTCAAAATTCTCCTCCAAGGCTAGCTATAAAACGAAATTGGAGCAGCAAAGATCTTCCTTGGGAGTCCTAGAAGCCAGCCATAAGATCTGATCAAGCTTGATACACTTGTGGCCAAGTTATGAAATTATTTTCCCCAAAATAATTCATGATTTTCAAATATCATGGGTTTTACTAGCCCAGAAACGTATCATCACCTTATAGATACAATCTATACGTCCAGATGATTTCATAAGTTCAAAAATCACTCAATTTTGTCAAGAAATGAGTGAGATATTAATGTTTGAAGTTTAACGGTCGGAAATAATTCGAATTTTCCCTCGAATTATCTCTGCCGTCTGTTCCCGTGTTTATGAAAGGACGGCGCTGATCGACTCCCCCCGTGTCCGCTGTTTTGCACCATGCACGGGATCCTCCCGCTTCTTCGACGCGTACGAGGACACACGTAGCCGGCCGGATTTTCTGGAATTAATAAATTTCAGAAAACCTTAAAAACTTCAAAAATTGATATCTTTTGATCCAGTGGTCACAAAAATAAAATAAAAATACCTCTGGAAAGCTCCTGAAGAGAGGAAAATTATGATACCAAAATCATAATTTTATTCTCAATATTTAATTTTAAATTAATTAAATACTCTATGGAGTATTTTAATTATTAAAAATTATTCACTAGTCAAAAAATTATGAAATTTTCAGGGATCAATCCTTAGGTCTTTAAGGACATTCTGTGATTTTTCCTAGGCTAAGGGAACTCTCTAACACAAGAATTTCTAATTTTGCAAGATTTTATAATTATTTCTAATAATAATTATAAAAATTAAAAATAAAATGAACAAAAATCAGAAATTGGTTAAGTAACTTAAATAAACAAATTCAAACCTTAAAATGAGAATTTCTAACCTTTGAAAAATCAAAATGACATTTTAACCTCTTAGGATAAAATTGTAAATTTTCAAATTTACATATAAAAAAACCCTTAGGTTTGAAGGATTGCTTTGAATGACCTAATCCTAATCCTTAGGTTTAATTCTTAATTAGACCTAGAGTAAAACTAAGCCTTAAAAACATTTGGGCTAAGTCACATCTCTAAAGCTTTGGGTTCAACCCAAATGAACTTACATCTTCTTCTAAATACTTAGGTTCAACTTACATGAATCTAAGTCAAAATTAAAAATAGTTGGGTTTAATCAAATTGGATCCAAACCAAACTTTAGACACCTAAGTCCAACCCATATGAACCCAAATCCAAATCAAAACCAAACCTATGAATTAGGTTGAACCTATATAAATTCAAACCTCATCCAAACCTTAATTAGGGCTAAGACACCAATTACACCTAATTAAATCAAGTTAGACCTTAATCACATTAGGTTTAACTTAATAAACCCCAATTAGGTCTAAGACACCATTTAGACCTAATTAAACCAAGTTAGACATTAACCACATTAGGTTTGACTTAATAAACCTCAATTAGGTCTAAGACACCAAGTAGACCTAATTAAACCAAGTTAGACCTTAAACACATTAGGTTTTACTTAATAAACCCCAATTAGGTCTAAGACACCAATTAGACCTAATTAAACAAAGTTAGACCTTAAACCACATTAGGTTTAACTTAATAAACCCCAATTATGTCTAAGACATCAATTAGACCCCATTAAACCATTTTAAGCCTTAATCACATTAGGTTTAACACCATAAACCCTATACAATTCTAATCTAATTAGAATTAATTAACCCTTAAGCTTTACTTAAATTAGGCTTAAGTAACCTTTAAACCCTAATAAGGTTTAATCCACATTAAACCTAGTTAATCAACTTAAACCTTAATTACATTAGTTTTAAATAAACCTTAATCCCTAATTAGGTTTAATCTATATTAAACCTAGTTACTCAACTTAAACCTTACTTACATTAGGATTAAATAACCCTTAAACCCTAATTAGGTCTAACCCATTAGACCTAATTAAACCATTAAGTCTTAACTAAATTAGACTTAATCAAACCTAAAACCTAATTAGGTCTAACCCATTAGACCTCATTAAATCATTAAATCTTAACTAAATTAGATTTAATCAAACCTAAACCCTAATTAGGTCTAACCCATTAGACCTAATTAAATCATTAAGTCTTAACTAAATTAGACTTAATCAAACTTAAACTCTAATTAAATCTACCACATTAAACTTAATTAATCTATTAAACCTTAACCAATTAAGGTTTAATCAAACTCAAACCTAAAATAAACTTAGGTTTAACAAACCCAAGTTCAACTTTTAACTTAGGTTCAACACAACATGAACCCAAGTTCAACCTATACTTAGGTTCAACCCAAACTTGAACTTAACTCAAACATTAAACCATAGGTTCAACATACATGAACCTAACCTTAACTTATACTTAGGTTCAACCCAAGTTAAACCAAAGTCAAACTCAAACCTTAGATTCAACATTCATGAACCTAACCTTGACCTATACTTAAATTCAACCCAATTTAAACCTAAGTTAAACCTTTTAAAGTTCAATATACATGAACCTAACCTTAACCTATACTTAGGTTCAACCCAACTTGAATCTAAATCAAACTTAAACCTTAATTAAGTCTATCACATTAGACTTAATTAATTTATTAAACCTTAATTAACTAAAGTTGAATCAAACCTAAACCTTAATTAAGTCTACCACATTAGACTAAATCAAACCTATTAAACCTTAACCAATTAAAGTTTAATCAGGCCCAAACCTAACTTAATTTTAACTCATATTAGACTTAAGTCAAACCATACTTAGGTTCAACCTGACATGAACCTAAGCCTAACCTAAACCTAACTTAAGTATAACCCATATTAGACTTAAGTCAAACCATACTTATGTTTAACTTGACATGAACCTAAGTCTAACCTAAACCCAACTTAAGTCTAACCCATATTAGACTTAAGTCAAACAATACTTAGGTTCAACCTGACATGTACTTAAGTCTAACCTAAACCCAACTTAAGTCTAACCAATATTAGACTTAAGTCAAATCATACTTAGGTTTAACATAACATGAACCTAAGTCTAACCTAAACCTAACTTAAGTTCAATTCACATTGAACTTAAGTCCAAACCTAAACCTTAGGTTCAACTTAACTTGAATCTAAACCAAAACCTAACTTAAGTTCAACCAACATTGAAGTTAAATCCAAATCTAAACCTTAGGTTCAACATACAAGAACCTAACCTTAACCTAACTTAAGTTCAACCTACATTGAACTTAAGTCCAAACCTAAACCTTAGGTTCAACTCAACTTGAACCTAAACCAAAACCTAACTTAAGTTCAACCTACATTGAACTTAAATCCAAACCTAAACCTCAGGTTCAACTAACAATGAACCTAACTCTACTCAACTAATCATAAACTATAGTTTCAACCCAAATTGAACCTAAAGCAACATAAGCCTTAGGTTCAACCCAAATTGAACCTAAATCAACATAAACTTTAGGTTCAACTCAAATTGAACTTAAGTCGGCATAAACCTTAGGTTTACCCAAATTGAACCTAAATCGACATAAACCTTAGGTTCAACTCAAACTGAGCCTAATTCGACATAAACCTTTGATTTAACCCGACATGAATCCAAGTTAACATAAATCGACATAAATTTGACATTTCAAACATAAATCGATTCAAACGACATAATTTGACATTTCAAACATAAATCGACATAAATTTGACATTTCAAACATAAATCGACATAAACAACATAAATTTGACATTTGAAACATAAATTGATACAAATGACATAAATTTGACATTTCAAACATAAATCGACATAAATTTGATATGTCAAACAAAAATCAACATAAATCTGACATTTCAAAAAAAATCGACATAACCGATATAAATCTGACATTTCAAACTTAAATCGATATAAATCCGACATTTCGAACAAAATTCAACATTAATCAACATTTCGAACATAATTTGACATTAATCGACATTTCAAACCAAATTCAAGAAACACTGACATTAAATAGCATTAATCAACATTTTAAATCAAACTCAACATAAATCAACATGATTTGACATAAACCTATCCTTTTTGACATAATGTGACATAAACCGACACTTTTGACATAAATCAACATAAACTAACATTTCTAACCCAATTCTACATAAAGCCTAAAATCATATTTAAATCGACATAAATCGACATAAAATCTAAAATTCAACCCAAATCGATAGTCAAGACAAATCAAAAATCTAAATTGACATCTCAACTACATTCGGACATCCGACAACTCTGGATCAACAGACACTTTGACCAAGTAATCTAAATATCTTGATGTGAAATTGTTTCTAACTTTATTTTCCATACAGGATGAAGACATGAAGTTTCTTTTAGATTTTCTTTGCATGTTATAGGGTGTGCTAACTCTGTTTTGTAGGACGTCGACGACGAAATATTGACGACAAAACCAGGACTTTTAGGATAACCACAAAACCTAAACTTTCTATAGACAACAAAACAAAAATGACATGACAACAAAGACAACTGGACTTTTAGGTTAGCCATGAAATCTGAAATAAAACGACAAAACCCTTAACATTGACATCGATATAATATCAACATTAACAAAAACACACAACGACATTTCTACCACAATAAAATGATGACATGAAAAAATGACATGACAAAACCAAAATTTAAAACAAAATGGAATCATAAACAAAACAACAAAAATAAATAAGTAATGATATCTTCTTGACATCATTGAAGGTATCTCATGACATAATAACGATATAGGAGATAAAATATCTCATGACAAATCGAGATATTAATCACGACATCTTGTGAAATTACGACATCACATTAAGACATGACATAAAATGACATGATATTGTGATTCACATTAAGACATGACATAAAATGACATGACATTACGACATCACATTATGACATGACACGACATACAAACTATGACATCCCGACATAACACATGACATGACATGATACTAAACCAAAACAAACAAAAAAATCGACACTTGACGTAACACGACAAAATTATTGACATTGACATCGACATGATATCTAACATAAAACCGACACTTCCAAAACAAACGACAAATCAAAATAACTATAGCCAGACAAAATAATGATAAATCAAGCGGAATGACAGTAAAACATAACGACAACAAAATGACCTTAATAAACACAAAATAAAGACGAGATTAAAACAAACAAAACAAATATAAAACCAAATGACATGATAAGATAATATCATGACATCATGATGACAATATAACAGCTTGACAAAACAACATACAACATGACAAAATGACACAATCACTTAACATTGCGACATCACATGACATTACATACAACAATATGACACACATATTAAGACATCTTGACATGACACCCGACATGACATACAAAATGACAAAATGACAAACGTTCAACATAAACAAAACTTTCTGGTAGTATTGATTCTTTAGAAATGCACTGCCATAAAAACACTTACTTTTTTTTAAGGATAAATGTTAACCTTAATCGGGAGTTTTCCTAGGCAATATTACGTGCTCAGGATGTAATTAACTATAGGAGCTTACTCTTATAGGAGATTAAAGAACTTAGGATAGGTATTTCACCTACAAGACCTCCCTGGTTATCCAAGATCATCATATGATTTTCTTATATGAAAAGCTTCAGTAATTACACAATCTGAAGAATTTTTCTATGAGATTACCATTTTGATCTCTTTTTCTCTTAATCTCTATCATGATTAATCCTTCTTCAAATTCTCCAAAGACATCTGACAATAAGTCTAGGAAGGATAAGACTTAGAGTGATAGATAGAGAAAGAGAGTGGTGAGTCCATGACATTGACATGACATGAGAATTGACGGCGTCGACATGCGACACCAAATTCGATCTCCATCAGAGAGTGGCGACTCTGCTGGGGACATTCTCTCTCCCTCTTTTTGGTTAATCAATTTGTCCTCATGACTATGATAATTTGTCTTTTGAAAGACTAAATAATCCTTCTTTAGTTCTACATTTTACTCAATCTCGAGTAAAATAGAACTAATACCTCTTCGATTCAAAGATTTATTCACGACAAACAAATCCTAGAGTCTTACATTTCCATAATCGACAGACCAAAATGACATAAAAGACATACAAAAAAAACATGTGTTCCCTCCCTTCCCACCCAGGTAAGGAGTATTCATCGATTCTGTTGTCAGACAGACCGATATTGCCGTTTTGAATAAGTTCAGGCAAATACTTTCTCAGCCAAACATGTTCAGTTTATCTGGCTTGGTGGTTATGCTTTTTATAGCCTCTGATCCACTCCCTTAGGTTATGCCCTTATGGCCTCTGAACCTATTCTTCGTGGTTATGCTTTTTACAGCCTCTCAACCACTTCCCTAGGTTATGCCTTTATGGCCTCTGAACCTATTTTTCGTGGTTATGCTTTTTACAGCCTCTGAACCACTTCCCTAGGTTATGTCTTTATGGCCTCTGAACCTATTCTTCATGGTTATGCTTTTTACAGCCTCTGAACCACTCTCCTAGGTTATGCCTTTATGGCCTCTGAACCTATTCTTTGTGGTTATGCTTTTTACAGCCTCTGAACCACTCCTCTGGTTGATCTTTGTCTTACCCTTAAGGTTCTGATTTTTTAATCTACCAAAGACTCTAAAAATCAAAATCATTAATCAAATTTTGGGAAGACGATCGTTTTTGGATGAATTCCATCAACGGTTTCCCTTAGGACAGCTTTGCAGAAAGAAATAGATCGACTGAAGATCTGATATATGTTTAGTCTAGTTCTAGGACTAGTCAACTAGCATGTCCTTTGTGGAGAAATGAAAATTGATCTGTGACGAGGGATGAAATTTGAAATCTTTAGATCAAATATCTTTAGAAATAAAACCCAAATTGATCTGTGAGGAAGAATAAAATTTGAAATCTTTGGATTTAATATCTTTGGAAATATTCTTATCATTCACCTATTGACAAAAAGACAATTCAGAAAGGAAGAATTCAAGACAAAAATTCTGACAAGAAAATTATGATTTCAATGGGAAAATGAAATTAATGCCCTAATAACTAGGCCCTTTATCTTAAATCTTCCGACTAGGTCCTAAATGATAAATAAAATATTGTGATCAAAATGCAAGTAATTGACTAAAGATGTCACTAGCCTCTAAATCTTCTGCCATGTGATTGGGTCCTGACTTCTGAATGAGTTATAATATCCCAGAATTCGTCTTAAGAAATATTTGAGAATTATTAATTAGGGGAGTTTGGACATTCAAAACCCTTAAAACATGCTCTACCAGATGTAGTAATTCTCTGAGAAGAAGCTTGAGGTGAGTAGCAAATCAAAAATTGGTGTTTGAGTTCAGGCATTCAAAATCATTAAATATTGCCGTACCAAAAAAAAAGAAAGAAGGTTTCTAAAAAGAAGCTTGAGGTGGGCACAAAATCAAAATTTTGTGTCTCAATTCAAACATTCAAAATCTTTAACATGCTCCACCAGATATAGTAATTCTCTGAGAAGAAGCTTGAGGTAAGCATAAAATTAAAAATTGGTGCTCAAATTCTCCCCTAATTGATAAATCTTGAAAAACTGTCTTAAGAAAATTCTTTCCATATTATATTCAGGAAAGAATTAAGTGATCTTGTCTTTTGGTTGACAATTAATTGGTTCAGACATATCTTTAGAAGATAAAAGATATTTTGATCACATTTTCGAAAAATTCTTAAGACACAGAAAGAAAGAACTAAGGTAAATGGCTTTGTTATTGGAGATTAATGGAAATTATACTCTGAAGTCATAATTTTCCAAAGATCCAACCCCAATCGCAATTAGGAAATGTTAAAGTGATTTTTGAAGGACAATCTGAATGATCTTTATAGAATTGGTGATTAATGGAAGCTTTATGAACCTACATGACTAACAAGCATTGTACAGGCCCATGATAAATTGATTCACCCTAGGACACTTAGATCAAGGATTTGGATTTAGTACTTTAAACACCTATCCTCATGGGAGGGCCCATATGCTTGTTAAGAAGACACATTTGGGGAAATCCTGTCAGTTGGTAGACTATCAAGAAGACATTATACACCCAATCAATGGGAAGTATTTGAAAAAGATGCGACATAAACAAAAATGAATGATTTGTTTTGTAAATTGGGAAACAAACAACCAAGACAAAAGAAAATGAAATCGAGATTTCTAAGAGGTAGTGTAAGACCTCCTTAAATGGAAGACGACATCTACTCTCTTTCTCGCTATTGGATGTAAGACCTTCATGAAATTGGCTTTCCTTTAGCAACCTTTATTTGGATAGGATATAAGTCTCATACGCATTCCTATTCCAAAATTGACATTTTGACAATGACATTTCTAAGAGGTAGTGTAAGACCTCCTTAAATGGAAGACGACATCTACTCTCTTTCTCGCTATTGGATGTAAACCATCATGACGTTGACTTTCCTTTAGCAACCTTTCTTTGGATAGGATATAAGTCTCATACGCATTCCTATTCCAAAATTGACATTTTGACAATGACATTTCTAAGAGGTAGTGTAAGACCTCCTTAAATGGAAGACGACATCTACTCTCTTTCTCGCTATTGGATGTAAACCATCATGACGTTGACTTTCCTTTAGCAACCTTTCTTTGGATAGGATATAAGTCTCATACGCATTCCTATTCCAAAATTGACATTTTGACATTGACATTTCTAAAAGGTAGTGTTAGAACTCCTTAAATGGAAGACGACATCTACTCTCTTTCTCGCTATTGGATGTAAGGCCATCATGACATTGGCTTTCCTTTATCAACCTTTATCTGGATAGGATATAAGTCTCATACGCATTCTTATTCCAAAATTGACATTTTGACATTAACATTTATAAAAGGTAGTGTAAGACCTCCTTAAATGGAAGACGATGTCTATTCTCTTTCTCGCTATTGGATGTAAGACCATCAGACATTGGCTTTCCTTTAACAACCTTTCTTTGGATAGGATATAAGTCTCAAACGCATTCCTATTCCAAAAATTGACATTTTAACATTGACATTTCTAAGAGATAGTTTAAGACCCCCATAAATGGAAAATGACATCTATTCTCTTTCTCGCTATTAGACGTAAGACCATCATGACGTTGTCTTTCCTTAGCAATCTTTCTTTGGATATGATATAAGTCTCATACGCATTCCTATTCCAAAATCGACGTTTTGACATTGACACTTTTTTTAGAGAAAATTGAATATGACATTTGTTCTCTTTCCTCAATTGTCTACAATACATCGACAGTTCCAAAAAAGCCAAAACAAGGATTTTGAATTAAAAATGACAAACAACTTGTGATAATTAATATCTTTCGACCTATAAAGGTCAAATCCCCAGCGGATACACTCTTCGTCTTGAGTTTGCCACTCTTTTCTAGTTATTGGATATAAGTCCTTTCCTAACACGGAATATGGCATTCCTCTGACTTGACACCGACATTTGATGTTCCCGATAAATGAAATATGACATCTATTTTCTCTTCCCAGTTATAGGATATAAGTCCTTTCCTAACATGGAAGTTATGGCATTCCTATAACTCAACATTAACATTTGACATTTTTGAGATATGGAATATGACATCCACTTTCTCTTTATAACTTTCAGATGAAAAGTCCTTTTCCTGCCATGGAAATTATAACATTCCCATAATTTAACATCTCGATATTTGACAGACATTTCAACATGTCACATATCAACCTTTCAACCTTTGACATGTCGATAATTGTTATCAACATTTGAGATATCGATCTTTCGACATCTGACATATCGACATTGCGACATTTGACATATCAACGTTTGACACTCATCCTCTCCTTTGCTATCGGAAGTAAGTCCTTTCCCGACACAAAAATGACATTCTTTTATCACAACATCAACATTCGACATCTTGAGAAATGGAATATGAAATCCATTTCTCTCTCTAGTTATTGGATGTAAGTCCTTTCCTGACACGGAAATCACGACATTCCCTTAACTAAATCCTGACATTGACATTTCGAGAAATGGAAAATGAAATCCATTTTCTCTCTCCAGTTATTGGATGTAAGTCCTTTCCTGACACGGAAATCATGACATTCCTTTAACCAAATATCGACATTGACATTTCGAGAAATGGAAAATGACATCCATTTTCTCTCTCCGGTTATTGGATGTAAGTCCTTTCCTGACACGGAAATCAAGGCATTCCTTTAACCAAATATCGACATTGATATTTCGAGAAATGGAAAATGACATCCATTTTCTCTCTTTAGTTATTGGATGTAAGTTCTTTCCTGACATAGAAATCATGACATTCCTTTAACTAAATATCGACATTGACGTTTCAAGAAATGAAATATGACATCCATTTTCTTTTCTGGTTATTGGATGTAAGTCCTTTCTTGACACGGAAATCACGGCTTTCCTCTAACCAAATATCGACATTGACATTTCGAGAAATGGAATATGACATCCATTTTCTCTCTAGTTATTAGATATAAGTCCTTTCCTGACATGGAAATTATGGTTTTCCTCTAACCAAATCTTGACATTGACATTTTGAGAAATGGAATATGACTTTCATTTTCTCTCTCAGTAAATTCTTTTTAAGACACGAGAAGGACGTTCCTTCTCAGAACCAACATATGAGACATCTGACAATCTTTAAGAATGGTATGACACCTACTCCTTTCTTGATTATCATGAGACATTTCATCAGATCACTTCGGTCAACGCCAATATGTGTAAAATACTTCTGCAGTATTCTACACATATTGGGGGCCCTTTTGTTGACCTCATTCTTACAATGGGTCAATACCTTTTTACCCAAAATGACAATTTTGGTCAAAATGGTCAATCCTGACCCAATGACCAACCCTGTTGACCCCATAGGTCAACCTTTTGACCCAAAATGAGAATCTTGGTCAAAATGGTCAATCCTGACCTAATGACCAACCCTGTTGACCCCACAGGTCAACCTTTTGACCCAAAATGACAATTTTGGTCAAAATGCTCAATCCAGACCCAATGACCAACCCTGTTGACCCCACAGGTCAACCTTTTTACCTAAAATGACAATTTTGGTCAAAATGGTCAATCCTGACCCAATGACCAATCCTGTTGACCCCACAAGTCAACCTTTTTACCTAAAATGACAATTTTGGTCAAAATGGCCAATCCTGACCCAATGACCAACCCTGTTGACCCCACAGGTCAACCTTTTGACCCAAAATGACAATTTTTGTCAAAATGGTCAATCCTGACCTATTGACCAACCTTGTTGACCCCACAGGTCAACCTTTTGACCCAAAATGACAATTTTTGTCAAAATGGTCAATCCTGACCTATTGACCAACCTTGTTGACCCCACAGGTCAACCTTTTGGCCCAAAATGATAATTTTGGTCAAAATGGTCAATCCAGACCCTATGACTAATCCTGTTGACCCCACAGGTCAACCTTTTGACCTAAAATAATAATTTTGGTCAAAATAACCAATTCAGATCCAATCACCAACCTTATTGACCCAATGGGTCAACACACGACGTAAAAAATCAATTTTGGTTAAAATGATCAATTTTTGATCAACAACCAATGACTTGTTTAAAACCCCACAATGACAAAAATTAATCAAATTAATTTCAAAAAAATTATTTTGATTAATTAAATTGACTAATAATTTGACTTTTCAATATTTTAATTAATTAAATGACATGATTAATTAAAATGAAAATTAAATTAAAAGTCATAAGAAGACAAAATTAATCAAATAATTGATTTCAAAATTATTTTGATTAATTAATTGGCTAATGAATTAATTTTAAAATTTTAATTAATGACCTAATTAATTAAAATGAAAAATTAAATTCAAAAGCCATAAAATCACAAAATCCACAAATTGATTAAAAATAAAGGAATTAATCAAATAATTGATTCCAAAATTATTTTTAATTAATTAATTAATCAATAATTTAATTTTCATATTTTAATTAATGACATAATTAATTAAAATGAAAATTAAATTGAAAAGTCATGAAAAGAGACAAAAATCAATTTTAATGACATGGATATTAATCAAATAATTAATTTGGAATTATTTCCAATTAATTATTGATTAATAAAATAATTTCCAATATTTATTTAATGACATAATTAATTAAATATGGAAATTAAAATGAAGAGGGCATTAAATAGAATTTTTAAAACATATGACATATGGTTTTCCAAAAATTCTAAAAACTCTTTTAGGACATCACACATGACTCATTAAAGAGAAAACAACCCAAGAATTACTCACATTTAACCATGGTTAAAGGCCATCATGAAAAAATCATGATAAATGAAATGAGGTGTCATCTCCCCTTCATTTCAAAGCATGAGTCACCTCTCTCTAAGATGAGGTGGCTAGCCACTTTAAAAATAATTTTGATCACCACCCTAAGCATCCAATGAGAAAGGAGGTTAGCATGGATTAAACATTAACCATGGTAAAATTAGGTAATGATGAAATCATGCATGAAATGAGTCATGGAGCTTATTTGTCATGCTCCTATTAAATCCTAAGTGACATGGTGAATGAAGAAGAGCTTTCATACTTTGAGTCATCAGTCTCCTTCTTAATAAACAATGGGAGAGAGACAAAATTTAAACCCATGGTTAAGTGCAATCATGGCAAAACCATGCATCAGGTGAGTAAGAGGGTTAAGTGTCACGTTTCCCCTAAATCTAAAGCATGACTTGGATGAACAAATATTCAGCCCAAATATGAAATTCCCTCCTCCTCATAGATGAGCCAATAGAAGCAAGCCAAATAAAGAGTTAAGCTCTCACCATAGCTAAACTCAATATGATTTAACCTTGGGGAAGTGAAGTAAACTTATCCTCCAGCTGAAATTTAATTTTCATCAATCATGACATCAAATAACACCTCCCCTAAATGGATTTAAGCTTTGCCAAGCCTCCCCATGACTATATATACCCCATACCTGAACCCATACACAAAAAAAAAATGGTAGAGATCCATAGGCTGCTCAAACCACTTGGTCCCCAACACAAAAATTCTTCCTAGGAACCTTAGCAATTTATTCCAACCAAACCCAAGCCATAGGGTTTGCCCAATCAAGCAAATTTGATCAAAATCCAAAATCAGCCCAAATTAGCCACTTTCTCAAAATTCTCCTCCAAGGCTAGCTATAAAACCAAATTGGAGCAGCAAAGATCTTCCTTGGGAGTCCTAAAAGCCAGCCATAAGGTCTGATCAAGCTTGATACACTTGTGGCTAAGGTATGGAATTATTTTTCCCAAAATAATTCATGATTTTGAAATATCATAGGTTTTACTAGCCCAGAAACGTATCATCACCGAATACATACAATCTATACGTCCAGATGATTCCATAGGTTCAAAAATCACTCAATTTTGTTTATAAACGAGTCAGATATTGATGTTTGAAGTTTAACAGATTATCTCTGCCGTCCGTTCCCATGTTTTGGAACGGACGGCGCTGATCGACTCTCCCCGTGTCTGCTGTTTTGCACCGAGCACGGGATCGTCCCTCTTCTTCGACGCGTACGAGGACACGCGTCGCCGGCCAGATTTTCTGGAATTAATAAATTCCAGAAAACCTTAAAACTTTAAAAATTGATATCTTTTGATCCAGAGGTCACAAAAATAAAATAAAAATACCTCTAGAGAACTCTTGAAGAGAGGAAAATTATGAGATTAAAATCATAATTTTATTCTCAATATTTAATTTTTAATTAATTAAATATTCTCTGGAGTATTTTAATTATTTAAAATTATTCACAAGTCAAAAAATTATGAAATTTTCAGGGATCAATCCTTAGGTCTTTAAGGACATTCTGTGGTTTTTTTAGGCTAAGGGAACTCTCTAACACAAGAATTTCTAATTTTGCAATATTTTATAATTATTTCTAATAATAATTATAAAAATTAAAAATAAAATGAAAAAAAATCAGAAATTGGTTAAGTGACTTAAATAAACAAATTCAAACCTTAAAATGACAGTTTCCAACCTATGAAAAATCAAAATGACATTTTAACCTCTTAGGATAAAATTGTAAATTTTCAAATTTACATATAAAAAAATCCTTAGGTTTGAAGGATTGCTTTGAATAACCTAATCCTAATCCTTAGGTTTAATTCTTAATTAGACGTAGAGTGAAAGTAAGCCTTAAAAACAATTGGGCTAAGTCACATCCCTGAAGTTTTGGGTTCAACCCAAATGAACTTACATCTTCTTCTAAATACTTAGGTTCAACTTACATGATTCTAAGTCAAAATTAAAAATATTTGGGTTTAATCAAAATGGACCCAAACCAAACTTTAGACACCTAGGTCCAACCCATATGAACCCAAATCAAAATCAAAACAAAACCTATGAATTAGGTTGAACCTATATAAATTAAAACCTCATCCAAATCTTAATTATGCCTAAGACACTAATTAGACCTAATTAAATCAAGTTAGACCTTAACCACGTTAGGTTTAACTTAATAAACCCCAATTAGGTCTGAGACACCATTTAGACCTAATTAAACCAAGTTAGACCTTAACCACATTAGGTTTAACTTAATAAACCCTAATTAGGTCTAAGACACCAATTAGACCTAATTAAACCGAGTTATACCTTAAACCACATTAGGTTCAACTTAATAAACCCCAATTATGTCTAAGACATCAATTAGACCCCATTAAACCTTGTTAAGCCTTAATCACATTAGGTTTAACACTATAAACCCTAATTAAGTCTAATCTAATTAGACTTAATTAACCCTTAAACTTTACTTAAATTAGGCTTATGTAACCTTTAAACCCTAATAAGGTTTAATCCACATTAAACCTAGTTAATCAACTTAACCTTAATTACAATAGGTTTAAATAAACCTTAAACCCTAATTAGGTTTAATCCATATTAAACCTAGTTACTCAACTTAAACCTTACTTACATTAGGTTTAAATAACCCTAAAACCCTAATTAGGTCTAACCCATTATACCTAATTAAACCATTAAGTCTTAACTAAATTAGACTTAATCAAACCTAAAACCTAATTAGGTCTAACCCATTAGACCTCATTAAATCATTAAATCTTAACTACATTAGATTTAATCAAACCTAAACCCTAATTAGTTCTAACCTATTAGACCTAATTAAATCATTAAGTCTTAACTAAATTAGACTTAATCAAACTTAAAATCTAATTAAGTCTACCACATTAGACTTAATTAATCTATTAAACCTTAACTAATTAAGGTTTAATCAAACTCGAACCCAAAATAAATTTAACTTAGGTTCAACACAACATGAACCTAAGTTCGACTTTAACTTAGGTTCAACACAACATGAACCCAAGTTCGACCTATACTTAGAGTTCAACCCCGACTTTAACTTAAGTCAAACGTCAAACCTTAGGTTCAACATACATGAACCTAACCTTAACTTATACTTAGGTTCAACCCAAGTTAAACCTAAGTCAAACTCAAACCTTAGGTTCAACATACATGAACCTAACCTTGACCTATACTTAAATTCAACCCAATTTGAACCTAAGTTAAACCTTTTAAAGTTCAATATACATGAACCTAACCTTAACCTATACTTAGGTTCAACCAAACTTGAATCTAAGTCAAACTTAAACCTTAATTAAGTCTATCACATTAGACTTAATTAATTTATTAAACCTTAATTAACTAAGGTTGAATCGAACTTAAACCTTAATTAAGTCTACCACATTAGACTTAATCGAACCTATTAAACCTTAACCAATTAAGGTTTAATCAAGCCTGAACCTAACCTAGGTTTAACTCATATTAGACATAAGTCAAACCATACTTAGGTTCAACCTGACATGAACCTAAGTCTAACCTAAACCAAACTTAAGTCTAAGCCATATTAGACTTAAGTCAAACCATACTTATTCTCAACTTGACATGAACCTAAGTCTAACCTAAACCCAACTTAAGTCTAACCCATATTAGACTTAAGTCAAACCATACTTAGGTTCGACCCGACATGTACTTAAGTGTAACCTAAACCTAACTTAAGTCTAACTCGATATTAGACTTAAGTCAAATCATACTTAGGTTTAACAAAACATGAACCTAAGTTTAACCTAAACCTAACTTAAGTTCAATTCACATTAAACTTAAGTCCAAACCTAAACCTTAGGTTCAACCTAACTTGAATCTAAACCAAAACATAACTTAAGTTCAACCTACATTGAACTTAAAACCAAATCTAAACCTTAGGTTCAACATACATGAACCTAAACTTAACCTAACTCAAGTTCAACCTACATTGAACTTAAGTCCAAACCTAAACCTTAGGTTGAACTCAACTTGAACCTAAACCAAAACCTTACTTAAGTTCGACCTCCATTGAACTTAAATCCAAACCTAAACCTCGAGTTCAACTAACAATGAACCTAACTTTACTCACTGAACATAAACTATAGGTTCAACCCAAATTGACTGAACATAAACTATAGGTTCAGCCCAAATTGAACCTAAATCAACATAAACCTTAGGTTTAATCTAAATTGAACCTAAATCAACATAAACTTTAGGTTTAACTCAAATTGAACTTAAGTCGGCATGAACCTTAGGTTCAACCCAAATTGAACCTAAATCGACATAAACCTTAAGTTCAACTCAAACTGAACCTAATTCGACATAAACCTTTGATTTAACCCGACATGAATCCAAGTTAACATAAATCGACATAAATTTGATATTTCAAACATAAATCGATACAAACGACATAAATTTGACATTTCAAACATAAATCGACATAAATTTGACATTTCAAACATAAATCGACATAAATTTGATATTTCAAACAAAAAACAACATAAATCTGACATTTCAAACAAAAATCAACATAACCGATATAAATCGACATTTCAAACAAAAATCGACATAAATCCGACATTTCAAACAAAATTCAACAAAATTTGACATAAATTCGACATTAATCAACATTTCGAACATAATTTGATATTAATCGACATTTCAAACCAAATTCAACAAACACCGACATTAAATGGCATTAATCGACATTTTAAATCAAACTCAACAAAAATCAACATGATTTGACATGAACCTACCCTTTTGACATAATGTGACATAAACCGACACTTTTGACATAAATCAACATAAACTAACATTTCTAACCCAATTCGACATAAAACCTAAAATCAAATTTAAATCTACATAAAAGCTAAAATTCAACCCAAATCGACAGTCAAGACAAATCAAAAATCTAAATTGACATCTCAACTACATTTGGACATCCGACAACTCTGGATCAACCGACACTTTCACAATGTAATCTAAATATCTTGATATGACATTGTTTCTAACTTTATTTTCCTTACAGGATGAAGACATGAAGTTTCAACATACATGAACCTAACCTTAACTTATACTTAGGTTCAACCCAAGTTAAACCTAAGTCAAACTCAAACCTTAGGTTCAACATACATGAACCTAACCTTGACCTATACTTAAATTCAACCCAATTTGAACCTAAGTTAAACCTTTTAAAGTTCAATATACATGAACCTAACCTTAACCTATACTTAGGTTTAACCAAACTTGAATCTAAGTCAAACTTAAACCTTAATTAAGTCTATCACATTAGACTTAATTAATTTATTAAACCTTAATTAACTAAGGTTGAATCAAACTTAAACCTTAATTAAGTCTACCACATTAGACTTAATCAAACCTATTAAACCTTAACCAATTAAGGTTTAATCAAGCCCAAACCTAACCTAGGTTTAACTCATATTAGACATAAGTCAAACCATACTTAGGTTCAACCTGACATGAACCTAAGTCTAACCTAAACCAAACTTAAGTCTAAGCCATATTAGACTTAAGTCAAACCATACTTATTCTCAACTTGACATGAACCTAAGTCTAACCTAAACCCAACTTAAGTCTAACCCATATTAGACTTAAGTCAAACCATACTTAGGTTCAACCTGACATGTACTTAAGTGTAACCTAAACCTAACTTAAGTCTAACCAATATTAGACTTAAGTCAAATCATACTTAGGTTTAACAAAACATGAACCTAAGTTTAACCTAAACCTAACTTAAGTTCAATTCACATTAAACTTAAGTCCAAACCTAAACCTTAGGTTCAACCTAACTTGAATCTAAACCAAAACATAACTTAAGTTCAACCTACATTGAACTTAAAACCAAATCTAAACCTTAGGTTCAACATACATGAACCTAAACTTAACCTAACTCAAGTTCAACCTACATTGAACTTAAGTCCAAACCTAAACCTTAGGTTGAACTCAACTTGAACCTAAACCAAAACCTTACTTAAGTTCAACCTCCATTGAACTTAAATCCAAACCTAAACCTCAGGTTCAACTAACAATGAACCTAACTTTACTCCACTGAACATAAACTATAGGTTCAACCCAAATTGACTGAACATAAACTATAGGTTCAGCCCAAATTGAACCTAAATCAACATAAACCTTAGGTTTAATCTAAATTGAACCTAAATCAACATAAACTTTAGGTTTAACTCAAATTGAACTTAAGTCGGCATGAACCTTAAGTTCAACCCAAATTGAACCTAAATCGACATAAACCTTAAGTTCAACTCAAACTGAACCTAATTCGACATAAACCTTTGATTTAACCCGACATGAATCCAAGTTAACATAAATCGACATAAATTTGATATTTCAAACATAAATCGATACAAACGACATAAATTTGACATTTCAAACATAAATCGACATAAATTTGACATTTCAAACATAAATCGACATAAATTTGATATTTCAAACAAAAAACAACATAAATCTGACATTTCAAACAAAAATCGACATAACCGATATAAATCTGACATTTCAAACAAAAATCGACATAAATCCGACATTTCAAACAAAATTCAACAAAATTTGACATAAATTCGACATTAATCAACATTTCGAACATAATTTGATATTAATCGACATTTCAAACCAAATTCAACAAACACCGACATTAAATGGCATTAATCGACATTTTAAATCAAACTCAACAAAAATCAACATGATTTGACATGAACCTACCCTTTTTGACATAATGTGACATAAACCGACACTTTTGACATAAATCAACATAAACTAACATTTCTAACCCAATTCGACATAAAACCTAAAATCAAATTTAAATCTACATAAAAGCTAAAATTCAACCCAAATCGACAGTCAAGACAAATCAAAAATCTAAATTGACATCTCAACTACATTTGGACATCCGACAACTCTGGATCAACCGACACTTTCACAATGTAATCTAAATATCTTGATATGACATTGTTTCTAACTTTATTTTCCTTACAGGATGAAGACATGAAGTTTCGTTTAGATTTTCTTTGCATGTTATAGGGTGTGCTAACTCTGTTTTGCAGGACGTTAAAGATGAAACATTGACGTCAAAACCAGGACTTTTAGGATAGCCACAAAACCTAAACTTTCTATAGAAAACAAAACAAAATGGCATGAAAACAAAGACAACTGGACTTTTAGGTTAGCTATGAAATCTAAAATAAAACGAAAAAATCATTAACATTGACATCGACATAATATCAACATTAACAAAAACACACAACGACATTTCTACCACAATAAAATGATGACATGACAAAATGACATGACAAAACCAAAATTTAAAACAAAATGGAATCATAAACAAAATAACAAAAATAAATAAGTAATGATATCTTCTTGACATCATTGAAGGTTTCTCATGACATAATAACGACATAGGAGATAAAATATATCATGATAAATCGAGATATTAATCATGACATCTTATGAAATTACGACATCACATTAAGACATGACATAAAATGACATGATATTATGATTCACATTAAGACATGACATAAAATGACATGACATTACGAGATCACATTATGATATGACAAGACATACACACTATGACATCCCGACATAACACATGACATGACATGATACTAAACCAAAACAAACAAAAAAATCGACACTTGACATAACACGACAAAATCATTGACATTGACATTGACATGATATCTAACGTAAAAGTGACACTTCCAAAACAAACAACAAATCAAAATAACAATAGCCAGACAAAATAATGATAAATCAAGCGGAATGACAATAAAACATAACGATAACAAAATGACCTTAATAAACACAAAACAATGATGAGATTAAAATAAACAAAACAAATATAAAACCAAATGACATGACAAGATAATATCATGACATCAAGATGACAATATAGCAACTTGACAAAACATCATCACAACATGACAAAATGACACAATCACATAACATTGCGACATCAAATGACATTACATACAACAATATGACACACATATTAAGACATCTTGACATGACACCCGACATGACCTAAAATATGACAAAATGACAAACATTCAACATAAACAAAACTTTCTGGTAGTATTGATTCTTTAGAAACGCACTGCCACGACAACACTTACTCTTTTTTTTAGGATAAATGTTAACCTTAATCAGGTGTTTTCCTAGGTAATATTAATTGCTCAGGATGTAATTAAATATAGGAGCTTGCTTTTATAGGATATTAAAAAACTCAGGATAGGTATTTCACCTACAAGACCTCTCTGGTTATCCAAGATATTCATATGATTTTCTTATATGAAAAACTTCAATAATTACACAATCTGAAGACTTTTTCTATAAGATTATCATTTTGATCTCTTTTTCTCTCAATCTCTATCATGATTAATCGTTATTCAAATTCTCTAAAGACTTCTGAAAATAAGTGTATGAAGGATAAGAATTAGGGTGATAAATAAAGAAAGAGAGTGGCGACTCCATGACATTGACATGACATGAGAATTGACGGCGTCGACATGCGACACCAAATTCAATTGCCATCACCCACCTAGTTTACATTACAAGTCCTCACATATTGTTTCGAATATGGTCAGGTATGGAGTTTTCACCGATTATGTTGTCAGACAGATCAATATTGTCATTTTGAATAGGTTCAGGCAATTACTTTCTCAGCTAAACATGTTCAGTTTATCTGGCTTGGTGGTTATGCTTTTTACAGCCTCTTAACCACTCCCCTAGGCTATGCCTTTATGGCCTCTGAACCTATTCTTCGTGGTTATGCCTTTTGCAGCCTCTAAACCTATTCTTCGTGGTTATGCTTTTTCCAGCCTCTGAACCACTCCCCTAGGTTATACCCTTATGGCCTCTGAACCTATTCTTCGTGGTTATGCTTTTTACAACCTCTAAACCACTCCCCTAGGTTATGCCTTTATGGCCTCTGAACCTATTCTTCGTGGTTATGCATTTTACAACCTCTAAACCACTCCCCTAGGTTATGCCTTTATAGCCTCTGAACCTATTCTTCGTGGTTATGCTTTTGCAGCCTCTGAACCACTCCTCTGGATTCCCCAAAGTTGATCTTTTTCTTGCCTTCAAAATTATGATTTTTCGGTCGACAAGATAGTCTGTTATGATCAAATTTGGATCAATTAATGCTCAGTGGCCTGCCACACGCTATGATCATTTCTGAATTCATGGAATGAATTCAATTTGAACTCCTTCAAGGATTTCCATTTCTTTTAAGACAGTTTTGTAGAAAGAAAGAAACCGACTGGAGTGGAAATCGGATCTATGTTAAATCTAGTTCTAGGACTAGTCAACTAACATGTCCTCTGTGGAGAAATGAAAATTGATCTGTGAAGAGGGATGAAATTTGAAATCCTTGGAAATATTCTTCTCATCCACCTATTGACAGAAAAAAATTCAGAAAGGAAGAATCCAAGACAAAAATTCTGACATTTTGACAAGAACATTATGATTTCAAGGGGAAAATGAAGTTAATGCCCTAATAACTGGGCCCTTTATCTTAAAACTTCATACTGGGTCCTAAATAAAAAATAAAATATTGTGATCAAAATAAAAGTAATTGATTAAAGATGTCATGAGTCTCTTAATCTTCTACCATGTGATTGGGTCCAGACTTCTGAATGAGTTATAATATCCCAAAATTCATCTTAAGAAATATTTAAGAATTATTAATTAAGGGAGTTTGGACATTCAAAATCCTTAAAATATGCTCCACTAGATATAGTAATTCTCTGAGAAGAAGCTTGAGGTGAGTACCAAATCAAAAATTGGTGTTTGAGTTCAGGCATTCAAAATCATTAAAGTGTGCTCTACTAGATGTAGTAATTCTCAGTAAAAAAAAGAGGTGTTTCTGAGAAGAAGCATAAGAAGGGCACAAAAGCAAAAATTGGTGTCTCAATTCAAACATTCAAAATTCTTAACATGCTCCACCAGATATAGTAATTCCGTTAGAAGAAGCTTGAGGTGAGCATGAAATCAAAAATTGGTGTCCAAATTGTCCCCTAATTGATAAATCTTGAAAAACAGTCTTAAAAAAATTCTTCCGATATTATATTCAGGAAATAATTAAGTAATATCATCTTTTGGTCGACTATTAATTGGTCAAACATATCTTTAGAAGATTAAAGATATTTTGATCACATAATCAAAATTTTGAAAAAAATCCTAAGACTCAGAAAGAACGAACTAAGGTAAATGGCTTTGTTATTAGAGATTAATGGAAATTATACTCTGAAGTCATAATTTTCCAAAGATCCAACCCCAATTCCAATTTGGAAATGTTAAAGTGATTTTTGAAAGATGATCTGAATGATCTTTATAGAATTGGTGATTAATGGAAGCTACATAAACCTACATGAATGACATCATTTGCACTAATGAACGGACCCTAAACAGTGCTTCCATTTGAAGTGCAATGATCTTAGCTATAAATGATACTAGCAGAAGAAATAACAAAGGATAATATGAAATTACAACTCGGAGAACTTGGATGCTTGGAAGGCAAGCACGCTCAAAAAAATTTGGAATTATACGGACCCATGATAAATTGGTTCACCCTAGGACACTCAGATCAGGGATTTGGATTTAGTTCTTCAAACACCTATCCTCATGGGAGGGCCCATATGTTTATTAAGATGACACATTTAGGGAAATCCTATCAGTTGGTAGACTACCAAGAAGACATAATACATCCAATCAATGGTCAGTATTTGAAAAAGATGCGACATAAATAGAAATGAATGAATTGTTTTATAAACTGGGAAACAAATAACCGAAATAAAAAATTTTTTGACATTGACATTTCTAAGAGACAGTGTAAGACCTCCTTAAGTGGAAGATGACATCTATTCTCTTTCTCGCTGTTGGATATAAGACCATCATGACATTGGCTTTCCTAGCAATCTCTCATTGGATAGGATATAAGTCTCATACACATTCCTATTCAAAAATTTACATTTCTAAGAGATGGTGTAAGACCTCCTTAAATGGAAGATGACATCTATTCTCTTTCTTTCCATTAGATGTAAGACCATCATGACATTGGCTTTCCTTTAGCAATCTTTCTTTGGATATGATATAAATCTTATATGCATTCCTATTCCAAAACTGACATATTGACATTTACATTTCTAAGAGGTAGTGTAAGACCTCCTTAAATGGAGAATGACATCTACTCTCTTTCTCGCTATTGGATATAAGACCATCATGACATTGGCTTTCCTTTGGCAATCTTTCTTTGGATAGGATATAAGTCTCATACACATTCCTATTCCAAAATCGACATTTTGACATTGACATTTCTAAGAGATAGTATAAGACCACTTTAAATGAAAAATGACATCTATTCTCTTTTTTCTCGCTATTGAAATAAGACCATCAGACAGTGGCTTTCCTTTAGCAATCTTCCTTTGGATAGGATATAAGTCTTATACACATTCCTATTCCAAAATCGACATTTTGACATTGATACTTTTTTTGAGGAAATTGAATATGACATTTGCTCTCTTTTCTCAATTGTCTACAATACATCGACAGTTCCAAAAATGCCAAAAAAAAGATTTTGAATTAAAAATGACATAATAAAAAAAAACTTGTGATGAACAACTTCTTTTGATCTATGAAGGTCAAATCCCTAGCAGATACACTCTTCATTCTGAGTTTGCCACTCTCTTTATAGTTAATGGATATAAGTCCCTTCCGGATACGGAAATATGACATTCCATTAGTTATAATTTTAAGATAGGATGTATGTTGCATAGCAATCCTTTTCAAAGTCAACATTTGACATTTGAAGAAATAGTACGACATATACTTTCTCTCCAACAAAGAATATAAGTCCCTTCCTGACACAGAAATATAGCATTCCATTAGCTATAATTTTGAGACAGGATATAAGTCGCATAACATTCCTTCTCAAAATCGACTTTTGACATTTTCAAGAAAAAGTACGGCATATACTCTCTCTTTAGTTATTGGATATAAGTCCTTTCCTAACACGGAATATGACATTCCTCTAACCAACATTTGACATTTCCGAGAAATGGAATATGACATCCATTTTCTCTCTCCAGTTATCGGATGTAAGTCCTTTCCTGACACGGAAGTTATGACATTCCTATAACTCGACATTGACATTTGACATTTCTGAGAAATGGAATATGACATCCATTTTCTCTTTATAACTTTCAGATGAAAGTCCTTTCCTGCCATAGAACTTATGACATTCCCATAATTTAACATCACCACATTTAACAGACATTCTGACATTTGACATATCGACATTTTGACATTTAACATATCAACATCTCGACATTTGACGTATCAACATTTTGACATTTGGCATATCAACCGTTCGACATTTGACATATCGACCTTTCGTCATTTACATATCGATATTTTGACATTTTACATATCAACATCTCGACATTTGACGTATCAACATTTCAACATTTGACATATCGACCTTTCGACATTTGACATATCGACAATTGATTAACGACATTTGACATATTGACCTTTCGACATTTGACATATCGACAATTGTTATCGACAGTTGAAATATCAATCTTTCATCATTTGACATATCGACATTTCAACATATCAACAATCATAAAGATTTGACACATCGACATTTCGACCTTTGACAATTGTTATCGTCATTTGAGATATCGACTTTTTGACATTTGACATATCAACAATTGTTATTGACATTTGAGATATCGATATTTTGACATTTGACATATTGACATTTCAACATATCACCAATCGTTATCAACATTTGACACATCGACATTTCGACCTTTGATATATCAATAATTGTTATCGACGTCTGACATATCGATATTGCGACATTTGACATATCAACATTTGACACTCATCCTCTCCTTTGCTATCGGGTGTAAGTCCTTTCCTAACATTGAAAAGGCATTCCTTTAGCACGATATCAACATTGACATTTCGAGAAATGAAATATGACATCCATTTTCTCTCTGTGGTTATTGGATGTAAATCCTTTTCCTGACACAGAAAGTATGAAATTCCTCTAACTAAATACCGACATTGACATTTTGAGAAATGGAATATGACATCCATTTTCTCTCTCCGATTATTGGATTTAAGTCTTTTTCCAGACAAGAAAATTTTGGCATTCCTCTAACTAAATATCGACAATGACATTTTAAGAAATGGAATATGACATCCATTTTTATTTCCAGTTATTGGATGTAAGTCCTTTTCCTGACACGGAAAGTATGGCATTCCTCTAACTAAACATCGACATTGACATTTTGAGAAATGGAATATGACATCCATTTTCTCTCTCCGGTTATTAAATATAAGTCCTTTTCTTGACATGAAAATTATGACATTCCTCTAACCGAACATCGACATTGATATCTCGAGAAATGGAATATGACATCCATTTTCTCTTTCCAGTTATTGGATATAAGTCCTTTTCCAGACACAGAAAGGCATTCCAATCATATTCCTCTTAGAAAGGACATAAATTGCATGATGTTCCTTCTCAGAACTGACATATTGTGCGGCTTATTTTTAGGTCGTGTTTTATTTTGAAGAGGGGTCGCCTAACAGAAATCTGTCGGCGAATTTTTAATTAAATTAAAATAAATAATTTGAAAAGTAGTATTTGATTTTGAAAATAATTTTAAATTTGAAGGTTTTAAGATATGAGATTAAACCGATCTCACATCCCAAATAGTTTATATAAACGAGCACCGCACCACAAACCGTGTATCTATCCCTAAGGATAGACACACCGCTCGATGGTGGGGCTCGATTAAATAAACTAGAAGATTAGTGACATCCGTTTGGTCCGCGAACCAATTTTATAAGCCGACAAGTTTCCCCGCTTAATATGAAAACATTAAACGTGGTTTATATTACTCGGGTTCTTTAAAATTCCCTATAAGGGCAAGCCCCTATAGTTAATTACATCTTAAGTGACGGGAATCACCTAAGAAAACTCTCGATAATAATCAATGATTCTCGCTCTCAAGAATTTCAAAGTTTAAGGTTTTCAAAGATTGAATTTTGGAGTTTCAATAGGGAATGGATCAAATTTTTGGAACATTTTGTTTTGTGAATCCGAAGGAAGAGAGGTAGGAGAAATCACTGATTCGAAGTGAACTTCGATAATTTCCCGACTATCCTATTGTTTGTCTTGAATTTAGGAAAGTCCTAATGTTTATTTGATATTTCAATCTTGCCAATTTTAATTAATTAGGGCTTATATTTGTATGATAAAATCAAACAAATAACTCTAGAAGATGTGAGGGTTTATTGTCGTATCGACGACTACCTCGGAATCCTAAGACCGGTTAGGGCTTAATTTGCAATGCAAATGCCTAACGAAGAGTTGAGGATTTATGTTGCACTAGTGCAAGCTACCTCGAAGTCCTATGGCTCGGTTGTTTTAATTCTAGGAAAGTTTTGCTGAAGTAGACTCGAGTTTTGTCGATGACGATGGTCGTGCCGCCCACCATGCTCCGAGCTCCTTGTTGTTGCAGAGGTTTAGTTTTAGAAATCATAAATCGTGAGTTGAGAAAAGTGTTTTGGTTTAGAGAAAATCTTAATTTCCAGGTGTTTTTTATGTTTTATTTAAAACAAATCTTAAAGTTGATTATAACGACACCTGTTAAGATCCCACGGTTCCATCCTTCCGGCATCATTATTTTTATCGGATTCACTTAGTCCAGATGAATTTGCTAAACTCAACTGAATGAGTTCCACACTTTCATTTAGACCGTGGAAATCCCGTTAGCAACACGTAGGTTACATCATCCGAGGTATTCCCGATCATCCAACAGGACGTTTTAATTTAGTTGTAATTGTAGTTTTGTGTTCCGTTTGTGATTAAATTTTGAGTTGTTTTATATTTTGAAATGTTGTGGCGGTGAATTTTATCTTGCAATGACTTTTAACTTAATTTTGGTTTCAGCTTTAGGGTCTATCCTAAAGGTGTGGGTTTTCATGCAACGATTGTTTATCATGCAAGAAAAATAAATGCATTTCGTAATAAAGTAAATCGCAATAATGTAAATTGTCGGAAAATGAATTGCAGGAAAGTAAATTGCGATAATACAAATGCGTACCTGGAGGGTCTTCCCGTCATCCCAAGCTGCACTTAAAACACAATTATAATATTTAAGCAAGTTCCTAGGTAAAGCTAAGGGAAAGGTTATGGTTTTCTACCAAATTCCTAACCCTATAGCTAGTCATCTCCTATGACGTCTAGGTTCTTTGGGTTTTGGTTTAAGGACGATTTTCTTCATCAAAGAATAATCAAACTCAATTGTTCTTATAAATATCCTATCATATTGAGGAAGTGCTTAAGAAGGATCTTAAACATCTTTTCAATATTTCTAGGATTGTTTTAAGTCCAAATGAATTTAATTATATAGATGAATCGATCATCCGAGGTTTTCAAGTCTTGTTAACTTGCTCGGTGAACTAGGACATTTGAATATCCTACGAGTGAGATAACATTTCATTTGATGTTCTATTTAGGAGTTATAATAATCAAAGTTTTCAAGGGTAAATTAGTATTCAAGTGATTTGATTTAAGTTAAAGGGTTTAAATTTGGAATAGTGTTCAAGTTGCTTTATATTTAGTTTAATTTAATTTAATTTGATTTGATGTTTAATCAATTTGATTTAATTTAATTTAATTTAATTATTTAATTTAATTTAATTTAATTTAATTTAATTATTTAATTTAATTTAATTATTTAATTTAATTTAATTATTTAATTTAATTTAATTGAATTGTTTAATTTAATTTAATTTAATTATTTAATTTAATTTAATTTAATTTAATTATTTAATTTAATTTAATTTTAATTAATTTAATTTAATTGTTTAATTTAATTTAATTTAATTATTTAATTTAATTTAATTTAATTTAATTATTTAATTTAATTTAATTTTAATTAATTTAATTTAATTGTTTAATTTAATTTAATTTAATTATTAAATTTAACTTAATCTTAATTTAATTTATCTTTAATTTACTTTATTTTTAATTTTAATTGAAATTTCAAAAGATTTTAATGATTTAATTAAGTCTTTAAATATTTTAAATTTGAGTTATCATTTTAATTAAAAATTGAGTATTAGTTGATATAATTAATTTAGGGATTTTTAAATTAAAGAATAAATTTCTTCCTAATAAAGATCCCTTATTTTAATAATTCCAATTCATTATTCTTCCAAATTTAATATATTATTTAATTAAAGTTTAATCATTTTAAAATTATTTAATGGGTTGCTACCCTTTAATTATTTAAATTTCAATCATCCAAATCAGATTAGGATCAAATATTTTACTTGTTGATTTTTTATTAAACCTAAAGTTTTAATTAAGGATTAAAGATTTTAATTACCATTTTACCCTTTAAGCTTAATAATTTCATAACTCACTAAATTGAACTCAAATGAACTTGAAATTTTTATGTGACTTCACTCATATGTCAATAAAGACATGAGAGGAGAAAATGTGATTTTTCTGTATTTAATTTATTTATATAATTATTTTTGGTGGAAAATAGAGATTTTCAAGGAAAATTTGATAACATGACCAAGGGAAAGTTTCTGTCCTTAAGAAAATTAGGGGACATTCCTAATGACCAGAGAAGCACTTGGACCAATTTTGGTGATTTTTTGAATTATATTATTTTTATTATAATTATTTTAAGTTTTGGAGTGTTAATTAATTTAAAAATAAAATAAATGTTGAAAAATGGATTTTATATTTTTCAAAAATCTCTCTGATATCAAGGAAACCAGAGAAACAAATTTTGCAATTTTCTGATTTTTCTATGATTTATTATAATTATTTTAGTGAAAATGCTAGAAAATGCATTTTTTTAATTTTAAAATTACCCTAGGGCTTTAAAATTTAATATCTCACTAAATAGACTTAGGAAAAATGTGGGATTTGTTCCTAAGTGATTAAAATTCAAAATCTGACATTTTGGTGAATTTTATTATTTTTGTGATTTTTATTATTTTTTAATTATTAAAAATATTAAAATATTATTAAAAATCAACTTTTTTAGAAAATTGAAATTTTAATTTTCTTAGGTTCCCCTGATATCAGAGAGGCTCCAAAACCAATTTGGTGAATTTTTAAAAAGTATTTTAAAAGTTATGAATTTTTAAAGTTTAAAATGGCTAAGCGGCTTAATCAACCCAATTAGTGGGGCTAACCAAGTCCAATTGACTTCAAATTTTTATGGTGGATTCCTCTGATCCTAAAGGTCAGTGGAGAATTGATTTCAAGTCAATTTGATGCCTGGTTAACTCTAATTAATTAAAGACCTATTTTAGGTGTTTAAGCCAATTAGGGTTAATCCGAGTGAATTAACTCAAGTCCTATTTTTCCTAGAGTTCTCTCGGTCATAAGGAACATCACCAAATATTTCTAGAATTTATTTCACAACATGCTAATTTTTGGGATTAAAATACTCAAAACAAGCAACATGCATTTGAAAAATAAATAACTTTTCACAGAGATGGCCTCCGACCTTGGAAAATTCAGGGAATGTCCCCAAGTTCGGAGGCTTCAAAAGCCCTATGGTCTCATGCCATGGTGAATTGTATACATGCATGGAGAATTAAATGTATGCAGAGAGTAAATAAATCATAAAAAATAAAATACTTAATGAAATTGAATGATTTCTTTTCCACATTATTCTCCTCTCGTTCACCGAGCAAGAGGGTATTTTTATTTTATTTTTGTGATTTTTCTACACAGAGATATGAATTTTTGAAGTTTAGGGAATTAAATAAATAGAAAAATACCCTAATTTTCTATTTATCCACGCGGCGCCGCGTCAACCTCGGCAGCCTCCGAACGCACACGCGTCGCGCTCCCATTCGACGCCGCCACCCGAGTCGCCAGCCCCGGGCCCCGCGGTTCTCGTACCGTCTCCCGGTCCGACGCAATCCCGGCCGTCCGTGCGCGCGTGTATCGAATGGACGCGCATCCGTTCATCGTCCCCAAGTGTTCTCACCCGAGAGCCGTCCACACTAAATCCCTAAGATCTCACTCGATTCTCAATGGATTTTCATGTTCTTATACTCTATGGATTCGTCTCGAAGAGACGAACACATCTATACGGCTAACATGCATTGAAACTAAGGCATTTGAAATGGAGAATCTCCGTAAGCTCGGGATGGATAGTTAACTCATACCTTAGCTCGGAGAAGTGTGGCTTCAATCCGAGAGTTGTTGCACCTTCGATTGGGTCCCGCAAGCTCCGCATGAAGTCTCCCGGTCCGGTGAATCGCTCTAGCTATGAAAGTGACCACGCCCGATCACAAAGCTTGGAGGCCGGAGCAACCGGGTGGCCTCGGAGATGGGGCTTTCAGCTGGGAAACTTCTCCTCTTGGTCCAGGTGAAGGTGTAGGACCAGCCAATTTGAGGATTGGCTCACCGTGGCAAAGTGTCCTCGGTTTTGGGTGGAATTTCGGCCGAGAAATCGGGCTCGTTGGTGGGGATTAGTGGCAAATCGACACCTGGGATCAACTCGCTCTAAGGATGGTGAAGGGTTTGGAACAATTTTGCGTAGTTTCGGCAAGGTTTGTGCTTGGCTCCCTTCATGGCCGAGAGGGGTGGAGTTTAAACAGAGCTGGTCGGGGGCCTCCCGCAGAGAGTTAGGGCTCGGGATCGCCTGCTCTGGTGAGGAGAAGATCAGCCATGGTGACCACTGGGGATGGGGCAGCTCAGCAAGTGAGAATTTCAATGTTGGCTCACATGTGAGCTCTCGGCCATGGTGTTTTCCGGCGGCCCGGTGGCCGGCCGGCCAGCATGGGTCACCCTCAGGGTCAGGTGGGTCGGGCTGGAGGTTTGTGCAATCAATCGGCCATGGACATGTGTAAAGGCTTCGATCCAAAGTGGAATGAGGCATGGCTAGATTTGGACCTAAATGGGTCAACCCACCCATTTGGGCTAGGTGCACCACCCAAGGCCTGGTTTAGGCCGAGGAGAAAGTGATTTGGATCAGCTTGATTAGTGGGGTCAAGTCACAATCCAAGTACAATTAGGCTTAAGCATGGTTTAGTGGAATCATGTAAGTGGTTAACCACCTTTAGGAGTTAAGGAAAGAGCCTCCTCCTTTTGCCCAAAATGGCATGGTGACATGTAAAGAGGCTCTCATGGCTTGCATATGGCTTATGCATGGCTCCATGGCTCCATTTGGTTCTGGGAAAAGTAAAGTCAATTTCATGGAAATGGATTTAAGGAAAATTTTGGTATTTAGGGGTGATTTGGCATGAGGCTTGATTTGGAATTATTTGATGATGAATTTAGGACTTAGGGATGATTTTAATTGAAAGTATGATGAGGGGAAATGTCATATGGGCCTTGGAAGAATTTTGGGCTTTTTTGAAAGGGTTTTAGATGTGCTTTTAAGATGGATTAGGAAAGTGGGCTTTCGAATTTTAAAATGGATTTTGGGATGAAATTTTGTAAAGAGGTTGGGCCAAATAATTATTGGGTTTAGCTTATGGATGTGTCATGAGTGACTTGAAGCAAATTTGGGGTAGTTTGGACTTGAATTGGGTTGGATTTGAATTCTTTTAGTGAATGGGCCAATGTAGGTCAAATTGGGCTAACTTGGGCCAATGTTGGGCTAGGGTTGAAATTGATGTAAAATAAATATTAAGAAATGTTTATGGGAGTGTTTCAAAGAGGTTTTGGCTTTGGTTGGGTTTTGATTTTGAGGTTTGGGCCTATTTGGGTTAGATTCTGGGTTTAGGTCAAAATTGGGCTTTTTGATTTTGGGTTGAATTTGAGTGGGGTTTGGGTCAAAATCTTGGGCAAATCATGTTAGTGTTTTGTTTATGAGGATGTTAAGGAAGGTTTAGAAAAGATTTGGGGTTAATTGGAGTTGAATTGGGTGAGTTTGGGTTAAGTTTGGGTCATGGGTCCAAATTTGGGCTTTAAGGCCCAAAGTGAAATTGATCCAAATGTCAATCAAATTGGACTTGGATTTGGTCTAAATTGGTATTGGGAATGTTGAATTGAAGTTTAGAATTGAATTGGACCAAAATTGGGGTCAATTGGGTATGTTTGGTTTGACATTGGGTCCACTTTGGGTTAAAATGGGTCAATTTGGGGGTTTTGACAAAAGTAGGGTAAATTGACAAAATTGGCCCATGGTGTAGTTGGACAAAATGAAATTGGGAATATTTGGGATTTTCTGGAATTTTCTGGGAATTTTCTGAATTTTTGGATTTTTAGGCCAAGAAGGGTATTTTGGGTATTTGGAGGGTATTGGGGGTATTTTTGGAACTTTTGGTATTTTTGGGTATGGATGATCAATTTGAGTGATGTGGAGGTGTTTGGGATTGATTTTGGAAAATTTTAGGTAATTTGGAGATTTTGCAAAAATTGGGTAATTCGAGCGGTTTTGTGGAGGTTTAGTAAGTGTAGAGGTCCCGGGGGTCAAAAATTGAAAATTTGGCAAATTGAAGATTGGGTGAATTTGGGTGGAAAGAAATCATTTTGGTTGAGCCATGAAGCCATTTCAAGCCCATATGAGCCATGAAAGGACTCATTTGAGGCATTCACTATGTTGTTCCTAACCCTCTTGGCCAAGGGCTTAGGGGTTAAGGACCATCCATGTGAATCACCTACATGAGTCAGGAGGTCAAGTTGGGTATGGGTGTGGTTTTAGGAAGTGTGTGGAAATGTAGTGTGTAGGTGTAGTGTATGTCAGCCCCTTCATCAGACCAGGCCACCCAGGGCAGTCCTAAGGCCAAAGAGTCCTATAGGAACTCATCCTTTAAACTTCCATATTTGATTTCAACCCTCTAGGTGATTAGGGGTCTATAGTCAAGTTTGTGGAGTTTGCAGGGAGTTTAGAAGTGGTTTGAATTTCTAAAAGGCGGGTCCCAATTCTAGTCCTCTAAGATAGTCAAAGGAAAAGCCTAAGGCTAGATCCTAAGCACTAAAAAGAAGAAAAGGAAGACCTCATCAAAAATGAGGTCAACAAATGGACCCCCAATAGGTGTGGTGAGCTGACGGAGCACACCGCGCGTATTGGTGTTGACCGAAGCGATTAACAAAACCAACACAGATGTCCAAGTGACGAACTTAGGACGAAGTAGAAGAGTTTCTGCCGGGGAGTGTCAAGTATATCTCCGGAACTCGGAGATTTTTGAACTCTCGCCGGGGAAAGGAAAAGGAGGTGAATCCCAAATCACATGATCTGGGGGAATTTCGATTTAGATTTTATTTTGCTTCAATTTATGTTTTGATGTGTGAGTTTAAATTTTAGTTTGGAGTTTCAATTTAGATTGAAGTTTTGTCAAAATTAATTTGAAGGATTTGATTTGAAATGAAAATTGGAATTTTGAGGTTTTAGATGTAACATCTTCAACCTCGAAAGAAAATTGAATTGATTAGATTGAATCGTTGCAATGAGAAGATATCTCAGAGCAAAGTGGTGTTGGATATAAAATCCTCAACCTCAAGAGTTTGATTTTGATGTATTTCATTGCGATAGGGAAATGATCCTAAAGCAATGCAGTCTTGGATGTAAAATCCTCGACCCAAATGGTTGAATTTTGACGTATTTCAGTGCAATAGGAAGAGAATCCTAAAGCAGTGCAGTCTTGGATGTAAAATCCTCGGCCCAAAAGGTTTGAATTTGATGTATTTCAGTGCAATAGGAAAAGAATCCTAAGGCAGTGCAGTCTTGGATGTAAAATCCTCGACCCAAAAGGTTTGAATTTGATGTATTTCAGTGCAATAGGAAGAGAATCCTAAAGCAGTGCAGTCTTGGATGTAAAATCCTCGACCCAAAAGGTTTGAATTTGATGTATTTCAGTGCAATAGGAAGAGAATCCTAAAGCAGTGCAGTCTTGGATGTAAAATCCTCGACCCAAAAGTTTTGAATTTTGATGTATTTCAGAGGCAACAGAAGAGAATCCTAAAGCAATGCAGTACTTGGATGTAAAATCCTCGACCCAAAAGATTTGAATTTTGATGTATTTCAAAGTGCAATAGGAAGAGAATCCTAAAGCAAGTGCGATCTTGGATGTAAAATCCTCGACCCAAAAGATTTGAATTTTGGTGTATTTCAGAGGCAATAGGAAGAGAATCCTAAAGCAAGTGCAGACTTGGATGTAAAATCCTCGACCCAAAAGTTTTGAATTTTGATGTATTTCAAGTGCAATAGGAAGAGAATCCTAAAGCAAGCAGGTCTTGGATGTAAAATCCTCGACCCAAAAGTTTGAATTTTGGTGTATTTCAAAGGCAATAGGAAGAGAATCCTAAAGCAAGCAAGTCTTGGATGTAAAATCCTCGACCCAAAAGTTTTGAATTTTGATGTATTTCAAAGGCAATAGGAAGAGAATCCTAAAGCGATGCAGGTCTTGGATGTAAAATCCTCGACCCAAACGTTTGAATTTTGGTGTATTTCAGGCAATAGGAAGAGAATCCTAAAGCAGATGCGGTCTTGGATGTAAAATCCTCGACCCAAAAGTTTGAATTTGATTTGATCGAGACTTGAAATCCGGAAAGATTGAATTTGGAAATTTGGAAATTTGGAAGGATGAGTTTGAACTCGATTGAAACTTGATTTAAGATTTGATTTGAAATTTGAAAGATCAAGTTTGAAACTTGATCGAGATTGGATTTGGATTTTGATTGAGAATTTGATTTGAGATTTGGGAAGATCAAATTTGAAATTTGATCGAGAGTGGATTTGGAATTTGATTTTGAAGTTTGGAAGGATGGAATTTGATTTTGAAGTTTGAAAAGATTGAAATTTGATTCGGAATTTGGAAAGATTGAATTTGAGATTTGTGTTGATTTCGTTTATCTTTTAATGGTTCAAATTTTATTTTGTTGTTTATTTAATGTTCATGTGAACTTGGTGTTTGTCATTTTTCAGATTTTTTTTTAAAAAAGTTTTCTTTTATTCTCTTTTTTTTCTTTTCTGTTCTTTGTTCGAAGTTCATTTAACTTTAATGGCGTTTCCCAATCAATTTGCACAAAAGAGGTGAAGGCCAAAAACGTGACATGGTCACTTTCATTCCAATCATGTTGAAAATACGTCGTACAACTCGATCTCGGAATATATTTCGTACAATCCATGTAGACTCAAACGGATCGTGTATGATCTTTGTTGATCCATCAAAAGAATCATCCGTCAAAAATCCATGTCCGAATAGTGAGGTACATGATCAATAACATCACCTTCCAAGCCATCCTTGGCAAGGATGCCACTGGATGTACGTTGGAGGTGTGATATTTCCCATGTAACTCACAGCCTCGTAAGGCCGGAGGTTCTCTAGCTCGGATCCGGCTGGAAATGGTAAGGTATTTTGTCGTCGTCCATCCTCCCGAAAGTAACCGAGATTCGCTCCACCGGCACCCCGGTATGCAATGCTTTGCGATATCCGCTCCGTTACCTTGCGTATCATGACGGAACCCACCGGTAAAGGTATCTTTATCGGCCCTCGGAACTCACCCGGGCCTCGCTATCCGGAGGTCGGATCCGAACATGATGTTGCACTCATTCAAGAAAGAGACCGTGCGTAGAAAGGTCCGACGAAGTCGTGGTGATCAATATGTGGGGGTATGCAGCTCACCCCGTTTGTAGATGTTGATAATGCAGCTTATTGGGTATGCAATCTGGCTGGCAGTACCCTCCATGTTATCAATCTTTTCACCATTCTCTTGATAACTAATGGCATCGGATCTACTCGCCCATGACGAAGTATCCCCGTGGGTTTCCTTCCTGTCTTCAAGAAAGTTGTAGCAGCATCCGCATTGTATTGTGATTCTTCCTTTCCCCGGCATCCATCTCCGGGGTTCCGAGTATGTGTTTTCCCTCGTGCGGCCTCGCTCGGCCCATTCTTTTCGGATCCCGGATACTATCCACGATTTGCTCGTTGTTCATACTCCGAGAATACGTCGGTGTGTAGCTCGAGGCCTTCTAGTATGTTGATTCTTCTTCCTTTAATTCTCTCGAAGTATTCGAAAGTTTTCTTTTCAACATTCTCGCATCCTCTCCAGCTCGTATTCCGGAATGATCTGCAGATGGCGAGGCCTTGTGACATATTGTGGGATATATGGTTCAATCCCTTCACGTTCCCCCGCATACCTCGGCTCCTCGTGGATGATGCTCGTCGGGACATCCCCGGGTTGCTTCCGCAACAAGGTCATGCACCGCCTGGTGGTTCTATCCGGTGGCGTGGTAGCCTTCTTTCTTCTAATCTTCCGGAGATTTCCCCGGTTCTTTCGTTATTCTAGGAGCCGGCCTCCTTTTTCGAGTTCCCGGTGAACCGGTGTCCTTGAAATGTGAGTGCCGGCATTAGCAACTGTCTCGTCGCGCCGGTCCGCAGCTAGTTTTGTTAACATTTTACGGATGCGGCGATTCTTATTTCTTCGTTGCGTGGTCGTGAGAGTAGCCCTCCGAACTTCTTGAATCTCTGCGGGCGCGGCGCCGACAAGCTCCGCCCTCCGCCGTAGCGACTACGGACTTCATTTTCTTGTCTTCTTCGGTGTTTGCTTTTCTCTTCTTGTTGTTGGATTGGTGGCTTGGGCCACCCACTTTCATCACCGTCCGCCCGGGTAGTTCTTCTCGGTTAACCGGGACCCAGGCCACTTTCCTCGTATCGTAGGCTCGCCGGTGCGAAATCCGAGTCAATCTCGATTATCGCTCCATCTTTCACCCTCTTTTCATCGAGTGCAAGGCTTACGCCATTCTTAAAGTTCAAGACCAACCGCCCGTTCGACATTTCCCCGCGAAAAGACAAGGAAAAGGATCGTGGGTCGTACTAAGAACAAGAACATTAAGAAAATGTTTATTAAAGATACATTTTTTATTATTCTTATATTTTGAAATTTAACAGGAATGAAGTAAGATAAGATGCAGGAAGAGATTTTGATTTGAAAAAGAAAAACAAGGAAAACTTAATTATCATGATTTTATTTATCTTAGCACATTTTATTATTTTTTTTTTGGGTTCGGACCCAATCATAAGTAATTACTTCACCCGTGTTTCTTAGGGATGAAGAATTCATTCCTTCGAAACATCAGGTAGCGTAATATTTTTTCAAGTATCGTCCGTTGATCGGAAGCATATGTCGTTCTCCCTGGCAATTCACTAGCCGGTAGGAACCTCCCGAGTATACCGCTTCAACCACAAACGGTCCTTCCCAAGTGGGTTCAAATTTTCCTCCTATCTTGCGGTGTGCAAGAATAGGTCTCTTAAGAACGAGAACTAAATCACCAACTTTCAAGGTTCTCGGGCGACCCGGCTTGTCATGGGCTCGAACCATCTTAGCTTGGTATAGTTCTAAATTCTCGTTGCGCCGCAAGTCTTTTCCTTCCAAGCTTTCTAATTCTTCGAGTCGTAGTCCGGCGTTTTCTTCGTCGTGATCTTGTTTGCAACTCGCAATTCCGAGTGAAGGAAGTTGAACCTCTAAAGGTAACACTCGCCTCGGACCCATACACCGCAGCGTAAGGTGTAGCTTCGAGTAGGAGTTCGAAGGTTGTCCGGTAGGCCCATAAGGCTTCTAACAATTTCTCGTGCCAATTTCTCTTATTATCGTCCAGTGGTTTTCTTTAAGATTTGAACGAGAGTTTTATTAAAAGCCTCGCCGAGGCCGTTTGCTCTCGGGTAGTAAATTGTCGAGTATCGCCAGCCGATTCCGTGTCTCCCGACAAAATTGTTGATTTGTGTGCTTCGAATGCCGACCCATTATCCGAGATGATCCTCGCGCGGCACTCCGAAACGGTAGACAACTTGGTTCTTGAAAACCGTAGCACGTGGTGTGCTTTCACTTCTCTAAGTGGAACCGCTCGCCCACTTGGAAAAGTAATCCGTAGCCGCAAGAATGAAACGATGTCCTTTCGAAGATGGTGGTTCTATCGGACCCACTATATCCGTGCCCCAACATTCAAACGGCCACGACGCAATTGTCGGGTGTAGCACATTTGGAGGTTGGTGCAGAACCACTCCGTGCACTCGGCATTGGTGACAGCCTTCGGCGATTTTCATGCAGTCGGTCATCATCGAGGGCCGTAGTACCCTAGTCTTTTAATTTTCATCTTCATTTTTGGACCCGACCGGTGAGCGCCTACGTAGTCCCGAATGCACTTCTTTAACGATTACACGGGCCTCGGACCCGCTTAAGCACCTTAGCCACATTCGATCAAAAGACCTTCCGTACAATGTGTTGTTTATTAATGCGTAAGACGAAGTTCTTTTCGATCCGATGGGCCAGCGACCTATCGTCCGGTAGCTTTCCCTGTTTGCAGTAGTCTCATCAATGGCCGTCGCCAATCTTCCGTGTTTTCTATCACCGCCGCAACTCGATTCTTTTTCCTTTTCGATTTGTGTATTGTGTTCATGTCGAGCCGTGATAGGACTCCGACGTCCGTGAACCGACACTTCCACTAATTCATCTTGCAAACAGCAAATTCTTTTGCGAGACGGGCTAAAGCATCTCGCTAAAGCATTCTCTTTTCTAGGAATTTTGTAGATTGTCACATTTGGAATCCGTTCCAACAACTCGTATGGCATACTCGGAAGTATTGTTCGAGTCTCGGTTTAAAAATTCCGTATTGTCCGGCGATCCGTTGAATGATTAACCGCGAATCCCCGTAGATGTCGATGTCCGTTATCCCCATTCGAATGGTTAATTCCAATCCCGTTATGAGGGCTTCGTATTCCGCTTCGTTGTTCGTACACGGTTCCGTCAAGTGGTAGGAGTATCTTAACATCCCCCGCTCCGATGTTATAAAGATTAGCCCGATTCCCGCCTTACCGGCACTATCACTTGCGATTCTTCGTCTTTGTGTGCTCGAAGATGCTCCGTCGAAATACAATTCCCAACGTCGATCATCGTGGTCTTCTAGGTTCATTATTTGTTCATCCGCGCATCGTCATCGAGAGGAGATTCGGCCGCAAAGGGTGTGCCGCGAGGAAGTCCGCTAAGACTTGTCCTTTTACGGCACGCAGAGGCACGAAAGTTATATCGAATTGCAATAATATCATCGACCATCCGGCAAGTCCGCCGGAAAGTGTTGGACGAGTCATCAAGTATTGCAATGGATTAAACTTCGAAATCAAGTTGACCTTATGAGAAAGCATGTAGTGCCCGAGCTTTTGAGCGGCGAAGATCGAGGCCAAACAATGCTTTTCAATTGCGGGATACCTTACTTCCGTCGGAAGTAAACGACGGCTTAAGTAGTAAAGAGCATTTTCTTTACCCTCATCATCGACTCGGCTAACAGTGGCTCCGAGAGAGTCGTCTAAAGCCGCGGTGTAAAGTATCGCCGGTCTACCCGAGACTCGGGGTCGCTAAGACAGGAGGTGTCATTAAATATTGTTTAATGTCCTCGAAGGCCTTCTCGGCATTTCTCTTCCCAAATAAATTTGGCGTCCTTTTTAACTAGTGCCGAGAAAGGCCGACACCTACTCCGATGTGCTCGAGATAAAGCGTCGAAGATATGCCAGCTTCCCTTGAAAAGATCGTAGTTGTTTTAAGGTTTTGGGAGGCGGCATTTCTAAGATGGCTTTAATCTTCTCCGGGTCGATTTCAATTCCACGATGTCGGACAACGAATCCTAAGAATTTCCCGGAGGTGACGCCGAAGGCACATTTTAAGGGATTCATCTTAAGGTTAAATTGTCTTAATCGTTCGAAAACAATTCTCAAATCATACAAAGTGGTTTTCCTTTACTTTGCTTTTGATGACGACATCGTCCACGTAGCACTCGACTTGATTGTGGATGAGATCATCAAAAATTCTTGTCATTGCTCTTTGGTAGGTCGCTCCCGCGTTCTTCGATCCGAATGGCATCACCGTGTAGCAAAATACTCCGATCGGCGTTCGAATGCCGTAAGCTTTTCATCTTCTCGGAGCCATTTTTATCCGGTTGTATCCCGAAGATCCATCCATGAATGAGAATATTTCATGTGTCGAAGCAATATCGATCATCGGCTCTGGAATTGGTAGAGGAATTCATCTTTTGGACATGCCTTGTTTAAATCTCCGAAGTCCACACAAATTCCGATCCGACCATTCTTCTTTCGACCGGCACCACATTGGCTAACCGAGTCGGGTATTGTTCTTCACGGACAAATTTAGCGTCTATTAGCTTTTTAACTTCGGCTATGACTTGTTGTTCGATTTCCGGACGCATTCTTCTCGGGACCTCGTCCGACCGGATAGAAGTAGGATCCACTCCTAGCTTATGGACCGCAACCTCCGGAGCCAATCCCGGCATTTCATCGTAGCTCCAAGCAAAACAAGTCTTTAAATTCCATTAATAACTTGATTATTTCTTCGGAGTCTTCTTTATCGAGTAAGGAGCTAACAAAGGTAGGTCTAGTGCTCTTCGCTAGTACCTAAGTTAACTTCCGTTAACTCATCTATCGTAGATTTGATTTCTTCTTCGAATTCCGGTGGAGCGTCTCCAATTTGTAAATCTTCGAGTTCGTCCGTAGTTTCCATGCAGCTTTCATTGGACTTGCAAGTGACAACCAAGCAAAATTCGCATCGTCAACCGACCCTACCGTGCCGAATCCGAGTCCATACTTTGAATCGGGAGGACGACCGGAGTTATTCCATAACTTTTCAAAATGTTGTGATTGGCCTTTTGTCCATTGTCGAGGTAAGAAACCACGTTGAATTAAATTTTGAACACAGGGAGAGTACCACTCAAAAGGTAATTCCATTAATTCCGATGAAGTGACATCTTCGAATTGTACATTATTTTCGCTTTTGGAGGAAGAAGCACCACTGTAGAATTTGATCGGCTTTGCACCGTCACTACGTACCTCTTTGACCTCCATACCCTCGATCTTATTAGAATGGATCGGAGTTAGGGTCATAGTATGTACGTAGTGGTTAATCTTCTCGTACATTGATTTGTATTCTTCATTCTTTTCATCTTCGAGGGAGATCTTGTATTGCGGCTTCTTTCGACTTATTGTTGTCGCTTCTTGCTTGATTTCTTTTTCTTCTTCAGTAACTATCATCCCAATCAACATTGATGGTTGGTTTCTTCTGTCCAATTGTCCTAGTGTCTCTACCACGGCCTCGTCCCCGGCCTCGACCTCGGATGCGAGTTGTGGAGAAACCTTCACCATCTCGCCGAAGGGAGTGGTGAGTGATCGTTGGACTAGAACTTCAGTGTTCTTCGTTGTCCCGAACTTTCTTTGCTTCATTTGTTATGGTATCTCCTGGAGAAGATTGTTTTCTTTGGCGGTGCATAATAAGCCGCATCTTCATGGATTCCAATTTCATGTACGGAGAATGGTTGTAAGTCTCCTTCGATGCACTCGTTCCCCTCCATCGTAGTACTTCGATGCACCGGTGTAGAGATGATGGTACCATCCCGTTTTCATGTATCCATGGTCGGCCCAAGAGAGCGTTGAACGATGTTTCGAATCGATTATATGAAATTTTGCGGTTGTCTTTGCTAAATCACCGGTCTTCATCGCTAGCGTTATCGACCCGAGGGCTCTTTCTCCTTTCCGGTCGAATCCTCTTAATAACATTTTGTCGGCCTCGAGCTCACGAGCATCAATTTCCAAGTATGCTAGTGTTCGAAGACTCATTATATTGATTGATGCTCCCGGATCCACCAAAACTCCGGAGAGCGTAAACTTCCCAATTGTAACCGAAATGTACAACGGTCGGTTGTGATCTCGTCGTCCCAAGTAGTAGGTCATTGTCCGTGAAGGTAACACCTCGCCGTTCCTTTAACGAGCAAACCTCATCTAAGGAATCTCCGGCCATTCGAGCTAAGCAAATTTCCGGATCAAGTAAGGCCTCGATCGCAGCTTCTCTCATCTCCTTTGATAAGATGAGAGCATCGTAGATGCTCGCCTTAGCCGGTAGTTTCCTAAGATGGGCTAAGCACGTTGTAGTCCACTTTGTTCTCCCGTGTCTCGCTTCTTCTCGAATGGGTATGTCTTCCGCCGGGGTTGGTTCTTCTTGAACAACCACCGCTTTCCTTTGTCTTTTGGACCCATTCTTGGAGGTAGGACTTTTCCACTTCTTAGGTTGACTTCGTAATTTCTTCCGAATCTAGTATCGAGTTTGTCGGTGTCTCCTCCCGAATCGGAATGACCGGCTCTTCCGGATTATCTTCCAAATCGAAGGCTCTAACTCTATTGTAACCGGAGCTCCTCGAAACTCGCAGATAGATCCGTTGCTTGTTGAACTCTCGTAGCCTCCTCGATGGATGCCTTCTTCGTCATTTTGATCGTCGAGATCTTGCATGATTCGAGAATTGTTGTTGGTATCGAAATCGACGCCCGGATTGTCGCTAGTTACGTAATCGTTAGAAACAATCAAAACGTAGCCAACGCCATCACCCTTATCATTATATGATCCCACCGAAGTGAGCAGATAATCATACAAAATCGGAGGTTCGAGGGATTTCTCCCCCGAATGGAAACAACTATCCTAGGATAAGCAGCCCCTAGTCTAGCCTTAGGAGTCTCGGTCCCCTCTTCTTCGTCAATTTTCTTCTTCTCTTCGATTGTCTCCTGTCGAGGTGGTTCTTCTATCGCAAGTGATAGTACCGGCTTAACAGGTCTCGAACTCTGAATCGAAGCTCGTACCGAAGCGGTTCGGATGTTGTCTAAAATCTTCTTCGAAGATCTCGTCCAGGCGGTAGTCCATCCATCGTCGCGTTGCATAGGGATCTATCGGAATGACGGGATCGGTTGAGATAACATTGACGGAACCTCCTTTCTGGGGTTCCTTCATGTACTCCTTCGGGATTGTTATATTTCCTTTCCGAAGGTTGTCGTTGAGCCAACTTTTGAAGGTAATGCAGTCTTCTATCTTGTGCCCAAGCATTCGATGGTAGGGGCAAAAGTCGGGATCACCTTTCTTGTTGACTTCCTCTCGGTCTTTTGGGCTCGGCAGCTGGAAATCCGGAGTTTTCATTAAGCTACGGAACATCTTTGGTAATCGCTTCATTTTTGAACGGATATTCTCTCGCTCGAAGCTCCCTCAATGTACGTTGCGGACGAGACGGTTGTTCATACTCGCGGAGACGACCGATAGCCGGACCGGGGTTGCCGGTAATTTTGTTGTGGTTGTTGCGGCCGTTCCGGTGGTATTTCGCATCGGTTGTTTGCCTTTGTCAACTCGCCGCAACGACCCCGCATTTCTTTTCGAAAGTCTTCACCGGCTTCGCTCGTCCGTCTTGTCGGCAAAACTTAATTGCTTCGCCTCTTCTTGCAAGCTTCCGGCCTTGCTTAACAACTTCTCAAAAGTCTTAATAGTGAATCCCTCGAGGAGAAGTGCTATCGGGCCGTGAATGCTTTTAAGCAAGATGCCGACCGCATGTTGTTCTTGCAGTTGTGGTTCACACTTCATACTTAAATTTCTCCATCGAAGTATGTAATCCACTAGAGTTTCATTCGGCCTTTGTTTCTCTACCACTAAATCACCTATAGTGATGTGGTGCCGAGCTCCGGCAAATCGCTTAATGAAGAGGCTCTCTAGCTCCGAGAATGTCTTCACGAATCCGTTGGGTAATTCCGCATACCGCCGAAGGCGATTCCCGACGATCGCTAACGAACTCGTCGGAAGAGTAGCGCATCGCTCCCGCCGGCATTGCAACAACCGGCACGAAAGTGTGCAACATGCCGTCGGGGTTTCCGGTTCCGTCGAAGGTCTTAAACAGAGGTGGTACGAAGCCCTTCGGGTATTGGACAGCGTCGAATTCTTCCGGTAAGGTCTACCCGTCCGAATAGATGTCCCGTTCTTCGATTGTGCTAGGGCTTCTCGCACCTGCTGCTCTACCAAGTTCTTGATATCCTTTTCGGGGATCATACTTTGTGTTGTATCCTTTTTCGCTTGGTCATCCCCATTGACGGATGTAATTTCCTTCCCTCCGTCTACGAGGTGAATGACTTCGGGGGTGTCTCTCTATGTGGTTGTACTTGACTTTGGAGAGTGGCTAGAGCTACGGCCATCTCTTCCATCCTCTTCGCCATTCGAGCGATCGTGTCGTCCTTTTCCCGAAGCCGTCTCTTCATCGCTCCGGCTCCTCTCTTTCGCGGCCGCAGGAGCACCTTGAGAAGATGATGAAGCTCGTGTCTCAACCATGTTGATTTCTCGCATATTCGTTGTCCATGAATTCCGATGAGTCGATCTCATCTCCGAACTTTTCTTCTCTTTCTTTCGCCAACCGTCGGATGTCGGTTCTCAACTTTTCCATGGCATCTTCTAGCGGAGCTTTCTGTGTATCTTCGTGGTTGTCATGCGATGGTTGCCGGGTCCTTTTTTCACGAGTCCCCTTCATCGCAGTAGCACTTTCTTCAGATTCCAGCCTCCTGGCGAGACTTTCTTTCTCGGCCGTCGTTTCGGCCTCAACCGCCCCGTAGTGGGACGCCACACCATCCTTCTAGCGACGAAGGTCTACGACCGTATGGACTATCGGCCAAATGCCGGAAGGTGGTATCCTCCCTAATCTGTAACCCCGATACTACGACGAGCGGGCTAGCCTTCATTCTCTTGCTTGGCTTTTCTATCATGACGGCGGGTTCTACTCGGGGCCCAAGACGGGATTTGATCGGCACCCGCCCTATCCTTCGTAGAATTTCCGACACGGGGCAATTTTCCTTCTTCGCTAGCTTTTCTACCAAAGTTTGCAGACGAGCAAACGGCGTAGTTCGATTCTTTTCTTGCGGCTATCGTTGTAGTATGCGGGCCGTGGTAATATGGCAAGCAATCTTGCGAACATTCTCCTCATCCTCTCGCGGCGGAGAGGGGATGGAACCCGCTTCCTCCCAAAAGTGGTATGTAGTCGAGCAGTGGTGTATATTCCGGTAGCGGTGTATATTCCGGCAACTCCGGAATTTCCTCCAGAAGGCAATCTCAGCAGTCTCCGCTTCCCGGCGATCCTTCTATTTCTATTTCTTCTTCGGGTCTTTGTCGTCGAAGGAATCTTCGAATCGGACCCGATTTCGAAGACAAGGTCTTACAGAAGATCCGTACCCTCCACGGTAACGAGTTTATCATAGTTCCGGATTCCTTTCCCTTTGATTCGGCGTAAGTCGGGGTAGGTGCGGAAACAACTAGACCGATGGGGGTAGTGAGAATGGCTCCTCCCGCGGACAACGAAGATTCTCCTAGTCGGGACCCTTTCGCAGGGAGGAAACTCTTGGGTCGACCTAAGGTTGAACTCGCGCGTGGTTCCTCGGCTTCGCATACCTTGTTCGTCGCTGCAAAGAGGGAGACGTCGGTGACCTCGACGTTCGTGTTTTCAAATCCTCGTCCAAATCGGATGACCCCATCGTCGGGCAGTCTCATCCTTATGCAGACGGCGAAGTCCACTCCGTTGGTGAAGGAGAAAATCGGGCTCGGGGCTTCCATTTCTGCAAGGTAGATTCCGGTTGTCGTCCCAAGTTATGCTTCTTTTCTTTAGGACGAAAAGGAATTGAAAAGAGTCCGAACGCATTCTTTGTTCATGTATTTATAAGAAGGAATTATTTGTTAAAAGAATCACTTATTAGAGGGTTTGTTTATTTAGAACGGAATGTTCAAAGGTGTAGAGAAGGTAAGGAATCCGATTCGAGTGAAAGGAAAAGAAAGTCTTAAGCAAGACTTCCCGACTCGAAGGATCACTCCTAAACTAACACCTATCGGGGGTCCACCCCACCTCGTAAATGAGGTAAAAGGATCTCGGAACCTCTCTCGTTTAGGGGTGTCTAAACAATGGCTCCTAAATCCGAGAGAATGTTGGCTATACTTGTTCAAGATAGAAATGAACATAGTATTCCAACGGAAAGAAGGGTAGTTTGATCCATTAGGGACATGGATACACTACCGATTTTTGAAAGCGAATTATTTGATTATAATGGAGAGAGGAATTCTCCCCGACGGAGTCGCCGTAAATCTCGTGCGGCTTATTTTTAGGTCGTGTTTTATTTTGAAGAGGGGTCGCCTACTGTAAATCTGTCTGGCGAATTTTTAATTTAATTAAAATAAATAATTTGAAAAGTAGTATTTGATTTTGAAAATAATTTTAAATTTGAAGGTTTTAAGATATGAGATTAAACCGATCTCACATCCCAAATAGTTTATATAAACGAGCACCGCACCACAAACCGTGTATCTATCCCTAAGGATAGACACACCGCTTGATGGTGGGGCTTGATTAAATAAACTAGAAGATTAGTGACATCCGTTTGGTCCGCGAACCAATTTTATAAGCCGACAAGTTTCCCCGCTTAATATGAAAACATTAAACAGTGGTTTATATTACTCGGGTTCTTTAAAATTCCCTATAAGGGCAAGCCCCTATAGTTAATTACATCTTAAGTGACGGGAATCACCTAAGAAAACTCTCGATAATAATCAATGATTCTCGCTCTCAAGAATTTCAAAGTTTAAGGTTTTCAAAGATCGAATTTTGGAGTTTCAATAGGGAATGGATCAAATTTTTGGAACATTTTGTTTTGTGAATCCGAAGGAAGAGAGGTAGGAGAAATCACTGATTCGAAGTGAACTTCGATAATTTCCCGACTATCCTATTGTTTGTCTTGAATTTAGGAAAGTCCTAATGTTTATTTGATATTTCAATCTTGCCAATTTTAATTAATTAGGGCTTATATTTGTATGATAAAATCAAACAAATAACCTAGAAGATGTGAGGGTTTATTGTCGTATCGGACGACTACCTCGGAATCCTAAGACCGGTTAGGGCTTAATTTGCAATGCAAATGCCTAACGAAGAGTCGAGGATTTATGTTGCACTAGGCAAGCTACCTCGAAGTCCTATGGCTCGGTTGTTTTAATTCTAGGAAAGTTTTGTCAAGTAGACTCAGGTTTTGCACGATGACGATGGTCGTGTCGCCCACCATGCTCCGAGCTCCTTGTTGTCGCAGAGGTTTAGTTTTAGAAATCATAAATCGGAGTTGAGAAAAGTGTTTTGGTTTAGAGAAAATCTTAATTTCCGTGTGTTTTTTATGTTTTATTTAAAACAAATCTTAAAGTTGATTATAACGACACCGGTTAAGATCCCACGGTTCCATCCTTCCGCATCATTATTTTTATCGGATTCACTTAGTCCGAATGAATTTGCTAAACTCAACCGAATGAGTTCCACACTTTCATTTAGACCGTGGGAAATCCCGTTAGCAACACGTAGGTTACATCATCCGAGGTATTCCCGATCATCCAACGGACGTTTTAATTTAGTTGTAATTGTAGTTTTGTGTTCTGTTTGTGATTAAATTTTGAGTTGTTTTATATTTTGAAATGTTGTGGCGGTGAATTTTATCTTGCAATGACTTTTAACTTAATTTTGGTTTCAGCTTTTAGGGTCTATCCTAAAGGTGTGGGTTTTCATGCAACAGTTGTTTATCATGCAAGAAAAATAAATGCATTTGCAATAAAGTAAATTGCAATAATGTAAATTGTCGGAAAATGAATTGCGGTGAAAGTAAATTGCGATAATACAAATGCGTACCTGGAGGGTCTTCCCGTCATCCCAAGCCGCACTTAAAACACAATTATAATATTTAAGCAAGTTCCTAGGTAAAGCTAAGGGAAAGGTTATGGTTTTCTACCAAATTCCTAATCCTATATGCTAGTCATCTCCTATGACGTCTAGTGTTCTTTGGTTTTGGTTTAAGGACGATTTTCTTCATCAAAGAATAATCAAACTCAATCGTTCTTATAAATATCCTATCATATTCGAGGAAGTGCTTAAGAAGGATCTTAAACATCTTTTCAATATTTCTAGGATTGTTTTAAGTCCAAATGAATTTAATTATATAGATGAATCGATCATCCGAGGTTTTCAAGTCTTCGTTAACTCGCTTCTGTGAACTAGGACATTTGAATATCCTATGAGTGAGATAACATTTCATTTGATGTTCTATTTAGGAGTTATAATAATCAAAGTTTTCAAGGGTAAATTAGTATTCAAGTGATTTGATTTAAGTTAAAGGGTTTAAATTTGGAATAGTGTTCAAGTTGCTTTATATTTAGTTTAATTTAATTTAATTTGATTTGATGTTTAATCGATTTGATTTAATTTAATTTAATTTAATTATTTAATTTAATTTAATTTAATTTAATTTAATTATTTAATTTAATTTAATTATTTAATTTAATTTAATTATTTAATTTAATTTAATTGAATTGTTTAATTTAATTTAATTTAATTATTTAATTTAATTTAATTTAATTTAATTATTTAATTTAATTTAATTTTAATTAATTTAATTTAATTGTTTAATTTAATTTAATTTAATTATTTAATTTAATTTAATTTAATTTAATTATTTAATTTAATTTAATTTTAATTAATTTAATTTAATTGTTTAATTTAATTTAATTTAATTATTAAATTTAACTTAATCTTAATTTAATTTATCTTTAATTTACTTTATTTTTAATTTTAATTGAAATTTCAAAAGATTTTAATGATTTAATTAAGTCTTTAAATATTTTAAATTTGAGTTATCATTTTAATTAAAAATTGAGTATTAGTTGATATAATTAATTTAGGGATTTTTAAATTAAAGAATAAATTTCTTCCTAATAAAGATCCCTTATTTTAATAATTCCAATTCATTATTCTTCCAAATTTAATCTATTATTTAATTAAAGTTTAATCATTTTAAAATTATTTAATGGGTTGCTACCCTTTAATTATTTAAATTTCAATCATCCAAATCAGATTAGGATCAAATATTTTACTTGTTGATTTTTTATTAAACCTAAAGTTTTAATTAAGGATTAAAGATTTTAATTACCATTTTACCCTTTAAGCTTAATAATTTCATAACTCACTAAATTGAACTCAAATGAACTTGAAATTTTTATGTGACTTCACTCATATGTCAATAAAGACATGAGAGGAGAAAATGTGATTTTTCTGTATTTAATTTATTTATATAATTATTTTTGGTGGAAAATAGAGATTTTCAAGGAAAATTTGATAACATGACCAAGGGAAAGTTTCTGTCCTTAAGAAAATTAGGGGACATTCCTAATGACCAGAGAAGCACTTGGACCAATTTTGGTGATTTTTTGAATTATATTATTTTTATTATAATTATTTTAAGTTTTGGAGTGTTAATTAATTTAAAAATAAAATAAATGTTGAAAAATGGATTTTATATTTTTCAAAAATCTCTCTGATATCAAGGAAACCAGAGAAACAAATTTTGCAATTTTCTGATTTTTCTATGATTTATTATAATTATTTTAGTGAAAATGCTAGAAAATGCATTTTTTTAATTTTAAAATTACCCTAGGGCTTTAAAATTTAATATCTCACTAAATAGACTTAGGAAAAATGTGGGATTTGTTCCTAAGTGATTAAAATTCAAAATCTGACATTTTGGTGAATTTTATTATTTTTGTGATTTTTATTATTTTTTAATTATTAAAAATATTAAAATATTATTAAAAATCAACTTTTTTAGAAAATTGAAATTTTAATTTTCTTAGGTTCCCCTGATATCAGAGAGGCTCCAAAACCAATTTGGTGAATTTTTAAAAAGTATTTTAAAAGTTATGAATTTTTAAAGTTTAAAATGGCTAAGTGGCTTAATCAACCCAATTAGTGGGGCTAACCAAGTCCAATTGACTTCAAATTTTTATGGTGGATTCCTCTGATCCTAAAGGTCAGTGGAGAATTGATTTCAAGTCAATTTGATGCCTGGTTAACTCTAATTAATTAAAGACCTATTTTAGGTGTTTAAGCCAATTAGGGTTAATCTGAGTGAATTAACTCAAGTCCTATTTTTCCTAGAGTTCTCTGGTCATAAGGAACATCACCAAATATTTCTAGAATTTATTTCACAACATGCTAATTTTTGGGATTAAAATACTCAAAACAGCAACATGCATTTGAAAAATAAATAACTTTTCACAGAGATGGCCTCTGACCTCGGAAAATTCGTGGAATGTCCCCAAGTTCAGAGGCTTCAAAAGCCCTATGGTCTCATGCCATGGTGAATTGTATACATGCATGGAGAATTAAATGTATGCAGAGAGTAAATAAATCATAAAAAATAAAATACTTAATGAAATTGAATGATTTCTTTTCCACATTATTCTCCTCTGTTCACCGAGCAAGAGGGTATTTTTATTTTATTTTTGTGATTTTTCTACACAGAGATATGAATTTTTGAAGTTTAGGGAATTAAATAAATAGAAAAATACCCTAATTTTCTATTTATCCACGCGGCGCCGCGTCAACCTCGGCAGCCTCCGAACGCACACGCGTCGCGCTCCCATTCGACGCCGCCACCCGAGTCGGCAGCCCGGGCCCCGCGGTTCTCGTACCGTCTCCCGGTCCGACGCAATCCCGGCCGTCCGTGCGCGCGTGTATCGAATGGACGGCATCCGTTCATCGTCCCCAAGTGTTCTCACCCGAGAGCCGTCCACACTAAATCCCTAAGATCTCACTCGATTCTCAATGGATTTTCATGTTCTTATACTCTATGGATTCGTCTCGAAGAGACGAACACATCTATACGGCTAACATGCATCGAAACTAAGGCATTTGAAATGGAGAATCTCCAGAAGCTCGGGATGGATAGTTAACTCATACCTTAGCTCGCAGAAGTGTGGCTTCAATCCGAGAGTTGTTGCACCTTCGATCGGGTCCCAAGCAAGCTCCGCATGAAGTCTCCCGGTCCGGTGAATCGCCTAGCTATGAAAGTGACCACAGCTCGATCACAAAGCTTGGAGGCCGGAGCAACTCGGGTGGCTCCGGAGATGGGGCTTTCGTGGGAAACTTCTCCTCTTGGTCCAAGTGAAGGTGTAGGACCGCTCAATTTGAGGATTGGCTCACCGTGGCAAAGTGTCCTCGGTTTTGGGTGGAATTTCGACTGAGAAATCGGGCTCGTTGGTGGGGATTAGGGCAACTCGACACCGGGGATCAACTCGCTCTAAGGATGGTGAAGGGTTTGGAACAATTTTGGCGCAGTTTCGGCAAGGTTTGTGCTTGGCTCCCTTCATGGCCGAGAGGGGTGGAGTTTAAATAGAGTGGGCTGGGGGCCTCCTGTAGAGAGTTAGGGCTCGGGATCAGCCCGCTCGGTGAGGAGAAGATCGGCCATGGTGACCACTGGGATGGGGCAGCCTCAGCAAGTGAGAATTTCAATGTCGGCTCACATGTGAGCTCTCGGCCATGGTGTTTTCCGGCGGCCCGGTGGCCGGCCGGCCGTGCATGGGTCACCCTCGAGGTCAGTGGGTCGTGGCTGGAGGTTTGTGCAATCAATCGGCCATGGACATGTGTAAAGGCTTTGATCCAAAGTGGAATGAGGCATGGCTAGATTTGGACCTAAATGGGTCAACCCACCCATTTGGGGCTAGGTGCACCACCCAAGGCCTGGTTTAGGCTGAGGAGAAAGTGATTTGGATCAGCTTGATTAGTGGGGTCAAGTCACAATCCAAGTACAATTAGGCTTAAGCATGGTTTAGTGGAATCATGTAAGTGGTTAACCACCTTTAGGAGTTAAGGAAAGAGCCTCCTCCTTTTGCCCAAAATGGCATGGTGACATGTAAAGAGGCTCTCATGGCTTGCATATGGCTTATGCATGGCTCCATGGCTCCATTTGGTTTGGGAAAAGTAAAGTCAATTTCATGGAAATGGATTTAAGGAAAATTTTGGTATTTAGGGGTGATTTGGCATGAGGCTTGATTTGGAATTATTTGATGATGAATTTAGGACTTAGGGATGATTTTAATTGAAAGTATGATGAGGGGAAATGTCATATGGGCCTTGGAAGAATTTTGGGCTTTTTTGAAAGGGTTTTAGATAGGCTTTTAAGATGGATTAGGAAAGTGGGCTCTTGAATTTTAAAATGGATTTTGGGATGAAATTTTGTAAAGAGGTTGGGCCAAATAATTATTGGGTTTAGCTTATGGATGTGTCATGAGTGACTTGAAGCAAATTTGGGGTAGTTTGGACTTGAATTGGGTTGGATTTGAATTCTTTTGGTGAATGGGCCAATGTAGGTCAAATTGGGCTAACTTGGGCCAATGTTGGGCTAGGGTTGAAATTGATGTAAAATAAATATTAAGAAATGTTTATGGGAGTGTTTCAAAGAGGTTTTGGCTTTGGTTGGGTTTTGATTTTGAGGTTTGGGCCTATTCTGGGTTAGATTTGGGTTTAGGTCAAAATTGGGCTTTTTGATTTTGGGTTGAATTTGAGTGGGGTTTGGGTCAAAATCTTGGGCAAATCATGTTAGTGTTTTGTTTATGAGGATGTTAAGGAAGGTTTAGAAAAGATTTGGGGTTAATTGGAGTTGAATTGGGTGAGTTTGGGTTAAGTTTGGGTCATGGGTCCAAATTTGGGCTTTAAGGCCCAAAGTGAAATTGGATCCAAATGTCAATCAAATTGGACTTGGATTTGGTCTAAATTGGTATTGGGAATGTTGAATTGAAGTTTAGAATTGAATTGGACCAAAATTGGGGTCAATTGGGTATGTTTGGTTTGACATCGGGTCCACTTTGGGTTAAAATGGGTCAATTTGGGGGTTTTGACAAAAGTAGGGTAAATTGACAAAATTGGCCCATGGTGTAGTTGGACAAAATGAAATTGGGAATATTTGGGATTTTCTGGAATTTTCTGGGAATTTTCTGAATTTTTGGATTTTTAGGCCAAGAAGGGTATTTTGGGTATTTGGAGGGTATTGGGGGGTATTTTTGGAACTTTTGGTATTTTTGGGTATGGATGATCAATTTGAGTGATGTGGAGGTGTTTGGGATTGATTTTGGAAAATTTTAGGTAATTTGGAGATTTTGCAAAAATTGGGTAATTCAAGTGGTTTTGGGAGGTTTAGTAAGTGTAGGGTCCCGGGGGTCAAAAATTGAAAATTTGGCAAATTGAAGATTGGGTGAATTTGGGTGGAAAGAAATCATTTTGGTTGAGCCATGAAGCCATTTCAAGCCCATATGAGCCATGAAAGGACTCATTTGAGGCATTCACTATGTTGTTCCTAACCCTCTTAGCCCAAGGGCTTGGGGTTAAGGACCATCCATGTGAATCACCTACATGAGTCAGGAGGTCAAGTTGGGTATGGGTGTGGTTTTAGGAAGTGTGTGGAAATGTAGTGTGTAGGTGTAGTGTATGTCAGCCCCTTCATCGACCAGTGCCACCAGTGGCGATCCTAAGGCCAAAGAGTCCTATAGGAACTCATCCTTTAAACTTCCATATTTTATTTCAACCCTCTAGGTGATTAGGGGTCTATAGTCAAGTTTGTGGAGTTTGCAGGGAGTTTAGAAGTGGTTTGAATTTCTAAAAGGCGGGTCCCAATTCTAGTCCTCTAAGATAGTCAAAGGAAAAGCCTAAGGCTAGATCCTAAGCACTAAAAAGAAGAAAAGGAAGACCTCATCAAAAATGAGGTCAACACATATGAGACATCTAACATTCCTTAGGGACGATATGACACCCACTCCTTTCCTGATTATTATGAGACATTTCTTGACAATAAATATTCAGACCATTTCGGTCAACGCCAATATGTGCGGCATACTTATGCAGTATTCCACACATATTGGGGGCCCTTTTGTTGACCTCATTTTTATGATAGGTCAACCCATGACCTAAAAAGTCAACTTTGGTCAAAATGGTCAATCCTAACCCAATGACCAAATCTATTGACTCAACATGTCAACCCATGACCTAAAAGGCAACTTTGGTCAAAATGGTCAATCCTGACCCAATGACCAGCCCTATTGATCCAATAAGCTAACTTTTGACCCAGAAAATAATTATGGACAAATTGATCAGCCATTGATCACCAAGTCAACCAAAACACTAAATTGGTCAAATGGGACTCATTTAACCAATTTAAGACATTGCATAACTTATTTGACCAATTTAAGACCATTAAGACAACTTTGGTCAACCCCTAACCTAGACAGGTCAAAATTGGTCAAAATGGTTAACTCATGATCCCATGACCATTACAATGAATTTTTGGTTAAACATTAACCTAATCATGACAACATTGATAAAAAAAAGACCAATACCAGAATAAAAAAAAACACTACATTGACCAGGGGGATGACCTAAACCTTAAAAATGGTCAACTTGACCAAACCAACCCATAATGACAAAACCCATCAACCCTATGGCTAAACTAACCATGACAAGGTTGGATAAGTTACATTTAACATTTTTAGACTCAAATTGACCAACACAAGTCAACTTGGGTCAACTATAGTCAACATTTATCAAATTTAGCCAAAATACCTAATTTTGAACAAAAAATGATAAAAATTATAAAAATTAATCAAATAATTAATTTTACATCATTTTGATTAATTACTTGATTAATAAAATATTTAAAATTTTAATTAATTTTTGAATTAATTAAAAGGTTTAAAATGTGACAAATTTTTAACCTTTAATCTACAAATGATAAATATTAATTAATTAATTAATTAATTAATTTCTAATCACTTTTTGATTAATTAATTGATTAATAAAATAAATATTTAAAAATTTTAATTAATTTTTAATTAAAATATAAAAATTTAAAGACATGGCAAATTTAAACCTTTAACTTAAAAAGGACATAAAAAATAATCAAATAATTAATTAAAATTTATTTTAATTAATAAATTGATTAATGAAATAATTTCCAATAATTTTAAATAATGACATAATTAATTAAAATGGAATTTAAATAAAAAAACATAAAATGACATTTTGATATATGACATCATATGTGACAAAAAAATTCCCATAATTAATTTTAAATTAAAATTAAATTAGGGAGAGTCATTAATAGGTCACTCATGACCTATTAGACCCATCATGACACATCAACACATGACAAACTTAGGATAAACCATGGTTAGCCATGGGTTAAAGCTCATTATAACCTTATTTGGAAGTGGCATGATCTCCCCATTTCAAAGCCATGACGCATTCCCTTGCATGAGATGAGGTGGCCGGCCACCTTAAGGATGATATGCCATGCCTCATGGACCTCACAATGAGAACAAAACACCACCTTCACCATTCTTTCAACATGTTTAAAAACCATCATAACCATGATGAGAAGGCAAGCTTAAGTGTCATGCTTCTACCATAGGCTTAAAGAATGAGATTGGTGAATCATCACTCACCTTTCTTCTTAACCAATGGAAGAGAAACAAAGCTTAAACCCATCTCATACCATCGTAAAATGCAATCATAGCTAAGTTATGCATGAAGTGAGTAAGATAGCTAAGGTGTCAACTTTCCTTCAAATTCATCAAATAAATTTATAATTCACTTATTAGAAGTGAATCAACAAGGATAAGCTTGCCTTATCCACCTCCTTGAAGAGCAAATAAGGAGAGGGCAAGCTATCAACCTAAGGTGAACCATAGGTAAACCTCACATGGTTTACCCTTGGGAACTTCAATCCCTCTTATCCATAGCTCAAGATCCCATCCAAAGATCATTATGAGCCTGATACTAACTCCTCTAAGTAAAGCCTAGACAAGCCAAGCACATCCAAAGCCCTCCCATGGATATAAAAGGGGACCAAACCCAAGCATATGAGGGAGAGGAGACCAAATTTGAAAACCCCTAACCACTGCTCAAATCCCATGACCTTCTACAGAAATATTGTGTCTAAGGTTCCCAACTTTAGAGTCATAGCAAAATCTAGCCACATTGACTCACCCAAGCTAGCTAATTTGGCTCAAAACCCACTTAAGGTGACTCACACCACCTATATAGCGGAATTCCAAATTCCACCCAATTTTAACTCAAATTGAGTCAAATTGAGTTGAAATCCACCTTAAGGAAGCTAAGGGGAAGCACCTCGAACAATCAAATTGACTCCAAATGAATTAATGCAAAGGTATGGAAGCAATTATCAAAATTATTGTGTTTAATACATATTCCGAAATCTGTACCATTTACCATCTCAAAACCCATGCATCACCATATAGATGGGCTCTTCTCGTCGAGACGATCATTTTAAAAAAAGTTTCACTCAATTCCTTTTAGAATCGAGTGAGATATTGATCTTTGAAAATCGATGACATATATGAAGAGAGACGGTAATTCTAGATAATTCTGAAATTTAATTCCAAATTATCCTTAAAAACTTCAAAATTGCATAACTTTGTGTAGACAAATCATAAAAAATAAAATCAAAATACCTATGGAAAGAGGAGAAAGAGCAGAATAATGTAGAGGTAAATTTTTGAATTTTTGAATTATATTTTAATTTTAATTAATTAATTACTCTATGGAGTAATTTAATTATTAAAAATTAATTATAATTCCAAAAATTATGAAACTTTCACAGCATTATCCTTCTGTTATGACACACATCTCCTAATTTTCCTAAGGACAGAAAAATTCATTAGAATATTTTTCTTTAATTTCTAAGCTACTTTGTAATTATTTATAAAGATAATTATAAAAATTAGAAATTAAGGTAAATAAAATTGAAAATGGCTAGAAATTTTAGGGTGACACATGAAGACTCTAATGACAATGATTTTTAAGCCATTAAGCAATTTTAAATGACATTTCAAAATTTAGGATTTAAAATTTCATTATTAATTAATAAATTTAAAATCCTAAAAATCACTCTTTCACCCAACTTAGCCCATTCCACAATGGGTTGAGTCAAAATTAAGTCTAACTCCAAATAGACTTAAAGCAAGTCTAATGACATCAAAATAGACTTAAATCAAAGTTTAATTAAACTTAAAAGACATAATTAAGTTTAATTAATTCTTATTAAACCTTAAAGACATTAGGTTTAATATAAAATCAAAGTTTAATTAAATTTAAAAGACATAATTAAGTTTAATTAATTCTTATTAAACCTTAAAGACATTAGGTTTAATATAAAATCAATTTGTAATTAAACTTAAAAGACATAATTAAGTTTAATTAACTCTTATTAAACCTTAAAGACAATAGGTTTAATACGAAATCATTTTTTTTAATTAAACTTATAAAACATAATTAAGTTTAATTAACTCTTATTAAACCTTAAGACATTAGGTTTATTTTAAAATCAATTTTTAATTAAACTTAAAAGACATAATTAAGTTTAATTAACTCTTATTAAACCTTAAAGAGATTAGGTTTAATATAAAATCAATTTTTTAATTAAACTTAAAAAACATAATTAAGTTTAATTAATTCTTAATAAATCTTAAAGACATTAGGTTTAATATAAAAATCAAATTTTAATTGAACTTAAAAGACATTAATAAGCTTAATTAATTCTCATTAAAAACATTAGGTTTAATACAAACCAAATTTTAATTAAGCTTAAAACATCACAAAGCTTAATTAAACCTATTAAACCTTAACTGAATTAGGTTTAATACAACACAAACCTTAAATAGGTTTAAAATTCTAAATTAGACTTAATAAAACCAATTAAACTTTAATCATATTAGGTTTAATTTAATTAAACCATAATTAAGTCTAACCCAATTAGACTTAATTAATCCTTAAGCCTTACTTTCATTAGGTTTAAATAACTCTTAAATCATAATTAAGTCTAACCCAATTAGACTTAATCAATCCTTAATCCTTACTTACATTCGGCTTAAGTAATTCTTACACCCTAATTAATTCTAACCCAGTTTGACTTAATTAATCCTTAAGCCTTACTTACATTAGGCTTAAATAATTCTTAAACCATAATTAAGTCTAATCCAATTAGACTTAATCAATCCTTAAGCCTTACTTACATTAGGCTTAAGTAATCCTTAAACCCTAATTAGGTCTAACACAATTAGACTTAATTAATCTTTAAGCCTTACTCACATTAGGCTTAAGTAATCCTTAAACTATAATTAAGTCTAATCCAACTAGACTTAATTAATCTTTAAGCCTTACTTACACTAGGCTTAAATTAAACATAAACCATAATTAAGTCTAACCTAATTAGACTTAATTAACCCTTTAGCCTTACTTATATTAGGCTTAAAGAGCCTTTAAACCTTAAATTAATTCTAACCCTATTAGACTTAATTATCTCTTAAGTCTTACTTACATTAAACTTAAGTAGCTTATAAACCCAAGTAAGCCTAACTCTAATAAGATTTAAAACATATAACTTAGGTTCAATCTAACTTGAATTCGAGTTAACCCAACCTTAGGTTCAACCCATATCGAAACTAAATCAACTCATAACTTAGTTTCAATCTAATTTGAACCCAAGATAACCAACCTTAGGTTCAACTCATACTGAACCTAAACCAACTTATAGCTTAGGTTCATATAGACATGAACCTAAGTTAACTCAATCTTAGGTTCAAATCATATTGAACCTAAACTAAAGTTCTAACTTAAGTTCAAACAGACATCAACTCAAGTTAACTCAACTTTAGATTCAACCCACAATGAATCTAAACCAAAATTATAACTTAAGATGAAACATATATGAACTCAAGTTAACTTAAACCTTTTAGATTCAACATACATGAACCTAACCTTAACCTATACTTAAGTTCAACCCAATTTGAACTTAAGTTAAACCTTTTAGGTTCAACATACATAAACCTAACCTTAACCTATACTTAGGTTCAACCCAATTTGAACTTAAGTTAAACCTTTTAGGTTCAAAATACATGAACCTAACCTTAACCTATACTTAAATTCAACCCAACTTGAATCTAAGTCAAACTTAAACCTTAATTAAGTCTACCACATTTAGAATTAATTAATTTATTTAACCTTAACCAACTAAGGTTTAATCAAACTTAAAACTTAATTAATTCTACCACATTAGACTTAATTAATCTATTAAACCTTAACCAACTAAGGTTTAATCAAACTTAAACTCTAATTAAGTCTACCACATTAGACTTAATTAATCTATTGTACCTTAACCAACTAATGTTTAATCAAACTTAAACTCTAATTAAGTCTTCCACATTAGACTTAATTAATCTATTAAACCTTAACCAACTAACGTTTAATCAAACTTAAACTCTAATTAAGTCTACCACATTATACTTAATTAATCTATTAAACCTTAACCAAATAAGATTTAATCAAACTTAAACTCTAATTAATTCTACCACATTAAACTATTAAACCTTAACCAATTAAGGTCTAATCAAACTCAAACCTAAAATAAACCTAACTTAAGTTCAAACTTTAAACTTAAACTTAGGTTCAACCCAACTTGAACCCAAGTTCAACATTTAACTTAGGTTCAACCCAACTTGAACCCAAGTCATCCACATAATCGACATTTCAAACATAACTCAAACATAATTTGACATTAACCGACATTTTAAATCAAATTCAACGAACACCGACATTAACCGACTTTAATTGACATTTCAAATCAAATTCAACAAACACCGACATTAAATGACATTGATTGACATCTCAAACCAAACTTATTATAACTCAACATAAATTGATATAATTCGACATAAATCAACATAATCAAACTTAACACGACATAAAACGATATAATCCATAAGTTTAACCCATATCGAACTTAACTCAACATAAAACGACATAATTGTTAAAGTTCAACCCACATTAAACTTAACTCGACCTAAAATTAAAAATCGACATAAAACCCAAAATCAAATCTAAATAGACAAAAAAAATCCAAAATCTAACTTAAATCGACATAAATCTAAATCGACATCTCAACCACATTTGGACATATAACAACTCTGGATCAACAGACACTTTGACTAGGTAAGCTAAATATCTTGATATAACATTGTTTCTTAACTTTTTAAATCGACATAAATCGACATAATCGACATAAATTTGACATTTCAAACATAAATTGATACAATCGACATAAATTTGACATTTCAAATAAAAATCGACATAAATAACATAAATTTGACATTTCAAAACAAAAATCGACATAATCGACATTTCAAACATAACTTAAACATAATTTGACATTAACCGACATTTTAAATCAAATTCAACAAACACTGACATTAACTGACTTTAATCGACATTTCAAATCAAATTCAAGAAATACTGACATTAAATGACATTAATCGACATTTCAAACCAAACTTAATATAACTCAACATAAATTGATATAATTCAACATAAACCGACATAATCGAACTTAACACGACATAAACCGATATGATCCATAAGTTCGACCCATATCGAACTTAACCCAACATAAAATGACATAATTATTAAAGTTCGACCCACATTGAACTTAACTTGACATAAAATTAAAAATCGACATAAAACCCAAAATCAAATCCAAATTGACAAAAAAAATCCAATATCTAACTTAAATCGACATAAATCTATATCGACATCTCAACCTCATTTGGACATACGACAACTCTGGATCAACAGACACTTTGGCTAGGTGAGCTAAATATCTTGATATGACATTGTTTCTAACTTTGTTTTCCTTGCAAGATGAAGACATGAAGTTTTGTTTAGATTTTATTTACATGTTATAGGGTGTGCTAACTCTGTTTGCAGGACGTCGACGACGGACCATTGACGACAAAACTAGGACTTTAGGATAGCCACAAAACCTAAACAACAAAACAAAAATGACATGACAACAAAGATAACTGGACTTTTATTTTAGCCACGAAATATGAAATAAAACGATAAAATCATTAACATTGACATCGACATAACATCAACATTAATAAAAACATACAACAACATTTCTATACCACAATAAAATGATGACATGATACTAAACTAAAACAAAGAAAAAACTGACACTTGACATGACACGACAAAATCATTGTCATTGACATTGACATGACATCTAACATGAAACCGACACTTCAAAAACAAACAACAAATCAAAATAACAATAGCCAGACAAAACATTGTAAATCAAATGGAATGACAATAAAACATAACGACGACAAAATGACCTTAATAAATAAAAAACAATGATGAGATTAAAACAAACAAAATAAACATGATATAAAACCAAATTACACGACAAGACATCATGATGACAATATAACAGCTTGACAAAATGACATCACGACATCATATGACAAAACAACATCATAACACGACAAAATGACACAATGACATGATATTGCGACATCACATGACATTACAACATGGCACACATATTAAGACATCTTGACATGACATACAAAATGAAAAAATGACAAAAACCCAACATGAACAAAATTTTATGGTATTGTCGATTATTCAGAAATGCACTGCCACGATAACAATATAATTAACTTTAGGAGCTTTCTCCTATAGGAGATTAAAGAACTCGGGATAGGTATTTCACCTACAAGACCTCTCTGGTTACCCAAAATCTTCATATGATTTTCTTATACAAAAAATTTCTGTAATTACACAATCTGAAGATTTGTTCTATAAGATTATCTTTTGATCTCCTTTTCTCTCAATCTCTATCATGATTAAAACTTCTTCAAATTCTCAAAAGACTTCTGAAAATAAGTCTAGGTAGGATTGGAATTAGAACGATAGATAGAGAAAGAGAGTGGTGACTCCTTGACACTAACATGATACGAGAATTGATAGCGATGCAAGTTGACAAAAAGATTTTTGTCGCCATCATGTATACTCATCATTATGTTACATATGAGCTTCAATGCCTTCCACTTGATTCTGTAACAATATGATATCTTCTTATTGTATATATTGCTAAAAGATAGTATACAAAGGAGTAGTATAAGAGGTAGATGGTATAGAAGCAGAAGTAGAGGGATGTCTGATCCTCCAGTTGTAGGCCTTGTCCCAAAATGTTTTGCATGCTTCTCTAAGTTTGTCTTCCCATTAGGCTTATGAGATGGTGAAATCTCTTCCCAAGTCTCATATTTAACACCGGAATCAACACACAGGGTGGTAATGAGAGAAGGGTAGTCCATACCTCCAGTGGTTCCTTTTCTTGAGGAAAAAATCATATTCTTGCAAATCAGAGAGCCAATATCAACGTGTTCATTCATTTGAATACAATAGTTTAATGTGAATATCTCTCATGTTACCTCACTAAGATAGTTAGTTGGAAGCAATCTACCAAAAATAAAATAAGGTCAGGCTCGAGAATGAAAATTAAGCTTAGAAAAAGAAAATTTTACCTGGCGTTCAATTCATTATCTTCCAAACTCCATTTCCATCAGTAAAAAATCCCATAATCTTATCCAATTCAGCATCAATAGGATTGAACACAGTAAATAAATAGTTAGGAACATTAAGCATCTTGTAAATGTGGTTAATCCGAATAGAGCTAATATCCAGATATTATCCTCTCATGAATACTAGATCATCTGACTCATCTAACAAACTGGCATAAAACTCTAGAATAACTGAATCGTATCCACGACAGTGAAATAATAGAATTTTTCTCACTGTCACTCCACAATTAAGAATTCGATCGTTCACCCAGGATGAAGAAAGCTTTGTTCTCTAATCAATTTCTTTGATTGTAGATCTGCATATCTGTCGATGTAGTGTTTTTGTATTTCAATATATTTTCTTATAGACACCAGAATACAAACGCAAGTATACGTATCACACTAGTAATATAGGGCTATATTGGAGTCTTAGTTATTGATCCCATGAGGAAGGTGAAAACATATGACAGTAGTACTAAAACATAATGTTTCAACTTTATATAACTTATAGCTGAAAAAGCACAAGTTGACAATATTTGATTATGCTACTCGAACTAAATTTACTAAACTACTTTCTAAACTTCAAAGTAAATTTACTAATTTTAAACAAAGCTTTACTATTTTAATAACTGAAGGTTCAAATTTGAGAAAGCATCCTTCCCCTTGCAATGAATTTAGGGTTAATGAAAGATTTAGATTGCTGGAAATTGTATTGTGCCAAATAGGAGCATTCATATTATTTACCCTCTGCCGTGTGCATAAAGAAAATTGGTTAATCTTATGTTTGGTCCCTGAATCTGTGGTTAGGCTGAGAGGATATTGGCTCCCACTCTAGAGCTCCCACTCTCCTCTCACCTGAGTGCTAACTCTTGCTTAAGTTTCTAAACACTAGGACCAAATTGGGAATTTTAGCCTATTACCCTTAAAATCTCTAATTATAGGCCCAACAAAGTATATTTCACTAATTATTTGCATTCAACCATATGGACTACTTTATTATCCATAGAATTGAATGTGATCTCCACTTTGGTGTAGAACTCATAGCCCTTTCGGATCTTATGTTTCACAACAAATTTTAACATTTCAATTGGCCAAATTGAAAAGTAAATGAAGAACGAAGTGTAAAATCGTCACAAGTATTTAACATTTAAAATACATATCCAATCTATCTCTTTATTTCAGCTTATCTTAAAAGGCATGTCCAATCTATCTCTTCATTTCACCATATCTTATTGCAAGGAGAAAGACAAATAAATCTACTCTTAACTCATAAGATACGAGAAAGCATGGATTTTATATATAAAAGAAATTTCATACCAACACAACTTATCTGTAACTCTTCTCTAATGCAAATCCTTTGAAGTTCTTATATTTCTTTTCTTACAACAACACTCAAAACTCAATCCAAACAAGACTCCACAAACTCTCTACTGCGACTATCCAGTCACACCCACGTCTAACACACATAAACAAGCGAACTCTCCTCTCTTCCTTTTAACCCTCCATATTTTGGTGTTTCTAGCCTTCAAATATAGTGTAGGGATGAGTTTCTCAAAAGATTCCTCAAGCAACCCTCCAAAAAGTGTCTGAATACGTCGAATCTACAATGAAATTGCGCGTAACTATCCCGGGTTCCATCGACGCCGGACTAAGGCGCCCTTGGTGCCCATTCTCTGTCAATTGGTGCAATCGGCGCCCATCTATGTGCAGTCAATGCCGAGCCGCGATTTAATTCCCAGGCTCTCTGTAAGATGGCGTCGTCAGCGCCCAGCCCTTTTTTTTCCAAAAATTACATCATTTGACTTCAAATTTTGTCCTTTTTGCTTTCTTTTTTTCCAAATGCCAAAATATAACATACCTGCAACAAAACATGAAAAATACCCTTCTTTAAAGTGCAATATTACTAAAAATGAGTATAAAATATATGTGGAAAATCTAACATATTTTTGGTGCATCAAAATCCCCCAAACTTATTTGTTACTTGTCCTCAAGTAACTCTTTCACTGCATAAAAATTATGACTCATAGTAGTGAATTTAACTTTATAACTGTTACAAATTTTTATTTATAAATATAATATCAAGAACTTTAAACCAGTTTTAATAATTTTAATGAAACTATAGGTAAGATATTTAGTAATCAAGTTTAAGAGTTCTAGTCTTCTATTCATTTTAAGAATAAGTGTAATTTTTCATATTAAGAACACTTCAAAAAATCATATAAAAAAACTCTCATGTAGACTCTATTAATAAAGACATTAACACCTCAATATAAATCCAGAAATGTTGTTAAGTTCTTTTCTTTTGGTTAATTCAAGTGAAGTCAATTTTTTATTAGGCATCTCCTCAAGGTTCTCCTCACATATATATTGTTTTTTCTTTATTTTTCTCCTTTTCATATATATATATATATATATATATATATATATATATATATATATATATGGATTGATTTTCAATCTTTTCTTTTCTTTTCTCTTCTTTTTTTTAATATGTGAGGATTACTAAATCCGGATAGCATTTAAAGATTTTGAACTTCACTATACACTTCCCAAAGTTATAACTCATTACATTTCTTTCTTTATACATCAATATTAGTATAAACATTACTTCATAAAGTTTCAATCCTTTCTTCTTACATGTAATCCTAAGACTCTTAACATTTCAAAAATACTCTTTCTTTTACTTTAAATCGCAAACTATAGTCTTTAACTCTTATACTAAACCCTAAAGTTAACTTTCATTATTAAAACATAATTCTAAAGTCTACTATGATATGTGAATAAAATAAAAAATATAACTTTCTAAAGTCAAACTCTTACCAAAAATCATGTTAAAAATAGTTTTAAAAATAAATAGTTCATTTGAGGAAAAATAAAGTTTAGTCTTTCTTCCCCAAAAACTTAAATTTTTCAATATATTACTTTAGAAATATAAAAGTAGGAAGAAAGAACAAAAGGTACTAACCTGTATGGACAGGGTCTTCCATTTCTTTTCTCTTCAAGCTATGCAGGTATTAATTAAGCATTCATAATAACAGGTACATAACAATATAGAAAGTGTGCAAAACATGACATATCAAAGATTTACAAGGTAAAGAGATATTTAAAACTTAAACTAAATATTTAATAATAACATGAAATATACGATAGTTTAAATCCAAACTTAAGTAACTAGTTTTAAAATTAAACATATTTATACACATGATAGTCTCACCATGCAACAAAACATACAAACAAATCACAAGTCCCATAACAGAAATACATAACAACAAATCAAAGTAACAACAAACCACTATCTGTAATCGCTCCCATCATGTTCTTCTTCTTGTTCTTTATTATTCTTCTTCTTCTTCCACATTCAAATCTTGCTACTGATATAGAGTGAAACTAGGTCAAGTAAGGAATTCCACAGTAGGATGACCCTTCATAAATCTAACCATAGCTTCATTATAAGCAATTTCATATTCCATTCTTCTCACAATAAAATCATCATTATATGCATTTCTGGCCTCTAAATTTTTAATCTTATTGTGCATTGTTAAAATGTCTCCCCGTTAGATCATCAATTACTCCATAATTCCATGATGAGTAGGAGCACTAGAAGTAGGAGGAATATTATGACTACTACTCCCAGATCTTCATCCAACATGATATTCATAGTTCTTAATATTAGCTTTTCCAATGGTCTTTAGAGGCACAACCTTTTCATCATCTCTACCAAAATCTACTCCTGATTGCTCACATAGAGTGAAAATCATAGTAGGATGTCTTAATACACCAGTGGTATCACCCTTAGAAATAGCAAGAATATTCTTATAGAAAACAAAGGTAATATTTATCAGTTTCATTGGTTGAATATAGAAATTTAACATGGCTCTATCCCTAGTCACTTTGCTTTGGTTATATGTTGGCAATAACCTTGTAGATATGAAATAGTGTCAGGCTTTAGATGGAACATTTAACATTAAAGAAAAAAGTTTACCTTTTGATTGTACTTCAGCTTCCACTCTCTTTTTCCATCTATAAGATATGCAATCACTTCATCTAAAACATCATGAGTAGCACTGAATCTGGTGTACTCACAGAATGAACCCCTCAACTGATAAAATTCATTAATCCAATCTGGTGTAAATTCCACCATCTTTCCATGCACACACTTGCTTATATGATGTTTCACCCAAATTAGCATAGAACTCTCACACCATGCCAACACTAGCCTCGGCGGTAAAATAACAAAAGTGTTCTCATCACCAATCAACAATTACCTTTTCAACAACTCCGCCCGGACTTAGAAAATCATGGTCTTGAAATACTTTCTTTGTTGCAAGTTAGAAACTGTAGTGGCATTGGGTTTTCATGTTCAAAAATCTCTTCTCATCAAAAGCTAACCTCCTCTTCCCCTAACTGATTCCTGGAGCCATGAAAAAATCTATAAAAGTGCAAATAAACTCAACTAATTTCAAGGATAACAATGTGGTGGACTCCAAAGATCATTCTAATGTTTAAGAACTTTCAATCATGGATTCTCTCAAGCCTTTCTAAAAAAAATTCAAAAATTAGGATTTCCAAAATGTAGGAATAATCAATGGTGAAAATAAAAAATTTGAACTTTAAAGTGAAGCTCTTACCAAGAGAAGATGAGATCTAAGTTCCTTTCCTCTTCAAATCACCTCAAATCCGAGTATAATCAAGCACTAGAAGGGATTTTGACTAAGGCTAGAGGTATAAGATGAATAAAAGGGATAAAAATGCTTTAACTGTGTAGATTTCACGTTTTTTTAAGTAATTTGGATTTTCGGCCTTTGGCCGCCGTCGGCGCCTAGAGCAGAATTTTAGATTTTCAATTTTTTCATGAATTATGTCATTTCTTTATCACTCAATCATCTAATTAGCCTTATTAATCATTAATTTTCATCATTAAGTGGTTTACTAACAATAAATTTTACAAACAACACAAAACTTAACATTTATATATAAAATCCAACACTTACAAGTAAACACATCAATCCATACCAATACAAGTGATGCAAGCCACACAATATAAAAGTTCAGCATTGAAATTAAACCACAACACTCTAACACTGAAAACTAAAAAACATACACTCAATCAAAACATAAAGCATCTTAAATTCAAATTAAATCCATAACAAACACACAAGCACTAATAAGTTTAAATACTAGAAATCTAATTTCAGAGTCACTACTACTCGTCAGCATCAGTAGTATCTTCTCCTCGAATGTCTCCCATGATTGGGTGATGCACATAAAGATTGTAAAAAGGTCGGTACAGAAATTCATCAGTCGAGTCTTCTTAAATCCCGGCATTCTTCTTAAACATATGTATCATACCTTCTTCAATTTGTCAAGTGTGATCAAAATGCTCCTTCATCCTTTAATCAAGATGATCAAATAATTCAGTAATATTATTAATTGCATTCATAATATTCTGAATTTCTTTCTCCATTTTCTTGATCCTTTTTCAGAATAACTTGTGAATTATCATGAATGCAAGGCCGTAAAGGTGATGAATTCTGAGATGGTTGATCCATAATAATGTTCATATCATCTTCCTCTCCATATCCTATGTAGTTATAATAATTTGTTGGGTCCATGGGCTTCCAAGGGCATAGCACATTTTCCCAATATTCATATGGCACTTGACACTGACTACAAAGTAGGAATATGGGAGAAGGATGTCCCAAACTATAAGTAGATCTATGCACTATCAAGCCAAAAATAGATTTCACAATTATAGAACCCACATTAATAGGTTTTCTCATTTAAATGCAATATTTTAGAATGACACTCTCCTTTGTAACTTTACTAATTTTCATAGTAGGATGTAGTTTTGCTAAAGAAATGTCATTGCTTTGATATAGTATTCAAGAGTGTAGAAGAAAAACTTACATGACTATCATCTCTTGTCTCCCAATTTTCATTTTCATCAGTCAAGTATCAATATACATTATATAAGATTTTTCTTGTAGGAAAGAAATTTGTGTAGTGGCAAATTGGAACACTCTCAATCAAGAAAAAATTAATTATCCTAGAAGGAGTAAATGGTACCCACCTACCTCAAACATAGGCGACTCCTTGGTTGATTCCATGAAGATTTGTATAAAACTCTTTCACCACATGAACGACTACCGCAACAGTAGTGTAGAAAAGTATTTTCCCATGCCTTTGCACAATCGTCTCTTCCACTAGAGCACTTAGATTACTCAATCCTCGATTCACAAAGCATCTTTCCTTAATTAGTCTCTTCCTCACAAAAACTTTTCCATAAATTTTTTGCCCATCGAAACTGATGAACTTTCTTCCATTGAAAATTCCATTTCTTGAAGAGATTTTAGAATTGAAAGCCATGGTATTTGTCAAATGGTGAATCTATTGATATTTTTCGATCCAAAATGGCTTTAAAGATGAGTTTGGGGAGTTATTTGAGGAAGAAATCTACCAAAAACCAATTTTTGAATGAAAAAACCAGAGTTTGTAACTACGGTACTGTCAGCACCTAGTCTCTATAAGACGACGCCGTCGGTGCCCATCTAGACATCGTCAGTGCCCAGAGCAAGTTTGCTTACTGATTCATTTTTTCTTCTGTAAAAATTCCAAATCTTCCCTTAAATCCAATAATAGACATCATTTATGACATATAAAAGTATGTAGGACTCCAAGGAAATATTTAAATATAATTATAATAATAATAATAATAACAAAAAAAAGTAAAGTAACAAACATAAGTATGATTGCCTCCTACAGAGTGCTTGGTTTAACATCGTCAGCCCGATGATATACCAAAAATTTATAATATTTTTTATGCACACTTATATACCTATATTTGATGATATTGCACTTTAATGAAAAGTTTTTGTGTGTTTTTCTTTTAGGTGAACTTACATGGACTTAATATGTCAAAAGGAGTGAAAAAGGATCAAATTTGGATAAAAAATGAAAAATGTGTTAAAATGAACTGTGGACCCTAAGCGCCAAGATTTGGCGCTTAAGCGCGAGTAGACAGAGAAGGTCGCGCCTAAGCGCCAAGACCCTGTGCTTAAGTGTCAGGTAGTTACTTTGCAATTTTAAAAAATTTTTGGCAAATTTTGAAGATGTATTTGAGGCATCCTTTGGTATAAATGTGGGCAACTGATCAAGGGCACTAAAATACATTCAAATTTCACTTGAAAGGATGCATCTCTTGGGTAGATTCATTGAATATGGATACATTTTAAAAAGACATCAAGGTACCATTTGAGAAAATATATAAAAGAGGGACTTGAAGAGAAGTTAGGGGACTTTATAGTTTGTGTAGATAGAGTAGAGAGGCTGTTAGAAAGTAGAATTAATGAGTAGTTATAGTAAGGAGTTGTAGGATTTTTACTTAGGGTTCTTCAAAATTTTCTCATTCCTGGTGAAAGAGAAGGTGAGTAGGGATTCCTAAGTAAAAATCCAGTGTTTTAGAGAGATTTAAACCCTCTTGGGTTGGTTAAATAGTCCAAGGGAGTCTTGTAAGAGAAAGGAAGATATTCAAAGGAACTTTAAGAGTTTGGTGGAGAGGAACTTGAGATAAGTTTTTATCTTTGTACTTCATTTTGTTTTAATTGAGACTTGTTGTGTTTTATACATGGTTTCTACTTTTAAAACTATTTGTTGTTGTGTTTTCTCCATGAATTATGAGTAGTTTTCTTTATCTTTTTCCTTAAAATGAAAAGTAATTTAAGTGTTGAATGAAAGTTGTGGAAATATTGATCTTTAATGTTGGAAGAAGTTGTGTCGATTTAATTCTTGCACTTCATGTACTTTTTGATTTGGCCAATTAAGATGTAAAAATTTGTTGTGAGAACATGTAAGATCCTAGTAGGTATTGTCTCAATCAATAATAGGTAGGAATCACTAGGGTTGGATGAGATAGTAATTCATATAATCTTGTGCAAATAAATAGGGAAATAAACTTTGATGGGAGTAGAATTAGAGAATTTAGGGTGACAGACTAAAGCCTCTAATTTGATCTATTATTTTAGGTTTTGATGCAAGCGTTAGCCTCTAAGTGAAGGGAAATGAGGGAAATCTAGAGTGAGAGCTAGTATCTTCCCAAACTAACCTGTCTTCAAAACTATTCAAACTTTAAACTAGTCAATTTTCTTTATAGCATCTCTAGTAAGGGTAAGGAACAAAATTACTCATATTTGACACAACACATTTTGAATATTTCCACAAGAGAATTCTTATACTTATTACTTATTCATGATAAGGAAAAAGATTTTTTCATCTATACTTCTTTAATCTTACAAAAATCTCATTAAAGTTAGTAAATTATTTACTTTATTTCATAATTTAAGAAAATACCAAAAAGAATCGCATTTCTAAAGTTAATTGATATCCAAAACTATTTAAGTAAGAGACTTTTCTAAATAGAATTTGTGTTGTAAAAAACTTTTTAATCTTTTAATATCCATAAATTTTTCCCCGTGGGATCGATATTTCGGAGCTTAATCAGAAAGTCATATATTACTTGATAACGATATGTATACTTGCGTAGAATCTCTAAATTAAAATATCACTATTTTATTCTTTTTTATATCAGAATCAAGTTTTTGGAGTTGTTGTAAAGAAGGATATTTTTATATCAAAAATATAAGTATAATCTGATTACTACAAGCATAATTTTACCAGTATTCATTTGGTAGTAAAATGAATCAGGTTCACCCGAAGTATCCAATTTTTAATTGGGATGACTCAGCATTAAAACCTCTTTAAAATGTGGTCTTTACCCCTCTAAAGAAGTTTTAATCTAGGCCCATTAACTTTAAATACATTTCTAGTTGTAGGATCTTCAATATCAACAGCTTCATAATGATAGACTTTAATAACAGTGAATGGTCATAACCACCTCGACTTCAATTTTCCCAAAAATAATCTCAATCTTGTTTTATATAACAACACTTCTTGTCCAGGTTTAAATTTCTCTCTTAATATGTTCCGATTAGGCTAGATTTTTATTTTCTCTTTATATATTTTTGCATTATCATGTGCTTCATTTTTTATCTCTTTAAGTTCATTCAGTTGCAACAATCTTTTTTCACCAGCATCCTTTAAATTGAAATTAAATTCCTTAATAGCCCAATATGCTTTATGTTCTAATTCTACTGGCAAGTGGCATGTTTTTCCAAAAATCAGTTTATAAGTGGTCATTTCTATAAGAGCTTTATAATCTGTCCTTTATGCCCACAAAGCAACGTCTAGTTTAGCAGACCATTAGGATTTACATGTTTTTCCAAAATTTTTTAAATTTCCTGATTTGATACTTCTGTTAGACCACTAGTCTAAAATTGATAAGAAATTGAGATTCTGTGCAAAATATTATATTTTCCAACCAATTTCTCAATTCTCATATTCCTAAAATGAGATCCTCCATCAGTGATGACCACTCTCAGCATTTCATATCTTATAAAAATATTTTTCATTAAAAATTTTGAAACACTCTGAGCATCACATTTAGGTAAAGCTATTGCTTTAATCCATTTTGAAACATAGTCAACACCAAATAATATAAATAAATTTCCAAATGAAGGAATAAATGATCCAATAAAATCTATTCCCCATGCATAAAAAATTTCAACTTCCAATGTATAATTCAGAGGCATCTCAATTCTTCTAGAAATATTTCTTACTCGCTGACATCGATGACATGTTTTAATATATTCACTAACATATCTAGAAAGAGTAGGCTATTAAAATCCATATTGTAAAATCTTATGTGCAGTTCTATTAGTCCCTAAATGTCCTCCAAAATCAGAATCTTGACATCTTTGAATAATTTGCTCAGTTTCTTCAATAGGCACGCATCTCCTCATAACTAGATCCTTGCATTATTTATATAAATATGGGTCATCCCAAAAGTAAAACTTCACATCATAAATAAATTTCTTCTTTTATTACTTCGTTAGCTCAGAAGGTAAAATATTACTCACAATATAGTTAAAAATTTCAGCATACCACGGTATATCTTTTCCATTAACATTATACAATTGTTCATCAGGGAAAGTTTCTGAAATTTCATTTACAAAATCAGTTAATTCTTTCTATTCTAGCCTAGATAAATGATCAACTATTGATTATCATATCCTTTCCTATCCACTATTTCAAAATCATACTCTTGCATTAAAAGCTTCCATCGAATTAAACTTGGTTTCACGTCCTTCTTTTGTGTTAGACACTTAATAGCACAATGGTCTGTATGCACTATATATTTAGCCCCAATCAAATAAGATCTAAACTTATCGAAAGCAAATACAACAGCTAATAACTCTCTTTCAGTAATGGTGTAATTAATTTGAGCATCATTAAGAGTTTTACTAGCATAGTGTATTACTTTAAAAACTTTATCATATCTTTGCCCTAAAACAACCCCAATCACATAATCATTGACATCTCACATTAATTCAAATGATTTTTCCTAATCACATGAAACTATAATAGGAGCAGTGATTAATTTTTCCTTTAGTAATTCAAAGGCTTCAACGCATTCTTCATTAAAATCAAAATTCATATCTTTTTCTAAAAGTTGACACAGAGCCATAGTAATTTTTGAAAACTCTTTTATATAATGCCTGTAGAAACTAGCATATACTAAAAAACTTCTAACACCTCTCACAGTAGTAGGAGGTGGTAATTTCTCAATAATTTGAATTTTTGCCGGATCTACTTCCATGTCATTTTCAAAAATTTTATACCAAGTACAATTCCTCTTGCAACCATAAATTGACATTTCTCCCAATTTAATACTAATTTTTTTTTCATAGAGTTCCAAAACTTTTTCTAAATTATTTAAACATAATTCAAATGAAGTTTCGAACACTAAAAAAACCATCCATAAACACTTCCATACCATTCTCAATTAATTTACAAAAATTTGACATCATATATCTTTGAAATGTTGCAGGTGCATTATATAATCCAAAGAGAATTTTTTTAAAAGCAAATGTTCCATACGGGCTAGTAAATGTTGTCTTCTCTTGATCCTTAAATGAAATTGGTATTTTATGATAGACGGTATATCCATCTAAAAAGCAATAATACTTGTGCCCAGCTAATCTATCCAACATTTGGTCTTGAAAAGATAAAGGAATGTGATCTTTCCTAGTGGTGGCATTTAATTTTCTATAATCAATGTAGATTAGCCATCCGATGACTGGTCTTGTAGGTCCTAATTCATTTTTCTTAATTACTTCAACTGTCACTCCCCCTTTCTTTGGAAAATAGTGAATTGGACTTACCCAAGCTCCGTTTGAGATAGGATATATTATTCTATCATCCAACCTCTTTAAAATACTTTCTTTACTACTTTTTTCATCATCGGGTTCAATCTCCTTTGAGGATCAGCCTTAGCTTCATGATGTTCATCTAATAAAATTTTTTGCATACAAATCGAAGTTCTAATTCCTTTAATATCAACTAAAATCCATCCAAATGCTTTTTTATATATTTTAAGGTTTCCAACAATTTTTGCTCTTATGATTCTGTTAAATTTGAGGATATAATAACAAATAATGTGGATGAATCTCCTAAAAATACATATTTTAAATGAGTAGGTAATTTTGTCATTTTAAGTTCAAAAGGTTTTATAATTGAAGGAATGAGATTTTTATTATCACATTTTGTAATATCTAACATCTCAAATCTTTCCAGAAGATAATTCAACTTCTCATTTTTAATCTCAGCATTTTTATCATCCATTTCATCTTTATCCACATCTTTCAATTCTTCTTGCTCAAGTTTTCTTCACAATTTTCCTTAAAATTCTCATTTCTTAGATGATCATAAACTTCCATTCTGAAACATTATTTATCTCTTTCTGTTGCTGGATACTTCATGGCTTTTGATATATTGAATGTCACCTCTTGATCATTAACTCTTATAGTTAATTCTCCTTTCTGAACATCTATCATAGCTCTTCCAGTAGCAGGGAATGGTCTTCCCAAAATAATAGGAATTTCTTTATCTTCCTCCATATCTAATACAATAAAATCCATCGGAAAGATAAATTTATCAAACTTTACCAAAACATCTTCTATAACTCTTTTAGGATAGGTGATCGAACGATCAGCTAACTGAAGATTTACAATAGTAGGGGAAATCTTTCCTAAACATAACCTTTTAAACATTGATAGAGGCATGGGTTAATACTGGCTCCCAATTCACATAAGGCTCTTCCAAAAAAATTTTCACCAATCACACAAGGTATATTGAAGGTACCAGGATCTTTTAATTTTTCAAGAAGCTTTTTCTGAATAATAGCAGCACACTCCTCACTAACTGCAATAGTTTTGTTATCTATAGACTTCGATTTTTGTTAAGTATATCCTTCATAAACTTCACATAATTTGGCATTTGTTCTAAGGCATCTACGAAAGAAATATTTTTAGTTATTTTTTTAAGAATTTCCAAAGATTTTAAAAAAATTTTATCTCTCTATTGTTGTTTCAATCTTTGAGGAAACGAAGGTTGAGGTCTTTCTACAGTAATTTTCATTGGTTTAATTGGATATTCCAAATCAGGATAGTATCATCGTTACCTTTTTCAATTTCGACCATTACCTTTTCAGTTTCATTTTCTTTTTGTACTCTTATTTCCAATTCATTTCCACTTCTTAACTGAATAGCCTTAATTTTATTCTTATTCTGATCTTTTGGATTGATTTCGACATTACAAGGAAGAATTCCTGAAGGTCTATTACTAAGAGCAGTAGCAATATGCCCCAATTGATTTTCAGTATTTCTAATAACAGCTCTTTGACTTTGTAATTAATTACCTTGACTTTGTAATTGATTCCCCATATTTAACACCAATTCTTCAATAGACAATTTCTTCTCCTTTACTTGTGAGTTACTGATAAAACCTAAAACATAATAAGGTATATAGTTAGAATATCCTTGGTTGTTGGAATTTCCTAATAGGTTTACCGAATTGTTATTATTTCAATTAAAATTAGGATGATTCTTCTAACCAGGATTATAATAAATATAACAGGGATTATTGCTTCTATTATTTATGGAATTCAAAGTCTCGTAAGATGTTTGAGATTCCATAATTTGTTTTAATAAATTTACCTCTAACATCAGGGCTATTTTAGAATAATTCATTCTAATTTGATCAATTTTATTAGATATAGCAGCAATTTGAGAAGCCAAAATAGTTATAACATCATAATCATGAATAATAGCTACTCCTTTAGAATTTACTCGTTCAACGGACAATTAAAAATTATTAGTAGTCATCTCCTCAATTAAAGAATATGCTTCATCAAAATGTTTTGACATTAATAAAATATCCGCAGCAGCATCGATAATAGTTCTAAGAGATCCTATTAATCCATTACAAAAAGTTTGAATTATTAACAAGTCTGGTAAAGTAGGATTTGGACAATATTAAAGGAGATTTTTAAATCTCTCCCAAGCTTCATATATTGATTCTCCTTTGATCAAGAAAAAATTTGATAGTTTTTTAATGTTCATTTCATACCTGTTTTTGATGTTATTACACTTTAAAGAAAGGTAATTTCCATGACTTCATGCATGTACAATGATTTTAGGCCTTTGGAGCAAAAGGAAGTGAAAAGGAGCAAATTTGGAGCAAAATGGGCCAAATGTGCATTTTATTAAACTAGTGCTGAACAGCGTTGTCACCAGCGTCATACCGCACCAATTTACAGAGACATTGGAGCAAAAGGCGAAAAATAGCGCCAGTCTGCGCCTTATTGATGCGACTTTTTTTTATATGTAAGAATTTATGACCTTGAATTTATATATTTATAATGATTTTGTAAAGTCACAAATTCAAACACAAGTATATGTATCGTATCAAGTAATACAGGGCTCTAATGGAGTCCCGTTTATTGATCCCACAGGGAAGCGAGATAAGAGGTTCTTAGTCAAAATTCTAGTCAACTACTAACAGCCTTAGTTTTGAAGGGTGATATAAGTGGTTTTTCTAACAATTACTTCTAAATGTAGATGATTATATGTAAGAATAATCACCACTCCCTAAATGTAAATATTACTTCTAAAGATAACCCTTTTTAGGAAAATTGGTTTGTTGAATTTTGAGATAATAAAAACTACTATTCTCATGTAATGAATTGGATAATGTATAGGAATGAGATGCATTAAATATTTTATTTGTCAAATAGGAGCAATCCTATTCTTTACCCTCTTCCGAGTACCCCCCTCATCAGAGTGTTATAAAGAACATTGACAAATCTTAAGCTTAGTCACTAAATCCATGGTTAGGCTGGGAGGATACTGGCTCTCACTTTAGAGCTCTCACTTCCCTTCACCTGAAGGCTAACCCTAGCTTTAGTTACCAAACTTTAGGACTAAATTGGGGATCTCAGCCTGTCACCCTGAAACCTCCAATTTGACGCCCATGATACCGTATTTTCCTATTTATTTGCACTCAATTTCCATGAACTACAAAATTCATTCATGGACATTGAATGTGGTTCCACTTTGTTGAGAATTACACCGCCCTTTTGGGACAATGCAATTACAATGAATTTTAACAATACAACAGGCCCTTTTTGTAATGTAAATGAGTGCAAGTAAAAACCATCACATTTATAATTAAAATATATTTTAGCAAGCATCCCAATATCCTAAACATGAATCCTACTCATTACAAAAGAAAAGTAGAATGAAAACAATGGCATAATCTTCTTATGCCACTATTTCTAAATAAGAAGAAAGAGTAAAAGAAAGACATCACAAAGCATGAAGAAAACACAATAAAAAACTTCATTTCAAAGCAAATCCACAAAATAAGTGTTTACAAAATCATAAGATAATGAAGAACACAATACTTAGCCTTTTCCCCTTGAAAGAAAGATGAAAATCTCTCCCACAAAGTCTTCTGCGGACCCATGCAATGCTAGAACATTCCCTAACAAATTCCCTCAAAATCCCCTCACCAATCTCTCCAAAAAGGTATAAATCTACATTTCTACTCCTATTATAAGATCTCTCAACATTCTCCACATTTTTCCTAACATCTCTCCTTCATTTTTGGCTTCAAATTCGGTTTAAAATATAGTAGGGACGAATTTCCCAAGAGGTGCATGAAGAAACCCTTCAAAAAGCATCCAGATTCGATGTATTTGGCCAAAAACCACCCAATATCGCATCCAGGCCGTCTCGGGCGCCGACGGTGCTAAATAGGGCGCTGCCGATGTCCTATTTTTCATGGTTTCGGGCTTCTGGCGCCCATCCGGCGCAGCTCCACCATTTTGCTCTGTTTGGCTTCGTCAGCTCCAATTCGCCCTGTTTCAGTTGTGTTGTGTTCCTAACACATAGCCCTACAAAATAGACATAAAAAAAACCTTTCTTTAAAGTGTAATCTCATTCAAAAATATGCAAGAAGTGTAAAAGAGATTAAACATAGAAAGACTTATCATAATGTGTCAAGCCATAATTTGCTTCCTTGTTCGTTTTTGCTCCAAATTGCACCATTTTGGCTTCCTTTTACTCCAATCACCATTTCTTGTACATAAAACCAAACAAACATATAAAATAGCTTCCTTTAAAGTGTAATATCATAAAAAATGAGTAAAATTATGTAGCAAAAACGTATATATTTTAGGCGTGTCAATACCCCCAAACATAACTGTTACTTGTCCTCAAGTAACACTATAACTTTAAAAACTAAATATGTTAACTTGTGGTTGTGAGTTTCAATAGAATTTCCTATAATTTCATTTCAGAAATATTATAGTATAACATAGGAGAAATTCTAGCAAATCAACCTAGGACTAGAAAGTAAGAATGTCTCATATTCAACTTATGAATCTTGATTTTCTATTTATTTCAAAATTTATTGAAAATTGTCAAACTAAAGATTCATAGAAAGTTTTAAAAATGAAATTTAAGCACCTTATATATACCAATTTAACTAATATCTGTTGAAATAAGAAAAAGCTTAGGATTGTTTTTAAGTCTTTTCATTTAAAAAGATTCAAGTGAAACTAATTTTTGATTAGGCTTCTCCTCAAGCTTCTCCTCACTTATTTTCTTTTCTTTTTTTTTTTGTTTTTCTTTTATTTCAAGATCATTTTCAATCCCTTTGTTTCGCTTTTTTCTCTTTCTTTCTGGATCATTTTTAATCCCCTTTTTTGAATTTTTTTATGTGAAGATTACTATATCTGGATAGACCTTTAATAATTTTGAATTTCACAATCCTCTCTCTAAAATCCAAAACTCAAAACTTTCCCTCACTTTTTATAAGTGTAAGTATTAGTTCGAAAAATGTTTTCAATAAAGGCTCAATTCTCATTAAGTATAAATCTAAGAATTTTAGCTTTTCAAATATTCAACTACTTTCTACCATAGATAGAAAAATCATTTTTCCAATGTTTCCTACAAAATAACTTAACTCTAGAACGGTTTCTTCACATAGGATTTCAACTAAGTTATTTTTCTAACATTCTTAAAATCAAAATTATAGTAACATAAAGGTAACACCACATACCACAAGTCATTTTAAAAATGATATCAAAGTAAATACAGGCTATTGAGGACAAATAAAGTTACATTTTAAAAATTTTCTTCCCCCCAAACTTAAATTTTAAAATATTTTACAATTAATTCCATAAAATGTTGCAGGAAGAAAAAGTAAAGGTTGAATCTACTTACTACTACGACATCCTATCAAATTCATATACATGCATAATCAGGATAGAATGACTGTAAGAGAAAGTAAATCTAACCTAAAACATGCTTGTAATAAAATTACACTAAAAGGAAGTATTTTCACATTAAATTTTTTTTTCCTACCCCCAAACTTAATTTTTAACATATATAACATTCAGTACAGAAAATATAAGCAGGAAAAAAAATAATCTAGAAATTCTATCTACCACATATGTCTGTCAGAAAGATCTATAATTATTAATGAGGATAGAAATCATGTAGTAGAAAGTAAATCTAAACTAAATATGCCAGAATGAAATTCACTAAATAAAAGTTTAACTAGCATAGGAGGTATCAACAAGGGAATATAAAAATGTTCTTCAATTATTATATAAAATTTAACACAAACATAAACAAACATAAGATAAATGAGGTCAAGTCTTCCATTAACTCATCACACACACTGATTTACTTCCAATTTCTAACGGAATCACTGCACTAATAAATTAGGTACTTTCAAATGATTTTATAGATTATAATCCCAAAGATAAGATTATCCCTGATAAATTGGTTTTCGAACACCAATCTCAGGCATCATCTAATCCCTTTAATTAAGCACCTTCAACAGTTACATATTGTAGTGTAAGATCATCCTAATGTTATTCATCAAATAGGTTCGCGACTCCCACCTAATGAAAATAAAGTTCGAGAAAGGATGTAACAAAATTGAGATGAAGTTGTCATTGTTCAAATTCATGATGTCTCCTGTAAAACTCAAGTCCGAGTGAGACACAAGTAATAGTTGATTCATCAATCAACTACTACAAGTGAACATACAAATTTAACCATAATAAAAAGTTAAGGAATCACCTCCCTCATGACACACAAAGATCAAATCAAACTACTAACAATCCAAACATCTACCAATCAACAATCAAACTTATCAATCCATAATGACACATAAAGATCAAGACAATCCACTCTAAAGCAAACACCATACAACACTAACAATCATGACTCTCAAGCACACTAAATTAAAGCACACTGATAACTATGGGTTGCCTCCTATAAAGCGCTTGGTTTTAATGCCGCGGGCCTGACAAATGATTTCTCTTGGATCAAAATTCCAATTAAGTAATCCTCGATCAATCGCCCAATCTTTTTCAAATCTAGGACTTCTTACAAAATCCTCAAATTATAATTTTTCATTCAGCTCTTTCTTTTCAGATGGATTTATATCATTGTTCCTCATATTTCTTTTAAGATCCAATATTCTTCTATTAATTTTTCTGAATTTGTATATTAATATCATCCTTGAAATTTAGAAGAAATGAATCTCTATAAGATAATTTAAGATCTCCCAAATTTTGGATCAGATTCTCTCTAGATAATTCAAATTCAGGATCAAATTCTTCTATGTCACTCTTTTGTTTCAAGTTATCTTCCAATTCTTCCCCTTTATAATTATTAAATGATGGAGGATCTATCTTAGTTGAGGAAATAGGTTTTTTTAATTACTTAAGAATTTCTTCCAATGGTCTTCCAATATCCTTATTCTTTTTTCTCAACTCAAAGTTCTTTTGAAATTTATCCTCAAATTCTCTTCCAAGTCATAGTTTAATAACTTTATCTTGTTCATCATTCAATTCAGGTTTTTCTTGTAATTGAGTTGAATATGAAGATATAAAGACTGGTGGTGTAGATGAATTCCCTAAATAGGCAGGCTTTAAAATTGTATGGGGTACTTCCATTTTAAGTTGATGAGATTTTTCAACAAATGGAATTACAAGTTCACTATTTTTGGCAGCTTTCATCATTTCACACCTCTCTTGAACATACATACAGTCTTCTTTAAACAACATTTTCAACTCATCATGAAAGTCCATTTCTTCTTCATCTATTAACTTACTCTCAAAACTATCTTGGAAATGGTCTTTACTTAGATAATCAATTCATCTATCCAAAAACATTCATCATCTTTTCTCTCAGCTGAAAATTTCATAGTCTTCAACACATCAAAAGTGACTTCCTGGTCATTAATATTCATAATCAACTCTCCTTTTTGCACATCTATCATAGTTTGTCCAGTAACAAGGAATAGCTGTTCATTATCGTTCTCTTTAGGTTTGGTCTCAGTGTTTCTAGGAAGTGTTCCTTTGGGTCTATTGCTAAGTGAATTAACAATTTATCCCAGTTGATTCTCTATGTTTCTAATCGTAGCATTTTGATTTTGCAACTAGTTTCCCATTTGCAATACCACTTTGTCTATAGACATCTTCTTATCCTCAAATTGTTGATCAATATTAGATTCCAGTGAATGTGAAGGCCTATATCTTGTGTTACCCTGCCTATTCCAACTTCAATTAGGATTTGTATGATTGTTTTTCCATTATTGGTTTCCACCCTCAGTAGTATGATTCTAGTTAAAATTAGGATGGTTCTTCCAACATGGGTTATAAAGTTAGAATAAGGGTTGTTTATGGTATTTAAAGTCTCATATAATAAGTTGGAATCAACCATACACTCTAATGAACTTTCCTCACTTACAGGAGTAAATTGAGGTTGGTTCATTCCAAATTGGTCCAACTTCCTTGATATTGCAGCAACTTGAGATGCAAGAATTGCAATCGCATCTGTATCATGAACACTAGCTACATTTTTATGATTTACCCTTGCAGAGGGCCATTGAAATTCATTTGTAGCCATTTCTTCAATTAATGCATATGCTTCATCAAATGTTTTTGACATTAATGAAACACCCCCAGCAACATCAATAATGGACCTAAGGGATCCTACTAACCCATTATAAAAAGTTTGAATGATTAATCAATCTAGCAAAGCTTGATGTGGACACTTTCTTAGGAGTTCCTTAAATCTTTCACAGGCTTTGTACATTGATTCTCCTTCATACTGAAAAATTGAGATAATATTGTTTCTAAGTTCAGTAGTCCTTGAAGGTGGAAAATACTTAGCTAGGAATTTCTGAGTTAACTCCTCCCAATTTTTAATAGAACTAGGTGATAATGAGTATAACCACATTTTAGCCTTATCCCATAGTGAGAAAGGAAAAAGCCTTAGACTAACAGCATCATCTGACACGCCATTATAACAAAATGTAGCATAAAGTTCTAGAAAATTAGATAAGTGTAAATAGGGATCCTCAGAAGGACTTCCCCCAAACTGGTTCTTCTGCACAAGTTGGATAATCACAGGATTTATTTCAAACGAATCAACTTCTACGATAGGATTTTGTATACTTGAGTGAATTTCATCTGTCATAGGATTTACGTAATCCCTCAATGAAGTATGATGATTTTCCAAGTTATTATCTTGAAAGTTTTCTATTTCCATTTTTTATTTTTTGAGTCCTTTCTGTATTTATTTTTATTCTTTTCGAACTCGGGATCATAAGGCACAAGTCTTGCAGACCCTTTGTTTTGCATACGTAACACAACAAACAATAATTAACAATTAAACAAATAATAGATGAAATATATTCAACACAACAAAACATTTTCATGAACACCTTATTTTTCACACAAATAAATTTTTTTTCTTTTTTCACAACACTTTTTCATATAAAAACACTTTTCACACAAAAATAGTTTTTACTAAACTACAGGTTTTTAAGTCTAAGTCTAATTATTTCAACTAAAATTCTCCTAAAGTTCTTACCGAAGCTTCCCGGTAACGGCGCCAAAAACTTGATGCAACTTTTTTATATGTAAGAATTTATGATCTCAGATTTATATATTTATAATGATTTTGTAAATTCACAATTTCAAACACAAGTATACGTATTGTATCAAGTAATACATGGCTCTAAAGGAGTCCCGTTTATCGATCCCACAAAGAAGCGATGTAAGAGGTTCTTAGTCAAAATTCTAGTCTACTCCTAACAGCCTTAGTTTAGAAGGGTGATATAAGTGGTTTTTCTAACAACTACTTCTAAATGCAGATGATTATATGTAAGAATAATAACTACTCCCTAAATGCAAATATTACTTCTAAAGATAACCTTTTTTGGGGAAATTGGTTTGGTGAATTTTGAGATAATAAAAACTACTATTCTCATGTACGAATTGGATAACGTATAGGAATGAGATGCATTAAATATTGTATGTGTCAAATAGGAGCAATCCTATTCTTTACCCTCTTCTGAGTACCCCCTCATCAAAGTGCTATAAAGAACATTTGCAAATCCTAAGCTTAGTCCTTAAATCCATTTTTAGGCTGGGAAGATACTGGCTCTCACTTCAAAGTTCCCACTTCCCTTGACCTGAAGGCTAACCCTAGCTTTAAATACCAAACTTTAGGACCAAATTGGGGATCTCAACCTGTCACTCTGAAACCTCTAATTGGACGCCCATGAAACCATATTTCCCTATTTATTTGCACTCAATCCCCATGAACTACATAATTCATTCACGGACATTGAATGTGGTTCCACTTTATTGAGAATTACACCGCCCTTTCAGGACAATACAATTACAACAAATTTTTACAATACAACGGGCCCTTTTTGTAATGTAAATGAAGTGCAAGTAAAAACCATCACATTTATAATTAAAACATCTTTTAGCAAGTGTCCCAATATCCTAAACATGAATCCTACTCATTACAAAAGAAAAGTAGAATGAAAATAATGGCATAATCTTCTCATGCCACTATTTCCAAATAAGAAGAAAGAGTATGAGAAAGACATCACAAAGCACGAAGAAAACACAACGAAAAACTTCATTTCAAAGCAAATCCAGAAATTAAGTATTTACAAAATCATAAGATAATGAAGAACACAATACTTAGCTTTATTCCCTTGAAAGAAAGATGAAAATCTCTCCCACAAAGTCTCCTGCAGATTCATGCATTGCTAGAACATTCCCTTACAGATTCTCTCAAAATGCTCTCACCAATCTCTCTAAAAAGGAAGAAATCTATATTTCTACTCCATTTATAAGATCTCTCATCATTCTCCATGTTTTTCCTAACATCTCTCTTTCATTTTTTGCTTCAAATTTGGTTTAAAATAGAGTAGGGACGAATTTCCCAAGAGGAGCATGAAGAACTACTCCAAAAAGCGTCCAGATGCGAAGTACTTGACAAAAAGCCATCCAATATTGCATCCAGGACGTCTCGGGAGCCGCTGGCACTGATTAGGGCACTGCCGGTGCCATATTTTTCGTGGTCTCGGGCTTCTGGCGCGGTCGGCTCTAGTTTGGGCGCCCCCGGCGCCCATCCGGCACAGCTCCACCATTTTGGTCTATTTGGCTCCGTTTCAGCTCCGATTCGCCCCGTTTCAGTTGCCTTGTGTTCCTAACAGATAACACTACAAAATAGATATAAAAACAACCTTTCTTTAAATTATTATCTCATTAAAAAATATGCAAGAAGTGTAAAAGAAATTAAACATAGAAAGACTTATCGAAATGTGTCAAACCAAAATTTATTTTTTTGCTCGTTTTTGCTCCAAATTGCACCATTTTTGCTTTCTTTTTGCTCTAATCACCATTTCTTGTACCTAAAACCAAAAAACATACAAAATAGCTTCCTTTAAAGTGTAATATCATAAAAAATGAGTAAAATTATATAGCAAAAACCGTATATATTTTAGGCATGTCTCTTATCCTACGCCGGACCGCGCCCTATGCCGAATTCAAACTAGATTCAATGTATTTGGCCAGATTTTGGAAAGATGCTTGAAGAAGCTCTTGGGAAATCAGTTATGGCTAGATTTAAACTACTTTGGAGCCAAATTTAGAGAGGGGAAGATAGTTTAGAGTGTGAGGGAGTGAAGAGTGAGTATGTCTTTTTATTTTGTTTAGGAAATCTAGAGTTTATGTGTTCTCTTCTAAGGAGTGTAAGAGGAGAGGGAAAGTGAGAGATTTCTTCTTCCTTACTTATCTAAAGAGAGAATTGTGTGTTATTGTGAAGAAAGAAGAGGAGTTAAAGTAATTCCTTCAGATTTGCTTGGGGAAGAGTTTGAGATAATTTGTCTTTTATTTACTCTATTTGTATGACATTGTTTTTATATATATATAATCCATGCTTTATCATCTTTTCCTCATGAATCTTGAGAATATATCTTTTTCTTCCTCCTTTTCATGTGATGTGTTGATGTTGTGATATGGAAATGATGTGCCGATTTATTATGAAGAATTTATGATGACCTTTTCACTTCATACTTCATTTACTTTTTGATTTGGCCAATTAAATTGTTAAAACTTGTTAGAAAACAATATTCTGAAAGGATTATGAGTTACATATCAAAATTGAAGGTCACATTCAATGCTCATGAATGAGTGATGCAGTTCATGGGAGTTGAGTGCAAATAAATAGAGAAATATACTTTGAAAGGCGTAGAATTAGAGATTTCAGAGTGACAGACTGAAATCATCAATTTGGTCCTAGGGTTTGGAAACTAAAGCTAGAGTTAGCCTTTAGGGGAAGGGAAGTGGCAGCTCTGGAGTGAGAGCCAATATCATCCCAACCTAACCATGAATTTGGGGACTGAATTTAGGATTATCCAATGTTCTTTATGCACTTGGAAAGGGGTAAAGAATAAGAATGCTCCTATTTGGCACAATACATTTGCATCACTAGTCTATGTCACAAAAATCATCATATTATAATTGGAGAGGAGGAAGATTCTTTCTTACAATTGAACTTTGTTATAAATTTAGTCTTGTGTTAGTTTAACTTGCTAGAAGGTTACAACATACTTTGGTAGAATTAGTAATAACAACTGTTTGTCTCTGTTTTAAGAATTGTAATTACTTAAAATTGTGTTGTGATTCGAGAAGTGATTTTTGTGCTACACCATAAAATTAATTGCCTCCCTGTGGGATCGATATCTAGGACTCCACTAGAGCCTTATATTACTTAAGCGATATGTATACTTGCGTTTAATTGTGTGACTCAATAGAAAACTAAATTAATATATATAAATATGATTTCGTAAATTTTGGTAAATTAAAAAAAGTCGCACCAAGTTTTTGGCGCTGTTGCCGGGGAAGAAAGGTAACTACTAAAATTAATTTTGTAGTGTCTGAAATCTTATATTTGAATTACAAGTCATAATTTTGTGTGTTTGTTTATTGTTAGTGTGATTACTGTGTTTGTATGTGTATTATCGGATCTATAGGTTTAGTGCCTTACAATTTTGAATTAGAGTGTACTATTAGAAAATTTTAAAAACAAAAAAAAATAATCGAAAATCCTCAAAAAATGGCAAACTACTTAAACAATCAAAATGAAAATATACCAAGACCTTTAAGAGATTATGCTAATCCAACAACAGAAGAAATTCACTTAACTATCCAAAACCCTGATGTTGATGTTAATTCATTAGAGCTTAACCCTCTTATTATCCAAATGGTACAGAATAATCAATTTGGATGAACACCTAATGAAGATCCTAACTTACATCTCGTTTGTTTTCTAGAATTGTGTGCTACCTTTAAATACGATGGAGTGTCAAACGATGTTATTAGGCTTAGACTTTTTTCCTTTTTCATTAAGGGATAAGGCTAAGGCATGGTTAAATTTGTTAACACCTGGATCTATCAGGACTTGGGGAAAACTTTCACAAAAGTTTCTATCAAAATATTTCCCTCCTTCAAAAACTGCTAAGCTGAGGAATGATATCACATCTTGATGGAGAATCCATATATGAAGCTTGGGAAAGATTCAGAGATCATCTGAGAAAGTGTCCACATCATGTTTTAACAAGCTGGTTAATAATTCAGATATTTTATAATGGATTAGTGGGATCTTTGAGATCGATTATCGATGTTACTGCTCGTGGATCATTAATGTCAAAACCTTTTGATGAAGCCTATTCGTTAATTGAAGAGATAGCTACTAATAATTTTAATGGCTCTCTCAGCAGGTAAATCCTAAGAGAGTAGCTAGTATTAATGATTCCAAAGCAATAACTATGATAGTCTCTCAAATTGCTGCACTTCCTATGAAAATAGATCGACATGAAATGAATTATTCTCCAACACCCTTTGTGTTAGAAGGAAATTCATCAGGACAGATGATAGACTCTCAAACACCTTATGAAACCTTGAATGCCATAAATAACAAAGTCAATAATCCTTATTCAAATTATTATAATCCTAGTTAGAGGAATCAACCAAACTTCAACTGGAATAATACCAATACTCTTGTTAACCTGCAATGGGGAAGCAATTCTATGAATCTAGTTGGAAATCCGAACAACCAAGGAAATACCAATTATAGGCCTTCTTATCCTCCTTATTGTAATAGTAACCCACAATTTAAGGAAAAGAAGTTGTCTACTAAAGAAATGATTCTGAATATGGGTAATCAAATTCAACCTCAAAATGTTGCGATGAAGAACATTAAGAATAAATCGGGACATATTTTTACTACGCTTAATAATAGACCTTCTGGAATTCTTCCTAGCAATGTTAAGGTCAACCCAAAATATCAAAACAAGGGGCAAATTAAGGCTATTCAATTTAGGAGTGGAAACGAATTGGAAACAAGAGTTTAAAATGAAGTCAAAGTTGAAAGAGAGGAAGTGAACATTGAGAAAGGTTCTAATAGGATATATCCAGACGAATATCCGATTGAACCATTGAAGATAATTGTTGAAAAACCACCTCCTCCTTTTCCTCAAAGACTAAAGAAACAGAACAAGGATAATAGATTTGCAAAGTTTTTAGAAATTCCTAAGAAATTAAAGATTAATATTTCCTTTATTGAAGTATTAGAGCAGATGTCTGATTATGCAAAGTTTATAAAGGATATTCTTAAAAAGAAAAGAAATTTCAAAGACCACGAGACTGTTGCACTTAGCAGTGAGTATAGTGTAATTATTTAGAAGAAGCTTCCAGAAAAACATAAGGACCCTGGTAGTTTCACTATCCAGTGTGCTATAGGTGCAAAATTTTTCGGAAGAGCTTTATGTGATATGGGAGCCAGTATTAATCTTATGCCTTTATTAACTTTCAAATAATTGGGAATAGGAGAAATTTCACCTACATCTGTGACTCTTCAGTTGGCTGATCGTTTTATCACTTATCCTAAATGAGTTATGGAAGATTTATTAGTGAAGGTGGATAAATTTATCTTTCCTGTGGACTTTATTGTATTAGACATGGAGGAAGATAAAGAAATTCTAATTATTTTTGGAAGACCATTCCTTGCTACTAGGAGAGCTATGATCGATGTTCAAAAAGGAGAATTAACTATAAGATTTAATGATCAAGAGATAACTTTCAATATTCTGAAATCTATGAAATAGCCTTAAACTGAAAAAGATGACGAGTGCTTTTGAATAGAAATCTGTGATTATTTGAGAGAAGATCATTATAAAGAAGTATTTGAAGAAAATTTAGAATGTGATGATGAAAATGAAAGTGGAAGTGAAGATGATTTGGATGATATGAAGAATGAAAAGTTAGAATTTTTTTAGGAAAGATTTGAAAGATTGGATATTATGGAAAATGGAGATAAAATTTTAATTCTATCTATCATTAAACCCCCTGAACTTGAGCTGAAAATTCTCTCTAATCATTTGAAGTATATATTTTTAGGAGAATCATCTACCTTACCTGTCGTTGTATCTTCAGATTTAAATGAATATCAAGAATAAAAATTACTGGACACCTTAAAAAGATACAAAAAGGCTTTTGGTTGGTCCATAGTAGATATTAAAGGAATCAGTCCATCGATCTGTATGCACATAATTTTTTTGAATGAACGCCATAAACCTAGAGTTTATCCACTAAGGAGACTGAACCCAATAATGAAAGAAGTGGTTAAAAAGAGATTTTAAAGTGGTTAGATGCTGAAATTATATATCATATTTCATACAGTGTTTGGGTAAGACCAATTTATTATGTTCCTAAGAAAGGAGGAGTGAATGTTGACATAAATGAATGAAATGAAATTATACCGACAAGACAAGTTACTGGTTGGTGAATATGTATTAATTATAGAAAATTAAACACTGCCAACAAAAAAGATTACTTCCCTTTACCTTTTTTAGACCAAATGCTAGACAGACTTGTTGGACACAAGTATTATTGCTTTTTAGATGGATATACTAGTTATCACCAAACACCTATTGCTCCTGAGGATCAAGATAAGACTACATTTACTAGCCCTTATGGAACTTTTGCTTTTAGAAGAATGGCATTTGGATTATGTAATGTGCATGCAACATTTCAAAGATGTACGATGTTCATATTTAGTAAATTAATAGATGATGGAATAGAAGTGTTTATGGATGATTTCTCAGTATTTGGAGATTCATTTGATGCATTCCTATGCAACTTAGAAAAAGTTTTAAAGGTATGCGAAAGAACTAATTTAGTCCTAAACTAGGAAAAGTGTTAATTTATGATTGCAGAAGGAATTATTCTTGGGCATAAAATATCTGAATATGGCATGAAAGTAGATCCTGCGAAGATTTAAATTATAGAAACATTACCACCTCCAACAACTGTGAGAGGGGTAAGAAGCTTTTGGGACATGTAGAATTCTACAGGCGATATATTAAAGACTTTTCAAAAGTTACTAAACATCTATGCCAACTTTTGGAAAAAGATAGGAAGTTTGATTTTAAAGATGAATGCTTAAAAGCTTTCGATCTATTAAAGGAAAAATTAATCTTTGCCCCTATAATAGTTTCACCTCACTGGGAGAAACAATTTGAATTAATGTGTGATAATAGCGATTATGCTATTGGAGTGGTTTTAGAGCAAAGGCACGAGAAAATGTATAAAGTTATATATTATACTAGTAAAACTCTTATTGATGCTCAAATTAATTACATTACTACAGAAAGAGAGTTATTACTTATTGTTTATGCCTTTGAAAAATTTAGATCTTACTTAATTTGAGCTAAATGTATAGTGCATACTGATCATTCTGCTATTAAATATTTAATGCAAAAAAAGCATGCTAAACCAAGACCCATTCGATAGATACTTTTAATGCAAGAATTCGATTTTAAGATTGTTAATAGAAAAGGGGTCGATAATCAAATAGGTGGTCATTTATCAAGACTTGAACAACCTAACTTGGCTGAATTTGAAAGGGAAATAATAAAAAAATTTTCTCATGAGCAATTATATAATATTACCGAAGGAAATCTACCGTTGTATGCTAATATTGTAAACTACATTGTTAGTAATATTTTACCACTTGAATTAACAATGCAACAACGAAAAAAATTTAAGCATGATGCTAAATTTTATTTTTAGGACGATCCTTATCTGTATAAGCAATGTAAAGATCTTATTATTAGAATATGTGTACCTTATGAAGAAACCGAAATAATTATTTAAGAATGTCATGATTCTGAATTTGGAAGACATTTCAGAATTGATAGAAGTGCACATAAGATTTTGCAATCTGGATTTTTTTGGCCTACTATTTTTAGAGATGTTTATATATTTATCAAAACTTGTGATCGATGTCAGAGAATAGGCAATATATCTAGAAGAAATGAAATACCTCTTAATTTTACTTTGGAAGTTGAAATTTTTTATGCTTGGGGATTAGATCTTATGCGACCATTTATACCCTCATTTGGAAATATATATATATACTGATTGTTGTTAATTATGTATCAAAAGGTAATAACTTTACTTAAGTGTGATGCTAGAAGTGTTTCGAGGTTTTTAATGAAAAATATTTTCACAAGATATGAGATGCCTATAGTAATCATCACTGATAGAGGATCCCATTTTAGGAATAATATGATTCTGAGATTGGTAGAAATATAATATTATGCATAGAATCTCTAAAACTTATCATCCCCAAACTAATGGCTTAGCAGAGGTATCTAATCGTGAAATTAAACAAATTTTGGAAAAAGTCATAAATCCTGAGAAATTAGATTGGTCTGCTAGATTAGACACTGCTTTATGGGCAGACATAACTGCTTTTAAAGCTTCTGTAGAAATGTTCCCTCACAGATTAATCTTTGGAAAGACTTGTCACTTGCCAGTTGAATTAGAATATGAAATATACTGGACGATAAAGAAATTGAACTTTAATTTAAAAGATGCTGGTTAGAAAAGATTGTTGCAATTGAATGAATTGGAAGAAATCAGAAATGAATCATATGATAATGATAGAATATACAAGGAGAGAAGAATAATATGGCATGATCAGAAGATTGTTAAAAGGAATTTGAACCAGGAACAAAATTTTTAATATAGAATACAAGATTAAAATTATTTCTTGGGAAACTGAAATCTAGATGGACAGGACCTTTCATTGTCGTAAAAATCTATCAATTTGGAGCTGTGATTATTGAAGACCCTAAATCTAGAAGAATATTCAAAGTTAATCGATAAAGATTAAAACCATATTTTAAAGGCAATAGACCTAATTTTGAAGAGGTTTTAATGTTGGATCAACCTGAATAACTTGAAGTTATGTCGGGTTGACGACGTTAAACCAAGCGCTTTGTGGGAGGCAACCCACAGTTATTGAGTGTTTGCTTGTTTGATGTGTTATTTGTGTTTTTTTGTTACTTAATTAAGTCATACCATTCCTTAAATATCATTAACAACATTAAAGAATTGAATCGAATTGAAGTTTGGAATGAATTTGGACAAAGTGAAGTTTGGCAAAAATTTGAGCTAGTGCCGGACCGCACTGTTGTTCAGTTTTCGTCTTTAAATTCGAGTTTTGGCGATTCTAGGTGGCAATTCATCCACTTGAACTCCCAAAAACCACCCCTAAATGTAGGAACTATAGAGGAACGAAAAGGAAGATCTCAAATCTCATCCAAATGGATTCTGACTCGATAGAAACTTCAAGATTTTAAGTTTTCAACCGTAGAAAATTCATCAGTTTTGAAGCGCAATGCCTATTAAACAAGAATATCTCAAAGATGAGATTGATTAAAGAGTGAGGCTTTGTGAATTGAGGAACAAATTCTCCTACTACTCGAATTGATGAAATCATTATTCAGAGACATTGGGCAATGTTATGTTATACTACTACCGCCATAGTTGTCTCGCTTGTGAAGGAGTTTTATGCAAATATTCATGGAATCAACCAAGGATCATTCTATGTGTGAGGTAGGTTTATCACATTTTCTCCTGCAAAGATTAATGATTTATATATGATTCAGAATGTGTCGATCTGTCACTATTCAAACTTTGCCCCAGCGAAGGACAACATGAATGATATATACAGATATTTAATGGATGAAAGTGATGAATGTGAGATAAGAGATAACAGGTATGTAAGTTTTTTGACCACACTGTTAAATCCTATGTCGAAGCACTTACATTATTTTATATGTGCAAAATTGCTCCCAACTATGAAAATCAGTAAAGTAACTAAGGAGTGTGCTATTTTGAACTATTGTATTCAAATGGGGATGCCTATTGATGTTGGTTCAATAGGGATTGATCGTTCATGGATCAAAGTATGGGCATGGACATCCTTCCATCATATTTCTCCTCTACAGCCAATCACAAGTACCATATAAGAATTGGGAAAGAGTACTTCGACCTTGGAAGCCTACAGACCCAACAGACGAACATAGTAACCAAGCAGTTGGTGATATGAATGACATGAGTATCATTAAAGATCAACCATCTCAGAGTTCGACTCTTATTCCTCCTTATTTTCCTGAAAGTTCACAGATCACTTCGAAGAAGATTAAGAAATTGGAGAAGGAAGTTCAACACCTGATGAATGCAATCAACAATCTATCTAACTTCTTTGATCATCTATATTGGAGAATGAATGATCACTTTGATCATTCTGGGTACCTTGAAGGAAGTTTGATACGGATGATGAAAAGGAAAGGTTGGATTGAGGAGGATTCTACTGAAGAATTCCAGTTTCGTCCATTGTACAATTTGTTTATTCACGTTCAATCAACTGGAGATTTAAGAGTTGATGATAGTTCTGAGGAAGAATGAAGACTTAATTATTGTATTTCTGTGTTTATGTTTTTTTTTTGTTTTTCTTTGCTTGGATGTTATATTTGGACTTGCTTTCTTGTTTAGTTTTCAGCGTCATTGTATTGTGATTGTGAGCGACGTTGAATTTTAGAATTTCATGGCTTGACAATGTGTGGCATTTAGTGTTATTTGTATGTGTTTGTAATTTGGATTTTATATATCAAAGTGATGTTTTTTGTTTTTTGTGTTTAAAAATATCATTTATCTTGGCTTTAGTATGTTATTCAATGCTAAATTGGACTAAATAGACGTCAGAGCAGGCTTGAAAAGATCTAAATTGCAAAAGAAAGTAGGAAGCCCAGTTTTTGAACTGGAACTGAAAGACGCTATCATCAGTGCCGAACCGCGCCAAAAGACAAAGAGTTTGGCCTTTAGAGTAGAAAATAGCGCTAAACGGCACTGTCACTAGCGCTGGACTGGCTAGACCAGAAAAAGGCCTTAAACCCCAAATTTTTGAGATTTAATCCTGGGACCCGCCATTTTTGCCTAACTCATCGTCTTCTACCTCCAGCCAAGACAGATTTTTGCACCTAGGGCTCACTTGCATTTAGATTTGAAATGATATCATTGCTGGAAAAGTTCAGATTTCATCTTCTTTTGGTAAGAGCTACACTTTAAACTAATTTTTTTAGATTTTGACAGTAAAAATCTCATGCATTAGAAAGATTTGAACTTTGAGTTTTTTAGAGAAAACTTGGAGTTTTTCCATGGTATTGGAGTTCTAATCTATATAAATTTACCTTGGAGTCCATTACATTGCAATTTTTAAATTGATTTGGATAAATTTGATATTTTTAGACAAATGGCTCCAAGAATGGCTAAGGAGAAGAGAAAATTTGATTACGATGAGAGTAAATTTGATAATTTCAAGGTTTATTCCCACTTCAATACATTTCTTAGCAATAAGAAGTGTATTCAAGAAAAAGCCTTTGAAAATTCTGGAGGTGTGATTAAAGAACTTATGGCAAATTGTCAATGGGAAATTTTTTGTTATTTTATTGTTGAAGCAATGCTGGGGATTGCAAGAGATTTTTATGTAAATCTATATTATTTTAAGAACGAATATATCCTTGTTAGAGGACAAATTACTGAATTTATCCCTATCCGCATCAATGCATTTTATCAGTTGAGAGACCCTTCTTATGTGAATACAAAAATTTTCCTTTTACTAATGAAGCATTGGATATGATTATGAACTATTTGACTGGCGGAAAAGGGGAATGAAAGATTAAACAGAAACAAAAGTTAATTTCCCCCTTTAAACATTGAATACTGTATCGAAAGCCTGACATTATTTCATTTTTGCAAGACTTCTGCCTACCAGTCATCACAGTGAGTTTACTGTAGACAGAGCTGTTCTAAATTGCTGTATTCAGAACATGAAGAATATCAATATTGAGGCTATTATTCATAAGAGTATTTTGACATGTTCAAAAGGAGAGACTACAAGTAGACAAGGACACCCCAGCCTGATTCATGCCTTGTATATTCAGTCAGGTGTAGCAACTGAAGATAATGATGAGGTAGTCCATCCCCTGAAGCCCATAAGTAAATTAAATATGAAAACCTATGAAGCCCATGTTGGATGGAAATGTAGTCTCCAACTCTTCATGGTATTATGGAACAAATGATGATCCAACAGGGAGACGGTTTGGCTATGCATAATAAGATTGAAAATCTAGATGCTAGAAATGCTTACAATGATGATTTTATGGTGAGAAGAATGAAATATGAGGCTGCATACAACAAAGGTATGGTTAGATTCATGAAGGCTGATCCTATTATGGAATTTCTTACTTGCCCTTCTTTCACTCCATATCAGTAACAGGATATGAATGTAGATGATGAAGATGATGAAGAAGAAGGAGATGAAGAAGATTATAATGAGAGCGATTATTGATTGTGGTTATTGTTATTTTGATTTGTTGTTTTCTATTGTTTGTTGTATAATTCGTGATTTTTTTTAAGTTTTGCTTACTTAGACAGATGCTTTGATGTGTGTACATGTGTTTAATTTTCAGACTGTTTGTTTAAATTTGGATTTAAACTGTTGTATGTTTTCATGTTCTGTTAAATGTTTAGTTTAAGTTTTAAATGTGTCTTTACCCTGCAAATCTTTAATATGTTGTGTTTAGCACACTTTCTACATTTTTATGTACCTGTTATTTTGAATGCTTAATCAATACCTGCATAGCTTGAAGAAAAAAAAATTGGAAGACTTAGTACATACAAATTAGTACTTTATGTTTTTTCTTCCTAACTTTATATTTCTAAAGTAATATATTTGTAAAACTTAAGTTTGGGAGGAAAGAAAAAAACCAAAGTTTATTTTTTCTAAAATTTTTTTAAAATTGTTTTTAACATGATTTGTGGTAAGAAGTTGACTTTAGAAAGTTATATATTTTATTTTATTTAAATATTTTAGTAGGCTTTACAATTAATTTTTAATAATGAAAGTTAACTTTAGCAATTAAAATATTTAGTATAAGAGTATAAGACTATGGTTTGCAATTTAAAGTAAAGGAAAGAGTATTTTTGAAATGAAAAGAATCTTAGAATTTCATGTAAGAAGAAAAGATTGAAACTATATGAAGTAATGTTTATGCTAATATTGATGTATATAGAAGAAGTGTAATGAATTAAAATATTAGGAAGAAGATGGTGAAGTTCAAATACTTTAGAAATAGGATAGTGAAATTTAAAATCATTAAAGGTTTTCCAAATATAGTAATCCTCACATAAAAAAAAGAGAAAAGAAAAGGATTAAAAAACAATCCATATATATATATATATATATATATATATATATATAAGGAAAAATATATGTGAGGAGAAGCTTGAGGAGATGTCTAATCAAAAATTAACTTCACTTAAATTAACCTAAAGTGAAGAACTTAATCACATTTTTGGATTTATATTGATGTGTTAGTGGCTTTATTAGTAGAGTCTTCATGAAAATTCTTTTTCATAGGATTTTTCTAAATGTTCTTAATATGAAAAATTGCACTTATTTTTGAAATGAATAGAAGACTAGAACTCTTAAACTTGATTACTAAATATCATACCTATAGTTTGACTCAAATTATTAAAACTGATTTAAAGGTCTTGTTATTATATTTATGAATAAAAAATTTTAACAATTATAAAGTTAAATTCACTACCATGAGTCATATTTTTTATGTAGTAAAAGAGTTACATGAGGACAAATGACAGTTAAGTTTGGGGGATTTTGATGCACCAAAAAATGTTAGATTTTTCACCTTTATTTTACACTCATTTTTGGTGATATTATGTTTTAAAGGAGTATATTTTTCATGTTTTGTTGCATGTATGTTGATTTTAGGCATTTGGAGCAAAAGAAAGCAAAAATGATGAAATTTGAAGCCAAAAGAGGCGTCTTGGAATTCTGGGACTGGGCGCCTACGGTATCAAGCTAGGCACTGACAGTGACATTTGATTGAGAATTTAGGAATTAATTTATGGTTGGGCGCCAACAGCTCCCAAGTCTGACGCCGATGGAGTCCAGGACAGTTACCCGCGAGTTCATTGCAGATTTAACGTATTTGGATGCTTTTTGAAGGGTTTTTTGTGGCGCCTCTTGGAAAACTCATCCCTAGACTAAAACCGCAAAAAAGAAGAGGGAGTTTGATGGTTATAAGTGTGTTAGGTGTGGGTGTGAGTAAAAATAAAGTGAAGAGTGATCCCGATTCTTTTTACTACCAGATTAATATTGATATATTTATACTTGTGGTAATCAGCTTATACTTATATTTCTAATATAAAATTTTGTTCTTTACAACGCCACCAAAAACTTGATTTCAATGTAAATAAGAATGCAACAGTGATATTTAAATTTAAGGATTCTACGCAAGTATACATATAGTTATCAAACAATATAAGACTTTCTGGTTAAGCCTGAAAATATGGATCCCACGGGAAAAAAATTTAGAAATTTAAAAGAAAAAAAGGTTTTTAGATCTCAAATTTTATTTAGAAGAAGGCGCTTACCTAAATATTTTAAGATAACAGAAAACTTTGAAATGTGATTCTTTTTTCTTTTTTTTTTTTTCTTAAATTGTGAAATAAAGTAAACAATTTACTAACTACAACAAGTTTTGTAAGATTAAAGAAGTATAGATAAAAATATCTTTTTCCTTATCATGAATGAGTAATAAGTACGGGAATTCTGTTATGGTATTCAAAATATGTTGTGCCAAGTAGGAGCAATTTTATTCTCTAACATTACTAGAGATGCTATAAAGAACACTGACTATTTTAAAGTTTGATTGAAAACGGGTTAAGTAGAGAAGATACTAGCTCTCACTCTAGAGTTCCCTCTATTCCCGCCACCTGAGAGCTAACATCTCACATCAAAACCTAAAACAATGAACCAAATTAGGGGCTTTAGTCTGTCACCCTAAAGTCTTCTAATTCTACACCCATCAAAGTATATTTCCCTATTTATTTGCACAAAATTATATAAATTACTTTCTCATCCATATAATCTCATGTGATTTCTACCTATTGTTGATTGAGACAATACTTACTAGGATCTCACATGTTCTCACAACAAATGTTAACATCTTAATTGGCCAAATCAAGAAGTAAATGACGTACAAGGACTAAATCAATCACAACTTATTTGAGCATTAAAGATCAATACTTCCACAAATTTCATTCAACACTTAATTACTTTTCATTTTAAGGAATAAGATAAAGAATACTACTCAAAATCCATGAAGAAAACACAACAACAAGTAGTTTTTAAAGCAGATACCATGTAGAAAACACAAGAAGTCTTAATTAAAACTAAATGATGTGAAAAGATAAAACTTATCCCAAGTTACTCTCCACCAAACCCTTGAATTTCCTTTGAATCGCTTCCTTTCTTTTACAAGACTCCCTTGGACTAGTCGCCTAACCCAACAGGGTTCAAATCTCTCTACAATAATAAATTTTTACATAGGAATCCCTACTTACCTTCTCTTTCACTATAAATGAGAAAAGTGTGAAGAAACCCTAAGTAAGAATCTTACAACTTCTTACTTTAACTACTCACTAAAAAACACATTAATTCTCCCTTTAAACAACCTCTCTTTAATCTAAAAATTCTTTTATATTTTCTCAAATGGTTCTTTCGTGTCTCTTCAAAATGTATCAATATTCAATGAATCTACCCAAGAGATGCACGCTTTCAAGTGAAATTTGAAGGTCTTTTGGCGTCCTTGATCAATTACCCACATTTGTACAAAAGGATGCCTCAAACACCTCTTAAAATTCATTAAAAAATTCATTAAAATTGCAAAGTAACTACCTAACGCTTAAGCACAGAGTTTCGGCGCTTAGGCACATCCTTTATGTCTGCTGGCGCTTAGGCACCCCAGTTCATTTTAACACCTTCTGCATTTTGCTCCAAATTTGATCATTTTTCACTCCTTTTGACAAATTTGGTCTACTTAAGTGTTTTTGGAAGAAAAACACACAAATACCATCCATTAAATTGCAATATCATAAAAAAAATGTGCATTAAAATATTATATATTTTAGGTATATCAATTTCACCAAACTTAAAATGTTATTTGTCCTTAAGTGACACTACAATCTTTCAAAATCAACATAAGCAAATTATGTGAAAGCATTTCTTTAGAAGATTCTAAAATTTTGTTCTAGAAATGTAGTATTTCAATTTTAAAAAAAAACTTTAGTGAATGAGACCAATTTAAATTTTAGAAAATTTTTAAAGTGAAAAAGTATGAAAATATGAGCTCTTATCTAATTCAGAAATATTGTTAGATTTTCCAAACATAGAGTTTAGGCATTCTATCTTTTTTACTTCAAAAATTTCATTAAAAATAATTATACTCACTATATTATATTCTTAAGCTTAGGAGTTTCTCAAATCTTATGCATTAAAAAGATCAGATATGAAACCAATTTTTGATTAGGCACTAATCCTCGAGCTTCTCCTCCCATACTCTTCTTTTGTTTTCCTTTTTTTAGGCTAAGATTAGTATGTCTGGATAGGCCTTTAATAATTTTGAATTACACTCTTCCTTTCCTAAACCAAAGGTCTGATATATATCCTTTACTTAAAAATATAATAATAGAATTTGAAAATTACTTTTAATAAAAGAAATTTACGTATTGAAAATAAAAGTCTAATTCTTCTATATTATTAAAAAACATAATATATCTTACTAAAGATAGTTACACCATATTTAACATCTCATCACTAAGAAAAATTTAAATTTGAAAATTTTTCTCATCGCTATAAAGTATTAACCAAATATTCTTACACATTTCTATATTCAAAATTTTATTACCCTAATATAACTTCATACACTTAATCATTTTTCAAATCAAAAAAGTTAAAAACAGGACTAAAAATGATCACATAGATACACATAAACTTCATAAAGCAGTAGGAATAAGTTCAACAAAAACTAACAAAACACATTTAAAATAAACAAGTTCAAATACATACTACCACATAAACATCACATATATACACATCACAACTAAACATAACAACATTGTTCACCACAACAACAAATACCACACATATAATAGTTCAAACATCAACACAACTAACATTTCAAATAGAACATAACACAACTCAATCCCTACTCATCCTTGGCACCGTCATTACGGTCTTCATCATCATCATCATCATCATCATATCAAAAACTAGCAGAATCAAACTAAGTGTACTATGGATATGGAGGAAATACCACACTTTAATCAAATCTAATAAGTCTCTCCAAATAAGTTTTGTATTTTTTTTTCATAATCACTATGTCTCCCTAAATAGGAATCAGTATGATCAACACAGTTTTCAAGATTTGATATCTTATCCATAGCATAATCAATGTTATCCATCATCATTTGCAACATTTTAGATTGTGAACCAGGACTGGATTTGCCACAAGACGTGGATGCTCGGGACGTAGAAGCATGTGATGTAAAAGAACCAGAACTTCTAGAGAATCCCCCTCTCTAGCCAAAAATTAAATGTTCAGAATAAGTCTTCACATTCATGCTAGTAAGGGGCTTCAGAGGTTTAAGAATCCCCTCACAACTATCAAATCTAACACAAGCTTGGTCACATAAAGAATTAATTAAGAAAGGAATCTCAAACTTGCAGTAGTAGTGGCTCAGGTAGAAATAGTGATAACTTGATAAATGAGAGATCTAATATTTATCGACTTGTACTGCTGAATGCAGTAGTTTAGTGTAGCCCTCTCTCTAGTCACTTTGCTAACATGATTTGTGGGGAGTAGACGAGTAGAAATAAATTAAAGTCATGCTTTCTCTATGGCATCCATCTTTAATGTAGGAAAGTTTACTCTTCTACCACTGCTAATCTTCTATACACCTCTTCCAGCAGTTAACAAAGAGATAATCTCATCCATCTCCTACTCAGTAAGAATGTAATTAGAATAAAAACATAACCTATCCGTAGGAAGTTGGTAAAATGAATTGATTACCTCTCTCCGCATCACCGCATGGTCTCCTGATTCAAGGAAAAGTGCATAAAACTCCCTAACCACGGAAATCACAACAACAACAAAGAAACAACATAATCGATCCCACTATTGGCAGACAATTAAGTCTTCCACTTCTCCGCCCAGATTTTTAAAACATCGATCAAGAATTAACTTCCTCGATTGTAGTGCATCGGCAAAACGATCCTGAGCCTTAGAACTCACAAACTTGTATGAATCGAATGTAGCTTTCCCCTTGCTCCTTTTCATTCTTGGTGTCATTCTAAAAATTACAATAAATTTACAATAAATTCAAAAATCAACTCAAACTCACTAGATCTAACTTTTAAAAGCTTAAACTCACTTTCCATGTCCATCAATATTCATTAAATTTTCACCATGAATAGTAAATTTTCAAATTTTCTATAATGAACTCCAAATCCATGGTAAAAATCAAAAGTTTTTACATAAAAGAGAAGCTTTAACCTTGAGAAGATGAAATCCAACAAATTTGGCTCAAATCCACCATGAAATCTTCACTTATAGAGATGCCCTAAGTGTAAAACCTTGAAAGCTTGAGGAAGAAGATGATGAAATGTGGAGAATATGGTGGTTTCGGCAGTTAAACCTGTCATAAACCGGTTTTTGTGAACTCGCGCTTGATCCAATGATGTTTATGCTTACGATATATATATATATATATATATATATATATATATATATATATATATATATATATAGTCCTTTTAATGATTTTATAATATTGATACTATGAAAGTATACATATTGTTTATCAAGTAATATAAGACTTTCTGATTAAGCCCTGAGATATCGAACCCACAGGGAAAGTGATAAATAAAGGAAATATATTCTAGCACAGAAAATAAAAAATTAACTTTTTTACTTTTTAGAAAATATCTTACTTAAACTAAAGATATTATTCTTAGGAAGTAAATTTTGATTCATTTTGTTAATTTTTATAATTTGAAATGAAAGTAAGAAACTACTTTTTCTAAACTTTTGTGAGATGAAAACTTATGCAAATGAAATATCTTTTTCCATTTTATGAATCAGTAAAAAGTTATAGAAATTATTGTTGTGAAAGTATCTAAAATGTGTTGTGCCAAATAGGAGTAATTTTATTCTTTACTCTTACTAGAGATGCTATAAAGAACATAGGTTAATCTATTGTTTTAAAAAATTGAAGATGGGTTAGGTAGGAAAGATACTAGCTCTCACTCTAGAGTTTCCTTGATTCCCTCCACCTGGGGGCTAACATCTCGTATCAAAACATAAAATAATAAATCAAATTGGGGGCTTTAGCCTGTCACTCTAAAGTCCTCTAATTTTACACCCATCAAAGTATATCTCCCTATTTATTTGCACTCAACCATATGGATTACATTCTCACCCATAAAATCTCATGTGATTCTTTCCTATTGTTAATTGAGACAATACCATACTGGTTCTTACAGGTTCTCACAAAAAAATTTATCATCTTAATTGCCCAAATCAAGAAATAAATGAAGTGCTAGGTTTTAAATAATCACAATTTCTTCCAACATTGAAATCCTATAATTCATAGAACACATTTTCATAACTTTATTACTTCATCATTTTAAGGAAAATGATCAAGAACACTACTTAGAATTCATGGAGAAAACGCAATCACAATTTGGTTTAAAAGTAAAAATCATAGTGAAAACACAAGAAGTCTTAATTAAAAACCAAATGTAATAACAAAAATGAAGAATTATCTGAAAATCCTCTCCACCTAACTCTTGAAGTTCCTTTGAAAAATTTGCTTTCCCTTACAATACTCCTTAGAGGTTGGCGTCCAACTCTGAGGATTCTAAATCTCACTTCTAATCCTAATACAAGCTGTAATAAAGTAAAGTAAAGATGGTGAAGTGGAGAGGTGTGTTCTAAAATAACTCTCTAACATAAACCACAACCTCCAACATCAACCCCTTTTTTTGGTCTTCAAGTCCTCTTTTTATACTTTTCCAAAAGGCATATTCGTATCTCTTCAAATTGTGTCCAGATTCAACGTATCTTCCAAGAGATGCATCTATTCAAGAGATATGTAATTTAAATTTGGTGCCAATAGGAAGTTACCCAAATTCTTACCAAGAGGTGCCTCGAAAACCTCTTCAAAATGGTGCCTAAAATTAAAAAGCTCCCTTTTTATAACTTCTGCACATAAGCGCGGGTACCAGCGCTTAGGCACGCAAGCTTGCCGGCACGTAAGCTCTAGAACTGGGTGCATAGCCGCTGGGACTTGGTGCGTAAGCACGGGTTCTGGTGCTTAGCAACCACAGATTACTATTTCAATTTTCTTCAATTTTGCTCCAAATTGGATCCTTTATCACTTCTTTTATCGTAACCATCCATTTAATTATACTTGTAAGAAAAACACATAAAATACCTTCCATTAAATGGCAATATCATCAAAAATAGGTATAAAAATACTATATATTTTTGGAGTATCAGCGCTTAAGCGTGACTGGTTCGGAGCTTAGGCGTCATGCTCTCGAACACTCCAAATCTTAAGCGCGGGTTTTGGCACTTAGGTGCCGGTGCACAAATTTTGATTCAAATGCACTACTTTTCAAGTTAACCACCCTCACATGGTCTTAAATAAGTCATAATAACAAATTCTTCCCCTTGTTCTCTCTTCTTTCTCAAATATTCTCAACTTTTCACAACTTAGATTCGATCACAATAACACAAATATTTTCACATGAACACAACAATGTCATTAATATATATTCAATAAGTACAAATACACTTCTCATGTGTAATCTCCACTCCAAAAATTTTTGGATGAGACACTCTCTAAATTCATCATAACACACGACAAACTTACCTGAACACATAAAACAAACACACACAAATAAACCAAACAAACCTAACAAAGATCTCAATTCCAATCTCTGTTAGGTGAAATATATCCATGACCTTCAGTTGTTCCTTCTGAACCATTTAGCACATAGATTTAATAAAACGGATGATGATGAAGAACTCTATTAGAATCCTCTTCCATTCCATGCCATTTATAGACTTTGGTAGTGCATATACCCACTTCCCACATCTAAAAACCACCAAATAAGGTTCAAGGCCACATTCCCATGTTTAATTCTTCTAGAACATCATTTAGGCATGTTTTTATAACTCCGACGCTTAAGCATCAGTTTTGTACTCTTAGGCATTAGTGCTTAATTTAGCACAGGTCAACTTATTGTCCAAATACTCATTCTTACACATCTAAGACATCATTTAAAGTCTTAAAATTATCACCAAAAGTTTAAATACTACCACAATTCCTTAAAACAAACACAACAAAAACAATCTAAACAAAAGCACACTGATAACTATGGGTTGCCTCCCATATAGTGCTTAGTTTACTTCATCAGCCCGGCATACACAATGCTTATTCTGGGTGACCCAACATCAAAACATCATTCAATTTAGTATGATCCCCTAAAAAATAGGGTTTAAGCCTATAACCATTCACTTTAAAATTTTTAGGGTTTTAGGATCCTTAATATTCACAGCATCATAGAGATAAACTTTTATCACAATAAATGGTCCATTCACCTAGACTTAAGTTTACCTAAAAATAACCTCAATCTTTCATTATAAAGCAAAACTTATTGTCCTAGCTCAGAATTTTTAGTAAGAATCTTTCGATCATGCCATTTTTTTATCTTATCTTTATAAATCTTAGCATACTCATAAGACTCATTATTTATCTATTCCAACTCATTTAATTGCAATAATCTCATCTTACCAGCATCCATCAAATTATAGTTAAATTCCTTAATAGTCCAATAAGCTTTGTGCTCAAGTTCAACGGGTAAATGACAAGCTTTCCCATAAATTAGCCTGAATGGTGACATTCCTATAAAAGTTTTGTATGCAGTCCTATAAGCCCACAAAGAAAAATCACGTTTGATTGACCAATCCATTTTTGTTAAATTTATAGATTTTTCAAGAATTCTTTTGATTTCTCCATTGGAAACTTCAGCCAAACAGCTTGTCTGTGGATGATAAGCAGTAGAAATTCGATGATAGATATGATATTTCTTCAATAACTTTTCAATTAAAGCATTCTTAAAATGGCTTACCCCAGCAGTTATGATAACTCTTGGCATTCCAGATCTGAAAAATATATTTGTTTGTAACAACTTTGTAACACTTTGAGCATTACATCGAGTTAAAGCAACAACTTCTATCCATTTAGACACACAGTCGATTGCTAACATTATATATAAAATTCCAAAAGATGGTTTAAATGGTCTCATGAAATCTAGTCTCTGATGCACCAAAAATATATATGGTTTTTGCTATTTAATGTTACCCATTTTTGGTGAAATTGCACTTTAAAGAAAGGTATTTTTCATGATTTATTGCAGGTATGATGATTTTAAGTGATTGGAGTGAAAATAAGTAAAAAGGAGCAAAATGATGAAAAAGGTGTTTTGGCGCCGCCGGCGCCAGAGCGCCACCGGTGCCCAAATCTAGAGACTCCAAAATAAATAGCATGATAGAGCACCGTCAGCACCCTATCTGGCGCCGCCGGCACAGAAAGTCGGTGGAGTTCAAATTTGAAGAGTTTTGGCGACTTTTTGAAGGGATGCCTATGGAAACTCTTATGATTTCGTCACTATCTTATAAGTAGCCATTTTTGGACGAAAGTGTGTTTCTCTTGTGTGTATCTTGTGTCTTCTAGTGTAGTTTTAGTAAGTGTTAAGTGATAGGGTTTAGAAAAAGTGAGTGTAGAGTGAGGATTTGAGAGGAATTCTTCTCTAAGGAGTGAAGAAGAAGGAGTAAAGTGAGAGATTGCTTCTTCATTTCCATTCTAAAGAGAGAATCAAGTGTTGTAAAGAAGAGAGAAAAGGATTCAAAAGAAATTCAAGGGAATTGCATTGGGGAAGAGAAAGAGATAAGTTATATTTTCTTTGTGGTTTGTATGATTTTTCTTTTATATTCAAAATTCATATTTTATTGCATCTTCTCCATGAATTCCGAGTAGTTCCCCTTGTCATTCTTCTTGCATAGAGATGTGATGATGGATTGATGTGGATTTGATGTGCTTTTAATCTAATAAAGATTGTGATGGTTTTTCATTTCAAACTTAATTTACTTTTTTATTTGACCAATTAAAATGTTAAAATATGTTATTGAACATTAAGTTTGAAAAGATTTAATGTCCTATAACAATAATGAAAGATCCAATCAATTTTTATGGATGAATTGCGTAGTTCAAGGGAATTGAGTACAAATAAATAGGGAAATATGTTTTGATTGACTTCAATGTGGAGATTTCAAGGTGACATGTAGAAATCCTCAAATTGGTTCTAAGATTAGTAATTAATATCAAAGGTTAGCCTTCGGGTGAAGGGTGAGAGGGGTATCTGAAGTGAGAGCTGGTATCCTCCCAGCTTAGCATTTGATTTAGGGTCTGTTTGGCACAACTGCAGATTATCCAGATTATCAGGATAAGCAGATTATCCTGATAATCTGCTGATCAGCAGCTGATCCGGATAATCTGTCTGTCTGTTTGGTTTAAGCGTTTGGAAAACAGCTGATTTACAACTGTTTGTGGATAAATGACAATTATGCCCCTGTTGATAGAAATTTGATGTATCTACTTTCAATCAAACAGAAGAGTGCAAGAAATAAATATAGACTACAGCATAATCATAAAATGTTTTGATGTGTTACGTAGCATAATGCTTTCTATAAGGAGACGAAAGGTGAAATATAAAAGTTTTTGTGATATAATATATTCGTGTATTCTATTATAGTATTTTCTACATTACAGACTAATTACAAGTATGACAAAAAGAAACATAAGTACAGAGTAGAAGGCATAGATTTTAAGAGCAATGTAAGTATAGTTAACAAGGAAAAAAAACTTTCAATCAAACACCCTTTGATTTAAATCCTGGAGAATCAAACTGACGATCCACTTCGTTAATTTTTAGCTTAACCGCTGAAAATTACGGACTTGTTCTTGCTAGCTTTACCGCACTCCGGATTTGGGAGAATAACTTTGCCAACCAAAAACCCTTTGGGTAAAGATACTCCCGTAGCTCCGCATAAGACTGAAGAACTTCAACTTGCCTTGCAGCACAGCCCTGAAAAGAGACGGATTGAGCCGCGCCATTGCAGGAAAGCAAGGAAGGAGACGAATCGAGACGGATTGAGCCGCGCCGCGTCTGGATAGCGAGGAAGGAGACGGATCGAGCCGCGCCCTAGGGCTGTGATGCGGGATCGGGGAGGGGAGGGAGACGGATCGCTCCAAGGGAGGAAGGAGACGGATCGATTGATAGCCGCGACCTAGGGCTCGGGAAGGAGACGGATCGCGAGACGGACGAGGGGAAGGAGACAGGCGAGGGAGGAGACGCTGCTTCGCGAGGGGTAAAAAGCGGAAGTGAATAATGAATCGCGGATCGGGGGTAGGACCCCGCGATCCGCGACTAATGTAAATCTAAATAATCTGAGGAATCACGATTTTAGATAATTTTGTGAAACGTGCTTTCCAAACAAGCTTCTGGCGTTTTGAAAATGCCACCGCAGCAGATAATCTGAACCAAACGCACCCTTAGTGACTAAACTTAGGATATGTTATTTTTCTTTTCTTGCTTAGAAGAGGGGGTACTCTTTTAAGGGTAAAGAATCATTTATGCTCCTATTTGGCACAATAACATAAATATTTGTTCCATATTAATCCACACATCATATTCTCATTGCAAGAGGAAAGATACTTTTCTCATAAATTGAAAACCTTTCAAATACATAGTTTAGTGTGTCTGTAGTTAATTTTGTTTAAAGTTGTTAGAAGAAATTGTAGTGTAGTTAATCGTTATTGTTTCCTGCATAGTAGAAGTAAGTAGTAAACTTTAATTGCAATTTAAATATCGAATTTTAGTGCTACATTAGTTATATTATGAACGCTTTCTTATATTTTGTACTTCTCTATGGGATCGATAACCAGGACACCAATGGAGCCTTGTATTACTTGATACGATACGTATACTTGAGTTGAATGCTTAGACTTAACAAAATCATTATAAATATATAAATTCAAGTTCATAAATTCTTGCAAAATATAAGTTCGTCGCAACAAGTTTTTGGCACCATTGTCGGGGAAGGTAACAGAGTTATGAAAGAAAGTTAGGAAGGTAACGAAGTTAAGAAAGTAAGTAAGAAAGTATAAACGGTATTTATTAATAATATAGTAATTGAAAACCTTTATTTTATAGTGTGTAATTGTGTGTTTATTTATCTTTATTAAATTATTTGTGTTTGTATAGGCGTAGTAGTGGAACTATAGGATTAGTGCCTTTTGATTCGGAGTTAGAGCATACTATCAGAAAAATTAGAAAACAACAAAAACAAATTGAAAATCCTTGCAAAATGAAGAATAATCAAGATAACCAAAGAAATGATATTGGAAATTTGCCAAGACCTTTAAGAGATTATGCTAACCTAACAACAGATGAAATTCACATAACTATTCAAAATCCTGATGTTGCTACTAATTCATTTGAACTTAAACCTGCTATTATCCAAATGGTACAAAATAATCAATTTGGAGGAACACCTAATGAGGATCCAAATTTACATCTTGCTAGTTTTCTAGAACTGTGTGCTACTTTAAAATATGATGGAATGTCTAGTGACGCTGTCAGACTTAGACTTTTTCCTTTTTCATTAAGGGATAAAGCTAAGGCGGGTTAAACTCGTTAGCACTTGGATCTATTAGAACTTGGGGAGAATTATCTCAGAAGTTTCTATCGAAATATTTCCCTCCATCAGAGACTGTTAAACTAAGAAATGATATTACATCCTTTTGTCAGTTTTAAGGACAGTCAATATATCAAGCTTGTGAGAGGTTTAAAAATCTTCTTAGAAAGTGCCCACATCATGTTTTACCAGATGGGTTAATAATTCAAACATCTTATAATGGATTAATGGGATCACTGAGATCTATTATAGATGTTTCTGCTGGTGGATCATTAATGTCAAAACATTTTGATGAAGCATACGCATTATTTGAAGAAATGGCTACTAATAATTTTCAATGGCCCTCTAAACGGGTAAATCCTAAGAAAGTAGCTAGTTTTCATGATTTCGATATAATGACTATGGTAGTTTCTCAAATTGCAGCTCTTTCTAAGAAAATAGATCAATATGGAATGAATTACTCCCAACCACCTCAAGTGTTGGAGGAAAATTCATTTGGACAGATAACAGAATCTCAAACACCTTATGATACTTTAAATGCTAATAACAGACATAATAATCCTTATTCGAATTATTATAATCCTGGTTGGAAGAATCACCCAAACTTCAATTATAATAATAATAATGCTAATGTTAACCCGCACTGGGCTAACAATTCTATAAATCCAATTAGAAATTCGAACAATCAAGGAAATATTAATTTTAGACCATCTTATCCTCTTGGATTTAATAGTAACCCACAATTTAAGGATAATAAGTTGTCTACTAAAGAAATGATTCTGAATATGCGAAATTAATTACAAGCTCAAGGTGTTGTTATGAAAAATATTGAAAATCAATTGGGACATATTTTCACTGCACTTAATAATAGACCTTCTGGAACACTTCCAAGTAATGTTGAGATCAATCGAAAATATTAAAACATGGAACAACTTAAGGCTATTCAATTAAGGAGTGGAAAAGAATTGGAAACTAGAGTGTAAAAAGAATTTGAAATATAAAAGGAGAAGGTGGAGGAAATTGAAAAAGGTTCAAACAAGATTTATCTAGACTTGGATTATCCTCTTGAGGCAATGAAGATAACTGTTGAAAAACCAACACCTCCGTTTTCTCAAAGATTGAAGAAACAAAATAGGGATAACATATTTAGAAAATTTTTGGAGATCCTTAAGAAATTAACGATAAATAATCTTTTTGTTGAAGCATTGGAACAGATGTCTGACTATGCCAAGTTTATGAAGGATATCCTGAAAAAGAAAAGAAAGTTTACAGATCATGAAATTGTTTCACTTAACGGGGAGTGTAGTGCAATTATTCAGAAGAAGCTTCTGGAAACTTAAAGATCCTGGTAGTTTCACTATTCCGTGTGCTATAGGTGAAAAATTTTTCGGAAAAACTTTATGTGATCTGGAAGCTAGTATTAATCTTATGCCTTTATCAACTTTCAAAAGGTTGGGAATAGGAGAAATTTATCATACATATGTGACTCTTTAGTTGGCCGATCGTTCCATTACTTACCTAAAGGAGTGGTGGAAGATGTGTTAGTGAAAGTGGATAAATTTATCTTTCCTGTGGATTTTATTGTACATGATATGGAGGAAGATAAAGAAATTTCAATCATTTTGGGAAGACCATTCCTTGCTACTAGAAGAGTTGTAATTGATGTTCAAAAAGGAGAATTAACTATGCAAGTTAAAGATCAAGAGGTAACCTTTAATATTTTAAAATTTATGAAGTATCCCTCAATGGAAAAAGATAATGAATGTTTAGGATGGAGGTCTGTGATTACTTGAGAAACGATCATTTTGAAAATAAATTAGAAAAAGAAGAAGAATATAAAAATATGTTTGAAGAAGAAATTGAATATGAAGAAAATTCAGATATTGAGAAGAATGAAGATTTGGAGTATGTTCATGAGAGATTCGAAGTATTAGACAGTATGGAAGGTGGAATAAAAGCTTAATTTCATCTATCATAAAACCTCCTGAACTTGAGATGAAAATTGTCCCTAATCATTTAAAGTATATGTTTTTAGGAGAATCATCTACCTTGCCAGTTATTGTATCTTCAGATTTAAACGATTATCAAGAACTGAAGTTGTTAGAAACTTTAAAAAGAGATAAGAAATCTTTTGGATGGACTTTGACAGATATTAAAGGAGTTAGTCCTTCTATTTGTATGCACAGAATTCTTTTGGATGAAGAACATAAACCAAGAGTTGATCCGCAAAGGAGATTGAATCCTATAATGAAAGATGTAGTTAAGAAAGAGATTTTAAAATGGCTCGATGTTGGAATTATTTATCCTATTTAGAATAGTGCTTGGGTGAGTCCAATACATTGTGTACCGAAAAAGGGAGGAGTGACTGCTGACGTGAATGAATGTAATGAAATTATATCCACTAGACAAATTAATGGATGGTGAATTATTATTCACTATAGGAAATTAAATGTCGCCACCAGAAAAGATCACTTTCCTCTTCCTTTTCTCGATCAAATGCTAGATAGACTTGCTAGACACAAGTACTACTATTTTCTGGATGGATATACTGGTTACCATCAAATATCTATTACTCCTAAGGATTAAGAAAAGACAACATTTACTAGTTCTTATGGAACCTTTGTTTTCGAAGAATGCCTTTTGGACTGTGTAATGCACTTGCAACATTTCAGAGATGTATGATGTCTATCTTCAGTAGTATGATAGATAATGGAATAGAGTAGAAGTTTTTATGGATGATTTCTCTGTATTCAGGACTTCATTTGAAATTTGCCTGGAATACTTAGCAAAATTTTTGGAGCTTTGTGAGAAAACAAATCTAGTTTTGAATTGGGAGAAATGTCAATTATGGTTGCAACAGGAATTGTGCTTGGGCATAAAATTTCTAAACATGGTATGGAGGTCGACCCTGCTAAAATTAGAGTGATTGAGAGATTGCCACCACCCACTACTGTGAGAGCGGTGAGAAGTTTCTCAGGATACGCTGGATTTTACAAGAGATATATTAAAGATTTTTCTAAAATTACTAAACCTTATGTCGACTATTAGAAAATGATAGAAAGTTTGATTTTAATGAAGAATGCTTAAGAGCTTTTAAATTATTGAAAGAAAAATCAATCACTGCACCTATAATTATTTCACCCAATTGGGAGAAACCATTTGAACTTATGTGTGATGCTAATGATTATGCGATCGGAGTAGCATTGGGGCAAAGGCATGATAAAGTTTTCAAATTCATTTACTATGCTAGTAAAACTCTTAATGAGGTTCAAATTAATTATACCACAACTGAAAGAGAGTTATTAGATATAGTATTTGCTTTTGAAAAATTTAGACCTTATTTAATTGGAACTAAAAGTATTGTGCATACAGACCATTCAGCTATCAAATTATTAATGCAAAAGAAGGATGTGAAACCTAGACTCATTAGATGGATACTTCTTCTGCAAGAATTTGATTTTATGATAATTGATTAGAAGGGAGCTGATAATCAAATAGCTGATCATCTGTCAAGAATAGACTATGATAAATTATCTAAATTTGAAAAGGAATTACTGAAATTTTCCCTAATGACAACTCTATACTATTATGGGAAGCAATTTGCCTTGGTATGCTGATATTGTGAATTATATTGTAAGTGATATTGTACCACCTGATTTAACAAGGAAAAAACAAAATAAGTTTAAATATGATGCAAAATAATATTTTTGGGATGAGCCCTATCTATATAAATAGTGTAAGGATCTACTTATTAGGAAATGTGTGCCATAAGAAGAAACAAATTTGATTATTCAATGGTGTCATTATTTTGAATTTGGAGGTCATTTTGGTGTTAATAAAACTGCTTTTAAGATTTTACAATCTGGATTTTATTGGCCTACTCTTTTAGAGATGTTAATAAATCTATGAAATCATGTGATCGATGTCAGAGAGTAGGTAATATCTCTAGAAGAAATGAAATACCTCTAAATTATAATTTGGAAGTTGAAATTTTTTATGTATGGGGATTAGATTTTATGGGACCATTTACTCCTTCATTTGGAAATTTATATATATTGGTTGCCATTAATTATGTCTCGAAATGGACTGAAGTTATTGCTTTACCTAGATGTGATGCTCGGAGTGTTTCAAAATTTTTAAAGAAAAATATATTTACAATATGTGGAATGCCGAGAGTGATCATAACTGATGGTGGATCCCATTTCAGGAATAATCAAATTAAGAGATTAATTGAGAAATATAATATTATCCATAGAATCTTTACTGCTTATCATCCCGAGACTAGTGGCTTAGCAGAAGTGTCTAATCGTGAAATTAAAATAATTTTGGAGAAAACTGTGGATAATCATAAATTAGATTGGTCTACTCGATTAGATATTGCTTTATGGGCTTATAGGATTACTTTTAAAACCTATATTGGAATGTCTTCTTATAGATAAGTGTTTGGTAAGACTTGTCATTTACTAGTTGAATTGGAGCATAAAGCATATTGGGCGATAAAAGAGTTAAATTTTAATTTGAAAAATGCTGGAGAGAAAAGATTTATGCAATTGAATGAATTGGAAGAGATTAGAAATGCATCTTATCACAATGATAGGATCTATAAAGAGAAAAGGAAATTATGGCATGATCGGAAGATATTTAAAAAGAACGTGGAATTTGGATAAAAAGTTTTATTATACAACACAAGATTGAAGTTATTTTCTGGAAAGCTCATGTCTAGATGGTTAGGACCTTTTACAGTTGTAAAAGTTCATACTTTTGGAGCTGTTGACATTAAAGATCCTGATACTGGAAATATTTTCAAGGTTAATGGGCATCGATTAAAGCCTTACTTTGACGGGTTTCAACCTGACTTTAAAGAGGTTTTAATGCTGAGTCATCTCGATTAACTGAATGGTTTGTCGGGCTGACGACGTTAAACCAAGCGCTTTATGGGAGGCAACCCATATGTATCTTTGTGGTGTGTTTGCTTGTTTGTTGTAATTGTACTTTTTAGATAGTTATTTTTTAATCATAATTACTCCTAAATACTTTAAATTTTGATAAATGATGGATCGAATCGAGATATTAGAATATTTTGGGCCAAACTAAGTTCAGTGAGAATATTTAACCACTGGAGCCGCCGGCGCCAGAATGGGCACCGCCGGCGCCCTATCACATTTACCACACTGAAGTTGCCTTTTTGAGCTTTGCCGGTGCCCAAAATCTGCTTGACGGTTTTTAAGTTTTAAAATGCAAGTTTTAGCAGTTTTTGGTGGGATCTTCGTCCTTATAACTCCCTAAACTCCATTTTGACTCCTTAAATCCAGAAAAACGAAAACCACCAATCCCAATTCGTATCCTATGGATTCCTATCCCATTGAAACCCCTCGATTTCATGTTTTCAACCAAAGGAAGTTCATAAGTTTTGAAGTGCAGCGTTTGTTCAACAAAGTGATGATGAAAAGAAGGATTATCAAGGAAAGAGGCTTCATAAATCGAGGTATGGATAATCCTACTACTAGAATTGAAGAAATTATTAAGGAGAGATGTTGGGAAGTGCTTTGCTACACTATCGCTGCCGTTGTTCTTCCTGTCGTGAAAGAATTTTATGCAAATCTTCACAAGATCAACCAAGGGTTTGTATTTGTGCGTGGTAGATTTGTGCAATTCACTCCTGCACGAGTTAACAATCTCTTTATGATCGAGAATGTACCTATTTGCCATTATTCTAATTTCAAAGCCACGAGGGATAATATGAATTATGTGTATCGATATCTGATGGATGAGAATGAATAATGGGAAGTTAGGGAGAATGGATACATTAGTTTCCCATCTGCATCTCTTAATCCAGTATCGAAGTAGTGGCATTACTTCATTTCGGCAAAGTTATTTCCGACATTGAAGATTAGCAAAGTAACCAAGGAAAGCACCAATTTGAATTTCTGTATTCAAACTGGGAGGTCGGTTGATATTAGTAAAATTATTGTGAAATCAGTTCTGGGATTAATTGTGCATGGATCTAAATATGGGCTTGGACACCCATCCACCATATTTCTGTCATCTAGTCAGTCACAGGTTCCTTATGAAAGTTAGGAAAAAGGTTCTTCTTCCATGGAGGCCTATTGATCCAACTAATCCCTATGACTATCAGACAATTAGAAATGAAGATGACATGAATTTGCTTGTTGATCAACCAACACACACTTCACAACCGATTCAACCCTATTTTCCTAAAGGTTCCAGAATGATATTGAAAAGGATCAAACAGTTGCAGAAAGAGGTACGAAATGTTATGAATGCAATCAATAACATTTATGATTTATTCAATCATATAGATTGGAGAATGAAAGAGCAATTCCATCACACTGGTCGAATTGAGATGGGTTTGATCAATCTGACGAAGAAGAACGTGGTGGTTGCTGAGGAATCATCTTACGAATTTCCATTTCGTCCATTTTATAACTTTTTTGTGCATCGGCAATCTATTGGAGACATTAGAGGAGAGGATAGTTCTAAAACTAATGTAGAGTAATTGATGGATTCTACTTATGTTTGTTGTGTGTTTAGTTTGCTTTGCTTAGTTATGTTTGGTTTGTGCAGTATTTGTTTTGAAATTTGAACTTGGATTTGGATGTGTTTACCTTCTTTGTGTGGTTAGATCTTATTGTTTTCCTATCATAGAGTACTTGTTGCACTAATTATCTAAGATTAGTTAGTTTAAATGAACATATTTTGTGTATATGATGTAACTTGGATTTTATATATATAAGATTGTTGTGTATTGTTTGTGTGAAGAATTAAGTTAATTATTACTTATGGAATGATGTAAATGCCTATTGAAGTGTTAAACATCATTGTGGACATAGAAAAGATCGAAATTACGAGAAAAATTTCAGACCCAGAAAATATTTTAGACTAGCGCCACCAGCGCTAGAATGGGCGCCGCCAGCGCCCAAATCCAGAGAGTTTACCATTTAATCTAAATAGAGCGCCGCAGGCGCCCTATCGAGCGTCGTATGCTCCTGAACCTAGTAAAAGGCCAAAAACCCTTAATTTTGCAATTTTTACCCTGGGACCCGCAATTTCTTCCATTTCATTCGTCTTCTTCCTCCATTTTCACGGATTTGAAGATCTAGTGCTTGCTAGATCTCAAATATAAGGAGAATTCAAGGCTTTTCGACATCAAATTCACACTTCTCTTGGTAAGAGCTTCACTTTAAGTTAAAATGTTTGGATTTTTACCATGGAAATCTCTCACATTGCTTATAGTACAATTTTTGGAGTTTTAAAGAGATTTTGAGATTTTCATGATTAAATTTGCTCTTACTTGTTTAGAATAGTATTTGGAGTTTGTTACATTGTGAATTTGGTATTTATTGAAATTTTCTTGCAAATTTTAGAAATTCATATGGCTCCAAGGTTAAGTAAAGGGAAGAGGAAATTGGATTTTGATAAGGAGAAATTCGTTAACATCAAAGCTCAATTTTGCTATAATTCTTACCTCTACAACAAGAAGTGTATTCAGGATCGAGCTTTCGATAGTCCTTAAGGATCTGTATAACAGTTGATTGCAGAGTAGAACTGGGAGCGATTTTGTTATTTCACTACGAATGTTGTTATGGGAGTTGTTAGAGAGTTCTATTTGAATGTACCCCAGATTGAGATAGAGTATGTGCTTGTTAGAGAAAAAATGGTTAAGTTTACTCCTCAGCGTATCCATGCTTTCTATCAGACTTGAGAACCATTCCTGTGTGAATACGAAAACTTTGACACTCAAGGGGAGAATATGAGAGAAGTGATTGCTTTTCTGACTCATGGGTGAGGAGAATGGAAAGTAAGTCAAAAACAGTTGATTAATTTCCTCGCCTCCACATTGAATGTTGCTTTAAAAGTTTGGCATTATTCCATTTCAGCAAGATTGTTACCATCTTATCACCACGGCGAAATTACAAGGGATAGAGCAATTCTGAACTATTGTATACAGAAGATGAAAAAGATTGATATTGGGGCTATTATCTACAAGAACATTAAGACGATTGCTAGAGGCGAGACCACTAGTGGTTTTGGACATCCTGCTTTAGTTCATGCCCTTTGTGTTCAGTCTGGAGTGGAGTTTAATAGTTTTGAAGAAGTGGCTATACCATTGAGACCAATTACAAAGAATATTATCCGTACTTATGAGTCTCATGTGGGAGCTAGATTTGAGCGTAAGAGTACTGATATTCCTACTAATAGTTATGATGTTCCATCTACTTCTAAGCCGCCTACCTAATTTAATATTATGGAGCAGCTGAGACTACAAAGTGCTAGTGTGGATAGACTCCATGGTCGGATGGATATATTTGAGGTGAGGATTGATGTGAATGAAGATTATCTGCAGAGGAGAGTTGAGTTCGATATTGCTTATTATGATGCTCAGGTCAGATTTATGAGAGGGGAGTCTGATGTGATATATCCTACTTGCCCCAGCTATACACCATATAGACCTGACCCTGCTGATGACCCGGTTGATGACCCTGCTGTTCCTGGTGATGGAGACTGGTAGATTGTTTGTTTAGATTTATGTTGTTCATGTTCTGTTGTGTTGTACTGTTATGTAGTAGTTATTTATTTTCATGTGATGTGTAACCCTGTGTTTTACTGGTGTGATGTAGAATTTACTTTTCATATGTTGTGTAACTTTGTTGGAGTATTGTTTTGTTGTACTGAAACATTAAAATTGTTAGCTGGACTGTGTAGTATTGTGATTGTTTGTTTAGTACTGTAGTGTTCTGCTGGATGTTTAGATGTTTAAAGTCAATTTCTCTTTACCCATGCAAATATTTAAAATTGTTATATCACTACTACTAATTGTTTCAGGCCTGCTAGTTGTAAATTTTGATTAATACCAGATAGCTGTTGAAGATATCAAGATCCCAGCACAGAAAGATTAGTTTTCTTTTACTCTCCATTGTTTCAAATTTAATGAAAAATTTAAGTTTGGGGGAAGGTAGAGAAATACTAAATTTATTTGTTCTCAATTATTATATTTTCAAAAATTATTAGCATAACTTCTGGCAGTTGAACCTCACTGTAAGTAACTAAAACTTTTTATTTCAGTTGAATATCATGGAAGGATAGGATGAAAATTTTTAGTGATAAAGGTTAATTTTATAAAAGTAAGATATTTGGTATGAAAGGATTTGACTATAGTTAACTATTTAAAGTAAAGAAAACTGTATTTTTGAAATGTTAAGGGACTTAAAATATTGTGTGTTAAGAAGAGATTATAACTTTATGATGAATAATAAAGCTTATACTTAACTATAAAGTAAAGAAGTGTTTCAGGTTTGAACTTTAGAAAGAGGAGAGTGAAGTTCAAAATCATTAAAGGCGATCCAGATATAGTAATCCTCATTTAAAAAAAAGAGAAAAGAAAAGAAGGATTGAAAGAATAATCCCTAAAAGAAAAGATAAAAAGAAAATAAAAAAAAGAAAGAAAAATATTTATGAGGAGAAGCTTGAGGAGATGCCTAATCAAAAATTGGCTTCACTTAAATCACCTTAAAGGGAGAGCTTGATTTCAATTCTAAATTTATGTTTTAAGTAATGGCCTACAGTATAATAAAGTTTACATGAACTCCTTTTTCACATAGTCTTTTGAGGCACTCTTAATGTGACAAATTATGGTTCATCTTGAAATAAATAGAAAACTATAACTCTTAGACTTGATTGCTGAATATTCTTACACCTGTAGTATTTTCCTGAGTTACTAAATTTCTTTCTGAAAATCTAACCAATATATTCTTTTAAATGAAAAATTTTAGTGTCTTGCAGTTGAAAAGTACATTTCCTAGAGTTATATTTTATGTAGTAAAAGGATTACTTGAGGACAAGTAATAGTTAAAGTTTGGAGGATTCTGATGTACCAAAAATATATACAGTTTTTGCTATATAATTTAATCCATTTTTGGTGATATTGCACTTTAAAGAAAGGTATTTTTCATGATTTATTACAGGTATGATGATTTTAGGTGATTGGAGTGAAAAGAAGCAAAAAGGAACGAATCCGGAGCAAAATGGTGAAAAAGGTGTTCTGGCGCCGCCGGTACCAGAATGGGAGCTGCCGGCGCCCAAATCCAGAGACTCCAGAATAAATAGCAAGATAGATCACTGCCGGCGGTGCCAGAACTGGCGCCGCCGGTGCCCGATGTCGGTGGAGTTCAAATTTGAAGAGTTTTTGCTCCTTTTTGAAGGGATGCCTATGGAAACTCTTAGGATTTCATCCATATCTTATAAGTAACTATTTTTGGATGAAAGTGTGTGTCTCTTATGTGTGTCTTGTGTCTTCTAGGGTATTTTTAGTAAGTGTTAGTGTTAGGGTTTAGAAAAAGTGAGTGTAGAGTGAGGATTTGAGAGGAATTCTTCTCTAAGGAGTGAAGGAGAAGAAGTAAAGTGAGAGATTGCTTCTTCCTTTCCATTCCAAAGAGAGAATCAAGTGTTGTAAAGAAGAGAGAAAAGGATTCAAAGGAACTTCAAGGGAATTGCATTGTGGAAGAGAAAGAGATAAGTTGTATTTTCTTTTGTGGTTTGTATGACTTTTCTTTTATATATAAAATCCATGTTTTATTGCATCTTCTCCATGAATTCTGAGTAGTCTCCCTTGTCTTTCTTCTTGCATAGAGATGTGATGATGGATTGATGTGGATTTGATGTGCTTTTAATATAATGAAGAGATTGTGATGGTTTTTCATTTGAAACTTAATTTACTTTTCGATTTGGCCAATTAAAATGTTAAAACATGTTGTTGAACATTAAGTTTGAAAAGATTTAATGTCCTACAATAATAATGAAAGATCCATTCAATTTCTATGGATGAATTGTGTAGTTCAAGGGAATTGAGTGCAAATAAATAGTAAAATATTTTTTGATGGACTTCAATGTGGAGATTTTAAGGTGACAGGCTGAAATCCCCAAATTGGTTCTAAGATTAGTAACTAATATCAAAGGTTAGCCTTCGAGTGAAGGATGAGTGGGAGCTCCGAAGTGAGAGTCGGTATCCTCCCAACCTAGCTTTAGATTTAGTGGCTAAACTTAGGATATGCCAATGTTATTTTCTTGCTTAGAACATGGGGTACTCTTTTAAGGGTAAAGAATCATCTATGCTCCTATTTGGCACAATAACATAAATATTTGTTCCATATCAATCCACACATCATATTCTATTTGCAAGAGGAAAGATACTTTTCACATAAATTGAAAACCTTTCAAATACCTAGTTTAGTGTGTCTGTAGTTAATTCTGTTTTTAAAGTTGTTAGAAGTAGTTGTAGTGTAGTTAATCGTTACTGTTTCCTGCATAATAAAAGTAAGTAGTAAACTTTAATTGTGATTTAAATATCAGATTTTAGTGCTACATTAGTCATATTGTGAGTGCTTTCTTATATTTTGAGCTTCACTGTGGGATAGATAACCAGGACTCCATTAGAGCCCTGTATTACTTGATACAATACGCATACTTGAGTTGAATGTTTGGACTTAATAAAATCATTATAAATATATAAATTTGAGTTCATAAACTCTTGCAAAATATAAGTCCGCCACATCAGTCCCTAAATGTTAAATATTTCAACTTCAAAAATATATATGAGGTGCAGCTCATTTCTTCTAGAAATATTGCCTGCACGTTGACACCAATCACAATTTTTAATATAAGCATTAACATATCTAAAGATAGTAGGCCAATAAAATCTAGATTACAAGATTTTATATGTTGTTTTATTAACACCAAAATGTCCCCTTAAATCAGAATCATGACATTTTTGAATAATTTTATAAGTCTTTTCTAAAGGCACACATCTTCAAAGAATTAGATCATTCCCCTGTTCATACAAAAATGAGTCGTCTTAAAAATAAGTCTTAGCTTCAAATGAAATTTCCTCTTTTGTTGGTGTGTCAGACCATAAGGTAAAATGTTACTAACAAGAAAGTTTACAATATCTGCATACCATGGAACATGCCATTCATTAATATTGAACAATTTTTCATCTAGAAAATGTTCATTAATTTCTTCTTCAGAACAAATTGATTTCTTAAAGTTAAGCCGAGATAGATGAGCAACAATTTGATTATTAGCTCCCTTTCTATCTACTATTTCAAAGTCATTGCAAAAGAAGAACTCATCTTATCAATCTTGGTTTTGCATCCTTCTTTTTCATTAAATACTTAATAGCATAATGATTTGTATCCAACACACATTTAGTTCTAATTAAATATGATCTAAACTTTTCAAAGGCAAATACTATTGTTAATAACTCTTTCTCAGTTGTGGTATAATTAAGTTAAGCTGTACGGCTTATTTTTAGGTTGTGTGTTTATTTTAAAAAGGGGTCGCCTAACAGAAATTGTCGGCGAATTTTAGATTTTAAATTTAATTTAAATATATATATATGGTTTAGAAAGTAGTATTTGATTTTGAAAATAATTTTAAGATTTGAAATCAAACCGATCTCACATCCCATATAGTTTATATAAACGAGCACCGCATCACAAACCGTGTATCTATCCCGAAGAATAGACATACTGCTTGATGATGGGGCTCGGTTAAATAAACTAGGAGATTTGTAACATCCTTCTGGTCCGCGAACCGGCTTTATAAGCCGACAAATTCCCCGCTTAATATAAATGAATTAAGCGGGGTTTATATTACTGGGTTCTTAAAATTCCCTATAAGGGCAAGCCCACTATAGTTAATTACATCTTAAGTGACGGGAATCACCTAAGAAAACTCTCGATAATAATCGTAGTTCGCTCTCAAGAATTTCAAAGTTTAAGTTTTCAAAGGATTGGATTTTGGAATTTCAATAGGGAATGGATCAAATTTGGAACATTTTGTTTTGGGAATTCAAAGGAAGAAAGGTAGGAGAAATCACAGATTCGAAGCGAACTTCGGAAATTTCCCGACTATCCTATTGTTTGGCTTGAATTTAGGAAAGTCCTAATATTTATTTAATGTTTTGATCTTGCCAATTTTGATTAACTTGGACTTATATTTGTATGATAAAATCACACAAATAGCCTTGAAGAGGTGAGGGTTTATGTCATATCGGATGACTACCTAAGAATCCTAAGACCGGTTAGGGCTTAATTTGCAATGCAAATGCCTAACAGAAGATTGAGGATTTATGTTGCACTAGGCAAACTACCTCAAAGTCCTATGGTTTGGTTATTTAATTCTATGAATGTTTAGCTGATGTAGAGTTGTTTTGCTGACGAAGATGGCCGTGCTGCCCACCAAGCTCCGAGCTCCTTGTTGTTGCAGAGGTTTAGTTTTAGAAGTCATAAATCAGGAGATGAGAAAAGTGATTTGGTTTAGAGAGGTTTCTTAATTTCCAAGTGTTTTTTATGTTTTATTTAAAATAAATCTTAAAGTTTATCATAACGACACCGGTTAAGATCCCACAGTTCCATCCTTCCGGCATCGTTATTTTTATCAGATTCACTTAGTCCAGATGAATTTGCTAAAATCAACTAAATGAGTTCCACACTTTCATTTAGACTGTGGGAAATCCCGTTAGCAACACGTAGGTTACATCATCCTAGGTATTCCCCATCATCCAACAAGACGTTTTAATTTAGTTGTAATTGTAGTTTTGTGTTCGTTTCGTGATTAAATTTTGAGTTGTTTTATATTTTGAAATGTTGTGGCGGTGAATTTTATCTTGCAATGACTTTTAATTTAGTTTTGGTTTCAGTTTTAGGGACTATCCTAAAAGTGTGGGTTTTCATGCAACGAGTTGTTTACCATGCAAGAAAAGTAAAGTGCATTTGCAAAAAGTAAATTGCAAGAAAATAAATCGCAATAAAATAAAAGCGTACTCGGAGGGTCTTCCCGTCATCCCAAGCTGCACTTAAACGCAATTTAGAATATTTAAGCATTCAAAGCAAGTTCCTCAGTAAAGCTAAGGGAAGGGTTATGGTTTTCTACCAAGTTCCTAATCCTATAGCTAGTCATTTCCTATGACGTCTAGGTTATTGTGTTTTGGTTTGAGGACGATTTTCTTCATCAAAGAACAATTAAGTTCAATTGTTCTTATAAATATCCTATCATATTGAGGAGGTGCTTAAGAAGAATCTTAAACATCTTTTCAATATTGCTAGAATTGTTTTAAGTCCAAATGAATTTAATTATACAAATGAATTAATCGTCCGAGAATTCAAGTTTTGTTATCTTGCTCAGTGAACTAGGACATTTGAATATCCTATAAGTGAAGGAACACTTCATTTAACGTTCTATTTAGGGGTTATGACAACAAAAGCTTCCGAGGGCAAATTGATGTTCAAATGGTTTGTGATTTAATTTAATTTCAGTTAACTGGTTTAAATTTGGAATAGTGTTCAAGTTGCTTTATTTTGAATTTCTTTATTTCTTAGGTGATGTTATTTTTAATTCAATTTAATTTAACTTTAATTTAATTTAATTTAGTTTAGTTTTAATTTTAATTTAATTTAATTTGATTTTAATTTTAACTTCGATTCTCGTTATTTAATTTAATTTAATTCAATTTATATTGATTTGATATGATTTAATTTAATTTAATTTAATTTAATTTAATTTAATTTAATTTAATTTAAATTAATTTGATTTGATTTAATTTTAATTTGTTTTAATTTAATTTTATTTAATTCAATTTAATTTAAATTTTAATTTAATTTTATTTTTAATTTTAATTTAATTGAAATTTTAAAAGGGTTTAATTTAAATAATTTAACTTTAATTTAATTTAATGATTAAGTCTTTTAACATTTTAAATCATAAATTTGGATTATCATTTTAATTAGGAATTAAATATTATTGAGATGATTAATTTAGGGATTCTTAAATTAAAGAACAAATCTCTTCCTAATAATATCCCTATTTTAATAATTCCAATTTTATTATTCTTCCAAATTTAATCAATTATTTAATTAAGGTTTATTTTAACTATTTTTAAATTGTTTAGCAGGTTTCTACCCTTTAATTATTTAAATTTCAATCATCCAAATCAGATTAAGATCAAATATTTTACTCTTTAATTTTATTAAGCCTAAAGTTTTAATTAAAGGTTAAAATTTTAATTACCATTTTGCCCCTTCATGCTTAATAATTTCATAACTCGCTAAATTGAGCTTAAATGAACTTGAAATTTTTATGTGACTTCACTCATATGTCAATAAAGACATGAGAGGAGAAAATGTGATTTTTCTGTATTTATTTTATTTATGTAATTATTTTTGGTGGAAAATAGAGATTTCCAAGGAAAATTTAATAATATGACCAAGGGAAAGTTTCTGTCACTAAGAAAATTCTAGGACATTCCTAATGACTAGAGGACCACTTGGACCAATTTTGGGGATTTTTTGAATTATATTCTTTTTATTATAATTATTTTGAGTTTTGGAGTATTAATTAATTTAAAAATAAAATAAAGGTTGAAAGATAAATTTTATATTTTTCAAAAATCTCTCTGATATCAAGGAAATCAGAGAATCAATCTTTACAATTTTCTGACTTTTCTTTAATTTATTAGAATTATTTTAGTGGAAATGCTAAAAAATACATTTTTTTAATTTTAAAATTACCTTAGGGCTTTAAAATTTAATATCTCATCAAATAGACCTAAGAAAAATATGGGGTTTGTTCCTAAGTGATTAAAATTCAAAATGTGACATTTTGGTGAATTTTATTATTTTTTGGATTTTTATTACTTTTCAATTATTAAAATATTAAAATAATACAAAAAATCAACTTTTTTAGAAAATTAAAATTTTAATTTTCCTAAATTCCCCTGATATCAAAGAGGCTCCAAAACTAATTTGGTGAATTTTTGAAAAGTATTTTGAAAGTTATGAATTTTTAAAGTTTAAATTGGCTAAATGGCTTAATCAACCCATTTAGTAGGGCTAACCAAGTTCAATTGACTTCAAATTTTTATGGTGGGTTCCTCTGATCCTAAAGGTCAGTGGAGAATTGATTTCAAGTCAATTTGATGTATGATTAGCTCTAATTAATTAAGGACTTATTTTGGGTATTTAAGCCAATTAGGATTATTCCAAGTGGATTAATTCAAAACCTATTTTTTCTAGGGTCCTCTGGTCATAAGAAACATCACCAAATTTTCCTAGAATTTATTTCACAACATGTTAATTATTTGATTTAAAATACTCAAAACAGCAACATGAATTTGAAAAATCAATAACTTCTCATAGGGATGGCCTCGACCTTGGAAAATTCGGGGAATATTCCCAAGTTCGGAGGCTTCAAAAGCCCTATGGTCTCATGCCATGGTGAATTTCCTATATGCATGGAGAATTAAAATAATGCAGAGGGTAAACAAATCATTAAAAATAAAATACTTGATGAAATTAAATGATTTCCTTTCCACATTATTCTCCTCTGTTCACTGAGCAAGAGGGTATTTTTATTTTATTTTTCTGATTTTCCTACACAAAGTTATGCATTTTTGAAGTTTAGGGAATTAAATAAAAAGAAAAATAACCTATTTTTCTACTTATCCAGGCGGCACCACGCCATCCTCGGCAGCTTCGAACGCACACGCGTCGTCTTCTGATTCGGCGCCGCCATCCAACTCAGCGCTACGGGGGCCCGCTGTATCGTTCCGTCTCCTCATCCGGCGCGATCCTGGCCGTCCGTCCGCGCGTGTATTAAATGAACGGCATCCGTTCAACTTCTCCAAGCCTCCTAGCCCGAGAACCGTCCACACTAAATCCCTAATATCTCACTCAATACTTAACGGATTTTCGTGTTCTTGTGCTCTATGGATTCGTCTTGAAGAGACGAATACATCTATACGGTGATCATGCATTGAAATTAAGGCATTTGAAATGGAGAATCTCTAGAAGCTCGAGATAAAGAGTTAGCTCATACCTTTGCTCAGAGAAGTGTGGCTTCAATCTGAGGGTTGTGTCACCTTCGATTGGGTCCAAGCAAGCTCCAGATGAAGTCCCTTGGCACAGTGAATTGTCTCAGGTATGATTTCGACCAAGCTCAGATCACAAAGCTTGGAGTACGGAACGAGATGGGTGGCACTGGAGAGGGGGCTTTTGCTGGTGGACCTCTTCCCTTGGTACGGTGAAGGTGTAGGATCAATCAATTTGAGGATTGGTCCACTTGTGAAGAAGTGTCCTGGTTTTGGGTGGAATTTTGGGTGAGAAATTGGGCTGCGGTGGTGGGGATTAGGGCAAATTGTCCTTGGGGATCAAGCTGTTCTAAGTATGGCGAGTGGTGCGGAGCAATTTTGGCGGGGGTTTCGACAAGGTTGCAGTTCGGCACCTCTCATGGTCGAGAGGAGGTGAGGTTTAAATAGGAGAGGGTGGAGGGCCTCCCGGGGGGTTTAAGGCTTGGGATCGGTGCTTAGGTCGAGGAAGAACGGCCATGATGGCCATTGGGCATGGGGCGGCTCGGCGAGTGGGAATTCTAAACTTTGGCTCACATGGGTTCTCTCGGCCTGGTGGTTTTCGGCGAGCATGGTGGGCTGGCCGGCCGAGTCGGGTCACCCTCGAGGTCGGGGAGGTTGGGGCTGGGGCTTAGTGCGATCGATTGGCCATGGACATGTGTAAAGGAGTTGAATTGAAATGGAATGGGGGAAGGCTATTTTGGGTTCAAATGAGTCAACCCATGATTTTGGGCTAGGTTCACCACCCAAGGCCTGGTTTTGGGCTGAAAAGAGACACTTGGGTCAGCCAAGAGAAAATGGTGTGGTCTCCATCCATGGTGAGGTGGCTAAGCATGGTTTAGTGTGTGACATGCTTATGGTTAAAAAGGCTTAATGAAGGATTAGGAAAGGGGCCCTCCTTTTGCCAAATGTGGTAAGGTCACATGTGAGCAACTCACATGGCTTGCATGTGGCTTAAGAGTGGCTTCATGGCTTGTCTTTGGCTTGGGGAAAAGCTTGGTCGATTTCATGAAAATGGATTTTAGAAATTTTGGTAATTTAGGGGTGATTTGATGGGATTTGGCATATGGCTTGATTTGGATTTATTTTATCATGGGTTTAAAACTTAGGAGATGGTTTCATCCAATGGATGATGATATAGGGTTGTCATGTGGGCTTTGGGCTTTTGAAATTTAGTGAAGGTGGGCTTTTAAAGTGATTTAGGGAAGTGGGTTTTTTTTATTTTAGGATGAAAATTTTGCAAAGTATTGGATCCAATAAGTGTTGAATTTAGTTTAGGAATGTTTCATGAATGATTTGGAATAAATTTGAAGTGTTTGGGCTAGGTTTGGGTTGGATTTGGACCTCTTTGGTGAATGGGCCAATGTAGGTCAAATTGGGCTAACTTGGGCCAATGTTGGGCTAGGGTTGAAATTGATGTAAAATAAATGTTGGGAAATGTTTATGGGAGTGTTTCAAAGAGGTTTTGGCTTTGATTGGGTTTTGATTTTGGGGTTTGGGCTTATTTGGGTTAGGTTTGGGTTTAGGTCAAAATTAGGCCTTTTAGCTTTGGGTTGAATTTGAGTGGGGTTTGGGTCTAAATTTTGGGTAAATCATGTTATTTTTTTGTTTGTGGGGATGCTAAGGAAGGTTTAGAAAAGATTTGGGGTTAATTGGAGTTGAATTGGGTTAGTTTGGGTTAGGTTTGGGTCATGGGTCCAAATTGGGCTAACTTGGGTCAAATTGGGGGTTTTGACAAAAGTGGGGTAAATTGACAAAATTGGCCCATGGTGTAGTTGAATAAAATGAAATTGGGAATATTTGGGATTTTTTGGAATTTTCGGGGAATTTTCTGAATTTTTGGATTTTTGGGTCAAAAGGGGTATTTTGGGTATTTGGAGGGTATTGGGAGGTATTTTTGGAATTTTTGGTATTTTTGGCTATGGATGATCAACTTGATTGGTGATGAAATGTACAAGGTTAATTTTGGGGAATTTTTGGGTGATTTGAAAAATTTGGGCAATTTCAAGGGCTTTGTGTAGGTTAGGCGGGTGTAGGGTCCCGGAGGTCAAAAATTGAAAATTTGGAAAATTGAAGATTGGGTAAATGTAAGTGGAATAAAATCATTTTGGTTGATCCATGAAGCCATATCAATCCCACATTAGCCATGAAGGGACTCATTTGAGGCATCCACTATGTTGTTCCTAACCCTCTGCGCGAGGGCTTAGGGGTTAAGGATCATCCATGTGAATCACCTACATGAGTCAGGAGGTCAAGTTGGGTATGGGTGTGATTTTAGGAGGTGTGTGAAAGTATAGTGTATAAGTGTAAGGTGTGTGTAAGTCAGCCCTCACCAGACCAGGCCACCCAGGGCAGTCCTAAGGCCAAAGAGTCCTATAGGAACTCATCCTTTAAACTTCCACATTTGGTTTCAACCCTCCAGGTGATTAGGGGTCTACGGTCAAGTTTGTGGAGTTTGCGGGGAGTTAAGAAGTGGTTTGAATTTCTAGGTGGTGGGTCCCAATTCTAATCCTCTAGGATAGTCGAAGGAAAAGCCTAAGGCTAGATCCTAAGTACTAAAAGAAGAAGAGAAGACCTCATCGAAAATGAGGTCGACAAATGGACCCCAATAGGTGTGGTGAGTCGACGGAGCACACCGCGCGTATTGGTGTTGGCCGAAGCGATCAACAAAACCAACACAAACGTCCAAGTGATAAACTTAGGACAAAGTAGAAGAGTTTTCGCTGGGGGGTGTCAAGTATATCTCTAAGACTAGATATTCCTGAACTCTCACTGGGGAAAGGAAAAGGAAGTGAATCCCAAATCACATGACCTAGGGGAATTTCAATTTAGATTTCATTTTGTTTCAGTTTAAGTTTGATGTGTAAGTTTAAATTTTGAGTTTTAATTTAAATTGAAGTTTTGTCAAAATTAATTTGAAGGGATTTGAACTTGAAATGAAAAAAAAGGAATTTTGTGGTTTTAGAAGTGACATCTTCAACCTCAAAATAAAATTAAATTGATTAGATTGAATCATTACAATGAGGAGAGATCTCAGAGCAATGTGGTATTGGATGTAAAATCCTTAACCTCAAGAGTTTGATTTTGATGTATTTCATTGCAATAGGGAAAGAATCCTAAAGCAATGCGATCTCGGATGTAAAATCCTCGACCCCAAGAATTTGATTTGGATGTATTTCATTGCGATAGGGAAAGAATCCTAAAGCAATGCGATCTCGGATGTAAAATCCTCGACCCCAAGAATTTGATTTTGATGTATTTCATTGCGATAGGAAAGAATCCTAAAGCGATGCGGTCTCGGATGTAAAATCCTCGACCCCAAAATTTGAATTTTGATGTATTTCATTGCGATAGGGAAAGAATCTAAAGCGATGCGGTCTCGGATGTAAAATCCTCGACCCCAAAAGTTTGAATTTGATGTATTTCATTGCTATAGGGAAAGAATCCTTAGGCGATGCGGTCTCGGATGTAAAATCTTCGACCCAAAAAATTTGATTTTGATGTATTTCATTGCGATAGGGAAAGAATCCTAAAGCGATGCGGTCTCGGATGTAAAATCCTCGACCCCGAAAATTTGATTTTGATGTATTTCATTGCGATAGGGAAAGAATTCTAAAGCAATGCGGTTTCGGATGTAAAATCCTCAACCCCAAGAATTTGAATTTGATGTATTTCATTGCGATAGGGAAAGAATCCTAAAGCGATACGGTCTCGGATGTAAAATCCTCGGCCCAAGAATTTGAATTTGATGTATTTCATTGCGATAGGGAAAGAATCCTAAAGCAATGCGGTCTCGGATGTAAAATCCTCGACCCAAAAGTTTGATTTTGATGTATTTCATTGCGATAGGGAAAGAATCCTAAAACGATGCGGTCTCGAATGTAAAATCCTCGGCCCACGAGAATTTGATTTTGATGTATTTCATTGCGATAGGGAAAGAATCCTAAAGCAATGCGGTCTCGGATGTAAAATCCTCGACCCCGAGAATTTGATTTTGATGTATTTCATTGCGATAGGGAAAGAATCCTAAAGCAATGCAGTCTCGGATGTAAAATCCTCAACCCCAAGAATTTGAATTTGATGTAATGGATTTTACAAAGATTTGTAGTGTTGATTTGAGAAGTGTGAAATTTTGGTGTTTCGAGAATTTCATGAAAGTTGTAAAAGATTTTTGTGGAAAGAAACAAATTAGGAGGGAATATGTAAATGTTACATATCCCATTCAAAAGAGTTGATCGGAAGTTGTTGGTTTGGATTGGATACAATTCCTCGCCATCAGATTTTATATGTGTCAATGGAATCAACCGCTTCCATCCCAGACAAGGGAGAGAGTAGAACGGATTGGATTTCAGATTTGGAAGATTGAATTTGAATTTGATTGAGATTTGATTTGAGATCTGGAAGATTGAATTTGAATTTGATTGAGATTTGATTTGAGATCTGGAAGATTGAATTTGAATTTGATTGAGATTTGATTTGAGATCTGGAAGATTGAATTTGAAATTGATTGAGATTTGATTTAAAATTTGGAAGGTTGAATTTGAATTTGATTGAGATTTGATTTAAAATTTATGTTCATCTTGTTTGTCTTTTAACGATTCAAATTTATTTTATCACTCATTTAATGTTCATGAGAATTTGGAGTTCGTTATTTTTTTAGATTTTTAAGGAAAGTTTTCTTCTTTTATTCTCTTTTTTTTCGTTTCTTTTCTGTTCTTTGTTCGAAGTTCATTTAACTTTAATGGCGTTTCTCGATCGACTTGCACAAAAGAGGTGAAGGCCAAAAATGTGACATAGTCACTTTCATTCCAATCATGTTGAAGATACATCATACAACTCGATCTGGAATATATCTCATACAATCCATGTAGACTCAAAACGGACTATGTATGATCTTTGTCGATCCATCCAAAAAAGGTATCTGTCAGAAATCCATGTCTAAATAGTGAGGTACATCGTCAATAACATCACCTTCCAAGCCATCCTTGGCAAGGATGTCGTATGGATGTACGTTGGAGGTGTGATATTTTCCATGTAACTCACAGCTCGTAAGGCCGAGGCTCTCTAGCTCGGGTACAGGTCGGAAGTGGTAAGGTGCTTTCTGTCATCCATCCTTCTAAAAGTAGCGAGATCCGCTTCACGGGTACTCACGGTATGCAATGTTTAGCGACATACTGCTCCATTGTCCTTCGGTATCATGACGGAACCTACGGTAATGGTATCTTTCCTGGCCCTCGGAACTCACACGGGCTGCTTATCCGGAGGTCGGATCCGAACATGATATTACACTCGTTCGGAAAGAAAGCGTGCGAAAGGTCGACAAAGTCGTGGTGATGCTATGTGCGGGGGTATGCGGTCACCCTTCTTGTAAATGTTAATGATGCAAGCTGTTGGGTATGCAATCTGTGGCGGTACCCTCCATGTATCATTCTCTTTACCATCCTTTTGATGACTAATGGCATTGGATCCACTCGGCCATGACGGAGTATCCCGGTGGGTTTCCCTTCTTGTCTTACGCGAAGTTGTAGCGGCATCCACATTGTATGGTAATTCTACCTTTCCACGGCATCCATCTCCGGGTTCAGAGTAAGTGTTTTCTCTTAGGCGGCCCGCTCGGCCCATTCTTTTCAAATCCCGGATGCAATCCACGATTTGTTGTTGTTCGTATTCGAGAACACGTACGTATGTAGCTCGAGGCCTTCTAGTATATTGATCCTCCTGCCTGCGATTCTCTCGAAGTATTCGAAAGGTTTTCTTCTCGACATTACGCATCCTTTCTAGCTCGTATTCTAGAATAATCTGCAAATGGCGAGGCCTGGTGACGTATTGTGGGATATATGGCTCAATCCCTTCACGTTCTCCTGCATACCTCGGCTCCTCGGGGATGGTGTTCGTCGGGGCATCCTCCGGGGTTGCTCCTGTAACAAGGTTATGCATTACTGGTAACTTTATCTGGTGGCGTGGTAGCCTTCCTTCTTCTGTTCTTCTTAAGATTTCCCTGGTCTCTTCTGTTATTCTCGGAGCTGACCTCTTTTCTTCAGGTACCTGGTGAACTGGCGTCCTTGAACTATACGTACTGGGAGTAGCAACTGCCTCGTCGTTCTGGTCTGCTGCTAGTTTGGTTAACATCTTGCGGATACGGCGATTTTTATTTCTTCGCTGAGTTGCTGTGAGAGTAGCTCTTCGTATTTCTGAATTTACGTGGGCGCGACAGCGACAAGCTTTGCCCTCTGTATAGCGACTACGAGACTTGATTCTCTTGTCTTCTTCGGTGTTTGTTTTCCTTTTCTTCTTCTTTGGATTGGTGGCTTGGGCCACCCACTTTCATTCTTGTCGGCAGGCGGTTCCTCTCGATCAGCGGGACCCGGTCACTTTCCTCGTATTGCGAGCCTGCGGTGCGAAGTACGAGTCGATCTCGATTATCGCTCCATCTTTCACCCTCTTTTCGTCGAGTGCGAGGCTTACGCCATTTCTAAAAATCGGGACCAACCGCCGTTCGACATTTCCTGCGAAAAGACGAGGAAAAGGATCAGGGGCTGTACTAAGAACAAGAACATTAAGAAAATGTTTATTAAAGACAGTTTTTTTTATTACTTTTTGTATTTTTAAATTTAACGGGAATGAAGTGGGAAAATATCAGAAAAGAGATTTTGATATGGAAGAGAAAACAAGGAAAACTTTATTATCATGATTTTATTTATTTTAGCACATTTTTTATTATTTTTGGGTTCAGACCCAGTCATAAGTAACTACTTCACCAGTGCTTCTAGGGATGAAAAATTCATTCCTTCGAAACATCAGTTAGCGTAATACTTTTTCAAGTATCGTCCGATTGATCGGAAGCATATGTCATTCTCCTTGGAAATTCACTAGGCTGGTAAGAGCCTCACGAGTAGGTCGCCTCGACCACGAAACGGTCCTTCCCGAGTGGGTTCAAATTTTCCTCCTATCTTGCGGTGTGCGAGAATAGGTCTCTTGAGAACGAGAACTAAGTCACCGACTTTGAAGGTTCTTGGGCGGACCAGTCTATCATGGGCTTGAACCATCTTAGCTTGGTATAATTCTAAATTCTGTTGTCTTTGCAAGTCTTTTCCCTTCCGGGCTTTCTAATTCCTCTAGTCGTAATTTGGCATTCTCTTATGTCGTGATTTTGTTTGCAAGCTGCGATCTAAGTGAAGGAAGGTTGGACCTCTAAGAGTAACACTTGCCTCGGACCCATACACTAGAGCGTAAGGTGTAGCTTGAGTAGGAGTTACGAAGGTTGTCCGGTAGGCCCATAAGGCTTCTAATAACTTCTCGTGCCAATTTCTCTTATTATCGTCCAAGGTTTTCTTTAAGATTTGAACGAGAGTTTTATCAAAAGCCTCAGCCAGGCCGTTTGCTCTTGGGTAGTAAATTGTTGAATATCGTCAGTCGATTCCATGTCTCCTGACAAAATTGTTGATTTGTGTGCTTCGAATGCTGACCCATTATACGAGATGATCTGCATGGCACTCCGAAACGGTAGACAACTTGGTTCTTGAAAAGCGCAGCACATGGTGTGCTTTCACTTCTCTAAGTGGAGCCGCCTCTGCCTTGGAAAAGTAATATGTAGCCGCAAGAATGAAGCGATGTCCTTTTGAAGATGGTGGTTCTATTGGACCCACTATATCCGTACCCCAACATTCGAATGGCCGCGACGCAATTGTCGGATGTAACACATTCGGAGGTTGGTGTAGAACCACTCCGTGCACTTGGCATTGATGACGGCTCTTGGCGATTTTCATGTAGTCGCGTCATCATCGAGGGCCGGTAGTACCCTAGTCTTTTAATTTTCATTTTCATCTTCGGACCCGACTCGTGAGCGCCGCGGAGTCCTGAATGCACCTCTTTAACAATTTCACGGGCCTCGGACCCGCTTAGGCACCTTAGCCGCATTTGATCGAAAGACCTTACGTACTAACGTGTTGTTTATTAATGCATAGGACGAGTTCTTTTCTTGATCGATGGGACTAGCGACCTATCGTCACAGTAGTTTTCACTGTTTACGGGTAGTACATTAATGGTTGTCGCCTGATCTTACTGTGTTTTCTCATCCTTGTTGCTAGCTGATTCTTCTTCATTTTTTGATTTGTGTATTGTGTACATGTCGAGTTGTGATAGGACTGACGTCAGTGAGCTGACACTTCTGCGACTCATCTTGCAAACGGGCAAATTCTTTTGCGAGGCGAGCTAACGCATCTGCTTAAAGCATTTTCTTTTACGGGAATTTTGTTGATTGTCACATTCGGAATTTGTTCCAACAAGCGTATGGCATGCTTGGAAGTATTGCTCGAGTTTTGGCTTTAAAATCCTGTCTTGTCCGCGATACGTTGAATGATTAGCTGCGAATCCCCGTAGATGTTGATGTACTGTTATCCCCATTTGAATAGCTAATTCCAATCTCGTTATGAGGGCTTCGTGATTACCGCCGTTGTTTGTACACGGCTGCGTCGAGTAGTAGGAGTATCTTAACATCCCCGCTCCGGTGTTATAAAGATTAATCCGATCCTGCCTTACCGAGGCACTTATCACTTGCAATTCTTCATCTTTGTGTGCTTGAAGATGCTCCAGTCGAAATATAATTCCCAACGTCGATCATCGAGGTCTTCTAGGCTCATTATTTGTTCATACGGCAAGTCGTCATTGAGAGGAGATTCGCCGGCGAAAGGGTGTCTTTGCGAGGAAGTACGCTAAGACTTGTCCCTTTACGGCACGAAGAGACACGAAAGTTATATCGAATTGCGATAATATCATTGACCATCGGCAAGTCTGTCGGAAAGCGTTGGACGAGTCATCAAGTATTGCGATGGATTAAATTTCGAGATCGAGTTGACCTTATGAGAAAGCATGTAGTGCACGAGCTTTTGAGCGGCGAAGATCGAGGCCGAACAATGCTTTTCGATTGCGGGATACCTTATTTCCGTCGGAAGCAAACAACGGCTTAGGTAGTAAAGAGCATTTTCTTTACCCTCATCATTGACACAGGCTAACGAGGCTCAGAGAAGTCGTCTAAAGCCGCGGTATAAAGTATCAGCGGTCTACACGAGGCCGAGGTCTGCTAAGATAGGAGGTGTCATTAAATATTGTTTAATGTCCTCGAAGGCCTTACGGCATTTCTCTTCCCGAATAAATTTGGCGTCCTTTTTAACTAGTGCGAGAAAGTGACACCTACGACAAGTTTGAGATAAAGCGTCGAAGATATGCCGGCTTCCCTTGAAAAGATCGTAGTTGCTTTAAGGTTTTGGGAGGCGGCATTTCTAAGATAGCTTTAATCTTTTCCGGGTCGATTTCAATTCCACGATGTCGGACAACGAATCCAAGAATTTCCGGAGGTGACGCGAAGGCGCATTTTAAGGGATTCATCTTAAGGTTAAATTGTCTTAATCGTTCGAAAACAATTCTCGAATCATACGAGTAGTTTTCTTTTACTTTGCTTTTGATGACCACATCGTCCACGTAGCATTCGACTTGATTGTGGATGAGATCATCAAAAATTCTTGTCATCGCTCTCCGGTATGTTGCTCCTGCATTCTTCGATCCGAATGGCATCATTTGTATAGCAATATACTCCGATCGGCGTTACGAATGCTGTAAGTTTTTCATCTTCGGAGCCATTTTTATCTGGTTGTATCACGAAGATCCATCCATGAATGAGAATATTTCATGTGTCGAAGCAATGTCGATCATTAATTACGGGATTGGTAGAGGGAATTCATCCTTTAGACATGCCTTGTTTAAATCTCTAAAATCCACACAAATTCGATCGACCATTCTTCTTCTTAGTTGGTACCACATTGGCTAGCTAAGTCGGGTATTGTTCTTCGCGGACAAATTTAGCGTCTTTTAGCTTTTTAACTTCGAGTATGACTTGTTGTTCGATTTCCAGACACATTCTTACGGGACCTTGTCGGCCAGGACGAAGTAGGATCCACTCCTAGCTTATGGATTGCGACCTGCGGAGCTAAACACGGCTTCTCATCGTAGCTCCGAGCAAAACGATCTTTAAATTCCATTAATAACTTGATTATTTCTTCGGAGTCTTCTTTGTTGAGTAAGGAGCTAACAAAGGTAGGTGCAGGCTCTTCGTCTAGTACCTAAGTTAACTTAGTTAACTCATCATTGTAGATTTAATCTCTTCTTCGAATTACGGTGGAGCGTCTCCAATACGCAAATCTTCGAATTCTTCGTAGCTTCCATGCGGTTTTCATTGGACTTGCAAGTGACAACCAAGCAAAATTCGGTATCGTCGGTGATCTGCTTGTGCGAATCCGAGACCATGTTTTGAATTGGGTGGACGACCGGAGTTAGTCCATAATTTTTCAAAATATTGTGATTGACCTTTTGTCCATTGTCGAGGTAAGAAACCACGCTGAATTAAATTTTGAACACGGGGAGAGTACCACTCGAAAGGTAATTCCATTAATTCGATGAAGTGACATCTTCGAGTTGTACATTATTTTCGTTTTGGAGGAAGGAGCACCACGGTAGAATTTGATTGGCTTTGCACCACCGCTACGTACCTCTTTGACCACCATACCCTCGATCTTATTAGAATGGATCGGGGTCAGGGTCATAGTATGTACATAGTGGTTAATCTTCTCGTACATCGATTTATATTCTTCATTCTTTTCATCTTCGAGCGGGATCTGAATTGCGGCTTCTTCGACTTATTGTCGCTGCTTCTTGTTTGATCTCTTTTTCTCCTTTAGAGCTGTCTTCCCAATCAACATTGATGGCTGGTTTCCTCTGTCCAGATCGTCCTAACGTCTACGCCACGACCTAGTCCCCGGCCTCGACCTCGGATGCGAGTTGTGGAGAAACCTTCACCATCTCGCCGTAAGGGAGTGGTGAGTGACTGTTCGACTAGAACTTCAGGTTCTTCGTTGTCCCGAACTTCCTTTTCTTCATTCGTTATGGTATCTCTGGAGAAGATTATTTTCTTAGGGGGTGCGTAATAAGCTGCATCTTCGTGGATTCCAATTTCATGTACGGAGAATGGTTGTAAGTCACCTTTGATGCACTGTTCCCCACCATCGTAGTATTTGATGCACTGATGTAGAGATGATGGTACCATCCGGTTTTCATGTATCCACGGTCGGCCCGATAGAGTGTTGAACGACATTTACGAATCGATTATGTGAAATTTTGAGGTTGTCTTTGCTAAGTCACCGGTCTTCATTAGTAGTGTTATTGATCAGAGGGCTCTTTCTCCTTTACGGTTGAATCCTCTTAATAACATTTTGTCGCTTCAAGCTCGCGAGCATCAATTTCAAAATATGCTTAGCGTTCGAAGATTCATTATGTTGATTGATGCTCCTGGATCCACCAATACTGCGGAGAGTGTAAACTTCCCTATTATAGCTGAAATGTACAACGGTCGGTTGTGGTCTCATCGTCCCAAGTAGTAGGTCATTGTCAGTGAAGGTGACACCTCGTTGTTCCTTTAACGAACAAACCTCATCTAAGGAATCTCCGGCCATTTGAGCTAAGCAAATTTCGGATCAAGTAAGGCCTTGATCAGAGCTTCTCTCATCTCCTTTGATAAGATGAGAGCGTCGTAGATGCTCAATTTGGCCGGTAGTTTCCTAAGATGGGCTAGCACGTTGTAGTCCACCTTATTTCCATGTGTCTCGATTTCTTCCCGAATGGGTATTTCTTCTGCCGAGGTTGGTTCTTCTCGAACAACCACACGCTTTCCTTTGTCCTTTGGACCCATTCTCGGAGGTAGAACTCTTCCACTTCTTAAGTTAACTATCGTAATTTCTTCGAATCTAGTATTGAGTTTCTTTGGTGTCTCTCCTTGAATCGGAATGACGGAGTTCTTCTAGATTAGCTTCGAGTGCGAAGGCTCTAACTCTATTGTGAGCTGGAGCTCCTCGAAACTCGCAAATAGATTCATTGCTTGTTGAACTCTCGTAGCCTCCTTGATGGATGTCTTCTTCGTCATTGTGATCGTCGAGATTGTGTATGATTTGAGAATTGTTACTTGTATCAGAATTGATGTCCGGATTAGGTTGGTTGTCGCTAGTTACGTAATCGTTAGGAACAGTCAAAATGTAGCCAACGCCATAACCCTTATCATTATAAGATCCCACGGAGTGAGCAAATAATCATACGAGTCGGAGGTTCGAGGGATTTCTCCCCGAATCGGAAGCAACCATCCTAGGATAAGCGACCCCTAGTCCAGCCTTAAGAGCCTCGGTCGTTTCTTCTTCATCGATTTTCTTCTTTTCTTCAATTGTCTCTTGTTGAGGTGGTTCTTCCATCGCAAGTGATAGTGCCGACTTGACGGGTTTCGAACTACGAATTGATGCTCGCACCGAAGTGGTTTGGATGCGATCCAAAATTTTCTTCGAAGACTTTGTCGAGCGGTAGTCCATCCATCATCGGTCGCATAGGGATCTATCGGAACAATGAGATCCGTCGAGATAACATTGACGGAACCTCCTTTACGGGGTTTCTTCATGTATTCCTTCGAGATCGTTATGTTCCCTTTCGGAGATTGTCGTTGAGCCGACTTTTGAAGGTAATACAATCTTCTATCTTGTGTCCAAGCATCCGGTGGTAAGGGCGAAAGTTGGGATCACCTTTCTTGTTGACTTCTTACGGTCTCTTAGGTTACGGCGAGTTGGAAATGCGGAGTCTTCATCGGATCGCGGAACATTTTCGGCCTTGCCTCATTCTTGAATGGATACTCCCTGCTCGAAGCTCCCTTAACGTACGTTGCGGACAAGGCGGTTGTTCATCTTGTTGAGATGACTGATAGCGAGGTCGGGGTTGCTTGGTAATTCTGTTGAGGTTCGTTGCGGCCGTTCGACGATATTTGTATCGGTTGCTTGCCTTTTCGGCTGCTGCAACGATCCCGGACTTCTATTCAAAAGTTTTCATGGGCTTCGTTTGTACTGTTTTGTCGGTGAAACTTAATTGCTTCGCCTCCTCTTGCAAGCTTCCGGCCTTGCTTAACAACTTCTCGAAAGTCTTAATAGTAAATCCCTTGAGGAGAAGTGCTTATCGGGCCATGAATGCTCTTAAGTAAAATGTCGACTGCATGTTGTTCTTGTAGCTGTGGCTCACACTTCATACTTAGATTTCTCCATCGAAGTATGTAATCCACCAAGGTTTCGTTGGGTTTTTGCTTCTCTACCACTAAATCACCTATAGTGATGTGGTGCGCGAGCTCCGACAAATCGCTTGATGAAGAGGTTCTCTAGTTACGAAAATGTCTTCACCGAGACCGTTCGGTAATTCCGCATACCGATCAAGGCGATCCTCGACGAGTGGCCGACAAATTGTCGGAAGAGTAAAGCATCACTTCGGCCGGCATTGCAACAATTGGCACGAAAATGTGCAACATGCTGTCGAGGGTTTCCGGTTCCATCAAAGGTCTTGAACAGAGGTGGTAAGAAGCCTTTCGGATATTGGATAGCGTCGAATTCTTCAGGGTAAGGTCTACCTGTCTGAATGGATGTCCCGCTCTTTGATTGTGCCAAGGCTTCTCGCACCTGTTGTTCCACCATGCTCTTAATATCCTTTTCGGAATCATGCTTTGTGTTGCATCTTTCTTTAAGCGATCATCCCCGTTGACGGACGTAATCTCCTTTCCTCCGTCTGCAATGTGAATGACTTACGGGGGTGTTTCTCTGCGGGGTTGAACTCGACTGCGGAGAGTGGCTAGGGCTACTGACCATCTCTTCCATCCTTTTTGCCATTTGGGCGATCGTATCATCTTTCTCTTGAAGCTGTCTCCTCATTACTTCCGGCTCCTCTCTTTCTGCGGCTGCAGGAGCACCTTGTGAAGCTGATGAAGCTCGCGTTTCAACCATGTTAATTTCTGCATACTCATCATCCATGAACTCTGACGAGCCAACCTCATCTCCGAATTTCTCTTCTCTTTCCCTTGCTAATCGCTGAATATCAGTTCTTAGCTTTTCCATAGCATCTTCTAGTGGTCTTTTCTGTACATCCTTGCAGTTGTCATGCGATAACTCGTCGGGTTTCCTTCTCATGAGTCCCTTATCTCTGCGGTAGCACTGTCTTCGGACTCAAGTCTCCCGACGAGACTTTCCTTCTCGAAGTTGTTGTTTTAATCTTAATTGTCCGGTAGTGGGACGCCATACCATCCTTCTAGCGACGGAAGGTCTAAAGCCGGATGGTACGTTGGCCAAATGTCGGCGAGTGGTATCTTCCACGATTTGTAGTCCCGAAACAACGACGGGTGGACTAGCTTTCATTCTCTTATTCGGCTTTTCCGCAGCGATAGCAGGTTCTACTCGCGGCCCAAGACGGGACTTGGCTGGCACCCGCCCTATCCTTCTTAAAATTTCCGACACAGGGCATTTTTCTTTCTTTGCCAACTTTTCTATCATGGTTTGCAATTGAGCAAATGGCGTAATTCTAGCCCTTCTCTTACGGCTATCATTGTAATATGCGGGCTGAGGCAATGCGGCAGCAATCTTGCGAACATTTTCTTCATCCTCTGCGGCGGAGAGGGGATGGAACCTGCTTCCTCCCAAAAGTGGTATGTATTCAGGCAGCGGTGTATACTCGGGCAGTTCTGGGATTCCAAGTGTTAGTCCCTGAATCGTGCTTCTTCTTATCGTATAACTTATGACGAAAAAGAAAGAGTCCGAACACATTTCTGTTTATCTTAGTGTATTTGTGGTATTAAAGGAAAATTGTTTTTTTCGAAAAGATTTATTCGTTAGGAAGGAGAATTATTAAAAGAAGGAGAGTTGTAGGAAGAGTAAAAGGAATTGATTAGGAGCGGAAAAGGAAGAGAAAGTCTTGCGAAACTTCTCGACCCGCAAGACCGCTCCTAAACTAATACCTATCAGGGGTCCACCCCACCTCGCAAATGAGGTAAAAGGATCTCGGAACCTCTGCGTTTAGGGGTGTCTAAACGGTGGCTCTTAAATCCGAGAGAATGTTGGCTATACTTGTTCAAGGAAGAAATGAACATAGTATTCCAACGGAAAGAAGGGTAGTTTGATCCATTAGGAACATGGATACACTACCGATTTTTGAAAGCAGAATTGTCTGATCAAAATGGAGAGAGGAATCGTCCCCAGCGGAGTAGCCAGAAATTGTACGGCTTATTTTTAGGTTGTGTGTTTATTTTAAAAAGGGGTCGCCTAACAGAAATTTTCAGCGAATTTTAGATTTTAAATTTAATTTAAATATATATATGGTTTAGAAAGTAGTATTTGATTTTGAAAATAATTTTAAGATTTGAAATCAAACCGATCTCACATCCCATATAGTTTATATAAACGAGCACCGCATCACAAACCGTGTATCTATCCCGAAGAATAGACATACTGCTTGATGATGGGGCTCGGTTAAATAAACTAGGAGATTTGTGGCATCTGTACGTGCAGCGAACCAATTTTATAAGCCGACAAATTCCCTCGCTTAATATAAATGAATTAAGCGGGGTTTATATTACTCAGGTTCTTAAAATTCCCTATAAGGGCAAGCCCCTATAGTTAATTACATCTTAAGTGACGGGAATCACCTAAGAAAACTCTCGATAATAATCGGTAGTTACTGCTCTCAAGAATTTCAAAGTATAAGTTTTCAAAGGATTGGATTTTGGAATTTCAATAGGGAATGGATCAAATTTGGAACATTTTGTTTTGGGAATTCAAAGGAAGAAAGGTAGGAGAAATCACAGATTCGAAGCGAACTTCAGTAATTTCCCGACTATCCTATTGTTTGGCATGAATTTAGGAAAGTCCTAATATTTATTTAATGTTTTGATCTTGCCAATTTTGATTAACTTGGACTTATATTTGTATGATAAAATCACACAAATAGCCTTGAAGATGTGAGGGTTTATGTCATATCGGATGACTACCTCAGAATCCTAAGACCTGTTAGTGCTTAATTTGCAATGCAAATGCCTAACAGAAAATTGAGGATTTATGTTGCACTAGGCAAACTACCTCAATGTCCTATGGTTTGGTTATTTAATTCTATGAATGTTTAGCTGATGTAGAGTTGTTTTGCTGACGAAGATGGTCGTGCTGCCCACCATGCTCCGAGCTCCTTGTTGTTGCAGAGGTTTAGTTTCAGAAGTCATAAATCAGGAGATGAGAAAAGTGTTTTGGTTTAGCGAGGTTTCTTAATTTCCAAGTGTTTTTTATGTTTTATTTAAAACAAATCTTAAAGTTGATCATAACGACACCGGTTAAGATCCCACGGTTCCATCCTTCTGGCATCGTTATTTTTATCGGATTCACTTAGTCCAGATGAATTTGCTAAACTCAACTAAATGAGTTCCACACTTTCATTTAGACCGTGGGAAATCCCGTTAGTAACACATAGGTTACATCATCCAAGGTATTCCCGATCATCCAACAAGACGTTTTCATTTAGTTGTAATTGTAGTTTTGTGTTCTGTTTGTGATTAAATTTTGAGTTGTTTTATATTTTGAAATGTTGTGGCGGTGAATTTTATCTTGCAATGACTTTTAATTTAGTTTTGGTTTCGGTTTTAGGGACTATCCTAAAAGTGTGGGTTTTCATGCAACGGTTATTTATCATGCGAGAAAAGTAAAGTGCATTTGCGATAAAGTAAATTGCAAGAAAATAAATTGCAATAAAATAAAAGCATACCTGGAGGGTCTTCCCGTCATCCCAGGCTGTACTTAAACACAATTTAGAATATTTAAGCATTTAAACCAAGTTCCTCAGTAAAGCTGAGGGAAGGGTTATGGTTTTCTACCAAGTTCCTAATCCTATAGCTAGTCATTTCCTATGACGTCTAAGTTCTTGTGTTTTGGTTTGAGGACGATTTTCTTCATCAAAGAACAATTAAGTTCAATTGTTCTTATAAATATCCTATCATATTGAGGAAGTGCTTAAGAAGAATCTTAAACATCTTTTCGATATTCTTAGAATTGTTTTAAGTCGAAATGAATTTAATTATACAAATAAATTAATCGTCCGAGAATTCAAGTTTTATTATCTTGCTCAGTGAACTAGGACATTTGAATATCCTATAAGTGATGTAACACTTCATTTAGCGTTCTGCTTAGGGGTTATGACAACAAAAGCTTCCGAGGGCAAATTGATGTTCAAATGATTTGTGATTTAATTTAATTTCAGTTAACGGGTTTAAATTTGGAATAGTGTTCAAGTTGTTTTATTTTGAATTTCTTTATGTCTTAGGTGATGTTATTTTTAATTCAATTTAATTTAACTTTAATTTAATTTAATTTAGTTTAGTTTTAATTTTAATTTAATTTAATTTGATTTTAATTTTAACTTGATTCTGTTCTTTAATTTAATTTAATTCAATTTATCTTGATTTGATATGATTTAATTTAATTTAATTTAATTTGATTTAATTTAATTTAATTTAATTTAATTTAATTTGATTTAATTTAATTTTAATTTGTTTTAATTTAATTTTATTTAATTCAATTTAATTTAAATTTTAATTTAATTTTATTTTTAATTTTAATTTAATTGAAATTTTAAAAGGGTTTAATTTGAATAATTTAACTTTAATTTAATTTAACGATTAAGTCTTTTAACATTTTAAATCATAAATTTGGATTATCATTTTAATTAGGAATTAAATATTATTTAGATAATTAATTTAGGGATTCTTAAATTAAAGAACAAATCTCTTCCTAATAATATCCTATTTTAATAATTCCAATTTTATTATTCTTCCAAATTTAATCAATTATTTAATTAAGGTTTATTTTAACTATTTTTAAATTGTTTAGTAGGTTTCTACCCTTTAATTATTTAAATTTCAATCATCCAAATCAGATTAAGATCAAATATTTTACTCTTTAATTTTATTAAGCCTAAAGTTTTAATTAAAGGTTAAAATTTTAATTACCAATTTGCCCCTTCAAGCTTAATAATTTCATAACTCACTAAATTGAGCTTAAATGAACTTGAAATTTTTATGTGACTTCACTCATATGTCAATAAAGACATGAGAGGAGAAAATGTGATTTTTCTGTATTTAATTTATTTATGTAATTATTTTTGGTGAAAAATACAGATTTCCAAGGAATATTTAATAATATGACCAAGGGAAAGTTTCTGTCCTTAAGAAAATTATGGGACATTCCTAATGACCAGAGGACCACTTGGACCAATTTTGGTGCTTTTTTGAATTATATTCTTTTTATTATAATTATTTTGAGTTTTGGAGTATTAATTAATTTAAAAATAAAATAAAGGTTGAAAAATGAATTTTATATTTTTCAAAAATCTCTCTGATATCAAGGAAATCAGAGAATCAATTTTTATAATTTTCTGATTTTTCTTTGATTTATTAGAATTATTTTAGTGGAAATGTTAAAAAATACATTTTTTTAATTTTAAAATTACCTTAGGGCTTTAAAATTTAATATCTCATCAAATAGACCTAAGAAAAATATGGGGTTTATTCCTAAGTGATTAAAATTCAAAATGTGACATTTTGGTGAATTTTATTATGTTTGTGATTTTTATTACTTTTTAATTATTAAAATATTAAAATAATACAAAAAATCAACTTTTTTAGAAAATTGAAATTTTAATTTTCTTAAATTCCCCTGATATCAGAGAGGCTCCAAAACCAATTTGGTGAATATTTGAAAAGTATTTTGAAAGTTATGAATTTTTAAAGTTTAAATTGGCTAAATGGCTTAATCAACCCATTTAGTAGGGCTAACCAAGTCCAATTGACTTCAAATTTTTATGGTGGGTTCCTCTGATCCTAAAGGTCAGTGGAGAATTGATTTCAAGTCAATTTGATGTATGATTAGCTCTAATTAATTAAGGACTTATTTTGGGTGTTTATGTCAATTAGGATTATTCCAAGTGGATTAATTCAAAACCTATTTTTCCTAGGTTCCTCTAGTCATAAGAAACATCACCAAATTTTCCTAGAATTTATTTCACAACATGCTAATTATTGGATTTAAAATACTCAAAACAGCAACATGAATTTGAAAAATCAATAACTTCTCATAGGGATGGCCTCGACCTTGGAAAATTCAGGTAATATTCCCAAGTTCAGAGGCTTCAAAAGCCCCATGGTCTCATGTCATGGTGAATTTCCTACATGCATGGAGAATTAAAACAATGCAGAGGGTAAATAAATCATTAAAAATAAAATACTTAATGAAATTAAATGATTTCTTTTCCACATTATTCTCCTCTGTTCACTGAGCAAGAGAGTATTTTTATTTTATTTTTCTGATTTTTCTACACAAAGTTATGCATTTTTGAAGTTTAGGGAATTAAATAAATAGAAAAATAACCTATTTTTCTACTTATCCATGCGGCGCCACGCCATCCTCGGCAGCTCCGAACGCACACGCGTCGTCTTCTGATTCGGCGTCGCCATCCAACTCGGCGCTCCGGGGCCCGCCGTATCGTTCCGTCTCCTCGTCGGCGCGATTCGGCCTTCCGTCCGTGCGTGTATTAAATGAACGGCATCCGTTCATCGTCCTCAACCTCCTAGCCCGAGAACCGTCCACACTAAATCCCTAATATCTCACTCAATACTTAACGAATTTTCGTGTTCTTGTGCTCTATGGATTCATCTTGAAGAGACGAATACATCTATACGGTGATCATGCATTGAAATTAAGGCATTTGAAACGGAGAATCTCCATAAGCTCGGGATAAAGAGTTAGCTCATACCTTTGCTCAGAGAAGTGTGGCTTCAATCTGAGGGTTGTGTCACCTTCGATTGGGTCCAAGCAAGCTCCAGATGAAGTCCCTTGGCACAGTGAATTGTGCTAGGTATGATTTCGACCGAGCCGATCACAAAGCTTGGAGTACGAAACAGATGGGTGGCCTGGAGAGGGGGCTTTTGCTGGTGGACTTCTTCCCTTGGTCTGGTGAAGGTGTAGGATCAATCAATTTGAGGATTGGTCCACTGTGAAGAAGTGTCCTGGTTTTGGGTGGAATTTTGGCTGAGAAATTGGGCTCTGTTGGTGGGGATTAGGGCAAATTGTCACTGGGGATCAACTGCTCTAAGTATGGAGAGTGGTCTGGAGCAATTTTGGCAGGGTTTTCGATAAGGTGCGGTTCGAGCACCTCTCATGGCCGAGAGGAGGTGAGGTTTAAATAGGAGAGGGTGGAGGGCCTCCCGGGGGTTTAAGGCTTGGGATCGACTGCTTAGGTCGAGGGAAGAACGGCGATGATGGCCGTTGGGCATGGGGCGGCTCGACGAGTGGGAATTCCAAACTTTGGCTCACATGGGTTCTTTCGGCCTGGTGGTTTCCGGCGGCTGTGGTGGGCTGGCCGGCCGGGGTCGGAGTCACCCTCGAGGTCGGGGAGGTCAGGGCTGGGGCTTAGTGCAGTCAATTGGCCATGGACATGTGTAAAGGAGTTGAATTGAAATGGAATGGGGGAAGGCTATTTTGGGTTCAAATGAGTCAACACATGGTTTTGGGCTAGGTTCACCACCCAAGGCCTGGTTTTGGGCTGAAAAGAGTCACTTGGGTCAACCAAGAGAAAATGGTGTGGTCTCCATCCATGGTGAGGTGGCTAAGCATGGTTTAGTGTGTGACATGCTTATGGTTAAAAAGGCTTAATGAAGGATTAGGAAAGGGAGCCCTCCTTTTTCCAAATGTGGTAAGGTCACATGTGAGCAACTCACATGGCTTGCATGTGGCTTAAGAGTGGCTTCATGGCTTGTCTTTGGCTTGGGGAAAAGCTTGGTCAATTTCATGAAAATGGATTTTAGAAATTTTGGTAATTTAGGGGTGATTTGATGGGATTTGGCATATGGCTTGATTTGGATTTATTTTATCATGGGTTTAAAACTTAGGAGATGGTTTCATCCAATGGATGATGATATAGGGTTGTCATGTGGGCTTTGGGCTTTTGAAATTTAGTGAAGGTGGGCTTTTAAAGTGATTTAGGGAAGTGGGTTTTTTTTTATTTTAGGATGAGAATTTTGTAAAGGATTGGATCCAATAAGTGCTGAATTTAGTTTAGGAATGTTTCATGAATGATTTGGAATAAATTTGAAGTGTTTGGGCTAGGTTTGGGTTGGATTTGGACCTCTTTGGTGAATGGGCCAATGTAGGTCAAATTGGGCTAACTTGGCCAATGTTGGGCTAGGGTTGAAATTGGTGTAAAATAAATGTTGGGAAATGTTTATGGGAGTGTTTCAAAGAGGTTTTGGCTTTTGTTGGGTTTTGATTTTGGGGTTTGGGCTTATTTGGGTTAGGTTTGGGTTTAGGTCAAAATTAGGCCTTTTAGCTTTGGGTTGAATTTGAGTGGGGTTTGGGTCTAAATTTTGGGCAAATAATGTTAGTGTTTTGTTTTTGGGGATGCTAAGGAAGGTTTAGAAAAGATTTGGGGTTAATTGGAGTTGAATTGGGTTAGTTTGGGTTAGGTTTGGATCATGGGTCTAAATTGGGCTAACTTGGGTCAAATTGGGGGTTTTGACAAACGTGGGGTAAATTGACAAAATTTGCCCATGGTGTAGTTGAACAAAATGAAATTGAGAATATTTGGGATTTTCTGGAATTTTCTGGGAATTTTCTGAATTTTTGGATTTTTGGGTCAAGAGGGGTATTTTGGGTATTTGGAGGGTATTGGGAGGTATTTTTAGAATTTTTGGTATTTTTGGCTATGGATGATCATATGGATTGGTGATGAAATGTACAAGGTTACTTTTGGGGAATTTTTGGGTGATTTGAAAATTTTGGGTAATTTCAAGGGCTTTGGGTAGGTTAGGCGGGTGTAGGGTCCCGGGGGTCAAAAATTGAAAATTTGGAAAATTGAAAATTTGGAAAATTGAAAATTTGGAAAATTGAAAATTTGGAAAATTGAAAATTTGGAAAATTGAAGATTGGGTAAATGTAAGTGGAATAAAATCATTTTGGTTGAGCCATGAAGCCATATCAAGCCCACATGAGCCATGAAGGGACTCATTTGAGGCATCCACTATGTTGTTCCTAACCCTCTTAGCCAAGGGCTTAGGGGTTAAGGACCATCCATGTGAATCACCTACATGAGTCAGGAGGTCAAGTTGGGTATGGGTGTGATTTTAGGAGGTGTGTGAAAGTATAGTGTATAAGTGTAAGGTGTGTGTAAGTCAGCCCTCACCATACCAGGCCACCCAGGGCAGTCCTAAGGCCAAAGATTCTTATAGGAACTCATCCTTTAAACTTCCACATTTGGTTTCAACCCTCTAGGTGATTAGGGGTCTACAGTCAAATTTGTGGAGTTTGCAGGGAGTTAAGAAGTGGTTTGAATTTCTAGGTGGTGGGTCCCAATTCTAATCCTCTAGGATAGTCAAAGGAAAAGCCTAAGGCTAGATCCTAAGTACTAAAAGAAGAAGAGAAGACCTCATCAAAAATGAGGTCAACATAAGCTTCATTAAGATTTTTTACTAGTATAGTAAATTACTTAGAAACTTTTATCATATTTCTGTCTCAAAATAGCTCCAATAGCATAATCACTTGCATCACACATTAGTTTAAATGATTTTTTCCAATCGGGTGAAATAATAATCGTTCAGTCATTAATTTTTCTTTTAAAATTTCAAAAGTTTTTTGGCAATCCTTATCAAAATTGAAAATCACATCTTTCTTAAGAAAATGGCATAGTGGCTTAGCAATTTTTGAATAGACTTTAATATATTGCCTCTAGAATCCAGCATGTCCTAAAAAATTCCTAAGTTCCCTCACATTTGTTAGATGAGGTAAATTAGCAATCACTTAAATTTTAGCAGGATCTATTTCCATACCTTTTTCTGAAATGTAATGTCCCAAAACAATTCCTCCTGCTACCACAAATTAACATTTCTCTCAATTAAGAACTAAGTTCGTTTCTTAACAGCGTTTAAGAACTTCTGATATAAGTTCTAAACACGGTTCAAATGAAATTCCAAACACCGAAAAAGTTGTCCATAAAAACGTCAATTCCTTTTTTAATTAAATCACAGAAAATAACCATCATACATCTTTGAAATGTAGCAGGGGCATTACATAAACCAAAGGGCATTGTTCTAAAAGTAAATGTACTACAAGGACTAGTAAACATTGTTTTCTCTGGATCATCTAGAGCAATTTGTATTTGGTGATAACCAGTATATCCATCCAAAAAATAAAATTATTTATGCCCAGCTAATCTATCCAACATTTGATCCAGAAAGGGTAATGGAAAATGATCTTTCTTCATTGCAAGGTTTAATTTTCTTTAATCAATGCATATTTGTTATCCCGTACCTTGTCTTGTTGGTATTAATTCATTATTTTCATTAATGGTTATAGTCACTCCATCTTTCATAGGAACAAAGTGTATACGAATAACCCATGCACTATCTCAAATAGGATAGAGAATCTCAGCATCTAACCACTTTAAAATTTCTTTATTAATAACTACTTTCATAATGAGATTTAATCTCCTTTGAGGATCAGGCCTAGATTTACAGTTTTCTTCCATTAGGATTTTGTTTATACAAATTGAAGGACTGATTACTTTAATATCAGCAATTGTCCATCCAAATGCTTTCTTACATTTCTTTAAAATTTTTGCCAAACACTCTTCTTCTTCTGAAGATAAGTTTGATGAAATAATAACCAACAAAGTTGAGGAATCTCCTAAAAAAGCATATTTTAAATGTTTAGGAAGCAACTTCAAGTTCGGGAGAAAAAGATTTGTCTTTTTCTGTCATGTCCAAAATTTTAAAACTTTCTTGAATAAAATTTGAATCTTCTTCAATAAAATCCTTAAGATGTTTTAATTCTTCTTCTTGCTCATGTTCAAATTATTTTATTTCTGAATTCTCTTCATAAGTTGTTTTTAAATGCCATTCAATATGATATCTCATTACATCCATCCTGCAACATTCATCATCTTTACCTTTTGCAGGGTATTTCATTGATTTGGAAATATTAAAAGTAATTGTTTGATCATTTGACACACATAGTTAATTCCTGTTTTTGCACATTTATCATTACTTTGCCTATTGCTAGGAAAGATCTCCCTAAAATGATAGGTATCTCTTTATCTTCCTCCATATCTAATACAATAAAATCAACATGAAAGATAAATCAATCCACTTTCACCAAAACATATTCTACAACTCCCTTAGGATATGTGATAGAACAATCAGCTAATGTCAAGGTTACAGTTGCAGGAGATATCTCTCCTAATCCTAGTTTTTTAAATATAGATAATGTCATAAGGTTAATACTTGCACCAAAATCACATAAAGCTTTTCTTAAATATATGTCCACAATTGCACATGGAATTGTGAAGCTTCCAGATCTTTAAGCTTTTTAGGAAATTTTTTCTAAATTATAACACTTCACTCCTAACTAAGTGCAACTGTCTCATTATCTTAAAATTGCTGATTAGTACCATCTGAATTGTTATTCCAGTTAAACTTAGGATGGTTTTTTCAACCTGGATTATAGTAGTTCAAATATGGGCTATTTGACTTGTTATTTATAGCATTTAAAGTCTAAATTGATGTTTAGGAATCTACCATTTAGCCTAATGAATTCTCTTCAATCATTGGAATTGGTTGAGAAAAATTCATTCCAAATTAGTTTATCTTCCTTGAAATTGTAGCAACTTGATTTGCTAACATGGCAAAAGCTTCAGAATCATGAATATTGGCTACCTTTTTAGGATGTACCCTTACAGAAAGGCATTGAGAATTATTATTAGTCATTTCTTCAATTAAAGCATAAGCTTCATAAAATGGTTTTGACATCAATGAACCACTAGAAACGACATCGATAATAGATCTAAGAGATCCGGCTAATCTATTATAAAAGTTTGGATAATTAACTGATCTGGCACAACATGGTGTGAAGATTTCTTAGGAGTTCTTTAAATCATTCCCAAGCTTCGTAAATAATTTTCCCTCCAAAATGACAAAAAGATGTAATATCATTTATAAGCTTCACAGTTTTTGATGGTGGAAAATCTTTAGCAAGGAATTTTTGTGCTAAATCTCACCAAGTTCTGATAGATCCAAGTGCTAAAGAATTCAACCATATCTTAGCCTTATCTTTAAGTGAGAATGGAGAAATCTTAACCCGAATAACATCATCAGAAACACCATCATATTTAAATGTAGCACACAATTTTAGAAAATTGGCAAGATATAAATTTAGATCTTTAGTTAGTGATCCCTCAAATTGATTATTAGATATCATTTGGATAATAGTAGGTTTAAGTTCAAATGAATTAGCAACTACAGTAGGATTTTGAATACTACCATGAACTTCATCCACTTTATGGTTTGCATAATCTCTTGAAGGTTTTAATTCATGATGAATTTTAGTGTTTTGATTAATTTGATTTTCCATTTCTTGAAATTTTTTAAGTTTTTTCTATATTTTTAATTTTAAAATTTTTTCTATTAGTTCGCTCTAATTCAAAATCTTAGGGCACAAGTCATTCAGAACCTGAACTTCACATAAACTATTATAACACAACAATAAAATTAAAAATAAAAAAAAAACACACAAAGACATATAAAGTTTAAATAAGAAATTCTAAAAATAGAAATTTGTTCTTCCAAATTTTTTTTAATTTTTCTTTTAAATTGGAATCTAAAGAAAATTTAATTTTCTCCTCGTCAACGTTGCCAATAACTTGATTCTGATTTTTTTTTACTATCAGATTAATATTGATATATTTATACTTGTAGTAATCAGATTATAATTATATTTTTAATATAAAATTTCCTTCTTTACAACGACACCAAAAACTTGATTCTGATGTAAATAAGAATGCAATAGTGATATTTAAATTTAGGGTTTCTATGCAAGTATACATATCGTTATCAAGTAATATATGATTTTCTTATTAAGCTCTAAATTATCGATCACACGGGGAAAATTTTGAAAATTTAAAAGATAAAAAGGTTTTAGTTCTCAAATTCTATTTATAAAATGACACTTACCTAAACAATTTAAGATAACAGAAAACTTTAAAATGTTATTCCTTTTTTTTGTATTTTCTTAAATTGTGAAATAAAGTAAACAATTTACTAATTGTAACGAGATTTTTGTAAGATTAAAGAAGTATAGATGAAAATATCTTTTTCCTTGTCATGAATGAGTAATAAGTACAGAAATTCTATTGTGGAAGTATTCAAAATGTGTTATGTCAAATAAAAGCAATTTTATTCTTTACCCTTACTAAAGATGCTATAAAGAATATTGACTAGTTTAAAGTTTGAGTAGTTTTGAAGATAGACTAGGTGGGGAAGATACTAGCTCTAACTCTAGAGTTCCCTCCTTTTCCTCCACATGGGGGCTAACTTCCCGCATCAAAACCTAAAACAATAAACTAAATTATGGGCTTTAGTGTGTCACCCTAAATTCTTCTAATTCTATACCCATCAAATTATATTTCCCTATTTATTTGCAAAAAATTATATGAATTACTTCATCAACAATATAAACTCATGTCATTTCTACCTATTGTTTATTGAGACAAAAGATCTTATATGTTCTCACAACAAATGTTAAACATCTTAATAGGCCAAATCAAGAAGTAAATGAAGTACAAGGATTAAATTAATCACAACTTCTTCCAACATTAAAGATCAATACTTCCTTAACTTTCATTCAACACTTAATTACTTTTCATTTTAAGGAAAAAGATAAAGAAGACTACTCAGAATCCATGGAGAAAACACAACAATAAGAAGTTTTAAAAGTAGAAACTAAGTAGAAAACACAAGAAGTCTCAATTAAAACCAAATGAAGTACAAAGATAAAACTTATCCCAAGTTCCTCTCAACCAAACTCTTGAAGTTCCTTTGAATCTATTCCTTTCTCTTACAAGACTCCCTTGGACTAGTCGCCCAACCCAAGAGGGTTTAAATCTCTCTACTACAATGGATTTTTACTTATAAATCCCTACTCACCTTCTCTTTCACTAGGAATGAGAAAAGTGTGAAGAAACCTTAAGTAAGAATCCTAGAACTTCTTACTTTAAACTAAAAAAACACACTAATTCTCCTTTATAACATCCTCTTTGTAATCTAATAGCACCTTCCCTTTATACTTTCTCAAAAGGTTCCTTAGTGTCTCTTAAAAATATGTTTCTATTCAATGAATCTACCCAAGAGATGTATCATTTCAAGTGAAATTTAAATGTCTTTTGATGCCCTTGATTGGTTACCCACGTTTTTCCCAAAGGTTGCCTCAAACACCTTTTCAAAATTTTCCAAAAATTCATTAAAATTGCAAAGAAACTACTTGGAACTTAAGCACAAGGTTTTGGCGCTTATGCGCGGTCTTCTCTGTTTGTTGGTGCTTAGGCATCAGATTTGGGCACTTAGGCGCCCCAATTCATTTTAAAATCTTCTTCATTTTTTCTCTAAATTTGATCCTATTTCATTACTTTTGAAATATTTGGTCCATTTAAGTGTATCTGAAAGAAAAACACACAAATACTTTCCATTAAAGTGCAATATCATCAATAATAGGTATAAAAATGTGCATAAAAATATTATATATTTTAGGTATATGAAATAGTCCATATAAGGAGTCTGTAGAGCCTTATGGAGTATTTTTTAGAGTGAGTTTTGAGTGTTGTGGTAAGAAGAGAAAGAAAATTAAAGGAACTTCAAGGGATTTACATTGGGTAAGAGTTACAGATAAGTTATATTTGTATCAACTTTCTTTATATATAAAATCCATGCTTTCTCGTATCTTCCTTATGAATTTTGAGTATATTTCTTGGAATTTCTCCTTGCAATGAGATATAGTGAAATCAAGAGATAAATTAGATGTGCTTTTTAAATGTTAAATACTTGTGATAATTTTACACTTCTTTCCTCATTTACTTTTTGATCTGGCTAATTAAAATGTTAAAATTCTTTGTGAAACATAAGATTCGAAAGGACTATGAGTTCTATAGTAAAGTGTAGACCACATTCAATTTTGTGGATGAGAATATAGTACATAGGGTCGAGTGCAAATAAATAAAGAAATATAATTTATTGGGCGTAGAATTGGAGATTTTAAGGGTGACAGACTAAAATCCTCAATTTTGCCCTAGTGTTTGTAAACTAAAGTAAGAGTTAGCTTTCAGGGGAGGGGGATGTGCGATCTGGAGTGAAAGCTAGTATCATCTCAGCCTAATCATAGATTTAGAGACCAAACAGAGGATTAAAGAGTAGGAATGCTTCTATTTGACACAATACAATTTCCAACAATCTAAATCTTTCACTAACCATAAACTCATTGCAAGGAGAATGATGATTTCTCAAAATTTGAATCGTTCATTATTAAAAATAGTAAAGCTTTAATCAGAATCAGTAAATTTACTTTGAAGTTTAAAAAGTAGTTTGGTAAATTTAGTTCAATTAGCATATTCAAATATTATTAACTTGTGCTTTACACCTGTAAGTTATATAAAGTTTAAACATTGTGTTTCAGTTCTTCTGTCATAAATTAATATCTTTCTCATGGGATTGATAACCTGGACTCTAATAGAGCTATGTATTACTTATGGGATACGTATAGTTTTGTTTGTATTCTGGTGTCTAAAATAAAATATATTGAAATACAAAAGCACTACATCAAACACTAGGAACGAACCCAAATTGAATCAGGGCGAAAGGAAGCCAAAACGGGTGTGTTGCCCACAAGGTGGCACTATAGGACTGAAAATGGCACCATAGTGCTAGTAATGGCTAGAAACAAGTGTTATAGCACCAATTCTAGATTTATAGCGCCCGAGACAAATTTTGGACGGGTCTTGGGCAATTCTAGGCCATTATGGGATGTTTTGGAAGCTTATGGACAACTTGCACTCCCCATGGAGTGATTCAATGAATCTAGACACATTGAAAAGCATTTTAATGAATATATGTTTCTCTTGCAGAGAAAGGGTGTGTCTCTTGAAGTGAAGGGGTATGACTTTTGGATAAAGAAGGTGTTTGGCCTCTATAAAAAGAGGAGCTTGGTGGCTCCCATTAGAAGTAATTAGAGGAGTCTAGAGAAGTAATTATGAAGTGTTTTAGGAGGACTTTGGCGTGAGTTTATGGAGATATAGATTTCTCTATTTTCTAGAGAGATTTGTGAGAGTTTTTGAGAGATTTGAGTAAGGACGTATGAGCGGCGCATGGATCGGCAGGAGACTTTGTTGGAAAGATTTTTCATCTTTCTTTCAGAGGGAAAAAGCCAACTATTGTGACCTTTATTTTCATATAATTTTTTAAACACTTTCTAGTGGACTTTGTTTGATTTAAACGAGGTTTCTTATTATGTTTTATCCATGCTTATTAAGTTGTTTATTTACTCTTTTATTTTAATATGAAGTAGCGGCGTATGTAGGAAATTTTGTTTTATGATAGAATTATTTTAATTTTCATATGATATGTAATATCTCATTTGCTTCATTGACATAAATTAAGTGGCAATAAGTTATGCTAAAATTTGTTGCAAGTGAAACTAAGACTTGGGAGAGCAGTGATCTTGTAACTTGAGTGCACTCGCATTGACCGGTTTACTAGTAAAATAGTTTAGGCGAAAATGTCACTTTTAAGAAAATATAATTTAATGATCTATTTTTATTAGATTCTTCTAGGTGATAGATAGTTGTATAAAATTAATAGAATACTAAGCGTACCTATACACTCGGAAGAGGCTAAGTAGTCATATGTTCCTTTTTGGCACATAAGTTATTATATAATTCTATCAATCCTCTTACTGCTTATGTCATTATCTTCATTTTACTTTTCTTTTGCAATTAACTAGATGCATGATTAGAAATTTATATTTTCTTAGATATTCTCTTATTTTATTAAAGTAATTGTATTTTCTTTGGATCTTAAATTACTTTGCAAACTGATTACTTGTGAGGTCAAAATCTGTTGCAAAACAAAATGACACAGGAGGGCTATGATTTCACCCAAGTTGTGAGTGCCACACTTCACTCTGGAAAGAGCCGTTGCGATCGCCTAAGGGGGAGTGCAAATAGATAGAGAGATAAGTTTTGATGGGATTAGAATTGATGTTTCTCGGGTGATAAACTAGATTCTTTTAACAATTTGGTTAGAGTTTAGATCATAAGATTTAGATTAACCAATGTTATAGAAAGGGCACAGTGGGTAATATAAAAGTGAGAGGTCAGAATCTACTTAGTACTACTACACAAACTGGAGATAAAATTTAGATTAACCAATGTTATTTGCAAGCACCAAGAGGAGGTAAAGAATAGGTATGCTCCTATTTTTCACTGGCTATATTAAATTCTATGCATTTCTTTCATACACATAATCTAGGTCATTACGTGATAAGGGTAGTTTTTAAAATCTCAAAATTCTCTAAACCAATTTATCCAGATAAATTATCTTTATATTCAAGATTTTTATTTATTGGTAGTTTTTAGAAAAACCACTTTAATCGACATTCCAAACACAGGCTTGATAGTAGTACACTAGAATTAGCCTAAGGGATTTCTTATTTCGCTTCATGTTGGATCAATACTCTGGGTCTTAACAGAAAACCTATATTACTTGAAAAAATATGTACATTTGCATATTACCCCTAGTGTGTATGTTATTTTCTAAATTTTATAAAATTTCAATTTTGCACACTAGCTGCTAAATATAAATTGGGTCAAGTTTTTGGCCATCTTTTGAAACTAAATTACTATGTAATTGCGGGTCATGTTAGAAATCTTCTTCTTCATCTTCTTCTTTCTCTTCTTGATTTTATTTTCTTTTTTATTCCTCTTTTCTCATATTTTTATCATCTTTCTCCTTATCTTTACCTTCCTTTTCCTCTTTCATTTCATATTCTCTTGAGGTGAGATCAAAAGGAGGTTTCTTGGAGTTTCTTTGGAAGAAACGTTAAATGTTTACACAAAGGAGGAGCTTGGAAAACCAAAGAGCACGCTACGACAAATGTCATGGTTGGTGAGATATTTTTATTCCTTGTGTTCTTTCTTTTTCTTAGAAAGACATCTTGAGATGATGTTAGAGTTATAGGCTAAGTTGATGTTAGAAAAATCCCCTTAGGTTAAGAAGCTTCTCTCTTATTTTTCCCAAGGTCCTTGAGTGATTTTTCTGGAAACCCTCTCCCTTGAAAATTTATTCAAAATTTAGTAATCTTGAATTCGTTTTGATGGATCCATAATTTTGATGGAATAACGGATCCTTTGAGCCCAATGAATGGACTAACACCATTTTTCTTCCATTCCAAGGTGATGAGAGTTTTGTTCATGAAAATCCGTCATTCTTAAGTCACACAAATGGAGCTAGGCACATCATTATCATTCAAAAACTATGTATTGGTACACCTCACCATCATAAAAACCAAACCCATGAGAAGTCACTTAGATAGGATGATTTTTCATCAAGTAGATCTTGGCTTTCATATCAAAATGAGCATGCTTATATCATCATTTCTATGTGTGATTTTCAAAATATTACATAAAAATGAATTTTTTAATGTGATTGTGATAGCATGGGCGAAGAATGAATTTTGTAGTGTGCTTGTCATTTAGCATGGCACATATGTGAAAATAAAATTTGAGTTTTGTGCTCATCATTTAGGTCAACCCATAACCCAAATGGTCAAATTAGGTCAACCCATAACCCAAATGGTCAAATTAGGTCAAAATGGTCAATCAATGACCCAATGACCACCACATTGACCAAACTGGTCAACCCTTGACTCAAATGGTCAAATTAGATAGAAATGGTCAATCCATGACCCAATGACCACCACATTGACCGACTTGGTCAACCTTGATCCAAATGGTTAAATTAGGTCGAAATGGTCAATCAATGGCCCAATGACCACCACATCAACTAAACTGGTCAACCCTTGACCCAAATGGTCAAATTATGTCAATATAGTCAATCCATGACCCAATGACCACCACATTGACCAAACTAGTCAACCCTTGAACCAAATGGTAAAATTAGGTTAAAATGGCCAATCATTGACCTAATGACCACCACATTGACCAAACTAGTCAATTATTGACCCAAATGATCAAATTTGGTCAAAATGGTCAAATTAAGACACAATGACCATCACATTCGCTATTAAGATAAATCAAATAAAATCAGGTCATACCATCAAACCCAAGTGACCTTATGGCTAATCTAAGCATGACAAGGTTAGGAAGGTCAACTTTGATTAACCTAGGTCAACTTTGATTAACCTAGGTCAACTTTTGTCAACCATGGTCAACCATGGTAAACTTTAGTCAAATTTGGTCAAAATACTCAATTTTGAACTAAATTAATAAATTAATCAAATGTTTAACCTTCAAAATCATTTGATAAATTTACGGGCTAATATTATAATTTTCTACATTTTAATTAACTACATAATTAATTAAAAATGTAATTATAAGTAAATAACCCTAAAATAAATTTAAACCCATGCCATCATATATGACATTAAAACCCATAACTTATTTTTTTAATTAAATCTAATTTATGGAAAGTCACTAATGGGTCACCCACAACCCATTAGGTTCATCATGACATAATTAATACCTTACCCAACCCATTAATCATATCCTTTAACCAAGGTTAAGACTAATCATGACACTATCATGAATGAAATGTATATGTGTCATGACATCCTAAAATAAAGAATGACATGTGTGCTTAGATGGAGGGTACCTTAAACCCTAGTCAATGAAGAAGAGGCTTGTCTTAAATGACCCTTAAATCATCGGATGAGCTCATAAACACCAAACTTGAAAATTAAGAAAAATGAAAGTTTATGTGTCATGCTTTCACAAAGCCATGGGTGACATGGTGATGAAAGATAACTTGCTCATTTTGAGTCACCATACACCTATTCCCCACCTAATGGACATGAGCCAAATCCATTTCATTAAATGGAGATCTCATTATGGCTACTCATGGAAGCAATACAAGGAGGAGCTTATGTGTCAACACACCCTCAAATTAAAGCAAGAATCACTTACTAATATGGGCTGAGTTGGCGGGTCAATCCAGGTGATATCTAAAACACTTCATGGATTAACCAATAAGAGAGAAATATCACTTAAACTACCTCTTTTACCATAGTTAAAGTCCATCATGACCAAACCATGCAAAGGATGAAAATAGAGCCTATGTGTCATTCTCACTTCACTCTATTAAATGGCCTTGTAAATACACGTGGGGGTAGGACTGTAAAAAAACTCATTGTTCACCACAGTTTGCATTTGGTTCATCAAGAAGTTCGTGTTTGATTCGTTAGATAAGTAAATGAGACGAACATGAACAATTTTTTTTGTTCGGTTAGTCAAACAAATCAAATACGAACAGTAATGCGCTCGTTCGTGTTTGAATCATTGTTGTTTGAAATAAAAAATAATTTAAAATAATTAAATATAAAAATTTATGATATTTTAAAAAAATTAAATTTTATAAATTATAATATATTATAAATTAATAAAAATATATTAATATACTATATTAGAAATATACTAATATATATATATATTATATATTTATATAGTATAAGTTATATAATTAATATAATTTATTATTTATGTATATATATTAATATTAGGGCTGTCAAATAGGCTCGTCGTTCACGAATGACTCGTGTTCAGATCGTGTTTGACTCGTTCGTTAAGAAATGAACATGAACAGTGACTTCACGAATAATTTCGAACACGAGCTTATTTCACACAAACTAAATTTCAAACAAACTGAACATGAACACAAGCTCTGTTCATTCGTTTTGAGTTCGTTTACACCCCTACATGGGGAGGCTGATTCAGCTCAACCAAGAGAGGCCAAAACACCTCATAGAGCATCCAATGGGAGGAAGCCAAAGCTTTAAGTTAAAATCTTCACTATGAGTAAACTTGATATGGATAAGCATAGGGATGCTCAAATGTAATAATTCTCAGCCAAGAAACTTATCTCCACAGACATTTTGAGCCTGATAGAACCTCCCCCCAAGTGAACCCAAGCCAGCTTAAGCTATCCATGGCCTCCATGTCTATAAATAAAGGCTAGCCTGAGAGCCATAGAGAAGAAGAGAGACCCAACCACACTACTCCCATTCCAAAAACTTTAAACATAAAACTTACACCCATTCCATAGGCAATTGATTCCCTATAGAGTCAGGCCTTCAAACCCACTGCCCTCTCCTAATTTAACCACCCCCCCCCCAAAAAGGACATCTTTTTGGGTTTTACATAAACATACCTCAATCTAAAAATTAACAGTTCATACACCTTCCCTGAGGTGTACGAAGAAGATTCCAATCAAAATTGGATCTTCCCAAAAGCTCCAACCTAGTTCTCCATCAAGCTGTGAACCCATTTTGTTGAGTTCATATATCCACCCAATTTCATCTTAAAATGAGCATACCAAGAGCTTCTTAAGGACTTGGCAATCGTTCCAAACAAATTTGATTGAGGCTTCACCTCATCAAACCAAGGTATGGCCAAAATAACTCAATTCATGCTCGGTTTGAGCCTTTATGTAGTGAACTGGTTCAAACCATCCATAAATCCATATGGATAGGTTCGTCTTACCATTATGAAGCTCATGGAATAATCCCCCTGAAGTTTCATTAAGATCCGAGGGGCGCTGAGTGATGCACCCAAAATATATACTGTTTTTACTATATAATTTTACCCATTTTTGGTGATATTGCACTTTAAAGAAATGTATTTTTCATGATTTGTTGCATGTACGATGATTTTAGGTGATTAGAGAGAAAAGAAGAGAAAAGGAATGAATTTGGAGCAAAAAGGAGCAAAAAGGAGAAAAACAGCTTCTAGCGCCATCGACGCCATTTTCCCGAGAGCTCCAATATTTATTCGAGCTATAGAGCACCGCCGGCGCCCTATCAAACGCCGCCGGCACCCAATGTCGGTGCAATTCAAATTTGAAGAGTTTTGGCGACTTTTTGAAGGGATGCTTAAGGAAACTCTTCGGAATTTATTTCTAAATTATAAGTAACTGTTTTTTGGACGAAAATGGTTGGGGTTTTGTGTGTTTTCTGGAGTTCTAGTGTTAGTTCTAGAGAGGGAGAGTGTGTGTTGAGTGTTAGGGTTTAGAAGAGTGAGTGTAGAAGTGAGAATTTGAGAGGGATTCTTCTCTAAGGAGTGAAGGAGTAAAGTGAGAGATTACTTCTTCCTTTCCATTATAAAGAGGGAATTGAGTGTTGCAAAGAAGAGAGAAAATGATTTAAAGGAACTTCAAGGGATTTGCATTAGGCAAGAGAAAGAGATAAGTTTTATTTGCTTTTGAGGTTTGTATGACTTTTCTTTTATATATAAAATCCATGTTTTATTATGTCTTCTCCATGAATTCTGAGTAGTCTCCTTTGTCTTTCTTCTTGCATAGAGATGTGATGATGTGATGATGTGGATTTGAAGTGCTTTTAAAGTAATGAAGAAATTGTGATGGTTTTTCATTACGAACAATTTACTTTTCGATCTGGTAAATTGAATTGTTAAAATATATTGTTGAACATTAACTTTGAAATGATTTAGTGTTCTAAAAAAATAATGAAGAATACATTCAATGTCCATGGATGAATTGTGTAGTTCATGGGAATTGAGTGCAAATAAATAGGGAATGTGTTGTGATAAACTTCAAATTAGAGGTTTCAGGGTGACAGGCTGAGATTCCCAATTTTGTCCTAAGATTAGTAACTAAACTCGAAGGTTAGCCTTCGGGTGAAGGGTGAGTGGGAGCTTCGTAGTGACAGCTAGTATCCTCTCAGCCTAGCCTTAGATTTAGTGACTAAACTTAGGATATGTTAATGTTATTTTTATGCTTGGAAGAGGGGGTACTCTTTTGAGGGTAAAGAAACATCTATGCTCCTATTTGGCGCAACAAAATAAATAATTATTCTACATCATTCACATATCATATACTCGTTGCAAGAGGAAAGATACTTTTCATATGTATCAAAACCTTTCAAATACCAAGCTTAGTGTGTGTGTTAGTTAATTCTGTTTTAAAAACATTAGAAGTAATTGTAGTTTATTTAATTATTACTATTTTCTGTATCTTGTTAGTAGAAGTATACTTAAACTTTATTTCAAATTGAGTATTGGATTTCAATGTTACGTTATCTATTGTAAGAATCATGCCTTCCCTGTGGAATCGATAATCAGGACTCCATTAAAGCCCTATATTACTTGATACGATACGTATACTTGCGTTGAATGTTTGGACTTATAAAATCATTATTAAATATATAAATTTGAGTTCACAAGTTCTTGTAATATATAAAGTCTGGCCCCCACCACTGAGCTGGTGATGAGACACTTAAATAAGAAAATCCAAATTTTCTTATTTAATAAAATCCAGACAATTCTATTAAACTTTAAAAATTCATATCTTGACATAGAAAAATAAAAAAATATAATAAAAATACCACTCGATTCAGTAAAACAAAAAACAAATTATAAAAACAAAATTTGGAATTAATGAGTTATATTTAATTTTTAATTAATTAATTACTCTCTTGAGTAATTTAATTATTAAAAATTATTTATAAACCCAAAAATTGTGAAATTTTCACAGAATAATCCTCTCATCCTTGGGGACATTCTGTGATTTTTCCAACTCTAGGGTAAGTCTATAGGATGAAATATATAATTTTCAATCCTACTTTGTGATTATTTTCAAAAAAATAATTACACTAATTAGGATATTGAAAAATAAAATTTGGAAATCCTCAGAAAATTTAGGGTGATAAATTTGAATCCTAAAATGACACTTTATAATCATTGAAAGATTTGAAATGACATTTTTGACTTTTAGGATAAAATTTATAAAATTGAAAATTATAAATTAAACCATAAAATTTTCATAATATGTATAATTAAGATTAACAAAAACTTAATATCTAAGTTTAAATAATTTTAAATTTAAGATGAATCCTTAAGTCTTAGTTAGGTTAGGTTTAAATTTAACTTAAACCTTTAAAATCCTTTTTACACTTAATTATTTTCCTTAAACCTTAATCAAATTATGTTTAAAACAAACTAAACCTAATTAGGTCTAACTCAACATTAGAACAAATTAACCTCAATTAAGCCTTAATCAAATTAGGTTTAATACCAATCAAGCCTAATTAGGTTTAATCTAGCATTAGAATTAATGAACCCTAATTAAGCCTTAATCACATTTGGTTTAACTCAATAAACCCTAATTAGGTCTAACTCATCATTGGACCTAATTAAACCAGTTAAACCTTAATTAAATTAGGTTTAATACAAATAAACCCAAATTAGGTCTAAGACTCCAATCAGACCTAATTAAACCCATTAAACCTTAATCAAATTAGGTTTAATACCACAAACCCTAATTAGGTCTAAGACACCAATTAGATCTAATTAAATCATGTTAAGCATTAATCATATTAGGTTTAACCTAATAAAACCTAATTAGGTTTAAGACACCAATTAGATTAAATTAAATCAAGTTAAGCCTTAATCACATTAGGTTTAACTTAACAAATCCTAATTAGGTCTAAGACATTAATTAGACTTAATTAAATCAAGTTAAGTCAAAATCACATTAGGTTTAACTTAACAAACCCTAATTAGGTCTAAGACATTAATCAGACTTAATTAAATCAAATTAAGCTTTAATCACATTAGTTTTAACTTAACAAACCCTAATCAGGTCTAACCCATCATTAGATTTAATTAAACCTATTAAACAATATTTAAACTAAGTTTAATTAACCTTCACCTAATTAGACTTAACCATAATTAAGTCTAATTAATCAATTAAACCTTACCTAAATTAGTTTTAATTAACCTTAACCTAATTAGACTTAAACACAATTAAGTCTAATTAATCAATTAATTCTTACCTAAATTAGGTTTAATTAACCTTAACATAAATAGACTTAACCATAATTAAGTCTAACTAATCAATTAAACCTTACCCAAATTAGATTTAATTAACATTAACCTAATAAGACTTAACTAAAATTAAGTCTAATTAATCAATTAAACCTTACCCAATATAGGTTTAATTAAACTTAACCTAATTAGAATTAACCACAATTAAGTATAACTAATCAATTAAACCTCACCCAAATTAGGTTTAATTAACCATAACCTAATAAGATTTAACCACAATTAAGTCTAATTAATCAATTAAACTTCACCCAAATTAGGTTTAATTAACATTAACCTAATTAGGCTTAAGCACAATTAAGTATAATTAATCAACTAAACCTTACCCAAATTAGGTTTAACTAACTTTAACATATGCTTAGGTCCCAATTTGAACCTAAGTCAAACCTAATCCTTTTAGGTTCAACATACATTGAACCTAACTTTAACTTATACTTCTGTTCAACTTAACTTGAACTTAAGTCAAACTTAAAACTTTTAGGATCAACATACATTGAACCTAACTTTAACCTATACTTAGGTTCAACTCAACTTGAATCGAAGTTAAACTTAAACCTTTTAGGTTCAACATACACCTAACTTAACCTAGCCTTATGTTCAACCTACATTTAATCTAACCAAACCTCTAGGTTCAATTTACATTGAACCTAACAAAACATAACCATGTGTTTAACCTACATTGAACCTAACCAAACCTCTGGGTTCAACATACATTGAAATTAACTCAACAAACTTTAGGTTCAATATAAATTGAACCTAACCAAACTTTAGGTTCAACGTAAATTGAACTTAAATCAAACTTATAACTTACTTTCAACCTAACTTGAAACCAAGTTAACCAAACTTTAGGTTCAACATACATTGAGCCTAAATCAAACTTATATCCTAAGTTCAACCCAACTTGAACCCAAGTTAACCAGAACTTTAGATTCAACCCAAATTTGAATTTAACTCAACATAAACTTTAGATTCAACCCAAATTTAATATAACTCAACACAAACTTTAGATTCAATCCAAATTGAATCTAACTCAACATCAACCTTAGGTTCAACCCATATTGAACCTAACTCAACCTATATCTTATGTTCATCCCAAATTGATCTAATTCAAGTCGACATAAACCTTGGGTTCAACCCAAATTAAACCTGAACCTAGTTTAAACCAAAATTGAATCTAAGTCAATCTAAACCAACTTAAATCTTAGATTCAACAAAATGAACACAAGTCAAATCTAAATTCCTTGGGTTCAACACATTGAACCCAAACTAAATCTAAACCCTAATTAGATATAATTAGTCTCTTTAAGACTTACTTACTTTAGGCTTAAGTAAACCTAAACCCTAATCAGGTCTAACCCTAATCAGGTCTAACCCTAATTAGACCTAATTAATCACATTAAGCCTTACTCACATTAGGCTTAATAAAATTAAACCTTAATTAGGTCTAAACCCTAATTAGATCTAATTGACCTCTTTTAAGCCTTAACTACACTAGGCTTAAGATAAAAAAAACCCCAATTATGTCTAACCATAATTTGACCTAATTAACCACATTAAGCCTTACTTACATTAGGCTTAATTCAACTTACACCCCAATTAGGTCTAATTCTAACAAAACCTAATAAAGATAATTAACCTTACCCATGTTAGGATTAATTAAACTTTAAACCTAAATCAAAATCTTAGGTTCAACCCAACTTGAACCTAAATCAAATCAAACTCTTAAGTTCAACCCAACTTGAACTTAAATCAAATCAAGCTCTTAGGTTCAACTCAACTTGAACCAAAATCAAATCAAGCCCTTAGGTTCAACCCAACTTGAACTTAAATCAAATCAAACCTTTAAAACCAAAATTAATCTTAAGTCCTACCTACATTGGATTTAGAATAATTTCAAACCTTAGGTTCTATTGATATTAAACCTAAGATCCTACTTACATTGGATCAAAATACATTGGACTTACGACTATATCATGCTTTAGGTTTAATTCATATTAAACCTAAACCAATTTTGGATTCTGCTTACATTGGAACTAAATCAACCTTAAGTCCTACCTACATTGGACTTTGAACCATTTCAACTCCTTGGGATCAATCCTAAACTAATTTTAAGTCCTATCTATATTGGACATAGAACGATTCAAACCCTTCAGTTCATTCCATATTGAACCTAAACCAATTTCAGATCCTACTTACATTAGGATCTAAATCAACTCTAAGTCCTACTTACATTGAACTTAGAATAGTTCCAAACCATAGGTTTAATTCATACTGAACCCAAGCCAACTTTAGATCATACTTATATTGGATCTAAACCAACTTTAAATCCTACTTACATTGGATCTAAATTAACTTTAAGTCCTATATATATTGGACTTAGGACCATTTTAAGCTCTTCAGTTCAATCCATATTGAAACTAAATCAACTTTAGGTCCTACATGAATTGGACTTAAAACGAACCTTAACCTTAAGTTCTACACACATTGAACCTGAAACTTTAGGTTCTATCAACTTAGAACTTAAATCACCTCAAATCTTGAGTCTTACCTAAATTGGACTTAAAATTAATTTTGAGTTCTATCAAAATTAAAGACATCAATCTTAGGTTTTATCTAAATTGAGTCTAAATGACATTTAGGTTCTAGTTAAGTTGAACTTAAACAAACAACAATTTTAGGTTTTACGAACATTAAACCTAAATCAAACATCAAATCTAAAGCAAATGACATCATAAATATAAGAATTGAAATAAATCATCAACATAAACATAAAATTCACTTTAAAAGACATTAAAACTTAAATTTGAACCTAACATATCTTCCAATCAAACTGTAAATGGTCTGAAATAATTAATAAAACAAAAATGAATGACAAAATAAAATCAGTTAATAAATCGTAAACAACCTAGAATTTTCCAACTCCTAAAAACTGACAAAAAAAAAATTAAAACTTGAATGAAATCCTAATGAACAAAGATCACCAAACGCAACTTCAACCCCAGTGTTCTTAATCTACAAGGATTTCTTGGACGATACAATCATGGTTGTTGACAGGAGTCTTCCGGTCTTGGTTTAAATTCCTTTCGGACTAAGTAGATCAAGCAAAACGATGACCCCGGAACAACGGAGCCAAGGACATCTTGACCGGGTTACATAAAAATTAAAAATTAAATCAATATGAAGAAATAAAATTGACATTACTCTGACATTATTTTTGTGCGGGTTGAAGACAAATTCTATTTTAGATTTACTTTGCATGTTTTTATGGTGTGCTAATTTTGTTTTGCAGGGCGACATTCTGAAGACGGGACAAATAACAATAAAAAAACAAAACTAAAATGGCATTAAAATAAAACGACAACAAAACACAACAAAACCAAAACGACATCAAAACAATGACAATGACAAAACAAAACAAACAACATTGACAAAATAAAATAAAAATGACAAACAACGAAATAAAACCTAAACTTTTAAGATAATCACAAAACATAAACTTTTAGGATAGCCACCAAACAAATAACAAACAATAAGACAAAGCAACAAATAAAATGACAAACAACAAAATAAAAAAAAACCGACATAACAAATGACATTTACAAAATCAAACTTTTAGGGTAGTATATAACACTTAGAAACATATTACCCCTACTATTGAACATTGATATTTCTTTCCCTGTTCTTAAAATTTCTTAGAAGACAAGTGTTAACATTAATCAGGAGTTTTCTTAGACAATCCTAATTGTCTAAGATGTAATTAACTATTGGAGCTTGCTCTTATATGAGATTTAAGAACTTAGGATAGGTATCATATCAATAAATCTCTAGTTATCAAAATTTTACATGTGACCCTCCTTATATAAAAACTTCTAGAATAACGCATTCTAGAATCCCCTTTTGTAAGGATTATCACTGAAATTTCTTATTATGTTGCTCTCTATTTTATCAGCCCTTATTTTCTTCAAATTTCATAACATCCGAGGAACCTTTACATGATCCGAAGAAATAAGATTTCCTGAAGGCTAGGACGATATGATAGATAAACAGAGTGGTGACTCCCAAAATAATGACATTGATTTTTCACACCTCATATCGACATGAGAGAATCTCGGCGGAGACAGGCCAGCGACAAGTCGAGATCCTACAACTTCGGATTCCACCACATAAACATGGTGTGTCATTTTTCACTCATATATTTGATATCCCCACATGAATATATGTCCCTATATGCTCATGTTGGATGTGCAAATATTGCATAAGGAGGTGACTAGCCACAATGCACACCTAGTGTAGCACTTCACCTAGCATGGGTCATACTACCTAACACCTATGACATTGTTTATAATTGTCATATGCATGCCATGTCATATCATTTAGTATTATTCATGTCACCTAACACATAACTTCATTGAGCATATCATGTCACTTCATATAATTTTATGACTTAGCATGAGTCATGCCACATAGTATCTATAGCACCACCTAGCATTGCTATAAACATATCAGGGTAAGTTCACATGATCATACCACCTAGAATGATTGTGTACATCATTTTCTTTTTCTTACTTTCACATATGATCCCTGCACCTCGTGTGATCATAATTAACAAAAAAAATTACATATGTTTATATGTCTTTTGATGTGAGTACTTCTACCTAACATAAAATTCACATATAAAATATCATCTTGTGCTTATTATGATTGCTGACATCTAGCTTGAGTGGTCCTATCAGGCATGACCACCATTCATTTTGCATCATTCTCATATGTAGCTTTAGGAGAGTTAGCACTCTACTAACAATCATCATTTATTATATGCGTGACCCGATATTAGTTGTAATGTATTAATGAGCTGTGGTCACGAGTATATCTTAGTGAGAAATGTAAATTATTACATTGCAATCAATAACTATATGATTGTGTTAAAGATTCAATGGATCTAGCATGTGTAACTAAGGATTTATTATATATATATATATATATATATATATATATATATTATTATCCATTATATTTTAAAACATATTTTGTAACTAAAGCATCATTATATAGACTATAAATAAAGTCAACCTTTAAAGTATATTTACTTAAAATCATCATGTTTTAGTGACACATTTTAGATCGCTTAGATCTCTAGAATGGGGCTAGTGTTACTGAACCCTTCAAAATCAGGCACTAGCCTCAACCACACTATTTTTACACATTGTAGATAGATTTTTTATATGACTAGTTATTGTTCCATGGTTTGTATCTAGCGAGACATTGTGTGTGTTTCACTTTTGTGAGTTTATTGGGTTTAAGATATGAATACTAGTATATTAAGGGTGATCTTCTTGTAGGGAGCCATTTCCAACTGAGTGTAGCCTCAAAATTTAAAAGTAACATCTGTCTTGCACTCACTGCTTAGATCACATTCCGCTTGAAATCATACATTATGTGTTGCATGTAAGAAAACCCATGCTACCTTTTTGATGCAAGTCAAGACTGTCTTTAGATTTTTTACATATATTTTGTTTATAGTCCATTAAGTTGGATTTTGTATTGAAAATAAGGTACGCGCATGGGTTTCAGGACATATGTTGCGCAAAATCATGTGATGAGGACTACGAGCAGTGTGTCTATGATATAGATCATAATTCCAAGTTTATATTATTGTATAGATATTAAGACCATACATTTATATGTGGAGGCTAATTTCCACTTTTATCTTTTTGGGATATGCTGTCAACCCAATGACACTCGGCTTTCTTATTTATTATTTTATTTATCTTGATTTGTTTATTTTATGTAAAATGCTAAATTTACTCTTTATTTTGATTTTGATTTGTCTGAGATATCGGTATTTATGCTTAGGCTCATTAGGATAAAGCCATTTATATAAAATCTAATAATAAAATTTTAACTATAATCAAAATTCATGATCGAAATTGTTTTATTTTTAAATGAGCAATTTACATTATTCTTACATTTCTTACATGTTCTTTAGGACAAATTTAAAACAGTTCTGGTGTCGACATTTCCTAAGTCATATGCTAAGATCATTTTCTTTATGACTGCATCATATTTGTATGTCCCAATGAGGTACTCTTGCTTCTCCAGTTTTACTGGTCAAGCCTAAACTTCTACACTTAGATGATTATTTAGAACATCTAGGATGTTAGAGGCTCTTCCGAACAAAATGGTATGTAAGCCCTTTGTGGGATGGTTCAACTTTGCAGCCAGATTCTCTTCTTCCTTACCATTTTTTTGGCGGGCATAAGTCCAATTTCTACCAGTTCCATCCAAGTAGGGTCATGATAAAGTAGATGCTTTTTTCTATTGACTTAGGGCTAAGGGGATTTCTTTGGTGATGCAACACATGGGTTGTTAACAAGAGATCTCTGGTTGGTTTTGGTTAACTACCTCAATGACTAGGTAGAAGTAGAGTATTAATAGCTTGAGATGATAGATCCATGGAATCTTGACATGAATATCTCTACTAGCTTATGATTTCCTCACATTTTTATTGATGTACACCCTTTGATCCTATTTTATTCACTTAACATATCGTTGATGTCATTTCATAGGCCCCAATTGCCGTTAGGCCACTGCCCATATAGGATACAATGGTTCACCCTCTGCTCTGGCCCAGTATTGATTTGAAAGCATTGGGATAATCATATTTGAAATAATAAAATCCTTTCACATTCCCATTCACTAGTTATCACAAAAATGTAAGCAAGAGTTCTTTAATCGACATTATTCTTTGGTATACCTCAATATATAATTAACCAAAGGGATGTGTTCCTTTAAGAGTTACCCTTGACCCTAAAACAAAATATAATTTTAGTTTGGTTATGTGGGTTGCTCTTATAGGATTCATTTTGTAGAAATAATTTCAGGATGCTTTGACGCGACCTAATGTTGGGCATACACTTTGATCTATCACACAAAGGATATCTTATAAAAGTTCTTCGCATTTGTTTTTATTTGTTTGCCTAATTTTATCTATTTTCTATTTTCCATGTTACCTTATTTCTCTAAATGATTTTAATGAGAAAGAAAGTAGGTTTATTTGGAAAATAGAATTATATGATGACAATTAGACAAGCTAGCAACACCGAGTTTAAAAAGAACCAAAATAAAATTGGGACTTTACTGAGGATGAGACTCTCTCTCTCTCTCTCTCTCTCTCTCTCTCTCTCTCTCTCTCTCTCTCTCTCTCTCTCTCCCCCTCTCCCTCCCTCCCTCACTCTCCATTTTATGAGTCTTGCTTACATTTTTGTGGCCAATTATTAATCATTATGTCTATTTTTGATACCATTTTAGACCTTAGATGAATGAAATATGCAATAAATTCATGGCATGTTTACCCTTTTTATTGCATGTTTTACTATGTTATTTTACGTGAGAAATGTGTTTCTTTAATTTTTTGTGTAGGCTACAGGTTTGATTCCATTTGGGAACAAAAAAGGTACAAATCAAATAAAAAGAGGTGAATAATCTTGCGACACCAACACAGTGCATGTGCTACATGACAACACACCCGCATCAACATACCAGCATACCTATGCTATCGTGTTCCATGGTTAAATCACTAGTACACGCTTTGTAGCACACCTACAACTATCCAAAATTCACTTGGCATGCTCATACCGGCATCAGTGCACAATAAATACCAAGTCAATTTTAGAAGCAAGTTTCTTGCATTTGTGAAGCTTTCCCTTTATGTAAGCTTGTTGGAATGATTTTAGGGCATCTCGAGCGGCTAAAGGCTAGAGTTAGAGAGGATTTTAGTGAGAGAGAGCTTTCTCTTAGAGTTTTTTTCTTTTATTGAGGTTTGAAACCTTTAGGGCTATTTTTCTTCCCTTTTTTCTCTTGCTTCTTTTCTATTTTTGAGAGATCATGTAAGAGAGGTAGACCATCTGCTATTGTGTAGAGGACAAGCTATTCTTATAACTTTTACATTTATCTTACAACAGTGGTTTTCATGGATGTATCTTCCTTTGTTCTTTCTATGATGTGTGACTAATTCTCTTCCATGTCTCTGTGATGTAGGTTTTAGTGGTTTTTCTCAATGTTTTCCCAGTAACAATTTTTTTTAAGCTTGCATGTCTTCATGTTATTGGTTAACTTTCTAGATTTCATTACCACTGATCTGCCCAATTATCATGTTAAAATATTTCATGACTTATGACTTCTACCCTTCATATAATGAAACAAGTAAGCTAACCATAAGATCTAGGTAGAATAGGCATATTCTAGTTAGGGTTTAGTAACCTAGATATGGGATCAAAAAATTTATGAGAAACACCATTAAGTTAAGAAAAACTTAAATTTATGAATTTTAATCTTTTTTGTGAACTAGGCATAGCTTCATGGAGAAAACTTATCCATGGTTGACAACTATCATGTAAGAAAATACTTAGAAAAATTACAAACCCCTACTACACCCGAGTCACAAAGTAACGACCCTCATCTCTCATGAATACTGCTAGGAATCTTTCCACATTTTGAGATGGTGTTTTATTTTCTATTTGTTGTTTAAAATTTTGGGAGTTCACATTATGTTGTGATCAAGCCAACCTAGGTTTACAGAGTTGTAAACTAGAGGTTTCTCTTTCAGAATAACTATTAGTTATTTTCTTATGGGATTGATATGCAGATTGATACCGCAATTACTTCACACGTACACTTGCATGATTGATCGAATTACCTCACAAAAAATTTTTCCCATCAATTTTATCGTTCAATTGCAGGGGAAAGATGTTAACATAATTATGATTTTAACAGAACTATAGTTGAAAAAATGATAATCTTTGATTAATAATTTTTGTTTTCCTATTTCTTATTTTCATTGGTCGTTGTTTGCACTTGCATTATGATTCAGCATTTTTTATAGGTGCTAAAAAATAAAAAACCATAAAATTACAAAAGCTGAAAAGCCTTTTTTTTAGTCAATTTTTCTTTCTTTTTCATGTGTTATTTTGTTTGCATCTTGACGGACATTTTTGGGTCTTTGATACTGTGTGTTTTTTTTTGGAGTCTGTCAGATCAGCCTTTAGGATCACATGTTCAGTAGCTTAGTGTATGCATAGGGGTACTAAACCCGATCTTTCCTTTTTTTATCCTAAAATTGACAAAACCTTTATACGCCTTATGCGAGCACGTTCACTATCTGATACACCCATGGAGATGGTTAACTCTTAATACCATACCATAAAACCCCTTAGGGATTATGCAAAACTTTCTGTTGAGGAAATCCACTTAAATATCAACTATGAAATAGTGGAGGCTAGCACCTTTAAGCTGAGAGCAACCATTATAAAAAATGGTTCAGAATAGCCAGTTTGGGTACTTTTTACTAAGGGAACATATCTTCATTTGTCAATTTCCTTGAACCCTCTCTCACTTTTCAATATGACAGTGTCCCTAGTAATGCTATTAGACATAAGTTGTTACTACATTTTTTAAGGGAAAAATCCAAGGTGTGGTTAAATTCACTGGCCCCAGGATCCATAACCATGTGGACTAACCTAGCCCAAAAATTTCTCGCAAAATATTTTCTTCTATATAAGTCGTGCTTAGGAATGATATCAGTTCGTTCACCCAGATAGATAGAGAGACATTTATGAGGCTTGGAAGAGGTTTAAGGAACTACTTAAAAGGTGTCCACACCATGTTTTTCCTGATTGATTGATCATCCAAACCTTCTATAAAGGGTAGGGACCCTGAGATCTATTATTGATGATGCAAGTGAGGGATCACTTATGTCTAAGCTTTATGAGGAAGCCTATCATTTGATAGAAGAGATGGCCATCAACATATTTTAATGGCATGTTGAGAGAGTCACACCCAAAAAAGTAGCCTATTGTTGACCTCACTTTTGTTGAGCTTTAATTTTTCTTTAGGAGCCTAGGATCTAGCCATAGAATTTTCTGATGACTATCATAGAGAACTAGGGATGGAGCCCTCCCCACTAGAAATTCAAAATGCTTCTTTGCTTCATGGTGTTTCATATGCTTACTACAAACCTCTAGCACTTAGTAGGATGGAGCCAAGCAAAAGAAAACTCAAGAGGAGTCCCCCATAGGATGGTCAAGCCATAGGACTAACCCTGGGTGGTCTAGTCTGGGTCAAGCTTGCACACACACACACACTTTAACCTCACACTTTCACTCTTAAACCAAGGTCCTAAACCAAACATGTCGAACCTTGGTTACCTACTCTTTTGGAAACTCAAGTGGGAGGTTCCCCAAGCTCTTAGCCTTAAGCTAGGGTTTGGCTAGGATCAACACATGAAGGATCTAAAGTGGGACATCTTTTTGGTCCATGGAACAAATAGGTTAATGTCATGATTGAATTCCAGTTTCATCAAATTTCTTATTTTTACCCTTTTACCCAAACTTTACCAAAATTAGCAAACTGCCCCTAATTTTCTAAAATTCCCAAAATTGCCCAAATTCCTTCAAAAATCATTTCAAGACATTTTAAACCACTCAAACTGACCAAAATTCACCAAAATACCCAAAATCCCCAAAATACCCTTAAAACCCCCAAAATTACCAAAATGCCCTTCATGCCTCAAAATTTCCAAAATTCTTAAAATCTCCAAAATAATTTCAAATGTTCCCAAAACCAATTTGAACCACTCTATTTAGCCCAATTTGACCAAAATCCCCAAACTGCCCTTAAAGAACTAAATTCCCAAAATCACCCTCAATTTCCACCAAATTGACTTGAATCTCTCCCAATTTCAATTCCAAACTCAAATTCATCATTCCCAATCCTAATTAAAACCAAACCTAAGCCCAATTGAACCCAAATTTTCAAGCCCAATTGCAAGCCTAATCCAAAATCCCCAATTTAGCCATACCCTTAAATTCCCCCAAATTGAGCCTCATAATCAAATCAATTTCCCCAAATTTTAATTCTAAATTCTTAATAAAACTCCGCAAATCAATTTGAATAATCAATTGACCCAAATTATAACTCAAAGCTCACCCAAATCCAACTTAAGCCAAAACCCCTAATTTTGACCAAAATCCCAAATCTCACCAAAATTAAACCTCGTAACCCCAAAATCTCCACCTAATTAATCTTCAAATCTCTTCATGACAATCACGCACAACAAATTGAACCATATCCAAACCCTAGCTCAATACAAACCCAAGTCTAGCCTAAATGGCTCAAAATTAATCATAATTCCACCAAATTGACCTTCTATATCAATTTAAAATCACCTAATTTCTTTTAAAAACTCTTCATGACAATCATCTACATCAAATTGGTCAATCACTTGACCTAAATCCTAGCCCAAGCCTAACCTAGACCCAAGTTAAACCAAAGCCCAAACTTTGGACCCAAACACCAAATTTGACAAAAATAACCCTAATTGACCAAACCAAGTCCACGAAAGTCAAGTTTGAATGTTAGGAACCAACCTAGATCCACCAAACACAACCTAGTTAAGCCATGGACCAAAGGTCCTATGATTTAGGGGATTTCCTCCCATATTGGGCTAAACCAAATATGTCTTTGCTACCAATAATCACCAGCCATCTTGTTCACCATTAACTCTTCCTCTGGCTCACCTGAACACCCTAGCCACCAGCTCAGGCCTGGCTGGCCAACCTAGTCTCCAGAGAACCCCAAAACTGAGAGAAACCTCCCTATGGACTAAACCCAATTGCACTCCTGAGCTTTCTCACCTTGATTGGTCAGGTGCACATTTTTGCCCTCCACTTAAGCACTTAAGCACACTCACTGACCAGCCCTGACAGTCACTCTTTCCCTCTCAATTTAACCACCATCTCCCACGGCCAACAAAGGAGAAGACACAAAACCTAAGGGAAACTATGTCAAATTGCTCCTAGAAACTCTCCCAACCTACTTAAGCTCAACCCAACCATATTTTAGCCACCTCCACCACTGGCTGAGCTCAATTTCAGAGCTCAAAATCAGGTCAGAAATAAGACACTTCGCCACACTCCAGCAAACCTCAAATTGACCATTCTCTGAGCTTCACCAGAGCTAAAAGAGAAAGCTTTCCACTGAAAGCCCCATCTCCATGCACCTCTACACCAAACTTCCTCCTCACCCTTTCCACCTATTGAAGGCGTTTTGAACCAGACCTTTTATCAAACAAAAGTAACACTTCTAGGAGGATCGCTAGGTCCCAATGAAACTTCTACAAGCACTTGATTAAGGCCGCACCTCTCACGCAATGGTATAGATCATTTTCCCCCATTTTGAGCTCGGTTTGAGATATTATGAAGAAAATTTTAATTTCATAGTTGATAAATCGTATGAATGTATTCGTCTGGACTAGATGAAGGTGTAGGAACAAATCCAAAGTGATTTGGTTGAGTATAGACAAATATCTTAGTGTTTTAGTGTGAAGGGTTTACTGGTTAGGCCAGTTATGGACGATGAACCAGGGCCGTTCGATCATGCGTGTAATGGATGGACTCTCCAGATCAAGCCATATGAATAGATGAAACATAAAGGGTGGGCTGACTCAAATGGTGACGAACAATGGAGCGGCAACGAGTGAGCTTTAGCTACTGCCTAAGATGAGGTGGTACTGAGTCAGATAAATAGGAAATTAGGTTTTATTTGATTTATTTAAATCAGAAAACCTTAAAAAATGCATAATTGGTGTAGAAAATTCATAAAAGTAAAATAAAAATTCTCTGTTGCTCAGTGAATAGAGGAGAATAATGTGGAAATATAATAAAAAATATTTGACTTATATTTATTTTTAAATTAATTAAATACCTTGAAACTTCATTAAATCATAACTTCTTATATAAATTTCACCATGACCTGAGTTTTGGATGGTTTGTTCCCTCTGTGGTTGAGGATCTTCTCTGATTTTCCCAAGATCATAGGACATCTCTAGCCAGAGATACCTAATTTTCAAGTTAAACCTCTCTGTTTTGTTTAAAAAATATAATAATTAAAATATAAGTTATAAAAAATACAAAACTTATTTTAGTAGGTTCACTATGGTTAGAGGACCCTAGGAAAAATATAAAATGGATTTAAGTAATTAATAATGACACTAATTATAATTAACTCATTAAAATCTTTAAAAAACTAAATAATTAAAATATAAATGAAAAAATCACAAAAGTATTCCACACTGTAATTAATAATCATGTTAACTCCATATAAAAATTTGAAGTTAATTAGAATTGACTCAATCTCTAAAATGGATTTTCTAAGTAAAATAATATTTTTGACACTAAAAAAATTATAATAAATAAAATATAATTAAGAAAATTTAAAAATTATTTTTGGGAGTTCTTAGTGACCAGAGGGACTTAAGAAGAATAAAAAAATTGGAGTTAAAATAAATTTATTTTTAAGCTATTTTTCAATATTTAAATATTTAAAAATAATTAAAAAATTATAAAAATTACAAAAATATAAAAATGCACCAAAATATCACATTTGGTTCCCCGGTCACTTGAGAATAATTAAAATATTTTTCCTAATTTTTTAAGTAAAGTTATAAATTTTTAAAGGCTAAAAAAATCAAATTTCCTTAATTTTGCACTAAAATAGTTATAATAAATAAAATAAAATTCATAAAAATATGAAATTTGATTATTTGTGTTTTTTGAACTCAGAGAGATTTAAGAAAAATATAAATCTTAATTTTTTACATAAATATTATTTTATATTTAATAAATACTCAAAATAAACAAATAAATATAATAATTAAAATAAAACTAAAAAAATTATGAAAATTTTCCTAGGTGGTCCTCTGACCTAAGTGAAGGATGACTCCCAAAGATAAAGTTAATCAAATAGTTGTACCCGATGAGCCAATTTTTCCGATACAAGAGATAACGATTCAAAAATAACCTGAGGATTTGTATAATAAAGTGAACAATAAAGTTCTAGCCCATCTTAGGAAATTATCAGCTAAGCTAAAAATTTATGATGCCCTAATCCTATCAAAGGAGATGAGGGAGCCATTAATAAAGGACTTACTAGATTGTGAGATCTATTTGGCGCAACTAGTTGGTTCTTCCTTGGATGATGTTTGTTCATTGAAGGAACTGCCGAAAGTCACATTCACAGATGATTTGTTGTTGGGGACAACTGATAACTGTCAGTTATACATCTCGGTGAATGTAGACAAGTTCATACTGTTGATGGTACTCATCGATCCAGATGCCTCCACAACATCGTGAACCTAAGGATGTTGCCATATTTGATATTGATGTATGTAGGCTGACAACATATAAGATGATGTTGTATGGTGTCAACCAGCAAGTAGAAAGAGCCCTTGGTTCAATAACTCTGCTGATGAATCTTAGTTATTTAATGACGGTGACAAATCCATATTATAGATTCAAAAACTTCATTCAACAACTTGCTAGGTCAATCATGGATTCATAAACATTTGATTCTTTTGTCGCTTCATCAGTACATCAAATACTCCTACGAAGGGCAAGAGTACTACATCAAAGGAGAGCTTCAACAATCTTCAATTCACAAAATTGGGATTCATGAAGATGCTGCCTACTACACTACACCAAAGAAGATAATTTTCTCTAGAGAGACAGTGGCAAATACAAAAGAAAATAATAAAAAAAACAAAGAAAAAAAGAAAGAAAGAAAGTGTTAAAAAATGGAGAAAATGCAAAAAAAAATGAACAGGAAGAAGAAAAAAATCAAAGAATATAATGTTACGACTCAATAAGAAGGTAGAGAATTCTCTAGAACTCACATTCAAGGTTGAGGCTGGGGATGAGGACGAGAGAGAGGAAACTTGATCGTTTAAAAGAATAAAGTATTGATTATCAGCATTAACTTGGTTCAAGCTTTGAAAAAAAAATATGGAAGAAACAAATAAAGATCATAAATCAAGGAGAGTTGCAAATCAAAATATCTTTTAAAGTCGAAGAAAAAGAAGAAGATAAATATAAGTCAATGTACAAAAAGATTAATTAATATATATAAAATATGACCCTAACCTCAATTTTTATAAATAAGATTGAGGGGTTGGTGATCAAAGAAGCTGAGATATTGGTACAAAGCCGATTATATTCCATTGTTGATTTTCTTCCTCGTAGTTTTGAACCAAATGTAAAACTAGAGGAAGGAAACTTTTCAAATTATTATACCACTCTATTGGCTACTATCCTCATTGTGTTTAAAAGATTGTCCAACGTGGTTTTGTGCCAAAATAATGGTCGAAGAACAAATCTCACCCCGTCAAGCAATAATGGGATATCAATCAATGCAACTTTAATTCGAAAAAAGGTATACAATTCAATACAGTTTGGTCTCTGGATGATATAGAAGTTCTTCGGAGTGTCACCAATGAATCTCATATAGAATGCTCAAAAGCATCAAATGATTCTAAAGCCCCTCCAGAGTTGGAAGAGGAAATCAAGTTAACAGTCGATGTTCTAAAGGAAATAAGCTTGAGGACAAAAGATGAACCCAAACCACTAATAATTTACTCACTATTTTGTGAAGAAGAAGCAAGAGAAATAGTTAAATTACTATTAGAATACATAGATTAATTTGCTTGGAATCATGACGAAATGATAGGTTTAGTTCCAGAAGTTGCAGTACACAAATTGGAAATATAGTTAATGCGACTCTAGTGAAGAAAGCTCGAAGAAGAAAGTGTCTGGAAATTGAAAAACAAGTGATAGCCTAAGTCAAAAAATTATAGAAGCCAGTTTTTTCCATTAAGAACAGTATCTGACCTGGTTAGCCATCGTGATACCCATAAAGAAGAAAAAAGATAATATCAGAATTTGTGTTGATTTTAGATATCTAAACAAAATCCCATCCAAAAGATGAATTCTCGTCACCAATTCTAAAATTGACGGTTGATATTGCATCGTCATACATAATATTTTCATTCATGGACAAAATGTAATGCTACAATATGATCAAAATGTCTCCAAAAGACAAAAGAAATACAACCTTCAGAAAAATCCATCAAAATTTACTGCTATACAATGATACCCTTTAGACTTCAGATTGCCAATGTGACCTACCAATGGGCTATGACAAGGATCTTAGATGCACTCATCCTCAACAAGGTCGAGCTTTACGTGGATAACCTAGTCGTTAAGAACAGACAAAGAGACGATTATTTATAAGATTTGAGAATTGTTTTTCAATAATTACGAAAATTTAATCTTAAAAAGAATCCCTTAAAGTGTGTCTTTAGTTTGACCTCAGAGAAATTTTTAGGATTTTTTGTTTGACATTGTAGTATCGAAATTGATTCTCAAAAGATTAATGTTATTTTAGATATGAAGCCTCTGAGGAGTTTAACTCAATTGCGACCCATCAATCAATCTTACGACCAATTATGCTCTCGTAAACCCTATCTAGTGTTTAGATTATATTGGGAAAAGATTTGTCGATATTAATTGTAGACCATTGTATATCTAAAATTTCTTAATTTAAATAATGGAACCTATCGTAAAATGATATTTCTATCTTTCGAGATAGTATATTACTTATGATATATTGTTCGATTATTTAAATTATTGAAGCTTTAAATTTGTATGATTCTATAAACGTTCCCTGTCCTGTCGAAAAATAAAACCAACAAGTTGATTTATCAAAAACTTAGTTTTATAGTAGCCCTAGTTCTTCATTAAGAATGAAAAATTTTAATGTTCCCTTTGCGCGTTATCTTAAAGATCTAAGGATCTCTTCCTTTGCACTTTAATTTCCAAAATTTCCTTAAATATTTAAAGTAATATATCATGCTTTCTGAATAGGTTTAGGAAATGTTTTCAGTAAAAAAAAGGCATAATACAACCCTTTTTAGTAAGAAACTTAATATGAAATAATAAAGATATTCACTTGTTATAGAGAGCTTTATGCTGTATTCCAAACCTAAAATTGCTGAAGACAATGCCTAATATACAAGGAGTTCATTATAGACATAAACTAACATGCCTTAAAATTTATAAACACTTGATAAAGATTAAATCATAGACATGCGAAAATAGTAGAATCTCCAATATGTCATCTTCAACATTTATATACATAAGCTTGAATTAAAAAAAATGAAACAATTGATGCCTTTCAAGGATAGTGCTCACTATTACTTCATTAAACTTCAAATCTATAGTTTTGATATAATGAAAGAAGCTTATCCCTCTCGGCCTCCATTCCAAATATTATAAAATGAATTAAAGTATGAACCATTTAACTTTCCAAACATTTAACACAAGAAAAAGACAAAAAAATTATCCTTAAAACTTTATCTAGCAATTTTTTATTGATGAATGACACTCAAATGACGTAGCTTGGGTTTTAGGAGCGAAAAAATCATAGCTCTAGTGTAGAATAGATTTATCAGTCTCGTATTAAATATTACTCACTCTATATTTTGGATGAAAACAGACTCAAAATTGGTAGAACTAACACATTCTTATGAAGAAATTTCAGGATATTATGATTATCAATATAAATGAAGTTGGATGTCAAAAAGACCAAAATAAGCTCAATTATCCAAAAGCTCAAGTTTGACATAATCAAATTAGAATTATGATTCTTTGTTTAACTAATATTATTTATTAAAGTATAATAAAAAAATAATAATAAATTTTAAATCATTTAATAATTCAGAACTTGTTAGAAAATCTTCAACAAAAGCATCACATTGTTATTTCATAATTTTATATTTGCAAATTATCAAATCCAATTTCAAAAAAATAAAATTTTAATATTCATTTTCTAATTTCATAAAAAGCATCACATTGTTATTTCACTATATGAATGTTTGCATTCCTATTACCAACGATCACACATTTGGAAAATATTTTTTGTTTTTGTATTATATAAATATATATATATATATATATATATATATATATATATATATATATATATATATATATAGTGCGAAAGCGCTTGGCTCGTTGGTTGCGGCGCTTTGGTGTTAAGTCCTCGGGTCGGGGTTCGAATCTCACCTATGACGGTGTATTCGAATAACACACCGGACTAGAAGGAGAGTCCGCTCCTCGGTCGATTCAACCTATCGGGGTTGATCGGCGGTCTCCGACTGTCAATCAATCTTTTTGTTTTTGTTTATATATATATATATATATATATATATATATATATATATATATATATATATATATATATATATACTTATTTATTTATTTATTTATTCATTTTTCTTTTTGTCACAAACACCATATGAAATATATTAAAACAATGTTTCATTATTTAATATATTTCTTTCCAAAATGTCTTTCCAATGTCAAGGCTATGTAATGCAATATAATATATTTATTTTAAATCTTCAAAGCCTAACATACCAATGATAAATTTGCAATTTTGCATGCATTAATTAGTATTAAAATAATAGATTACTAGCCTTGCCTTATATGTTCTAATTCCGAAGTTTGTAATTTCCAACTTAGTTTTCGAAATTTAATTATTTTTATTTTTATTTTTTGCAACCTATCCTTACTGAAGTCCACATACAGGGAATTAAGACAAGATTAGGTAACCTAATAAAATTCCTTTTTTACCCTTTTCAAAAGGCATGCATATAAAATAATAGTTTAATGTTGTTTTATATTAATATATTATTTTTTCTATTTTATTTCAACTGGACCCAATGTATTTAATTTTTTTTAATATTACATTAATTTGTACTAATTGCATATTTCACATATAATTAAATAACTTTATTCTATCTAATGTGAAAATATATTTGAACTATACTATTATTAATTCTTGCAACACTTATAAATAAGATCAACTTTATAAGAGAAAGCAGGTAATGAAAAATTTAGAGCGCAATTCATGATTTTACTTTTCATCGGGATCAATAAACTTTCAAAAGTGACTCGAAGCATCTTCGTAAGAATACATAAGATGTATGTTCGACGATTGATGGATCGTAAGATTGATTTGAAGTTTTTCTTTCAATTTTTTCTCCTTCACACATAAACGTCATCCCCAATGAGCTTTATTGTAAAATTCATGTCTCCTTCACAATTCGCCGGCTTGGCTGATGTAATCCCTTATTGACTTCCATCCCCTAAAATATCTTTGCTTCAATACACCACCAATTTCCTTTGATGCCCTCGCTCATTGAGCTCCCAAACTCTCATGCTTCTTCATATGCCACTGATCTCAATGATGCTTCTCCCTTCACCCAGTGAGAGACAACATGATAAAGCTCGACCCTTTAAGAATGTACCGTCATGTGAAATGAACCCATTAGGTTCAACTAAATTCTACGAGAATGAATTGTGGCACGAACCAAGTTTTGAATGTTCATACTTGATTTTAAGATATGTTTCATACTATTATAATGAATTTGAATTTGGGTTCAAATCAAATCTGAACTACTTTGAATTTAAACTAATTTCATCTTACTTAGATGTCTTTTTGCTAAATAATCAGTCAATAAATATGAGAGATTTTTCCTTAGTAGTATAGTTATATAATAAAACATGTGACTGGGATAGTTGCTCAATAATGCACATTATCAGGCATAGACGGTCAAATTTTCTGTATATATTTTTAGGTATCTTTTTCTGTATAATTAAGTCCAACATATTCTACATCTGAAAATAATTACAAATCTACTCCATGTTTATCCGCGAATAAAGAATTAGGTTTTAATCATACCCATTCTCCAGTCATTTGACGGAGAGCTTTGATCAAAGCCAAGCTCGCGAGTCTTTCGTCGCCTGGTTGCAAATGTTCCGCAGCCCAAGTCCTAGCTAGAGGAGAAAATTGTGTGATTCTGTCACACAAAGAGGGAGGAGAGCTAGGGCACAGGTATGCTTTAATCCTTCTAATCAAAATCTTCCGATTATTTTGAAGCATATGTTCTGTGCGGCTGACGCTATCGAGCTGATTTTAATTCCTAATTTTAATTTCTTTTTTCATGGCGGTGTTCTGGTGATTGGAGGCTCGTTTATTCTTGATTTATTTCGCAGCTCCTGATTGATGCTGTCTATGAATTCTATGGTTGTCTTTGTTCACGGGTTGTGGGAATGACCCAATAACCTAGTTTTGGCAGGCTCTCGAAAAATTTGTCCGAATTTTTGATGTCTGATGTCGGACGAGGCAGTGGTAACACTTGAAGGGAGGAGCTGGGGAAGCTACATAGTTCGCGAGGGCCATGAGTGAGACTGGCTACACGAGCTGATTCTTCTTGAAATTGACTCTGATACTATTTCAAGGCGCAGTGGCTATGCTGTAGTTCTATCGCTCCTGTTTTAGGTTGGCTTATCTAGTTTGAATTCTTAAAGCCACTCATTTATCCATTTCTACTCTCTGCTCAGGAGGTTTACATTCCATATTGCAGACCCATATCTCTTCAATTCTCAGGCTTTCTTTGGAATGACTGAAGTTATTTTGAATTATCGTTTTAAAGTTATTTTGAAGAATTGAGGCATTTATTAGCATATTTAAGCCTGTTTCCTTCTGGCAAATTAACTTTTAGAATCTCCTCATATCGGTCTTTATGTTGGAACCCATGCATCCAATTGTGTGGCCATAAAATATTGCTGCTGGTGTTAAATGTCAAAATATATTGCCTGATGTTAATTCACATGTCTACATTACACAAGATTTAGAATTTTAGTTTTAGTTATAAGAGCTCGCTAGATTTGGTTTCCGTGCTATCATTTACTAATGATCAACCATTCCATATTTGTAATTTATTCTCCAATGCTAACTAGTGGGAGAAAAAACCACTCAAAACATCCTTATTAACATCATAAGTTTGTTTGATAGCTTGAGGGATTATTATGTTTTGTCAGTTTTTGAGAGGGGAATTAATCAACTTGTAATATTTGGTATTATTCTTAGGTGCTAATCATTTCTAAAGAAAATAAAAAAGGATAGTGATGCATAAAAGGTTTAATGGATTGGCATATCATTGGGAGCCAGGCCTAAGAAAGAAAACTAGTGTGAATGTGTAAAATATTGAAAAGATGATATGTAGCATGTATTGGTTTTTCTCCTCTTCATCTACATGATGTAAAATTAAAGTGGGGGTGGTGTTTGGTGTAGTATAATGAAGAGACAAACATCCTAGAATTGTTTTTTTGAAGTTGATTAAAAAAACCAAACAGTTGGATAAATAAAATAATTATTTTAGGTTTAATTGTTTGATAATTATTAATCTATTTTTGGTATATTAAATATCACTATTAGCTTAAGTAACCATCATTCCTCAAAGTCTACCCTAATTAATTTCTTTTTTTTTTAATGGCTGTTGTTTGCATTGTTGAGAAGATTGAGAAATCATATAAACTTACCAAAAAACGACAAAAGGACGTTCTTAAAAAAATTTCTGTTTTTTTGGGGTTCTTTTTTTATGATCTACTTTAACTTGATCTAAAGTTGCATTGTGTGATTTGTATTCTTATTTAAAATTCTCGGTTTGAATTTTTTGCTTTAGATTACTATGATTTTATGTTGAAAAATTAATGTCCTTTTGTATAAGAGAGATCTTTGGAATTTTTGCTTGCATTGGCATGGGAATTGCCTTGGAGTTAGAAGGTTGGTTACTGGGCTAAGGGAATTATGTACACTAGTTTGAGTTTTGTCATGGTTGAAAGCTTGTTCCAACAACCTAAGAGAAAAAAGGGGAGGAGAGGGAGGTGGGCAAAAAATGTAGATGCAACTTAGAACATTTTTTGAAGGTTGGAATGAGGAATGTTGGCCATCATCCTTGATGAATTGATGTGTTAATGTTGATAGCATTGGATCACATGATAATCAATTGTAGAGAAAGGAATTGAGAGTAGGTGTGGAAGAAGAGGGTATACTAATAAACATATTTATAATTGTTGTTGCTCCTTATGCAAAGAGAAGCTTTGGGAGTTAGAACCTTTGGTACAATGCTTTCTTTTGAATAATTTTTTATTGTTGGAATCCTTGTAGCTTGTTATATCTTTTCATGTAGTTATGTTAATTACATTTTGTTCTATTGTTTAAATATTATAAACATGTATTATGAATTGTTATATTATTTGGATGCTCATCCTTTAAATTTTGTGCTTAATTGTTTCAAGTAGCTTATTTATATTATGAACTATTTTCTTTCTTGGAATTGGATATCATATTCACAATAGAAGAATGCATTATTAATTATTTTGTATTTCGATGCATGTGCGGATGATTTTATTTTTTTATTTTTTGGGCTAATGTTTGACTTTATTTATTGTTATTATGGATGGTTATGACCAAAATTGATGATGTTAGCTCCTTATACCTGTGTGGTGGGAATATGTTCTATATTGTCGGGTGGAACCAACACTCTTATCGAGGGGACTACATATATGAGTGAGATTTTGCGTTGCCAATGCACTCATTATTTACTTGGGGTTCTAATATGTTGATGATTGATTTGTTAGTTGGTTTTTTCATTGAATTTTACACTTTGTTATTTGATGTTTTGCTGATTATGACCATTATCCATTATCAATTAGTGACTTATTAAATTATTTATGAACAAGAAGAAATTATTATCATGAATATTGTAAGCATTTCTTAGACATTTGTGGTTATGGTGGGAGATTGCCTATTGAGTTTTGGTTTGCTCTTCCCTTATTACACGCTTACCTCGAGTTTGTGACATCAGGTAAATAACTTGGAATCCGTAGTGATCTTAGCATTTTATACATTTTTTTGCTCATAAAGTAATTAAACCCAAAAAGTAATATTCTTACCTCAAAATAGGCTTCTCGGCACAAATCCGCCTTTCTAAAGCTGCCAAATTTATTTTCTATCACCTCCAACCTCACCTCTCCTACACTAATATCGTGCTAGAACCATTATGGATGCTCACAAAAGACTTCCGACACTTCTGACACACAATCAGCTCCTCTGATGGCTACCGGATAGAAAGAATGCATGAAAAACGAGGTGAAGGTCAAGACCAAATGGTGAGGAAGGAAATGAAAGCTTCAAATATTGTGAAAGAGGGATTCATGCTTATGAAATTTGCCATGGAGCCCTAAATCCCGAGTTACGGCCTTCTCAGGTGCCGCTCGGTTCGACTTATCGTGGCCTTGCACTGTAGCAAGGAACACAACTTCCCCCCGCCTACTCCTGCTGCGCGAGAAAGGAACAGGGAGCGAGATCGAGAGAGAGGAATCGGGAGGAGAAAGAAATGTGAAGCTCGAGCCCTATTCGACCAAACAAAGGATTTAAAAAGTGAAGGAATGTTGGTTGGCTACAGTGAAGTTGCGGGATTAATGTAGGATTGGGAATTAATTAGTTTAATTAATTTATTAAATCTCATAACTTTCAAACTTCATTTCTCCCAATCTATTCATGATTAATCTTATTAAAGTTCGAGCCCTATTTTACCAAACAAAGGATTTAAAAAGTGAAGGAATGTCGGTTGGCTACGGTGAAGTTGCGGGATTAATGTAGGATTAGGAATTAATTAAGTTTAATTAATTTATTAAATCTCATAACTTTCAAACTTCATTTCTCCCAATCTATTCATGATTAATATATAGTTCTTTATGTCAAATTGTTCAATGCAACAAGCAGAATTTTATAAAATTAACTCGGTTAAAATGTGAGGGGCGCGAAAATTGAGGTGCATATCAAGTCGCCAAAAATTTAATCAAATTTGTCAAAAATTGGTTATTACAGTTACTGATTGAAAGACTATTGGGTTCAGATTTGGGTAGTCAATAAAAATTCAATCGATCCATTAGAGATTTCAGAATCAATAGAAACTCAACAAGGATAATATAAGAAGCAAAAACAAGGTATAGTTTTACAATGATGAGCATGTATTTCTGAAGGTGTCCTTGTGAAAGCTGTGATGATACTCGGGATAAAGGAGAAGTTGGCAACTAGCTATGGTGATCAGTTTGAAGTTACTGGAATGTGGCTGATATAGTTTTGAGATTTCTGCATGCTTCTTTAATTGGTGTTAAAATGTATTTCATTTGATCTATCACATGCTCTTGTGCATCAGTGCTATATGAGAGAGAATTTGCCTCATGCGAAGTTGCTTATTGGATTCCTTTACTGGAAGGAATGAATTTGAGGCTGAAAATGACTGCAATGTTTAAGATTATTGGCAAACGTTATGACCCAGAAGGCAACAGGGGAGTGGAAGAGGATATCAAGAGACTATCTACTTTTCTTTGCTCACTAGATATGTGAAATTGCATTCAAATTTCATAGAATAAATATAAATAAATATTTTATGTGTTTGTTGGATTAATAATTATATCAATTTTTAAGTTATTTTAGATATTCTAAATATTGATATTTGTATAAATAGTCATTATAACCTTGTGATTTTCTTAGTTTTTCTTAGCTTGATGATTTAAGAAAGGCAGAGGTAGACCTAGGAAAACTTGGGCTTATTGCATAAAAAATGATCTTAATTTATTAGAATTAAACGAAAATTTGACACTAAATAGGACGCAATGGAGAAAAAAGATTCATGTAGCCGACCCCACTTAGTGGGATTAAGGCTTTGTTGTTGTTGTTGTTGTTGTTCTTAGCTTGATGATTGTTGCTTGTGCTCAGCTAGAATGCTAATAAATTGTAAAATTTCACTAGTAAAAGAAACAACTTCTGTCGAAATTTTTTAGATAGAGATCCTACATGGTCCTATGATTTGTATTTTTAGTTAGTCATTTTCATTTGCATTTATTGATTTTGATGAATTCAAATTAGAATAAGTGTATATTTCAAAATACAAAATAAAATTGAGTTTAGCAAAACATTGTCAGCTAAATTCTTTTTTGAAATCTTTGTTTGGATTTGTTGTTTTTTATGATTTGATTTAATCTAAATGCATATACTTAGTTTTAAATATATAATATTTGTTTTGATTTGCTATTTTTTGATAATTTTGATTTAATATGAATGCTTATGGTTAGGTATAAATTAATTGATTGGGGAAACATCATCTTGAGTTTGAATGGAGGTCGACAGGTTTTAGATCTGTTCTAGTGATATGAGGCTTGTTGTATTTGGACATCTGCGTAGGCACAAAAAGGAGAGGTGAGTCGTGGATGCAAGGGCAACATCACATGTTCATTTGCAATACGTTGTTGGATCGTTTCTCAGTGTCTTTGATGATTGTTAGGAAGAAGTGGGCAGCTACGTTGGGGTCACATGATAGCTTAAAGTAAGCAATTAAAAGTGGAAGAAAAATGTATACTAATATAATTTGTCTGCATAAAAACCCCATTGCCGGTATATCTGCCCTTTTGATTAGTAGGATTTTTATTTTTTTTCTTTTTTTGGGAAGAAAAACTTTTGGGGGATCATAGATATGTGCATAAAGTTTTGTTTGAACAAATTTTATACTTTTAGAGTACTTATGATGTACTCTAACTTTTCATATGGATTTGATAATTGCATTGCATCTCACTTAACCACAAAGATTATATGCATATTGTTAGTTCGTTATTGGTCATGGTTGAGACGGTCATTTTTACTAGTGTAAGTGCCATTCTTATTGGGGGGAATGCATACGAAGATTGAGATTTTTTGTGAGTCAATTTGCCCATTCCAAGTCTTTTTTGTTAGTAATTTAATGATTGAATGATTATCTCCTAATTGATTATTGTACTTTGTGATGTGGTTCTTTGTTTATTGAGAGCGTAGTTCGTTACCTACAAGTGATTTGTATACAAATAAGGTCATTCTGCTGCGTATATTCCCTTGGGCTTACTGTGGTTGTGGTGGGAGAGTTTCTATTTGTGATTCAGCTTGCTCATCACTTTTTTATTTATATATTAGAGGCAACAGTTACTCTATGTTGTCCTAAACATTGCTCGACATTATATTATTATTTGATTTCATGTTACAGTATACTTTAGTTGGACTATAGATATTATCTCGTTCATTCTTTGTGACCAAATGACTATTAATTGTTACAATAAGCTCATAGTTGAAACATTTTAGATTATGGCCGTTCACTTTAACTTTTGCTTTGGCCTCACAGAAATTGTGTATGTCTTCTGATTTATTTGTTGTAATGCAAATTTTTATGAGTTAATTCGGTTGCAACAAATGACTTTCTATGCTAAGTTCCCCTTGAAGCAGCTTCTATCCAAAAACATGCTTTGAAATTGAAAACTATGATCTGAACATCCCATTAGATGAAGCTAACAAATCTTGAATAGAAAGGTTGTAAAGGAATAGAAAGGTTGAAAAGGATGCTTCATTATTTTAAAGTTAGAGATCAACCAAACAAAGAAAATTGTTGCGTTAGCAGCTTTTATTTTTAGAGCTTCCATCCATTGAACTGTGATTATCATTGCAAACTTAATTTCCATTGAAATTTAAAGGAATAGTCATTTTCTTTTGTGTTATTGATGACTTTGAAAAGGGAGGAAAAATTGGGATGTTGTTTAGCGCAACTTTTTCCCCATTTTTCACAATTCTTGGTGCAATTGTTTGATTAGTCTCATTAAAATTGACAACCTCTCCTTCAATAGCAAATCTGGCTAACAAGAAAAAATGTAGCAATAAATTATTTGATGGGATGTTTGTAAGTGTTGGTTGCTGTAGATGTTATCACTTTCTACATTACAAATTATTACTGCTGAACCTTGCATATAGCATAAAAGTTGCATATTCAAGTCATTTACTGGCAGTTGCTACTGGGAGTTGCATTTGGATCTTGACATCTTTTAAAGATTTTTTTGGCATGTGAACATGAAATTAAAAATTTGCATGTTTATTCTTGTTAGAAGTTTCATTTCTAGCAATGATCAATGATTTTTTCTTATTTAATTAGCTGTTTGTTTATTTTGTAACTTTCAGTGAGTTTTAAATGTGCCTATGATGATGATTTTGAGGAAGGTATGCATTTTCTATTTTCTAGTCTAGGTTTGGTCTATATTGTTTGGTGTGGGTAAGATAGACTGTAATGATTTCGTAATGCAGGCTGACTATTCCTATGATTTCACGGCTGTGTGGATATGGTTGTTGCTATTCCCATGGTCTCTATTTTCCGATTATGGCATCTTGCTTCCTATCCAAATGCTATTTCTTCCAATTTTAAGTGCCCAGCTTGCTTGAGTGCTTCTCATGCCACAACTTCTTGTTTTTTCAAGTGTGTTCACTTGCGATTTTATTTCTTGCAATATTTATCTACTATGACCTTCCTATTAATTTGAGTACATTTGGTAGGATTTTTATGAGTTTAGGTAGTCTTCAACTTACTTTCATAGGGAAACCATCTTAAGTGGCTGATTTAGTTTCTGTTGCTTGAGTTTTGGATAAAATGAAGGTGTGAAATCGATGGTATAAAGATGTGGATTTGCTATGTGCCTGCAACTGAATAGCTTTGATTCTTTTAGTTTCTGACTTCTTATATGCAAATTAAAATTTTTGATTGAGTGAGATATAAATTCAATTACTTTGTCTCATGAGAAGTTATCCTCTTGTACCGGCATGAGGCTTGAATTTCTAACTTTACAATATTTCTTTAACCAGTTTTTTTATAAATTGGTTTTTATTTCCTTATTAATGTTTTTGATTTCATTCAAATTTGACAAACGGGGGTTTAATTGCGGTGATTAAATTGTTAATGCTCGTTTTTGTGTGGTTTGATTTTCTCATTTATTTGGATTTATTTGTTCTTTATATTATTTTCTAATTCTCGTATATACTGATTTATGTCTAAAGAAACTATTTTTTTTGCTTATTTAGTGCTTTGTGATATGCACATTGTATTGCACCCTTGTGTGATCTGTATATATTGCTTCATTCTTGTTGTATTAGGAAATCCTAACTCTAAATCATCCTACATCCCCACATCAACATCACTTTTATAATAGCGTTGCTGTCTTTCTCTAGCAATAAAAGTAGCTACCAGAAAAGAAAAGAAAAAAGAACACCGTTCTTTTCATAGTGTGTAGTCTTAGGAAGTGTGCAAGGAAAAGTTGTACAAATGTTTTTTTTAACTGTTTCATCTGTTAAGGTTATAACTGAAGTTTTTGGGAGTATCAGAGGAATTTTTGTAAGTTAGAAGGGTTTACGTTAGAGTAGTGTTAGAACAATGGAGAAAATATCTGAATGATAATAGGCTAATAAGGATTATTGAAGGATTGAATATTTATTTTTATAATTTTAGTGGTTGTGATATTGATTGAGAAACACCATAGGAGTAGCATGCAATAAAAAATATCATTGAAGTTTGAAGTTAAATATTTTAATTGTATTTAGGCTGCAAAGTTATATGAATGTTCATGTTGATATAGTAGTTAATTATAGCCAAGTTGATTGCAGTAGAAAAAAGAAATTGAGATGGATGTTTGACCAGACATGGAAAGCTTGATTAAGTAGTGATTTTATTGGAGTTATAATGAAGTTAGATAATATGTTTAATATAACTAGGGCTAATATGTTTAAGGTTAGGGAGGCATATGATTATTGTTGTGAGTCTTTGGGTTAGGGTTTTGGGAGAGATTTCCTACCTCTCAAATTGTTGGAATTTGGAGAGATCGCCTACCTCTCGAATTGTAGGTGCTTATCTTTGTATTCATGTTGATTTTTTGATGTTTATCCTAATTTCATGGGAAAGCTTTTTAAGAATCATGTCAATTGATATCAGAGCTCTTGATTCCTAATATATCAACAACCGCATTGCTCGATACAGGAGTCGGCAGTCTTCGACACTGAACCTCCCGATGCAGTAGCGATTATAGCCTGAAGAGAAGGCGTTGACGAGATTACGACCTACAGAGGCCCGAAACTCCATCTTTCGCATCCTCCCGCCCCGCCTTCATGCACAATCGCAATCAGAGCTAGCTGGGAAGGCTCCTACAAGATCACAACATACCAAACTCCTTGTGATTGAATCCCACATTAAAATCGGGGGGGGGGGGGGGGGATCATGGCGAGCTATGTGGGAAACGATCCTCTTAATCGCAATTTGCAGGGGATCTAAATAGTGATCACGACTTGCCGATAGCTGCGATACAATCGTGCGCTTGATGGAAAGAGGCGAATCTCGCGATACAGTCACAGTTGTAGTTAGCTGGAAAGCCTCGTGATACAATCGCAATCGAATTGGGAAGCTTAGAAGGATTCACACACCTCCTTCGTGACCAACACTTGAGATACATGCGTGGTTGCGCCTATCCGAAGGCAGACTTGCTAATCGTCCACACCTCCTTCGACAACCAATAAAATAAACGACATGGAGAAAAATTTTAGAGAATGAGGCGAGTCAAATCAAATCAAAAATAGATGAATCTTTCTTGACTGTGTGGGGTAGTTTGATTGGACATTCGTGAACCTAGAAGAAATGATGATGAAAATCATGAAGTTTCACACAAAACCATTTTCGACCGCCACATAATCGAATGATCTCGTCGGCAACGGATGACAGCAGTAGCAACTAGAAAGATTTGAACGACAAGTTGTGATATCGAACGAAGAAACCAGGAATGGACGACACTTGTAAGAAATAGTGTGACATTCAGACGACTTGCATAAATGGAAGCAAGTGAGATCAAAGTTGATAGAGATTGAAGAGACATAATTTGAAGTTAATAGATTCTGGTGATCGACAAGCTATGTGATACAGAGTTAGTAGAGGTTTTGGTGATTTGTAGGTTACGAGATGAGCTGAGCTGTCTAGAGATTTATAGGCTATGGGATGAGCTGCTTGGTGCTGTGATATACTCTAAGATGACTGGAATTCAGGACACCCCCGATTCGGATGCAATGAAGGATGCACACGGTGACATTTCAAATTCAGAAGGGCCACTAAAACTTTCTGATTAAATGAAAATGATTGCCAGACGATGATAGACCGTGAGAACCATACGACTGGATCCAACAATTATCATTTCCTACTGGAGGACAAAGTGTCTTTTTGAGAGGGGAGTAATGTTAGATTTGAACCTAAGGGTAAATTTGTTTTTATTTTTCAAAGGGCAATTTAGTTTTTTGTCATTTACTATTATTTAGTATAAATAGGACTAATATGTTTAGGGTTAGAGATGCATGTGATTTGGTCTTTGTATCTTAGTGTGGGTTTCGGGAGAGATTACCTACCTCTAGAATTGAAGGTGTTTATTTCTCTGCATTTGTGTTGAGTTGTTTGTTTTTCGTGTAATAAAATATTTTTGTGCCCATTTGAAAAATCGACTCCGGTTCCTATAAAAAACAAGCATTAAATTTTTTAGGCATGGACAATGATTGAGATGGGCATATAAACTTATATGTGGAAGCACTATGAAGGAAATAGGTTAGTTGAAGGTTTGTTAGCAGAAATAGTGTAAATTATGTGATTTACACACCCATACTAGAATATACAAGAATGGATATTTTTTGAAGTTGATTTAAATAAGTAGGGAAACACAAATATGATGCTATTATTGTTGCTGACTTAAATTAGGCAGTGATGAAGGAGGAAGCCGAATTGGCCATTGCACTTCTGGAAAAGCTGCTGGCAGTGTCATCATAATATGTGTTTGAAACTTTGGATGCTTTTGAGTGACCGTGGCAGCTGAAATATATTTTTAGAGGTGTCCAAAAACCATATGAGGGAAGTATTTTCTGAAGGAGAGGAATATCATACGTTTAAATATCAACAAGCCAATAGCATCTGAGAGCTGCTCCCACCAAACTCTTCCGAATCACTTATAGAGTCAAATAATATTCTCCATCATGTGATTCTTCAAAGCCGTCAAGTTGAGGCTCTTCCTGTGCAGAGTCTGAAGTGAGCACAACTATTTAAATATCCTGCATATGGTTATTTTTTTTAAACTGGGCATCACTATGATTTAGTAAATCATTATAATAATCTTCAAATGATTCAAGCTCAAAGGATTTGATTTAATTAATTTAGGGGAAGTGACTTTTGGTAGGATTGATCTATTTGTATGGTAATTATTATCGACCTTTGATGATGTGGATTATGTGCTTGGATACTAGTTGGTTGGTGAGAAAGGGATCAATTAGCGTTGTCAGAATCTATGCTAGAATATTCATGTTTTTTATCAACAACAACAACAACAATAACAACATGCCTTTATCCCACTAAGTGGGGTCGGCCATATGAAAATCCTTTTTATCCATTGTGTTATGTAGAGTGTCATATTATCATTTAATTCTAATAAATTAAGATACGTTTTTATACAACATGCCTAAGTCTTTTTAGGTCTACCTCTACCTTTCTTAACATTAGTCAAATCTAAAACATCTACTATCCTAAAGGGGTCATTAGATGGTCGACATTTAATGTGACCAAACTATCTAAGGCGTCACTCTCTAATCTTGTTTGCCATTTGAGCTACTCCAACCCTTTCACAGATATATTCATTTCACATTTTGTCCCCAAGTGTAAAAGCTGCTCATGCATGTGAGCAGTCTCATCTCAACAAACACTTCAACTTAATTTTATGCTTTTCTTTTATAGGACAACATTCTTCTCCATAAATCGTTGGAAGGCTCACCACTATCTTATAAAATTTTCTTTAAGCGATACTTTTCTATCACACAATATTCATGTTTTTGATGAGGGAATGAAATGTTCTTGGTTGCATTGAACCCTATTCTGATTTTGGAAATCAATTTTTTTGACGAGTAATCCAAGTTGGCTATAGTATATTTTGAAATATACATAATATTCATCTGCATGATTCACAAGCAAGGCACGAGTTTTATACAATGGAGATTGAAGATTGTATTTGTTTGTGAATGCAATTTTCAAATTGGATGTTGAGGTGTTAACTCGGCCATGGTTTTGTTAAATTTCTTAATTCTCAAACTTACAGAGCATATCTTTTATTCTAGTTGCCATGTTGTAAGGGCTACCTTCAACAAGCAAATGAGGATTAAAGGTCAGTATTTTTTGCAATCAACAGGGTAGAATTTGGGCTGCTTTCATCGGTGAACAAATTGGGCATTTGGTGGTTATTTCACAGTATAAGCAGCAAATTTGTAGAAAGACAGCAGCATAGAGCAATAAAGCAACATTAAAACTTAGTAAAGCAATTGGACACAACAGCGAGTAAGTCCATAGAGAAATATGACTTGAGGCAGGAAAGATCAGCCTGTATTATGGATTGTGGGAAGTTTTTTTGGTTTTGTGAAATGCATGAATCTTAGTTTTCTGTGAGGTTAAATTGGCAGAAAGAAGTGTGCCAATTGTGATGGCTTAAAACCAAGAGTACAACTTGAGTGGGTGGAGGAGAAGATTCTGGGAAAAAAGGAACAAAACTTGTAGGAATTCACATTCACAACTTTTTGGCAATCTACATATGCGACTTTCTAAAAAAAGAGTTCCCGGCAGTCTTAGAAGTAAGGGCACAAGTACATAACATGGAGGCTGAAGATCTCATGCTAGAGGAACTTTTATCTTAATGTAATCATTAATCGTAACTTAACCTAATTTAAGCATGAGAAGCCTTTTGTTTAGAGGCGGGTTTACTTGTTTATAATTCTTATTTTATAACATTTAGTGTTGACTCTATAGTGGATAAAAAAATTCATGTTCTTTATACCAAAAGGGGCATAAATCAGAAGAAAATTTAGGGTTACTCTCCCATTTTTAATAGGCCAAGCATGTTACAAACGCATTGTTCGGTTTTAGTCTTGAGGACCTAAGATAATCCCACCTAAAAGTTCCTATAAATTGTGTTTGATTTATTATTTGGTCCTAGGTTTGGTATTGATATACATATTTTAACTAATACTATAATGCTGGAATCAGAATATTAAAGATCTTAGATTTACTGTGATTATGTGAAACGATACCTGTTTTGTGCTTGAACAGTTTCGCCAATTTATCATTCTTGGTTTGCATTTGCCTGGCACTGCTCTTTTTCATGAGATGGAAGTGCAGAAATTTCCCCACTTAGTGAGATAAAGGCTTGTTGTTGTTGTTGTATGGAAGTACATAAAATTTCAAAGCTATTTATTGGTTAATTCTATGTTAGTGTTGTCATTGGTATTGATTTTTTGCTACAAATATCTTTTATGTTAATACCTTCATTTTAGCAATCAACAAACGATCTTTTTCCGCATTATTTTCTGTTGTTCTCTCCAATTCGACCCATAGATAAGTGTTTACTTTCAATTCATTAGCACATCTATTTTTCTTGATTATCTATATCCTTGTAAATGTGGTTTGTTTCTTATATATATTTGAATTTTAATCCTTCTTAGATGTGCCCCACCCTTTATTTTTCTTAATTGCAGATGCTAAGGTACCTTACCACATTCTGGCAAAATCCAAGAAAACGACAGGATTATTTGCTTTACTGAAGTTTTAGTGGACTAGAATTATTGGTTTGCCGAGCAGTTTAACCCTCAAATCACATGGTCAAGCCTACAAAAATGTGAGCTTTTTGTATACAGCAAAGCCAGAATGCCAGGCTTACCTTTTGTTGATCATGAAGCTGCGTATGTATTTAACCTGAAATTCAGTATTTGGTTGTTTAACTGTCCTTGAGAGCCTATCTATTGGACGTGTATTCATATTCACACTATTATAAAGTTACTTAAGTTAATGAGATGATTATTATTTTTTTATTCATGTAAAATGATTTGTTAATTGTCTTGATAATGCAGGGCTATTGGTTGCAGTTGTAGCCGTTCTAGGACTGCAGAGCAGATGTGCCGTCAGCAATCAAGGGTTTGTTTAACTGCTGCAGAGGAACTTGCGGCTGAAGAAAGTCTTTCCATCTACTGCAAACCTGTTGAATTCTATAACATCCTTCAACGCAGGGCCATTAGAAAGGTAAATTCTTCACTAGCGTTGCTTTTGAAACCAATTTATTGTCATTTCCCATCTCTCTTTGGCTCTTCTACTCTTAGCATTTGTTTATTTGAATGTTGATGTTTTTCATAATGATTTCTTGTTCTACAGCCATCATTTTTGCAGAGATGCTTACAGTATAAGATACAAGCTAAACACAAAAGAAGGTAATATTTTTCTGCAAATTAGAAATGTTATGGATATTGAATACTTCCTTAATACATTAGGTGCTAAAGTAATAATTAATTGGAGTGTATGGTTGGTATTTTATACACTCATTTTGGATATTCTCATAACTTCATGTTGATTGTTCTCTTAACTGTATTTCCATGGTGCCTTTTAGGTATATGTGGAGCAGCGGTTATGCATGCTTACTTTGTTCATCTAGTTTAGAACCGGCTTTTCAATGGGAACAAGTGGAACCGGCTTTTTCTCTAGTTTAGAACCGGCTTTCACTAAACTTTAGTTATTACAACTTATGCTTTTTCTTATATCATATTCTTTCAGCTAACAATTTCATTCGATCCTTATAACTCAATTATGTGGATTTGAGTAGTATGCATGGACTCGTGATTATCTTGAACCTACTGATAAAATCTTCATAGTTTTTTTAACAATTTAATCGTCCTTTTTTTAGCCATGTATATTTTATTATTGTTCGGTGCAATTTTTCTATAACTTCTTTTACTATAGTTGTTTATCCCAAAAGGGAAAGTGTTGTGATTTAAAAAAAACGGGTTAATTCTTAATCATATAAAATTATGCATAATTAAAATTGGTCTAATTAAAGGGCCCAATTAATGTGGCTGTTAAATAATTTCAAAATTCTTTTTTAACTTAGCCAGATTTGGCCTTCAATAACCTAAAGTTAATAAGTATTTTAATCCTTAAATTTAGGTTTGGTAAACTTTTCTACTTAAACCTATGACCTCTTAATCTGATAAATTAATTTATAAATTTTTTTATTAATTTTGAACATTTTGGATAATTCCTAGCACCTTTGACCATCCAAAATAGTCTAAAGGAAGAGAAGAAGTTTTGCAGGTCATACTCTATCAAATCCAACTAGATAACCTATCGCTCTCTTCTTCCCATTCTTATTCTTAGTTATACACTTCTTTTGCTGAGTTGGAAATCTTTGGTAAGACTTGGTCATTTGCTTATAACACCTTCTCTGCAGTCCAATGAGTTTGGATCTCAAAAGAGTTACAATATATGCAGTGCAGTGCATCAGTGCACTGTCCACCTTCAAGAGTTGGGAGCTCCGTGCCTTATAGTTGCGACCCTTCACTGAACACTCATCTTTCTCATTGCTTTTGGTGGCTGTGACCTCTGCACATGACACAAAATTCACCTCCATGTCAGCCACTGCGGTACATTTTGTGCCTTAGGACAAGATCTTCTAAGCCTCTTTGATACCAGAACTAGCAAGGGAAAAAGTGTAACACAAGATGTAAACTTTCAGTAATATTATAATCGGGTTACAAACATGACTCAGAAATAATAACGAAAACACAAAAATTACACAAGAAACCACTCCTAAATTATTCCAATGGGCGGTGGAGGTTGGCGTTGCCGGTCCTAAGCTTGGATGTGAAAAGTGGAGGGTTGCGTTAGGTAGTCGACAGCCAGAGTAAAACTTGTCGAAAAAATCATGACATGAATTCTTTTGATCTTTGTGTAAGTGCTAGGGCGTCCCCTAGAAGCGACACATTGTATGGCTCGAATACGGTGGAAAGTGTGCAGAGGCTGCTACTACGGCGCCGGTGTAGTGTCGAAGTAAGCAGAGTTCCCACATTACGGACGGATGTGGGTAAAGAAGTTAGTCCATGATACTCAGTATTAGGATAGGATCTTGGAATATAGGTACTCTCAATGGTAAATTAATGGAATTGGTTGATATTATGATCCATAGAAAGATAAATATCTTGTGTATTCAAGAAACTAAATGGGTTGGAGAAAAAGCTAAGGAGATTGATAACTTAGGTTTTAAACTTCTGGTATTACAGTAAGAGTCGTACTTAGAAATGGTGTAGAGTGTAATTATAGATAAGAGTTTGAAAGATAATGTTGTTAAAATTAATAGAGTTGGTGATAGAATTATAACGACTTAAGATTATTATTTATACTTAAGTTTTTTAATATTATAAGTGCTTATGCTCTCTCATGTTGGTTTTGATATAGGCTACAAAGATAAATTCTGAATGATTTAGAAGACTTAATACACTTGATAACTCCTCGAAGAAAAAATTTTTATTGGAGGAGATTTAAATGGACGTGTCGGTAGAGTGGTAGAAGATTTCGAAATATTCATAGGTGACTACGGTTATGGAGCGATTAATGAAGAAGGTAGAGCCATTTTAGATTTTGCTTTAGCGTATGATATGATTATTACTATATACTTTATTCGAAAAGAGACGAGCATCTTATTACTTATAAAAATGGATCTAATAAAACACAAATTGATTATTTTACATGAGAAGAAGAGATCGTCGAGATTGTAAGGATTGTAAGATCATTCCAAGTGAGGAATTAAGTACCGACATCGATTATTAGTTAGATTTTAAGATGAAGAGTTGTAAAATAAAGAATACTTAGGATTCAACATCGTAGAATAAGATGGAGGCACCTAAAAGACAATAATAAAATTATTTTTATGAGTAAAATTCAAGATTTAAATATTTGGGATGTCCATGAAGACGCGAATGTTATGTGGGAAAAATTAACTGATACTATTAAACAAGTGGCTAAAAATGTACTTGGAGAATCAAACGAAAAAGTTTTTATAAATAAAAATAGTTGGTGGTGGAATAATAATTTGCAAGAAAAGATAAAATATAAGAAATTATGTTATAAAAATTGGTTTAAATGTAAAAGTGTAGAGAACTGGGAAAAATATAAAACGGCCCGCAGGGAGTCTAAAAGAATAATCTTTGACGTTAAAAATTCTGCTTTTAGTAATGCTTTATAACGTGTTGAATACTTGAGGACGGTGAAAAATATATGTATAAACTAGCTAAACAAAGAGAAAAAAAGTAAAGATTTAACTCAAGTAAAGTGTATTAAAGATGAAAATTAAAAAGTGCTTTTCTTAGAAAAAGATATTCAACATAGGTGGGTGAGTTATTGTGATAAACTTTTTAATGAAGATACTGAAAGTACGATCAACCTTAGTGATCTTAATATCGTTAATAATAATAAAACTTTTCATTTTTACCGTCGCATTAGTAAAAAAGAAGTTGATGAGGCTTTAAAGAAAACCAAGGGTGGAAAGTCTGTAGGACCTGATGATATCCCGATTGAAGTGTGGAAATGTTTAGGTGATTTGGGGGTTTCCTGGCTTACTAAACTTTTTAATATTATTTTAAAAACTAAAAAGATGCCTGAGGAGTGGAGAAAGAGCATTTTTAAGAATAAAGGAGATGCACAAGAGTGTGCAAATTATAGAGGAATTAAATTGATGTGTCATACTTTAAAATTATGGGAGAGGGTAATTGAATATAGGAATATAGGTTAAGACGTATTACGAAGGTTTCTTATAATCAATTTGGATTTATGCCGGGCAGGTCTACCATGGAAGCTATACATTTATTGAGAGGTTTGATGGAGAAGTACAGAGATAATAAGGAGGATCTACATTTGATTTTTATTGATTTAGAAAAAGCTTACGATAAGGTTCCTAAAGATGTTCTTTGGAGAGTCCTTGAGAAGAAAGGTGTTGATATGACTTATATTCAAGTCATTAAAGATATGTATGCTAGAGTCTGTTACATGTGTTCGAACTAAAGGAGGATTGACCAAATATTTTACTATTTACGTTGGTTTACATCAAGGATCGGCTTTAAGCCCATATCTTTTTGCTTTATTTATGGATGGTCTTACTTGGGCATTTACAAGAGGATGTACCTTGGTGTATGCTTTTTGCTGATGATATCCTCCTTGTGGATAAGACAAGAGAAAAAGTTCGGGAAAAACTTGAATTATGGAGGTCTACATTGGAGTCTAAAGGTCTTCGTTTGAGTAGAACTAAAGCTGAATACATGGAATGTAATTTTAGTAATAGTAGGTCTAGTGACGAAGTGTAACTTTGGGCGATCAAATTATTAAAAGGTGTGAACGATTTAGATATCTCGGGTCCATTGTTCAAAGCGATGGTGATATAGATGGGGATGTTAATAGTAGAATTCAGGTTGGTTGGTTGAAGTGGAGGAATGCGTCCGGCCTTTTGTGTGATAGAAAAGTACCGCTTAGGTCGAAAGGAAAATTTTATAAGATGGTGGTGAGACCTTCAATGCTCTATGGTGCTGAATGTTGGCCTTTAAAAGAGAAGCATAATGTTAAGTTAAGTGTTGCCGAGATGAGAATGATTAGGTGGATGAGCGGCTTTACACTTAGAGACAAAATGCGAAATGAATATATTCGTAATAGGGTTGGTGTTGCACCAGTGACAGATAAAATTAGAGAGAGTCGCCTTGGATGGTTTGGTCACATTAAACGTCGACCATCTGATGATCCGATTAGGAGAGTAGATGTTTTAAATACAACTTATGTTAAGAAAGGCATAGGTAGACCTAGGAAAACTTGGGCTTATTGCATAAAAAATGATCTTAATTTATTAGAATTAAACGAAAATTTGACACTAAATAGGACGCAATGGAGAAAAAGGATTCATGTAGCCGACCGCACTTAGTGGGATTAAGGCTTTGTTGTTGTTGTTGGTGGTGGAGGTTGGCGAGGTGGGTCGGGATGGCTAACGGGGGTGGTGACATCAACAAAATGCTGGTGGCAGCTAGGGTAAGGTGCGAAACCGTAGGGACAATAAGTGGAAAGGATTTTTGGTGGTCGACAACAGTAGTGGGGTGGATGGGAGGAGCTTGAAGGGAGTTAGGAAGTCGGGTCAATAATAATAACTTGTAGGAAGGGGAAATAGTTGAGTGTCGGGGTGGCAGAGGGAGATTTCGGCAGTTAGGGAGGGGAAGTGAGATGATTTTGAAAGAAAAAATACAATCACCACCTCAGAAAGGATTCAAACGAAACACCAACAACTCCTCGGATACCGCCCACGAAGGGAAAATAGGCTCCACACAGGAGATCTGAAACTGTAAACACTGAAAGCTGACTCGCTACATACCTAGGACAACAATTTATAGGCTTAAAGGAAACTTCTACACAAAAGGGATAGGTGGGAAGCCAAAAAGAATCCAAAAATCACTTCCCAGAAAAATCCTTGCGAATGGCCTAGCTGGGTCGCAAGAATTCACGATTTCCCTCCATGTCACCGGTTCTCTCGCTTTCACAGAGCTGCAAACGCTCAACTTCGTGTGGTTTTACAGGGCTTCGGCCCCACTGTTTGAAGATGCCCCTTAGGGGCGCAGTTTTGTGCCCGATTTTGGGTGCTAATCCAAGCGCCCATGTCAGTCTTCTGCGGTTGGTCGAAGCTTCTATTTCGTTGTCTGTCACTGTGGATTCCACTGGCGACTGCATTATCGCCCAGGTTAGTTGATAGTCTTTTCAAGTTGATACACCTCACCTTGTTCCTCGGCTTTTTCTTCATCGCTAATTTTTTCTACGACGCATTGATTTGTGAGTGTGACTACCTTGCTCGTGGGGCAGCGACAATGTGGACGTAGCCGTGGCATCGGTGGTACTTCCTGGCCGGCACCGTGTTGAAGGAATCGCCCTTCTCCTCATCTATAGTGTCGTTCCCCTGACTGGGCTTGCTTGTGTCTCTTGAGAGATCCCTGTCGGTTGTTGTAATTGTAGGTGACATCCCTCCTGAAGGTTGTTATTTGAAAAATAATTTTTGCCGACTCTGCTTTGTTGTCTTTCCACCTTAAAGGCTAATGTTTGTACATCTCCTAGCATCCAAAATGGCTGCAACTATACCACATTGTTAATGGCGGGTTTCAGACTCTCGAGATACTTGAATATAGTGGGGTAGGAGGTACTTTTTCTGCATTACTTTCATCTTTTTCCAATCTAGTGATCTTTTGACTGCCTTCTCTTTTCCTTTGCCTCTGTACATTTTCCCGCCATAGGGAATTGCTTTTCTTTAGCTTAATGGCACCTAGGTTGCCCAACCCGTTTGTCTTCTGATACATCTTTATATTAAAAAATTCATTCAATTGATTGCAATTAGTCAATAAACTCATAGGGATACACACTTCCCTCGAACTCCAGGAGGTTCTTTTTGATGCTAAAGTCCTGATGACCTCCATAAGAAACGTCTCCTCTCGGGCCCGTTTGATATTGGATACTAAAATGTCGCGGTCGATATTCTTCGTCGCTGTGTTCTTCCCTATGGAACATATTAAGATCCTCATCTTTGTTTGTCCTACAACTCGCTCGATCACGGTTGAATGTAATATCTCCTTGGTTCCCGTCATCTAACTCGGCTATTCTCTGTTACGGATGATGAATGTCATGTTGGATCTCTTCTCGAGTAGAGCCTGATGTATCTCTCCGTGGTGGCATGGCTCGAGTTGGGAGTGAAAGAAAAAAGTTGATGGAGGTGAATCTGGTAGGGGCAGGTGTTGGGGAACCCTAGGATAGAAGTAGGGTTGAGCTAGCTCTGAAACCAAATGATAGAGAAACTACTAGGGGAAATAGTGTAAACATAATAAGTAAACTTTCATTAATATTAAAATAGGATTAAAACATGATTTGAACAGAAATAACGACATAAACACAAAAACGACACAAACAACCACTTTTAAATGTATTCCAATGGGTGGTGGAGGTCGGTGATGTGATTCGGGATGGCTAACGGGGGTGGTGACAACAACATAATGTTGGCAGCAGTGAGGTGCGAAACTATAGGGACAACAAGTGGGAAGGATTTTAGGTGGTCGACAAAGGAGTGGGTGGATGGGAGGAGCTTGAAGGGAGTTAGGAAGTTGGGTCAGCAGTAATAACCTGTAGAAAGGGGGAATGGTTGAGTGTCGGGGCTACAGAGGGAAAGTTTGGCGGCTGGGGAGGGGAAGGAGATGCTTTTGAAAGGAAGTATACAATCACCACTTCGGAGAGGATACAGCTGACGCGCCTCAAACTCCTCAGATATAGTTTACGAAGGGGAAAGAGACTCCACACAGGAGATCTGAAACTAAACACTCAGAACTGACTCCCTACATACCTAGGACAACAATTTATAGACTCAAAGGAAACTTCTACACAAAAGGGATTGGTGGCAAGCTAAGAAGAATCCAAAAATCACTTCCAAAAAAAAAAAAATCTGTTACAAATAGCCTAGCTTGATCGTGAGGATTTGCGATTTCCCTTCCTAGCACTGGTTCTCCGATCTTTGCGATGCCGCCAGTCCCTGCTCTGCTTGATGGTGTTTTGCAGGGCTTTGGCCCGCTATTTTGAAGCGCCCCCCTCTGGGGCGTTGTTCTACACTTGATTTCGGGCACTAATCCAAGCGCTTGCATCACTCTTTTGGTTCTATGTATGCCTTCATTCTTGTATCATCATTTTGGAAGCTTGAAGGAAGAGTGAAGAATTGTCAATGCTGAAGATGTAAAAAGCTACTCAAGCAAGCATCAGGGAGCCATTGATTCGTAAGCCAATCAACTGAAAAGACAACATTTCGTTATCGTTTGATACTATGCTTAATGATCCTTCTTGGGTCATTAAGATTTGATCAGACACAAGTTTCAACTCCATTTGTTGTTATTTTGATAGGGAGCAAGATGATTTTGTTTAATCCATTTTTTTTTGTTGATTATTGTATCGTGGTGAAATTGGCGATGGCTACGGAAAGCAATAATTTTTTGTGAACCTTGGATTATCATTAAGGGGAGGCTTTCTTGTTCTATTTGGGATTTGAAAACCAATGCATTTCCAAGATCTCTAGTTGGTTTTTGGAGGTATTTTCATTGGCTTCGCTAATGAGGAAGAGCCCTAAGCGGTATGAGTTTGATCTCATAATCTGCATGCAAGTTGGGGATTAAAAAAGTCTAGTCATGATTGTGAACCACTTTTGCGTTACTAAAGAATTCAATAATAAAATAACTAAAAGAAAAGTACATATTATAAGTTAATGATATACCATTTAAACATTGCTCAAATTGTATATCAACCTTAAACATTATGATCGCTATTATTAGAATTTCTGTATTACGTGAAAGACATGAACCATTTTATTTATTTAACATATTCCTGATAACTATTTCAAATTTATAGAAACAAATACATATCTTTGAAGATTTAAGGAAAATGATGTTAAATTGTGAAATACTTCTATTGCCTTAGGAAAATAGAATTTTATTTTTCTTCGCACATGAAATTTTAAATGCATTAGTATTAAGCATTACCACCAATGAAGAACATTGCATCAAATTAGAAATATTATGAACATTCTTATTAAAATGATACTTAAACTATGGGATATTTGTTTAACCTTGATCAATTCTACAGTGAGATAAACACACCACTTCAAAAAGTATGCTAATACATTAAATATATATAGTTGTTTTGAAAACATGCTTTGACACCAAATCATTCTTCAATGTGTTTAAAAAGAGCATATATATACTATGTCTTAGTCTATAAGTAACTAAAAGCTACTGGCATTTCTGCCAAACATGCTGATGCACGGAAAACATGCTAGAGCACACCAAGCTTCCAGGTAGTCTAAGCTATTTATGTTGATTCTAATAGAGCCTTAGGTGATCCATGATGACAATAACCTCTTTTAAAGTTGATAAAATCACCAAAATAATGTTACGAGGCTCATATTAGTAAAATATTTTTGCAACCTTAACTCAAATACATATAATGTCATCCTAGTTGATTAGGTAAATAGGCTATAGATTTGAGTTTGAACTAGTTGACTCAATTGAAAGGTCTTGCAAAGTCATCACCTCTATTTGCTAGATTAGATATACATCAATGTTGTAAGACCAGTCGACATGCTTTCTTTATAGTTAGATTTGCAATTCTCATTTTTGGGTTTTCCTCGCCTTTAAGATTATAAGTTCCATCTTTGTGCTTTTTTTAGGATGTTAAGCCCTAATTGAAATGACTTGCTTTGCACAAATCAAACAAGTCAGAGGATTAGTCTAATTATTGGAATTTTTATAATTAGAGATTCTAGACCTTTTGTTGGGTTCTTTTCACTCTTGAGGTTTTTTTCTCATGGATGTAAGCCCCCAGCCTTCATAATTAGACTGTCATAGCGCCAAACCTACGGGGTCATCTTGTAAACCCCCCTAAGCATTGGATGTATGATCAAGTCCTAATTTGAATCATGACAAGGATACAAACCTTGCGCCTTTTGAGCTTCCCAGGAATATAGGATCCGAACATTGACAACACATATAATAACTATGATATAAGTCCATTGAATGCCAAACTCGAGTCAACCCTCATGCTAATAAGTCTCATAAATGACATGCATGGTTCAAGTGATGCTATTGGTAGTAGGTAGAAGCCCATAGAACTTTTTATTTTCCTGTGCAGTATTTAGAGGTGTCAATTTTGGCTGATAGTTAATGTGTTATTGTTATTATTATTATTATTATTTTTTGGTTCTTGGATACTAGAACATGTTGTTTCTTATGGTAGCATTTAATACATCCTATGCCAAAACCATCTCTTTGTGGTGAGCCGAATTCAACATCACAATTTGAGTCTAATTTATGCCCCCTTTAATGAGAGAACTCATGGATATCACATTGTCCCCTTTCTTGTGGTTTAATCACCTTGAAATAGGAGATCAACCAAAATTAGCAATAGAGTCAAATTCAATTATTTTTGACATAGGCTACAACTTCATAGCAAACAGTGTGCCATAAACTAAACTTTAAACCAAACCTAGTATGCTTAAGGCATCACCCTTATGGGATAAACTTAGATTTTACACAAAATTAAATCGATCATACTAATATGTCTTTGAGCTATCGTTATGCTTAATACCATTGAATAATGGTTGACCATGCTTGTGTCCATGACTCACTCAACTGATTGGTACTACAGGCATGCATAATTTTGTTGATCTTGTATTTTTCTTCTCGCATTTCCTGCTTTCCCTTCCTATTAGCTTTCAGTGCTTAATAATTATTTAGATTAGTATAAGTGATTTTTATGCAAGTATATAGGTAACTATTTAAAAACTAGTATATGTCGGAACTCTCTAAATTTTAAACTACCTTTTCATTGTTGCGGAAAGCGGAAAAGAAGCACCACTAAAGTACGTTGGTTACTATGAATAGTTATTTAAATAAGTGAATATGAAAACTAAACTAATGTATTTCATTAAATTATGAAGTACATTTTCTAAAACCTAATATTCTAATGCATGTATGCATATCTATACATAAAAATAATCCAATAAAATGTAAAATTTTTTAAACATACTTATTTTCAGGAAGTGTAAATAATTGACATATAAATTTTGATATTACATTTTAAACATTTATGGGTATTACATTATCAATTATTTGTAATTGCTTTAAATTATAAGCAATTCAGTAATGCGCCTCTAGACCAATCAATTTATAACATGCTTTTTATGAAAAATGAGCTGACCTTAATCTCAAAAATCACATTTTAGAGTCACATTGTCTCCCCTTGGTGTGTAATGGATACCTAGAGGCTGGAAAAATACAACTCATGATTCCTAATTAGGTTCCTAAATGTTATGACTCAGAACAACTTGACAATGGTGGACTGGCTCAGTTATAGATTTGGGATAACGAAATCTTTTAATTTTGATTGGATTCATTCCAACCAATCAATCCTAAATACTAAATTGAATTTAAGAATCTTCATAATTATGATTACTCTTTCTTGCTTAGGTAGGGTATGTTGGATCTTGATTTATCTATCCATGAGTTATGCCAAACCTATCTTGACATAGAGGAGGAGAGAAGGAAGAGAGATGGGCCTAGAAGAAATCTTGGGGTAGAAAAGTGGAAAAGCCACTATCAAGCTTAATAAAATGTTAGGAGTTAGGTTTCAATGCCCAAGATATCATAGGTAAAAATGAGAAAACCTAGCTTTTCCCTGTGACCCCCTATTTATAGCTGAAAGGGCTACAGGAATGGCTATAGAGTGGGATACAAACAATTAAGTATAAAGTAAAAAGTACCATAGGCGTATAGCCTAAATGAGGACTCAGACTTATACTAGTAGTATACAATTTTTCTCAAGGATGCTACATGTGTTGGTGGTGGAAGTCACCAAATAACTCCCTAGGTTTTGGTGATTAATTTGGCTGAGTACTTTCAACGAGTCTAATGTTTTTCGGAGAGTTCCTTATAAGCTTGTTGGATTAGCCTTGCTCGAGTTTGGTTGGGTAGATGATTTATTTGTGACTTGTCTGGATGTTCTCTTGGGTCTTGGTTGGTGAACCCATTTTGAGCTCGGCTACCTGCTTTTTTATGAACATGAATTGGCTAGTCTTCCCTATTCCAACTGAGTGAGTTTCGTGCTTTGTTTATTTTGGGTGTACAGGGTAATCAACTATGGCTGCTTGTCTACACCTGAGCTCTAAAAAATTATGTTATGACATCCAGAAAATCTAGTCAATCAAATTGAGTTTAGCTCAAGAAAGAAATTTTGAGTTCTATAGCGTTATGAGGCTTACGATCAATATGCAAAAGTGTCAATATTGGATGAACTAATTGCGATTGAGAAGTACTCAAGTTTTTTTTTTCAAAGAGAGTCTCACTGAAACTACCAGCACACATCTTTGAAAAATTAAAATTTTGAATGAACTTCTTGTTTTGGTTCCAATGCTTCTAGACTATTAACTTTCTAACGTAATTTGTGTCTTGGTTTTATTGATGCTAATGACTATCATTATGGACATTTGATCAAAAAAGGTCAACTAGTTGGTTCACCTTATTAGACTAAGCACACTTTCAATGAATGACCTCCATGCTTTGTCCATTCTGCCTAGGTTGTAAGACTAAAATAGTAAATATAATCTCTAGTCCTATCAAATAAAGACCATGAAGCTCTTTTCTGTGTACTAATATATTGTTGAATGTAGTGATTTATATAAAATTGAGGTTATTGGTTATCTTTTTATACATCTTTCCTTGTATTGTTGCCATTTTCTTTCATGCTCTTGATGTACTAAGAGAAATCTAGTTTCAATTATCAGCCTCGGGCCTTTGTCTATGGACAGTTGTCATTGTTATTTTATGCGCCTTGGCTTTACCGTCAATCTTAATTTTTTTTTTAATTTGTTAGGAATAAAATGTTCGTCTTTTATTGTCAATATATTAATCATTCTATCATTGTTATTATGGTTAGATGCTCAAGAGAGCTTTTGGCCACTATTTTGAGCAGTAGGCCATAGGTTACCACCAACCACTTGGTTGGGTTATTGCTTTGAGCTTCCAAAGCGGGGTTTAGAGGTTCGGGCATTAGTAAAAATGATAGGTGATGTAACTTTTATTTGACTTCATTTATGGCGATCAATTTCTACTTGATTCTTTTAGCAAGTGCTTCCTTTCTCTCTTTATTTGCGCATCGCTTCCCTTCATGTATTTTTTTTCCTCTTATGTTTGATCTTCTTTTTCTCTTTACCTTCTTGATAAATCCCTTCTTAAAATTTTTTTCCTTTCACCAATCAAGGTATTACAAGTCGAGTACGAACTTCACATTCATTTTCAAAGTTGTCAGTTCTTCTATTTGTTTGTTTTTTATAGATGGGTGAGTGGCCTTGTATGTCAGAGTGGTGACAGTCAATTTTCTTGAATGCATAGGGTATTGTCTAAATATTTTTGTTCCCTTTCGACAAATACTGCCCAATTTCTTTTCAGTGTTTATACTATTTTAGGTTTGTCCTTGCTTTTTTAAAAGATTTTTTTTTATATCCTGAACCATTCTAATTTTCCTTGATGCTATTAAACTATTGCTCATTTTCTATCTAAGGCTTATACTTTAGCTTAGTGTGCTGGGTAGACCTATAAATATCTGTACACTAAATGCATGAAATTGGTGATGTTGCCTTCAGGGTTCCTAATAAACTGAAACAAGCGCAGGTATCAAAAAAATGAGCCAAAATTTTATGTTTGTGAACATGATTTCATGAAAAATGTGATATGCTTGTAAGTCTTATGTACGCATAGAACACGCTTGTGTGTGTGTGTATATATATATATAGAGAGAGAGAGAGAGAGAGGACAATGCAACAACTCATGCTATACATATATCATTGAGAATGGCGACTTCCTCTGCTAGGTTTCATCTCATGGAGAACTCTGACATCTGCATCTCGAAAAAGAAGGGGTTCGCGCCTCGACTTCGTCTGCTTCGTTCTTCGTCGTCTTTCATCGTGCTTCTTCTATTTTGTCGTGCTTCGTCTGCTTCGTTGTGCTGTCTCGTCCTTTGTCGTGGCCGAAGAGGAAGGGTTCGCGCCTCATTGACTTATTCTGCTCGCTTCTGTTCCCTTTCGTCTACGCTCGAAGAAGGGGTATCCTCTACTCCGTTCCTTGCTGCCTTAATTGTTGGCTTTGGCGTCTGCTCTTTGCACCCTTCACTGTTCCTAGCGCCTCGCCTCCTTCAATTAGTGATGGCTTTGGACAAAACTCTGCTGCCTTTGCAGGTGTTCATGTCTCAAGTACTCCTAAATCGTGTTTGTTCCCTCCTTCCTTTGTGTTGGCGAAAGGTGGCGAGTTCTGTTACATCAAGAAACCTGGTAGGAAGAATGGGAAGCCAACCGTCTTTTTTACTGAAGCCGAATGTAATTAGCTTGCTTCATCATGTCGTCTGAATTTGATCGGAAAATTCATTTATGACCATCCCAAAATAGAGCTTATTCGTAAGGAATTTGAGCTTATGCATCTTGTTGGGGAGTGAAAAATTGGACTTTAGATGGACGACACATTCTTATTCGACTTAACAATGAAGATGATTACACACTCATTTGCTACAGGATTAGTTTGGATGTATAATAGAGCAGTGAAAATTTTGAAATTGACTATGGATTTTGACCCAAGGAAGGAACCACCAATCATATCGGTCTGGATTTTCCTTCCTGGTCTGAATTTTCATTATTTTACCCAAGAAGTGTTGTACACTATTGCCTTAGCCTATGGTAAGCCATTCAAAACGGACTTTCCTACTTTTAATCTTTCACGTCCTTCAGAAGCCAGGATGCTTGTTGAAAGAGACATCACTTTAATTGCTCGTGAGGAAATTTGATTAGATTCACAACACCAAAGATATTGGCAAAGGGTAGTTATTGAGCCTTTCCCTTTGTATTGCTCGAATTGTCGTATGTTCGGCCACTTCAAAAAAACAAAGTGCTCAGCCAGAGTTAAAGAACCCCCCACCTCCTAATCCTCTCTAAGCTAGTGAGACTATTGATCATTACAAGGATATCCCTGACCCCAATAACACTGTGGTAACCGTACCATATACTCAACTGGCTGACGTTGCTGAAGGCTCCACGATCGCCGCGGGCAATATGTCAACTACTCAGCCTTTACACAATGCTTAAGATGTAGGTCCTCTTATTCCTCCTATGGAACCTCTATTCGTGGAGGCAGAGGAGACATTTCATACTTCACCTACCCTAGAACCTATCATTATGTAAAGATTGGCAATGTCGTGGTGGAGTGTCAGCCCTACGTGTGCCCCAGTTTCAAGTTCAACATTCTACCCTAAGTGAGCTTTCTACTGCGGCCCTACCACCTCATCAGATTGAGTAAGTTGTTACTGTTAGTCAGATACAATGGCTCATGATGTGCAGCAGCCTACACATGCTCGACAAGCTTTGGACCAATATACTGATCAGATGAGCCAGTTTTCGGATGAGGAATGACAGATTTACACATGCAGGAAGAAGAAGAATGAAGGCTTACTAGAACTCATGAACTTAATGGATGATGCATTGGTTGTTTCAGGTAATGACAGTAAACTCAACCATCTGTTAGCTTGCTTCTTTCCTAGAACTAGAGGCAGAGGTAAGACTACATTGGGTCTTTCTCAAGCTCACTGACTTTGCGAGTGTTGGCAGACTTTTGGAGTAGAGTTTAGATGTCTACGTTTCAATCTTGGTTTTTAGGCATACATGTATTTTTTTAGGACCTTGGTGTGTGTTGTATACCAGGTGGTTAGGGTTCTAGTTTGGAGCCTCTTATCCATCCTATACACACACACACACACATACAAAATATATATATATATATATATATATATATTTATCTATATATTTGTGTATGTGTGTGCCGCAAACCGTGGCTTGTTGGTTGGCAGGGTTTTCTGTAAGTCCTCTCATGTCACGGGTTCGATCTCCGATAATGCAGGGTTCTCGAATATATAGGCACATGTCAGACCTCCATCATAGGACTGTAGCGCATAAGGAATCGGTTTTTGGGCCTTTGTCAAATATCGATTCTTTACAAAAAGAAAAATAAAATAAAATTATATATATATATATATATATATAATTGCTCGTGTCGTCGTTTACCGCTCTGTTAGGGTTCGCCATGAGGTGGACCCTAGCGTTTGCTACATAAGATTTCTCGCGTCATATTATTTTCCTCTGTTTCGTCTTCGTAGTCGGCTTTGTCTAGGGGAAGTGCTTGCTTCCTCTTGCTTTCACTGTGCTACGTGTTTCGTCTGGTGGCAGAGCTAGGGTCGTCCCAGTGCTTCGCTTTCGTATTGTGTTGCGTTCGTGTGTCTTCTGCGCTTCGCCCTGCAGGCTTCTCTTGCGTCTGCTTGACAGCCGTGTCGTGTTTCAGCCTTCTGCTGCTCTACTTTGCTCGACAACTACGTTTCAGCCGTCTGCGCTAGAGTCAGCCATCTGCTGCTCTGCTTAGCTCATTGCAGTGTCTTGAGTGCCTGTCTTCATGACAACTATCCTTTCCTCTCTTGGGACTGAACCTACTTCGTAGTTGGGCAAACCCTCCTATGCTGCAGTGGTTGACAAACGCAACACAGCTTTCCACCTCAGAGATAATTTGATATTTCCGCAGATGTACCACGATTCTTTTGCAGGACATGAAGATTGCAATCTCATTAAAAAAGTAAGGAAAAAGGCAGTCAAACCAGCAATATTTTTTTCTGACGCTGAAATTTCATCCATTGTAGAAAAATATAAATTTACACTAATTGGAAAGTTCCAATTAGGTTCGTCTTAAGATGAAGATTATTATGAAGGTTTTTGAAAATTTCATACTACTTGGGGCTTGGCAGGTGGGTTTTTTTGATGGAAGACATGTTATGATACAGCCGGCATAGAAGAAGACTATACAATGATATTCTCAAAGAAATTCATCATAATTGAAGGTAAACATATGAAACTGCTTAAATGTATACCTAACTTTGATTCCAGTCTAGAACCTCCCATTGCGCCTATTTAGTTTTCATTACTTGGACTCAAGCTTCAACTTTTTGTTCATTCTGTACTATATGCTATTGGGATTATCCTTGGAAAACTAATGCAGTTAGACATACCTGCAATTAATGTGTCAAGGCCTTCTACTGTAAGGATTTTGATTGAAATAAATATTACACTACCAGATGTAGAAGAAGTATGGCTCGACACTACTTACAATAGTTATTGGCAACAAATCATCATGAAACAAAAATCTTATTACTGCCATATGTTTCGACACCTACAGGAGAATTGTTTCAGATTACACACACAGTTGAAACTCAATAGTCAAAAACATGAACATGCTATTAGTGCTCCCTAAAAGCCTGAACCTGCTCCAAGTAAACATGATGACAACCAACCTCTAAGCCGCCAAGCTGAGACTTCTATTCCCTCCCATTCAGTTTTCCAAGATGTTCACCCAAACGTGTCGATACCACTCATTGCTATTGAAGAAGGCTCACTTGCATGCCAAGACACACGAGAGTGCTCCCTTGATCCAATAAAAGATCAGTTGGTACAGCCAGTGGAAGCTGCCAATGTTCAACAACATACACACGTCCGACAAACTTTCCACCAATCCACTGATCAGATGAGTCAGTCTTCGGATGATGAATGACAGGTTTACACATTCAGGAGGAAGATGAAGAATGGAGGCTTACGACCAAACCTAATAGATGATATACTGATTGTTTCAGGTAATGACAGTAAACTTAATAATTTGTTAGCTGACTCTCATCCTAGAATCAGAGGCAGAGGCAAAACTAAATTGATCCATTCTCAAGATACATGAATATTTGAGTGTTTACAGACTTTTGAGGCTTGTACATTCAGGAGGACGAAGAAGAATGGATGCTTACTACCAAACCTGATGGATGATACATTGGTTGCTTTGGGTAAGGACAATAAAGTTAACAATTTGTTAGCTAGCTCCCGTCTTAGAACCAGAGGCAGAGGCTAAGCTAAATTTATCCATTCTCAAGCTACCTGAACATTTGAGTGTTGGCAGACTTTTGAGGTAGCATTTATCTATGTTTTAGTTTCTTTTGTGTATTCATTAATTTCCTATGTGTGTGTTGTATTTCGGGTGGTTAGGGTGCCAACTTAGCCTCTTTTATCCAACCTATCTGTAACCTTCCTTTTTTGGTTTAATATATTCACCCTTGGGTTTTTCTAAATAAATAATTAATTATATATATATATATATATATATATATATATATCATATATATATATATATATATACATACATACATACATATATATGAATGAGCTTGAACAATCAACATACTCGTATATGTCTACACAGACGCATGCTTATACATTTACACAAGCACAAACATGTGCGCGCGTGCATGCTTATGTTGGTATGAACCTTATATCTATTTGCACAAGTTTGTACATATGCTTGTAAGATTTTTTAAACTTTTTTAAGTATACATACATACCTTCTTTGGTACTCTGCTTTATTAATATTTACAATAACATGGAACAAGAGGCCCATTTTTGTAGTTTATATTCATGCTTTTTCTATCCATTATAGATACTAGGCACGTGGGATTTGCTGTAAATTTTGAACATTTTGTATTCGCTTCTCTTCTTAACTGATGTCATTTTTTATTTTTTATTTATAGAATCCAAGTAATTATATCACTACCTGCAAATATGAATTCTGAACAACAGCAGCGGAACCTTTTCCCTTTGTATGTAATATTAGTTAGACCTATTGCTAATATTACCATTGGAGAGGTATGATTTGATGATATGCAGTGCTATGCTAAGCCTAAGTCTCTCTTTCTAACATATGAGTTTCTAAATTTAATCATTTGTTTTTTGTTGGTGTACGCAGCATGCAGCAGTTTATGGCGTTTATCGGTCTCACATATTGTCTTCTTTCTATGAATATGGAAAGAAAGAGACTGAAGCTACTTTTGTCATTCCTGAGATTAAGAAGCTGTCCACTGCCCGTGGTGCTAATCTGAACATGGTTATTGTTAGCATTGGTAAAACCTAAATGGAGCCTATAGATATTAAGCTTATATGAATTATCTTTGCTGTCCTTCATGTCTTATTAAAATATCTTCTTGTGACTACTATGTTCTAACTTCATATAACTTGCAACAAAATTTTCTAGGGGAAGCTCAAGGTACTTCTGATGAGAACCATCTGCCAGAAGGTGATGAGTGCCTTGCTAGTTTTCCAGGTAATATAATCTGTAATAATTATTGAGAAATACATTCGGTTAGAGCCATAACATATGCCTTGCAGAACTTTATGAAATTATAGTTCAGCGCGTCAGACATGATCTTAAGATGGCTGTCTACTTAAAAAAGACATATCATGAAGAATGTGTAGTATAACTTTATATCCACGTGATGATTTGTTTGTATTATCATTGCTTTATGCATTTCTGTAATTACAAATAATTAATAAATGTACCGGTGTGCAAACTTATTATCTACCTAGGAACAATGTTGCTTTAGTTTGGCAATTTACTATTTTTTATTTTTGTTTTGTTTTTTTTTTTTGGCAAAAGAGCATATTACCATTTCATAAAGAAACAATTACATAAAAGGTGCTCTGACATATGGCAAAGAAGAGTACTTAGGAACAATGATGCTTTAATTTGTCAATATACTATTTTTTATTATTTTGGTTTTTTTTTTGGCAAAAGAGCATGTTACTATCTTATAAAGAAACAATTACATACATGGTGCTCTGACATATGGTAAAGAAGAACAGTCACCTTTGTGCAAAAAATAAAGAAAAGGAGGAAAACAATATAGGAGAAGTGACTCAGAAGAAGTGCCAAATTTAGCTAAGCAGTGAGCTGGTTCGTTGCCCTCCCTAAATACATGAAACCATCTAACAGACTTGGTAGCCAGAAGAAGTTTAATTCTCTTCACTATGTAGTTAACACTCCAAGGGGTTGGAAAGATCAGAGCAGATTTTGAAGAACAGCACAGCATCCACGTCAAATTGAATGTTCTGAAAAGGCTAGGAGCAAGCAACAATGACAACAGCAAGGAGGGCAGCAGTCTCAGCTTCTAGATGGGAAGAAATAGTAGCAGGCGATGAAAGGAATAGAAAACAGAATCCAGTGTGCTTTCTGAGCACAACACCAATTCCTGCTCTAGTCATACCATTTTGAGGAATAAAACTGCCATCAATGTTCACCTTAATCCAGTTTATGCCCGGTTTCTTCCACAAAACCATCCTAGGAGTGTGGGGAGGACTGTATTGGGCAGCAGCATTGGGGCACCTTTTGAGAGAGTTTTGGACATCAGCATTTTTTGTCTTCAACTTGGAAAACTTTGACACCTTGATAAGAAAAGCCCGAATGTGTAAGTAGTGCCACTAAGGATCTCCTAGTTCCCATGTTTGCAATTATTTTTAGCCATCCAAACAAACTATAGAGTAATCAGGGGAATCAGCTGGCTGGCCAAGAAGAGAGGAATCAGAACACTAATTGTGAAGGACTTCTATCAAGGAAGAAGAACTAGAGGGAAGAAAATCACGAGAAAACAATAACTCTAGTCTTCTCCATACATATTTAGTATACCTGCAAAACAAAAATAAGTTGTTAAAATATTCCTCCTCCACTTTACACAAGTGGCAAATTGAAGGGAGCCTTGGTCCTTTGAGCTTTAGTACGTCATCAGTTGGGATGCTTGAGTGAAAGAGGCGCCATAAGAAAAATGACTGAGAAGGCTTCAAAATGTTGTTCCATGTTTTCCTTCCCCAAACGGTAGGAGTAGAATGGAGCAATTTGAATGACCAAACCTTGGTCCAAGAATAACAGGGAGTCCAATTATGCGAGGAGCCTTTTTTGGCCACATTGAATGGGATTTTAGAGATAAATGCTGCTGTCATTGATTCACCGGCAGAGACAGCTTAGACAAGTCCCATGAACCATCTTCCCAACAATCAGCAACTTTAATTAATAGCTTGAGGGCCAAAGTGGGCAGAAATCAAAGAACCACAATCAACCCATATGTTGTCACACTCTAACTGACCCCCTTAGTACGGTTAATTGTGGTGCGACAGATGCTAGAAATTTGGTCAGACCAACTATTGCCAACACACGTCTTGACTTTTATAATCAGGACACAGTGGGTGATGAATTCGTCTAACTAGGTTGTCGCAATATACGCGATACATTGCATTTCATAATTCATTTTTATATATACTCAGAAGTATTAAAATCATATCATCCAAAACATGAAAACAATACAGAGCTGCTAAATTCAATATAATAAAAATACGTACTCAAAATATATGTATAAGCTCTCAAAACTATTGTGTAAAAGATGTGCAAAGACACACTTGACTACTCGCCTCGGTGCTCGTTGCCTCTTCCTGGAAGGCCATAACGAAGAATGAGCAACAATGAGCTCAGAGAAATAATCAGGATAACATAAGATTTTATAGATGGAAAAGAAAACGCACGTGCTCATAGGAAACTATACATGTTTACACATACAAGTTAGAACATGCTAACACGGTAGAGAACATAAAAAGATAGCATGTTTTATAATAATCTAGTATGTAGTCTAACATATAGGTCGTAAGTATGAAATCATAAGCATAATGAAAAATATGTTCATACGCATGTTATAGAATAAAGTCATAGCAATATCATTTCATAGTAATGTCACTTATTTAATGTATGAGCCTCAACTATTTCCATGTCACCTGTAAAACAAAAACATAAAATTAAGTGTTGTTGAGATTAGAATGCTTAGGTGGATGAGTGACTTTACACTTGAGCAAAATGTTGAACAAATATATCCGTCGAAGGGTTGGAGTAGCTCCAATGACAGACGAGATTAGAGAGGGTTGCCTTAGATGGTTTAGTCTTATTAAACATCGACCATCTAATGACCTAAATAGGATAATAGATGTTATAGATTTGACTTGTTAGAAAAGGTGGAGGTCGACTTAAAAAGACTCGAGCTTGTTGTAAAATGATCTTAATTTATTTGAATTAATGAAAATATGACACTCAATAATACATGATGGAGAAAAGGGATTCATGTAGCAGACCTCACTCTCTGAGATAAATGCTTTTGTTGTTATCCTTTCTACTTACAAGATCATTTCTTAAGTTCTTCAATGATGCAAATTTAATCTTTGTCTTATTCATTTGTGCATCTGGAATTATTTTGATGGGGTGATTGCAGTGTTATCAAAGTTCAATATGCAAAACGATGCACAAGAATTTATTTTTGCTTTGATGCGCAAAGTGTAGAACAAAGCAATGCTTTTATTAATCAAGCATGGATATGTGATATAAAATTATTAATGTTGAAATATACTCATTAACAAATATAAAATACAGAATATGACTTCATAGTTAATTTAATAAAAAATGTGGTACAATATTTAACTTGAAAGCAAATATAAGGGCTGACCTAAAAATTAAAATTTTAGAAAATTTCTAAAAAATTGTTGTAACAGTAATAAACTTATGGATTGGAACAAAACCTACAAACTAACATTTGCACTTCAAAGCGAGCTTTAGTGAAGTGAAGCAGTCGTCACACGCTTTGCTTCACTTTAATTATAAATTGCGTTTTTAAAACATTGGGTAATTGGCTGAGGCTTGAATAATTTTCTGCCCCAAATCCACTTGAGTTTGTAGCATATTTAGCATGCTTTATAGCGTTAACCAAGCTCTATTTGCCATTTTATTCATTAGTAATATGTTGGGCCTTGATTTAACATAGAGTAGATCATTTTTTTTCAAAAATTTGAAATTATGGTTGCAAAAGCTTGATATCTCTTGTATTTCTTTTTCTCTTGCATTGGAGCAATATATGTAGCTAAAATGCCAAGAAAATAGTCTTTTCTTGCTGTCATGTCTATGGAATTTCTCTTTATAGTGATAGAACCAACTACCCTTATTTTGTGTCAAATCTCTTGTTGACCTCACTTTTTGTCGAGGTTTAGTATTCCTCCTAGATTTAGGATTCTAGCCTCAAGAGCTTCCCCAACGATCCTAGATTTCTAGTGATGGGACCCACCACGTTTTAGAGTGTCTGGAAACCACTTCGTTACTTTTGAAATCCTGTACGAGATCCCGTACCGCTAGTTTATAGCCAGTCGAAATTGACGTCAGGAGTTCAAATTGAGTCCCTATATGACCTCTGGACATTAGGACAGCCTCGTGCACGTCTTACACACCTGCACCATTCTGATCGATTGAGCTTGAGTCAAAATTTGCGATGATACCAAATTTTGACTCAATTTTGACATGACCGTCGACGAGGTTGCCCAGACGACCTTGGACGACGAAACAGATTATGCCGATGCTTCCGGAACGTCGATTTTACTTAAAATGGACGTTAGGTTTGCGACAACGGCTTGTCGGGGACTAAAATTGTGATTTAGGGTTTAATTTTTAATAAAATAATAATAAATATGTTTTAAACTAAACCTAAACCCTAAAACCTATTTACCCCGCTCAGTTGACTCCGTCTCTCCCGCACGAATGTGAAGGAAGCTTCGAGCATCCTCCTCCCGCGCTCTACTACCTTCCTCCTTTGCGGTCGTTTACCCCTCGAGCTACACGCGATCATCCCCATTCTTATCTCTGCGCGCGCAAGTGGTATCTTGCGGTGTTTTCCTGTGCATGCGTTATCCCTGCGAGTCGCCAGATCCTCTGCGGTGTCTCCTTCTTGGGGCAATTTGTCGCCAGCTCCACTTGCGCACCTTCCTGTAAGGTGATTAGCGGCACTCCTCTCCCCTCCTTCGCCTATAAAAACCCCATTCTGGGATGATTTAGGGTTGGCCCAAAATTCTCTGTAAGGAAGGGGAGGTGCTGTTGGATTGTTTCCTGAGCTTTTGTTTTGCTTCTTGGGTATTCTACACAGGCTGGTAACTCTCCCTATCCCCTTCTCCTTCTCGGTTTGGCCTTGGGAAGCCATAATCCTTGTTGTCGGCTTGGCTTTTCCTATTTACTGTTTCGGTTAGGTGTTCAGGTGTTATGGAATGGCCTATTCTAATTACATGAATGATGTTTTCTTGCTTCCTCTATATAGTGACATGTTAACATATTGATTTAGAGATGTATTATTATTTGGAGCATGTGAAAGATAGGAGTATGAGCATATGGAAAGTTTTGGTTTTGATGGCATGCTAATATCTCCCTCTTTATTTTATGTTCAAAGCAAGTATAAGATGTTGAAAATGAAGCTTTAGGTTCATGCTAGCCCCTCTTGCAAAAGTGTTGGGATGTGTAACATGAGACTCCTCATTCACCCTTGTTTATCATGAATTGTAAAGGAGCTAATTTTTTTTTATGCATGTGGAGGCTTACTTTTGGACTCCTTGTAGCTTAACCCTTCATGAAGCATGATTAACTAATTTGAAAAGTTTCTATGCTCATTCTTGCTTAGCAAGCATATGGTAGTTGAGTTTTTAAAGATATATATGTGTTTTGAGCTTTAAAAGGGGAAATTTGCTTTAGCTTGATGCTTGGATTTGGATTTAATCGTGACTGGAATTGGTTTTAGCCTCATATGGCTCGGTTTTGTTGAGTCCTGCTGTATTCTTCATTTTGAGCTTAATTCGAGCTGGATTTTGGTCTCATGTGGCTCGATTTTTTTTGTTAACCTTACTATCCTCCTGTTTTAATTTGAGGCCGGGCCTGTTTCCAGCCCAGCTGTGGCTCGGGTTTGGTTCTATACGGGCTCGGGTCGGCTTCTTTAGCCCCTCCTTTTGCTTTGGCTTTGAGTCAGGATTGCTGTAATTTGATTTCATGCTTGTCCCCAGCCTTGTTATGGCTCCGGTTGGGCCGGTAGTGTCTCGGTTTTGCTCTTATGATATTTATCTTTTCCTTGGCTTTGTTGTGAATGGGCTGTAGTCGAGTATTGGCTTGGTTCTTGCCTCATGGTGGCTCGGGCTTATGTTTTGTGTTGGCTTGCTTATAGAGTGAGGTGATTAATGATTGTATGTGGGGCATTCTCCTTATTTGAAGTAAAAAAAAAATTGGTTTGGGTGGCTCTATCGGAAGTTGTATGTTTATCTTCTTATATGCTAAAGGCTATATTTGGGGCGGCCCCCTTTCTTTCCTATCCCGAGCTTATGCTTTGGCCGTGAGCCTCTTCTCCTGTTTGTGTTTTGGCCGTGAGCCTCCTCCCCTGTTTGTGCTTTAACCGTGAGTCTTTAGTGGAGTAATGGAGGTGAGGGTGCTCTTGCTTTTTGCCATTCTTGCCCATGGAGTTGATTAAAATAATTTGGAAATACTTCTTGATTCATTTGTGAGAGGAAATGTAATGCCACACTTGGGAGGTTTTATGTGATGGAATTGGAATTGATTTGAAAATTTTGAAAAGTTTGTCCATTGACTCTCTCATAAATTTGGAAGTTTGTCCTTTCATTGAGAGTTTAGGGATCTCCGTGTTGTTGTTGACTTGGTCCCGAGCCAGATAGTGGTTTTACTTTTAGTCACCATTACCTATGGAATTTATTATGATGATATGGGGTCTTCTTTAGCTTGCTTGTGGGGAGAGATTTTAAGAAACCATTGATTTCTTTGAAATTTGGAGAGCTTAATTCTAGTGTGGGTTTGGGAATGTTAACAACCAGTTTTCCCCAAGCCAGTCCTCTTTGTTTAATTTTAAAGGCTTGAACGATTTTCTCGGGGTTTGCTTTAAACTTTTTTGATCTAATTGCACCCAAGCGAGAAAATGACACCCTCGGGGTCGATTTAAGGACCTTGGGTTTTGCTTTCAGTGTTCTATTATTACATGTCTTAGGGGTGTTTTAGATTAACCCTCCCGTCGTTTTAACCTTTCAGGTTCGGAGGTGGGTTAGTCTCATTTCTTTCCCCTTCCCGTTGATTGACACGTTTTCCCCGCTCCACTCGGAGTTTGATTTTGTTTTGTTTTGGGGCAATGACGGTGATGATGATAAAGGCACACCGGTGGTAGAGTAGAATGATATCCCATCCTGCGACACCAGGACTTGTTCCAGAGCCCCGGTGAACCGTAGGATGACGGTATCATTCGCCGCTATAAGGCTAGCGGGGCACTCATACCTTATTAGGATTGTTTGTAATCCTATTCCCGACGAAATGATCAACTCGTGGACAATCCCAATTTTCAAAATTTGATAAGAATGAATACTATTTCACTATAAACAAATATTGATAAATCTCTTTTGTATGCCTGAAATCCACGTGGATGTTAAAAATATAAATTTTAAAACTATATTATAAAATTTGGTTGTCCACTTGCTGATTATCAGTTTCGGGTTAAGGAACACCTCACCGAGTTAGGTTTAGTAGGACACGCCTACTAGCTGAGTGGTGGGCTGCATACGATTCGGGTGACGAAGGTAGCGCTTCGACGACCGCTTCGAGCGATGCTTACGCGGTTCGAGCCTGGCTCGAGCCGAGTGCTTGCGGTTTTCTTCGGATTTTCGTATGATTTTGATGAAGCACTCGTGGTCATTTTTTCGAGACTTTCCCGAGGTTTGATGATTTGATTTTGATTTTTGTTTATTTTCTCCGAGTTTTCTACCGTGAGTTATTCGCCGTTCTTTTTCAAGTTTTCTGGACGATGTTTCTTTTTCTGCCTAGCTTTCACCTGCATGACTGTACTACTAGCTCTGCTGCGTTTAAGAAAATAACGGATCTCCGGGTATACGGGTTTGTTTATATTTACGACGTGTTATTTTCGTACTGCACATCTGTACATGCTTTCTTGTTTATGCACTTATTACTATACTCTCTGCTGCATCTTTCTTTGTTTTCTTGTCTTCTATCTGCTATACTATCTGTCTATCAACATTTAAACATACTTTGCATAGGATGTTTAGGAGAACTCAACCATAAGGTCACCTGATTAAATATTATGACTTGCTAGCCTGAAAACTTAACGCTCGTTACTAGCGAAGTTTGGAGCTAGCGGTGGCAGCGACGACCATCTTCAACAACAACGTGTCTTCATCGAGTTAAACGATTCTTAGTGATTAAACAACAATCCATGGGATTTCGAGGTTGTTCGTCTAGCGCGACATAAATCCTCAGCCTCTTTTGGGCGCTTTGTATAGCTCTGCTTTGTCTGATATAAGCCTCAACTTGTTTTTAGATTCTGAGGTTGTCGTTCGTTACTACCTAAATCCTCATATCTTCTAGGCTATTCGTGTGATCGTTCCACACAAATGTAAGCCCTAATTAAATAAAATTGGCAGGACGAAACATTTAAACAATATCTCCTAAATCGAAGCCAAACCATAGGATAGCTTAGGAAGACACCGATGTTCGCCTCCGGGTCTCCGACATCCCCTAGTTTCTCTTCCTTTGAACTCTACAATAAAATGTTCCAAATTTGAGCTAATCCCCTTTCACACCTCTTTTTTCGATTTTGTTGAAAAGTCTTATCCTTTTGACCTCCTTGAAGATAATATTTCCTGATTTTTATCGAGAGTTTTCTTAAGTGACTTATGTCATTTAAGATGTAATGTAACTATGAGACTTGCCTTATCAGAAGCATTCCGAACGCATTTAAAATAAACGCTATTTAATTCTTCATATTAAACGAGGAAGCTTGTCAATGAAATAAAAATGGTTTCGCGGCTAAACGGACGTCATATATTTCTTAGTTTATTTGATCGATCATCACTCATAGTCTTGTGTTTGTCTTTCGGGATAAATGCGTGAACTGAGATGTAGCTTTCTTTCATTTAAACTATGAAAAATATGAGGTCAGTTTGATTTCATATTTTTCTAAAATTATATATATTTATAAATTGAAGCGTCCTTCCGAAGCGGGCGACGGGATTTCGATTCCGGCGACTGACAGCTTCTTACGGGCACTCCACACCCAAAACAACGCCGACAGCTCTCTCAGTGATTGATGGAGTTTGAAGATTAAATGGAAATGTGTAGAGAAAATCTGCCCACCCAACTAGTTGCTTGAAGAGTGGAGGAAGAACTCTGATTACACAAACTCGTATAACCCCCTCATAGTTAATTTATTCATTAATTTTCAATAGTCAAGACTCAACAGTTTGAAAGCAAGCCATGATCTCCATTTTGCTCTGCAAAATTCAATGGGAAACTAGTTCATCTGTGAAAACATGTTAATGAACATAAACTTCATGGAAGAGGATGCAAAGATGTCAAGTTATACATCAACTTGATGATGAAACTGCACATAATTAGCAGGACAAGTTCTCATTGAAGAAGCCCTTCTAAGCTGTAAATAGCTAGAGAAAGTCTGCTCTTCATCCTCATTTTTCATTTGCAACATGTGTTGGGTGTTGGGTGGTGAAGGTTTATTTTAAGTTATCCACAGCGTATTTTCTGCCATCAATATTGCATTCATAGTTTTCGTGCTAATTCAAATAATTATTGAATTACTTGTCAAAATGTGATGGTCTTTCGCTATGTATGCTACTGGGTAATTTCATTGTGTTTTAAAAATATTTATGTATCTGTCAAGCGTTTCTTATTGTGAGAAACATGAGCATCCCGTTATCTATTGAATTTTCTATTCATTTTTGCAGCATACCATAAATAATCCCTTGTGGTTATTTCATGTTATGCGTTTAGTCTTTTAGAGGAAAATTTTATTTTTTCCATTTGTTTACTGCTTTTCTATCCATAAGTTCTTTTTTTAATTTGCTGTTTCCATTATATTCAGAACATATGTGCTACTACCTTAGCCATAGTGCTGAATGAGCTATGTGCAGTGTTGGCTGTTCTTGTTCTTACATTCTTTCAGTGCAGCTAAATAATTTGATTGAACATCTTTAACATTCAAGCAGCTTAGGTTGGCCTGTTCTATGAGCATATATTCTTAATATTCCTCTTTTCATTCATGTTATCATTCTTGCAGCTAAACTTGAAGGTAATTGTTTTTGGGGGAAAGTACCAATCGAATCTCTCTATTCATCTCTAGAGAAGTGTGTTACCTTAAGTTTGGGACACAGATCTGAGATGATTTCAGCCATAGATATGCACCCTAGTTCATTGAAGGTATTGGACTCGCAAGCAGTTTTCTAATATATTTGCTAAGATTTTGTGATAAGAAATTGGCAATTTCATAGTTTTGTATTGTCGTGATTTATATATTGTTAATATTATGTGGGGACTACATGAAAATAATTTAAATATGCACACATACCTTGAAAACAAAAATTTATCAATTTCTAAACTTAGTGGGATTAAGGCTTTGTTGTTGTTGTTCTAAAGTTGTTTTTTTAGTAGATTTTTCTTCACTGAAAAGTGTCATCATTTTTATTTCTAATCTAGTTCTACTCTAAATTGAATCCTGGTTCACAACCCATTAACTAAAACTTTAGGTTAGGTGTGAGAAGTCATTGGTAAAGTATTGGTACATGCGTGGACACGGACTTGATAAACCATGAAAATTATGAACAGAAAATACCGATCATAAGGATTACTTGTTTGTATTGATATGTGAAAAATACATAATTTTTTGTGCACTATATCTTGAATATTGCTTAGTTTTGCATCAAACAAAAACAAAGTGATTAACAGAGAATGATTGGATGGAATATGAGAGAAAGTAAACAAAGCATTATTAACCAAGAATGATAGTATCAAAGTGTCACATCATCTCTGTATTGATTTTGGCAATTTCATGTCATATAGTCATCACCACATATTAATCTTTGATAAATGTGGACTGTATTCGACATGGCACACCTAACAATGCATTGTTAAAGGCTAGATTGCTCTAACTTGACAATTATCAAGATTTGGAACTCTTTCCGTCTCCTTTAAAGCTCATCACATGAGAATTCTTTTTTTTTTTCCACCCACATAATCATCATTTATCATCTTAACTCACATATTATGACATTTCTTACGTTTGACCTTTAGAATCATTATTGATAGCATTTGAAACTTTATGACATATACATGCCAACACCCATCTATATTGACCTATGCTAATGCATGCTCCAGTAACATATGTGTTGTGTAAATTTCTAAGCTTCTAACTCTATATCTAACTCTAACTAACAAGCTTTTATCCCTATAAGTGGGGTCGGTTACATGAATCCTTTTGTCTCTATTGTTTTATTGAGTATCATACTTTTGTTTAATTCTAATAAATTAAGATCATTTTATACAATATGCCCAAGTCTTTTTAAGCCTACCTCTATCTTTTTTAACATAAGTCAAATCTAAAACATCTACTCTCTTAACTTGGTCATCCGATGGCCGATGTTTAATGTGACCAATTCATCTAAGGCTACACACTCTAATCTTGTCTGCCAATGGAGGTAGTCCAACATTTTCACAGATATATTTATTTCGTATTTTGTCTCTAAGTGTAAAGTGACTCGTCCACTTGAGCATTCTTATCTCAACAACAGTCAACTTAATTTTATGCTTCTATTTTATAGGACAACATTTTGCAACATAAAGCAATGCAGGTCTCACCACCATTTTATGAAATTTTTCTTTTAAGTCTAAGCAGTCCTCTATCACACAATAGGCCTGATGCAATCCTACACTTCAACCATCCAACTTGAATTCTACTAATAACATCCCCATCTATGTCACCATCACTTTGAACAATATACCCGAGATATCTAAAACGTTCACTCTTTTTAATGATTTAATCACCCATCGTTACAACCTCAACACTAGATCTATTACCACTAAAATGACGTTCCATGTATATAGTTTTAGATCTACTTCAACGAAAGTCTTTAGACTCTAAAGTTGACCTCCATAATTCAAGTTTTTTCTAAACTCCCTCTCTAGTCTTATCCACAAGAAGGATATCATTTTCTAAAGACATACAACAAGGTACATTCTCCTGTAAATGTCCTGTAAGCACATCCATAACTAAAACAAAAAGATATGGGCCTAAAGCCAATTCTTGATGTAATCCTACTAAAACAGAAAAATATTTGGTCAATCCTCCTTGTGTTCGAACACAATTAACAACTCTAGTGTGCATATCTTTAAACATTAAGCAATATCAACATCTTTTTTCCCTAAAACTCTCCAAAGTACCTCCCTTTTAACCTTATCATAATTTTTTTTAATCAACGACAATCATATGTTGATCCTTTTTATTCTCTTTGTACTTTTCCATTAAACCTCTCAATAAATTTATAGCTTCCGTAGTAAACTTGTCCGGTATGAATCCAAACTAATTTTGGGAAACTTTTGTATCACATCGTAACCTATGTTCAATTACTTTCTCCCATTACTTTATTGTAGGACACATTAACTTAATTCCTCTATAGTTTGAACATTCTTTTGCATCTACTTTATTCTTAAAAATTGTAACCAATATAAATTTCTAAGCGTGTGCAAAAATGGTGGGAATTACGCAATTAACAATTTTGACACAATTTCCAATAATATAAGGATGTGCAATGCAATTTAGTTACTAGCAATTATCAATTATGCCATCGTGCTCAATATAAATAAATTTTTACCATCATAGGCATTATAGTTTAAATAAATTACAAGAATAATGAAAATTAGGCCTAGGAATAATTTGGCTCATATATTAGGGATTATCTTGCTAAAATTTTGGATTCTCTTGACAATGTATTTCTTAATTTTTATATCTTAAAAGTCTTGACCTTTAGTAGACAATGTAATAACAACAAATTTTTTTCTTTAATTATAACCATTTCTTATCAAACAACTTAAAACTAAATCAAATATTCTCAAAATGAAAATCTCTAATCCTATTAACCTCAAAGCAAACTCAACCTTCGGATAAAAAAACATGAGAAATTAGGATTATACATATTTCTCACAAGCTTTCCTTATCCTTTCCTACATTTCTTCCTCCTAAATTTCTTTCTACCCAACATTCTTCAGCTTGCTACTGTTCTGACTTGGGATGGCTTATGGGAGAATTTGGAAAGAAGAAAACGACTCATTAACTCTTTCGGTTATATATTTATATAAGTTAACAAAATTGATCTGAGACTTTTAAAATAATCCAGCTGACAATTGTCGATTTCACTGGATTTATTCGGCGTTTCTGTAATTGTTATAGCAAGTGGTGCATTGTGTGCTACAATGGCTTTGCTATAGTAACTTAAACAAAATTTCAGAAACTTGATTTATGTAAAAACTAATTTATTAACTTTTATGTACTTGAAAATAAAGATATGCTTCTATGCTTTAAATTGATATATGAACAAATTAGACAACTTCTTGTATGTTTTAACATATATTTCTGCATTTCGCAATGATCCTATTGATTTTTAGAATGTTATGAAAACTTTTTTTAAAAAAATTTCTTTTTTAGTATTTTGGTTGTTAAATAAAGGAGGCTAGTTGATTAGTTTTTTGGGCTATAATTTGGTTCATAGACAAGTTAAGTTAATGACAATATGGCAAGCAGCCCGTGTGTAAGAACTTTGGTTTAGCGAGGATCTTATGATCTTTTGTTGAGCAGGCAGTTTTTACTGGTAGTCCTTATCTTCTAGTTGAATTGTTCTTGATGGTAATTGATTTGGCGGTCTTGTTTATACTTTTTGCATATCTTGATTTTTGTTTCATGCCTTGCATGATGGCATGCTTTGTTAGATGGTAATTCTTGTTTAATGTTAGTTCGCTGTAATTTTCTTTTTCGCTTTCTGAAATTATAAACTTTTTGAGGCAATATAATCTTCATAATATTGTCCATTTGATAAATGCTTTATTTGCAGTCTAGTTTCTTGGACCAACACAATTGTTTGAATTTTAAAAACCATAATATTGATTCTCTGGTGAGTTTGTTACTCTTTATCTATTAAACAATTTTCTTTTTCTTTTCCTTTCTTTTATTTGCATTGTGTTAACTTATAACAGTATATATTTTAGAGTTCGTACAAAATACAAGTAAGTTTGTGCGCTCAAGAGGTAGGAGCTAGAGAGAGGTCACCTTATGATTCTTATACTTACAATGACGTTCCTGCATCAACATTACCTCACATTATCAGGTAAAATGTTTACTACATCAGTGAAATTGCAATGTTCTACATTTGTTTGTTTACTGAATTTTTTCAAATATATGCCCGTTCATCTTCCCTAGTTATCTGCTATCACTGTTTCATTGAGTTGCTTTCCTAGACATCTGCGTGCATTATTCCAAAACTTAAGCATTTAATATACAGGACAAATGCTTTTTGTTTTATTTTACTAAAGAATGATATTTTAGGTTAAGATGATGGATAGGGCCCGTTTGGGGCAGCTTATTGGAGTGCGGTGGCGGTATGAAAACGCCGCTGTTATGTTTGGAAAACACGTTCAACCCAATTTTTTTGTGCCGCTCCAAACGCACTTCTCAATTTTGCTGAAAGACGGAGAAACGGGAAGGGAGCCGCGTCCTGGCATTTGGGTGAAAGAGTTTCCTTCGTGCCCCCCTCGCCCTCGCCCTCGCCCTCGCCAGACTGGATTTCCAGCGGAAAAATCTCCGAAGGAACGAGCCACCCGAGCGGCCCCACGACGAACCCTGCGACGATGTAGATGAAAACCAACACAAAGGACGCTGGCGGCTTTGATGTTGTCTAACTTTGTGCGGAAGCGGTGCTGCGGATCTTGCGAAGCCTGGAGCGGGCTTCCTCGTCGTAGCCCCGCTCGATGAGGGAGTTGGGGGTGTCGGGGAGGAAGAGGGAGCCGAGGGCGATGGTGGCGGTGGGGACTGCAGCCAGACCGAGGCTCACGCACCACCCTATATTGCCCTTCGGTTTTGAGCTGTCATAGTTGATGATGTTTGCGGCTAGAATGCCGACGGTGATCATGAGCTGGAAGCCTATGTTCAGTGTTCCTTCGGAGATTTTTTTGCTACTTCATCTTGAGCTTGATTATCGGGAAAAAAATGCATTTGTGCTGTATGTTTGCATAATAACCGGGAAAAAAATGAGCATTTGCCTATCATTGTAATTTTGTGCAATAGATTTGCATAATAATCAGGGAAAAAATGCAAGTCAGATTAAAAATTTTTATAAACCTATTATAATTTTCTGCAATAGGTTTGCATAAGGAAAAAATTTTATTTCTTTTAATACTCACAGGACGTTAGATACAGTTCTGTTGCAAACAAAAATAATAAACAAAGACAGTTTGGTCATTTATCCAGTAATAGCTGCCGATAAGCTGTTCTGAATAAGCTCCCCCAAACAACAAGTCAGATTATTCTGATAATCTGCAGATTATCAGATTATCAGAATAATCTGCTTATCAGCAGATTATAAATAATCAACAGCTATCTCAAACAGACCCTTAGAATGCGTGGCATTGGCATCCATTGTATTATATTAGCTTAATTCTATTTATTTCCTTCTGTTATTCATTGGGTTTGAGCTGCCAAAACAAAGAATTGTCTTCTCACGTGAACCTCAAGGAACTAAATTTATGTACATAATTACTTGAATGTTGATCAAGCTTTCTTAAGATTTTCATTGATGAACCACTCTGACGTGTGCTATAATTTCCTTTTATTAAAATAAACCAAATTCCTTCAAAGGTTTTTTTTTTTCTTGTTTAAAGTTGTTCTCAGAAAGAAGCCAATTTTTTCTTAGATGTTTATTAATCATATGATTTCTTGTACATCTTTTTTTCCTGTTGCTTTTATGCTTTGCCACAGCATCCTAGGATTTACATGAATGTGCATTGCTTGCATCGGTGGCCTGCAATCTAGCCTCTTTTGTAGAGGTTCCATGTCAAAGTTATTTATAAAGGAGAATAAGTTTTTCCACTCTATTCAACTATAGCTAACTCAAACTCTCTCTCCATAACTTTCTCTTTTTTTCATCTCTTTATCCTTATATATATGCATTTATTATGATGTTCCATGTGCAGAAAAACTGCATGTGATTTGGATTTATTCATTTTAATAGATTCAAATGTTTTGATAATGTTTACTTGATCACTTATTCAAAAAAGAAAAACATGTTGACCAAGTGATTGAGGTAAGCAATTAGGTTTATCATTGGGAAGGTTAAAGTCATAAATAACTTGTGCAATCATTATATTGCTTATCGATTTCTCAGAAAAGCGAACTTAGCTTTGGAGGCCTCCTTGATTTGTGAGAACTTGGTAGGTTTTCTTGAGGTGCATCAAATCTATTAACCAAAATTTTCCCAAGGTTCAATAAGTTTTGTTTAGATTTTTGACTGCAATTCCCCAAGTTAATTATCACTTCTCCTTTGAGGAGCATCCTTTTGAGTGAGGTTGCTTATGTTCACTTTTTAGTTTTTATTTTAATATTTAGTTTTAAATTTAGTAGGTTGGAAAATAGTTGGAGAATAGAGGTAGTTGGTTCGGACCTAGGGGAGGCACCCAACTTCCAATTTAGCCTTTTATTTTCTTTCTTTTTTGATTTTTTTTTCTATTCTTTTTTATTTTTCCAAATTTCTTTATTTCATATTTTTCCTATTTCTAAGCAGGGATTTTACTTAAGGGGCAATTTATATGCTGTTTTTTTTATTTTTTGTTTTGGAAGATTTTAATTTATTTTGTATTTTAGAATTATATCTTTGATTTATACCTTTATTGAAATTTATATTATTTTATTTTGCATGTGATGTGTTTGTAGCTTGTGCAAGGATTAGTGGTGAATCTCTTCGACATCTGTACCTCGTTGTTAATTTTTATCTTTGTTGCTCTCAGTCAAGACAACCGTCGGGCCATATTTATCCCTGTCCAAACTTCGTCAAATTTGCATATTCTTTTACCCTTGCCATTCCACAACCCCCTCCCCACAAAACTTGATTCCTAAATATTTTTTTCTTATGAATCTATAAAAAGCATATTAAAATGAATGCATAAATATTTAAGTTTTTTAGTATCTAAGTTTTATAAATTAGCATCATTCTTGAAAGCACTTCAATTTCTCTCACATTCAGCAACATTGCAAGTCAATCCTAACATTTTGACAGCCAATTTTTGTAAAGATGGAGTTGATGCACCATACGTTTCACATCACTCCGTTATAATTATAATATCATGTTAAGCAAAAATTATTTAATTAAAAAATTAAAGTCTAACTTAAAATTTTAATTAATCTTACCTAGAGCTTTGATATCTTTGATGCAGATGTCATACTTAGTTGCGAGAAGACCACTAACATGATTATAAGTAAATAGTTCTTGATATATTATCATTTTTTCATTTGGATCTTCCACTAACTTGCTAATTATATATATATATATATTATATATATATATATATATATATATATATATATTAATATTAAAACAAAGGTACTTGTATTGATAACCAAAAAAAGGGAGTGCAAAAATTTGCAGAGAGGACCCAACATACCAGTATACAAACAAAAAGGTAACTACGTACATGTATACCCAAAAAAAAACCTAAAAGTATACCATGAAAGCAAAAGATACATAAGAGAAATAAAGCAAATAAATCCTATAATTATTCAGGTAACAGCAGTCCAGATGTAATAGATTCATCCAATACAGTAAGTGAGATATGAAATGCAGTAAACATAGAACAGGCAAACCGCTAGTATGAAAGGCATGACATCCAAGGGGATATTAAAACCAACAAGATGTGACAAAGTAGAAAATCTCCCTGAGCTAATCAGATGAAAATATCCTTTCAGAAGAGTAGTAATGTAGTATCACCACATGAAAAGTTCCAAACAGAAGAGATCCTGTACAGGCCTTTCGAACCACAAAAGGAACTGGGCCACCAGAAAGAGATACTGTGGGCTTAGAAACCTGTAGAAGTTGCATAAGGCCTCCCAGAAAGGCCAAGAGAAACTTATAATCACACAGCATAAGCAGACGTCTAATATAGAGAATTCTAAGAGAACATTGTAGGAGAATCGAAAAGAATCAGAATCTAATAAAAGGTACACCTAGCAAGTCAACAACCAATAGTACCTTTAACCGATCTACAGGGGATCTTCCCACACTTATTTCCAAATGCCCCAAACCAGGAAGGAAATCTGCTGGTTTATTTCTTTATCTAAAGATATGAGACCATTTTATAATGAAGTCTTTATCAGTTACTAATTTCCTAATCTTATTCCAAGCGTTGAGTACCGCCCATGAGGGCTTAGTAATACCCAAAAAAATGTCAATCATGACATTCGAATCAGCCTCTACAACCAAGCAAAACAAATTGTGATTAACAACAATTAATAGTGCCAAATAAAGTGCCCACAATTCAGTTTTCAGAGGAGATTGTGTAACAGAGGGGGAATAAAAGAATCCCACACAAATACGAATTGCATCTCTAAACACGACCACCCCCCCCCCCCCCAAGTCGCCCTCCCATTCCTGACACTCCCATCAATATTGAGCTTAAGCCACCCACTAAGAGGAGGCAACAACTTGAATAAGATAGGTCTAGAGAGAGAGGAAGGAGAAGAGAAATTATGGACTTTGTAAACTTTGGATAAGTATGCCATAATATGAGCCACTGTTCTCCTAATAGAAGGAGCAACTTCATCATACTTTATAGAGTTCCTTGCCATCCACACAAACCAAAGAATGATAAGGGGAGGAGAAAGAAAGAGGGCCCATTGTCACATATGTTTTTCCAAAACTTACAACATTCAATCAAAGAATCCCAACTACTAGGAACCCAACCCCCAATGAGGAATGCCACGTCCCTCCAAACCTTCAATGTGAAAGAACTGTAAAATAATAAATGAGAAGTAGACTCCTTTTGCCTTTTACATAAAATACATTGGGAAGCTAATTTTAAACCCCTCATTTTTAAAATGTTATCATAAGGTATACAATTATGTAAGTGTCTCCAAGCAAAAGAGGACATGGACAGGGTAAGATGCCTTCCCCAAATAGCTTTACCCCAAGCCCATTAACCAAGATGATGTAGGGTAGAGTATATAGATTTCACAACAGAGAAGTTCCCTCTATTTTTAAAAAACGACACATCTTTTTTAAAGGTATCAAAAGTAATTTTCGACAGAGGATATGCTTCCATACTGACGACTTTCCTAAGTAAATTGAGGTCCCAATTTCCATTGTCCAAAAAATTAGAAACAATAGCATTAACGTTAGAAGCGTTTGAAAGAGAGGGATCAAACCAAAGATCATACAAAAACGAAATAACACCTCTACCAAAATCCCAAAAGATGAATCGTTTCGCCACATCTCTAGCCTTAAGAAGAGATTTCCATATACGAGAGTATCCTATTCTCCATCCAACCCTAGATGGATGAAAGTACAGTACTTATACTGCAAAAAATTGGCCCACAACGAATCATTCCTCTGGAATTTAACCCAGAGTATAATCATATTAATATCAGCAATATGATTAAGCTCATTGAATCCAAGTCCACTAACAATAAGAGGCTTACAAACCTTAGCCTAAGAAGCCCAAATTTTTTTTAGATCTCCCTCCAGCCCATAAAAACCTTTTAAAGTATCTTTTCATAGAGAGTTGAGAACTTTTTATTTTCAAAACCTGGAGGCTATAAAGAGGGATGCTACAAAGAGCACTTTTCAAAAGAGTGATTCTACCACCATTTGAAAGAAATGTATTTTTCTAGTCTCCAATCTGTTTTTTGATTTCTTCGACAAAACTATCCATTTGTGTTTGCTTCCTCATTCCCCTTAAGAGATCCACCCCCAAGATATTTAAGGGGAAGGGAAGTCTTGGAGCGCCCCAAATAGTTGGCAATAGTTGTAACCATCTCCCTCTTTACAGCTTTATCAACATAGAAGTGATATTAGATTTATTAAACTCCAAAACTAAAACAACGGTGAAAGAGTCAAAAGTATCCCCCACCTTTCGAATGGAAGCCTTTATAGGTTTAGTGAAAATTATTTCATTGTCAGCACAAGCCAAATGACTCACCAGAATTTTGGATTTATGAGGTTACTGAGTGTATGAATACTCAGTCTGTAATTTATTCAACATACGGGATAAATAATCAAATGCAATTATGAAGATAGTGGGAGAAAGAGGGTCTCTCTGTTTAATACCCACCCCTTTTAGCAGGAAAAAAAGCCATAGGAAAAGCCATTGATAGGTTTCCTGTAATGATTGCACTGAAGCTATCTTTTGATCAGAAAACAAAAAATACATTTCAGGAAACATATCAATTTCAGGAAAAGCCATTACTAGGAACCCAACCCCCAATGAGGAATGCCACGTCCCTCCAAACCTTCAACGTGAAAGAACTGTAAAATAATAAATGAGAAGTAGACTCCTTTTGCCTTTTACACAAAATACATTGGGAAGCTAATTTTAAACCCCTCATTTTTAAAATGTCATCACTACGATGCAGAATGTTAAGAATAAAAGGCTAATCAATGGTATCATAAGCTTTTTTAATATCTAATTTGATTATCATATTTCCTCAACGACACTTTCTATCTAAATCCTCCACAAGTTTCTAAGCAAGTAGGATATTATCAGTGATTTCCCTTCCTTTAATGATAGCGGATTTTCGAGATGATATAATGGAAGCAAGGTGAGGCTGAAACCTACACACAATTAATTTACTAATAACTTTAGAAATAACCAATATAAGAGAAAGCGGTCTAAAATTACTCGAGTTCGATTTATCATCGCCCTTTGGAATCAACACAATACTAGATGCAGTGAAAAAATTACTTGGATTATCTCCACAAAAAAGCTTTGGATTGCCTAAACAACCTCATTCTTAATAATTTGCCAGCAAGAAATATAAAAGATAGAAGTAAAACCACCAGGTCCTATCGCCTTATGCTTATTAATTTTTTTAATGTTTCAAAAATTTCTTCTTCTGTAGGCATCGAGCAAATATCTATATTAGAGATGTAATCTTTCTTCTGTAGAAGAAGAGATTCATCAGTAGGAGTTACCTGCAGGTCAGAATGAAAGAGAGTAGAGAAGTAATTCACGGCGCTATCTCCAATTAAGCCCGGATCAGAAATCCAATCACCTGAATCAACAAACAAATTCTCAATATCTTATTATTCCCCTTTATCTGTTTAATAGATGCATGAAAGAAGCGGGAGTTCCTATCACCCTTAGCAAAAATGATTCTCCCCAGCTTTTTGACAAAGTAAATCCTCCTACTGTTTGATAGCCTAAAACAATTCATTGTGTGTGTCCGCCAATTCAAGAACTAAATTAGGGGAGCAAACCTGAACTTTTTCAAGCAAATTCACCTTAGCTTCAGCATCTAAAACTTTCTTATGTACTTCCACAAAAGTGTTCCAATTCCTATAACAAAGGTAATTAGATACCAACTTATGTAATTTCCACAAGACAAACGAGGCATTGCCCTTCCCCTCAAACTTCCAAGCCTTTTTGACAACAGAAAGGAAGGATTCATGAGTAGCCCAGACATTTAGAAATCCAAAGCAATACTTACTACCAAGGGAGCACGATCAAACCCAGCAAAATTAAGATGTGTAACTTTGGAGACCGTAGAAAAATTTACCACTCATGATTGCCCAAAAAACGATCTAATCTCTGAAACCCCTCTTCCAAGTCAAAGGACAGCCAGAAAATCTGAGTTCATATAAGCCCGTCTCATCCATCTTATCCACAAATTTATTGATCAAAGAAACATTACATCTATCAATCCCTATCCTTTCAACTGTATTCATGATCATATTAAAATCCTCACCCACGATCCATCTATCCATTATAGTATTTCCCACCGCAGCAATAGAATCTCATATCACATATTTATCCGGTAAAGGAGAATTTGCATAAACAAACGTATTTTAGCCCCTAAAATCACCGATCTCAAAGTAACCATGAACAAACAGTACATCATCAATCAAAACATTGAAAGTTAGCTAGGATATCCAAAAAATACAAATTTTGTTGGATGAATTGCAAAAATATTGAAGATGTTTAAATTTATTTAAAATCCTCTCTCTACGAGCCAAAACCAGAGGCTCCAAAACCGCAAAAAGATGAAGCTTATGAACCCTAGACAGATGCTTCAGTCTACTCAAGGACTGGAGGTCCGCCACTCCTCAAATATTCCATGCCATAATGTTAATCATTCTCATTCGAACCCCCTCCCTCAATGCTGGCCACTATTAGAAAAATAAACCACATAAATGCACAAATTATTAGCATCAATAAAGGGAGTTATTCAGAGCTCTTATTTTTCTTTTCTTCCTGCTATGCTTTTGAATAAGTTACTCGTCCTCAAAACATCTGTGGTTCTTCTCAACCCTCAAAGAATCTGCAACAAACTCTACCCCCTCATTCCCCCTCACAACCTCCCACTGAAACACCGAAACCCCCAAGCCCTTCCAAAAACGGAGCTGCATCCCTACCCTCTGCAGAAAGCACACCCCCTCAGTTAACCGTAGGTTAGCCCCAAGCACCTCTCCACCCACCTTAGAACATACATCTTTTGACACATGAATAGTCTTACTAGCATGAAACGTGTTGAACGCTTCTGCAGTTGGTTTAACCACCTTGGAACAACAGAATTCAGGATGTACATGATAACAATGCGTGATAGAGTGCTCGAACATACACAAGAAGTGCAATAGAGAGGGTTTTTTTTAGCCACTACCTACTGCTAAAAGCTATTTTGAGCCGAACCCACCCAAACATCATCTAGTGCTTCCAAAGTAATATTCCGCTCAACCAACACCCTAGCCTCAGAAGGTCTTGAGAGAAAGAGAGTCGGGGAGTCCATTTTCAGTGGCCTCCCGTAAATCGCAGCAATAGAATATAGAATTTCAGGCTTAAAAAGATGAAATTTCAAACCCAGAAAAGCAAGCCAGACAGGAATAACGGGCTGCTCGGGCTTAGGATTTAAGTCAACCGACCACTTGAGAATTTTCATGGTGCTGTTCTCTATACGTATGAGCAAAAATGCGCATATGATCTTCCTCGCTATGTAATTGTATGAGAATATGGCGGCCATCCACTAAACCCACCTTCCCATCTCCTACAAGATTCATTTCAGTAAAATCTTTCGAATAACCTCCATCCGAGGATGCTCGTAAAGAAATTTCCCCACTAGAGCAAGACGACAAGAAGATGCTAAATCCAGACTTTAAGCCTCGGAAAGGAAAAGTGAGGGCTTGCCGCCCTTTCTTCCAGCCCTTTTGATGAAGGGAAGATCGGCATCATTCGCTCTATATATGTATATATATATATATATATATATATATATATATATATATATATATATATATATATTGGAAAAGGAGTTGATGCTCCCTACAAGTTGCAGCAAAGATAGTTACAAAACAGAAATTAGGGGGTGGTTCCAAAACAAATTAGGGAACCAAAATCCCCTAACAAAATCAAAGTAAAAGAAACCCACCTGGACAAGCAAAACCTATTACAGGACTGTCAAGATCTGAAAGAAACCAAAAAACCCCTTCCTAATATCAAACACCAATATACAACAACTAGTAAGGTCATCAAACCTGGACTAGTTCAGCATCAAAAGAACCAGATGAAACATCAAATCTGTGAAGAATTTTCCATTCTGAGGTGGGGTATACACAAAGTGTCCCCAGCAAGCAGAAATTTGAAAGGGGGGGGGGGGCGGATAAGGGATGAGACGGGCGGTGCACTATATATATATATATATATATATATATATATATAGTCCGTGTGTGTGTTGATTGTATTTTTAGACTCATTCCTCCATCAATGATATATCTGACTGTATATTTAGACTCATTCTTAAATTACAGATTAAGATAATATCAAACTTATGGTTGCCAGAGTCAATACTTCCATCTGTTATCCATATACAACAGATTTATTCATATATATATATTTTAATTTTCTTTAAATTCAACCCTGATTGTTTCTTGATTTTGTCTATTACATCACAAATATAATCCATTGCAGGTCAATTGTCATCGTCTACTAATTTTAACATATTCATAATTGGGTTTGTAACCTTCGAAATGTAAGACATGTCATTCCAAAAGCTGGATTTTAAGGATGTTTACCTTAGCCTTTTTTCCTTCTATAATCAATACTAAATTTTGATTTATTTCAATCTTCTGATACAAACATATTCATAATTGGGTTTGTAACCTTCGAAATGTAAAAATTGTTTTTTTTTTTTCAAAACATTGATGGCGGCATTTTGCTATAATTCTAATATAATATTGATAGAACTTTAAGAATTTTAAAAATTTTGATGTAACGTAGCTCATTAAGTCTCTTGTCAATTACAGTAGAAATAAAAAAAAAAACAGTAGCAAAATGAAGATTAACATGTTGCTGGTTTTAGAGAAATTTATTTTAACATAACATCAAAGTATCATTATTTTAACTTTTAATGGTGAACATAAATAAATACATAAGAATTTGATTTACGTGTTAGATATGTAAATACATAAGAATTGTGTTATGTATGTAAATCACCTCACCCTCCCCCACAGAAAAATGTTAGTTGTAGGGCTCCTGCTCTTGATGTCACAAAAAGAATGCAACATTCAAATATCTAGCTTGAAATTGAAATCAAAGACAATGCTCTCGCTTGAACTCTTGAACACTAGAAGGACCTTCTCTTTTTGGCTCCTTTGATCACTGGATTGAAACTTTCATGTTTTATATCCTCTCTTTTGATCTCGAATTGGTCCATTGACTTGCTCGCTTCAGCACTTCAAAGTGGTCTCATGGTGCGTAGCATGTGCTTTCCCAATTATTACCACATGAGAGCGAAGCCAAACAAGCGACGTTCATTTTGCTTCGCATCGCACGTGAATATATATATACTTTTTATCATGACCCAGCCCGAGGCTTTGAATTAAGTAAGACGGGTACAGGAGGTCGGACCGTGAGAAATATATTTTCTATAATTAACATTTATCAAATGAAATAACTACTAAAGAAATTTAACTAAAACAGTACAATTAAATTTAGCTCATTAGATGTCTGCCGTTGCCGGTCCCAAGCCCGGATGTGAAAAGTGGAGGGTTGCGTTAGGTAGTCGACGAATGGCGTAAAACTTGTCGAAAAAAAATCATGACATGAATCCTTTTGATCATTGTGTAAGTGCTTAGGGCGTCCCCAGAAGCGACGCGGTCGTATGGCTCGAATACGGTGGAAAGTGTGCGAGGCCGCTACACGGCGCTCGGGTGTAGTGTCGAGTAAACGAGGGTTCCACATTACGGACGGATGCGGGTAAAGAAGGCTAGTCGCGATACTTAGTATTAGGATAGGATCCTGGATTATAGGTACTCTCAATGGTAAACTAATGGAATTGGTTGATATTATGATCCATAGAAAGATAAATATCCTATGTATTCAGAAACTAAATGGGTTGGAGAAAAAGCTAAGGAGATTGATGACTTAGGTTTTAAAGCTATGGTATTACAGTAAGAGTCGTACTTAGAAATGGTGTAGGTGTAATTATAGATAAGAGTTTGAAAGATAATGTTGTCAAAATTAATAGTTGGAGATAGAATTATAGCGACTTAAGATTATTATTGATACTTAAGATTTTTAATATTATAAGTCTTTATCTTTCCTCAAGGTTGGTTTAGATATAGGCTAAAGATAAATTTTGGAATGATTTAGAAGACTTATACGACTCGATACTGCTGAAGAAAAAATTTTTATTGGAGGAGATTTAAATGGACGTGTCGGTAGAGTGGTAGAAAATTTCGAAATATTCATAGGTAGGCTACGGTTATAGAGCGATTAATGAAGAAGGTAAGCTAATTTTAGATTTTGCTTTAGCGTATGATATGATTATTACTAATACTTTATTCAAGAAAGAGATGAACATGCTTATTACTTATAAAATTGATCTAATAAAACACAAATTGATTATTTTCTTATGAGAAGAAGAGATCATCGAGATTATGAAGGATTGTAAGGTTATTCAAGTGACGATTAAGTACTGACATCGATTATTAGTTCAGATTTTAAGATGAAGAGTTGTAAAATAAAGAATGCTTAGGATTCAACATGCTTAGAATAAGATGAGGGCACCTAAAAGACACAAATAACATTATTTTTATGAGTAAAATTCAAGATTTAAATATTTGGGATGTTCATGAAGACGCGAATGTTATGTGGGAAAAATTAACTAATCTTATTAAACAGTGATTAAAGATGATCTTGGAGAATCGAAAGAAAAGTTTCTATGAATAAAAATAGTTGGTGGTGGAATAATAATGTGCGAAAAAGATAAAATATAAGAAGTTATGTTATAAAAATTGGTTTAAATGTAAAAGCTTAGAGAAGCTGGGAAAAATATAAAACGGTGCTGGGGAGTGTAAAAGAATAATCCGTGACGCTAAAAATCTGCTTTTAGTGATCTTTATAACATGTTAGATACTTAAGGAAGGTGAAAAATATATGTATAAACTAACTAAACAAAGAGAAAAGAAAAGTAAAGATTTAACTCAAGTAAAATTTATTAAAGATGATAATAAAAAAGTGCTTTTCTTAGAAAAAGATATTCAACATAGGTGGGTGAGTTATTTTGATAAACTTTTTAATGATGATGTTGAAAGTACGATTGACGCTTAGTGATCTTAATATCGTTAATAATAATAAAACTTTTCATTTTTACCGTCGCATTAGTAAAAAAAAGTTGATGACGCTTTAAAGAAAACCAGGGAGGGAAAGTCCGTAGGACACGATGATATCTCGATTGAAGTGTGGAAATGTTTAGGTGATTTGGGGTTTACGACTTACTAAACTTTTTAATATTATTTTAAAAACTAAAAGGATGCCTGAGGAGTGGAGAAAGAGCATTTTGGTCCCCATTTTTAAGAATAAATGAGATGCACAAGAGGGTACAAATTATAGAGGAATTAAATTGATGTGTCATACTTTAAAATTATGGGAGAGGGTTATTGAACATAGGTTAAGACGTATTACGAAGATTTCTCATAATCAATTTGGATTTATGTCGGGCAGGTCTACCATGGAAGCTATACATTTATTGAGAGGTTTGATGGAGAAGTACGAGAGATAATAAGGAGGATCTACATTTGATTTTTATTGATTTAGAAAAAGCTTACGATAAGGTTCTAGAGATGTTCTTTGGAGAGTCCTCGAGAAGAAAGATGTTGATATGACTTATATTCGAGTCATTAAAGATATGTATGCTTAGAATTGTTACATGTGTTCGAGCCGAAGGTGGATTGACCAAGTATTTTACTATTTCGTTGGTTTACATCAAGGATCGGCTTTAAGCCCATATCTTTTTGCTTTATTTATGGATGGTCTTCTCGGGCATTTACAAGAGGATGTACCTTGGTGTATGCTTTTTGTCGATGATATCCTCCTTGTGGATAAGACAAGAGAAAAAGTCCAAGAAAAACTTGAATTATGGAGGTCTACATTGGAGTCTAAAGGTCTTCGTTTGAGTAGAACTAAAGCCGAATACATGGAATGTAATTTTAGTAATAGTAGGTCTAGTGACAGCGATGTAACTTTGGGTGATCAAATTATTAAAAGGTGTGAACGATTTAGATATCTCGGGTCCATTGTTGAAAGCGATGGTGATATAGATGGGGATGTTAATAGTAGAATTCGGAGTTGGTTGTTTGAAGTGGAGGAATGCGTACGGCTTTATTGTGTGATAGAAAAGTACCGCTTGGGCGAAAGGAAAATTTTATAAGATGGTGGTGAGACCTTCAATGCTCTATGGTTCTGAATGTTGGCCTTTAAAAGAGAAGCATAATGTTAAGTTAAGTGTTGCGGAGATGAGAATGATTAGGTGGATGCGTGGCTTTACACTTAGAGACAAAATGCGAAATGAATATATCCGTAAAAGGGTTGGAGTTGCACCAGTGACGGATAAAATTAGAGAGAGTCGCCTTAGATGGTTTGGTCACATTAAACGTCGACCACACGATGATCCGATTAGGAGAGTAGATGTTTTAAATACAACTTATGTTAAGAAAGGCGAGAGCGGACCTAGGAAAACTTGGGCTTATTGCATAAAAAATGATCTTAATATTTTAGAATTAAACGAAAATTTGACACTAAATAGGACGCAATGGAGAAAAAGGATTCATGTAGCCGACCCCACTTAGTGGGATTAAGGCTTTGTTGTTGTTGTTGTAGATGCCTACATCTTTATTAAATATTTTCTCTTATGTTGCTCGTATTTTAATCAATTAAATACATCTAAAAGGTTACTTTAAAGCACATCGAGCTAACCAAAGTAGTGAATACTCACACTCAAATTACAGTAATACAAAAAAAAAAATAATAATAATTTGCATGTCAGTTAAGTTTTTGATAAATTAGTATAAAACATTTTATAGCTTATGAATATGATCACTTATGATATTTCATGTTATTCAGTATTTTTTATTATATCAATAAAATATCTATATTATTTTTATGTCTGTATAATCATCACAAGAGCAATGTCTAAAAAAATTGTACTAATTAAGGTATTTGAATATCAATATTCATTTTCTTTTACGTGCATGGGCACCTTAGCGTCCCTTTGCTCTCCATCATAGCAAAACATGCACATGTAAACTTACTATAATAAACATAACTAGTGATGATTTTTTTATTCTTATTTGTATAACTAATATACTTATACACAAATCAATATCTATGATAATTTAAATGATACTGAGCATGCATGTCACTCTAACAATATGAAGAAAACTCAATAGAACCATTAATCAATGGTATGCAATGCTATAAATATAACAGTAATAGTAAGTGTATTTGGTCGAGAGGAAACAAATATTACTATAACATATGAATATGATTACTTATCTCGATGTTCTCTACAATTTATTTCTTAAGATGTAATGTCTTTAATTGAACACATTTTATATAAAAATATACATGTCAATAAAATTTTTATGACATTACTAATTATGCTAATCAATTATTATAAGTTTTTTAATTTTTTATTTCCTTATTTTAATTTAGATTATAATCCTTTATCTTTAATTTTAATTATGTTGTTAGAATAAAATTATAATCTATTATTTTTTATTAAGAAGTATCTTATAAATTATTATTATTATTTTGACCATGATTAACTTTATTCTACTAATATATTAAGATGGTAGCGATTTGAGTTCATTTTATCAACTTTCTACCTTCATTGTGTAATAGTGCTGATCTTTTTAAATTTATATTTAACATAATGTATCACAATAACTAAAAGTTTTTTCAATAAACAACTCTGATGAAGGCATGATAATTTACAAAGTTTTCTGCAAGTTTTCTAAACCCTTTTGTCAAGCATTTGGCTTTGCAACATAAGTTTATATGAATCAACTATCCCAACAACCCTTAAGCCCTCGCTAAGGTTATAAACTCACACTACTGAGTTATGTCTGCTGTATTCGACCTCCAACACCAACACCTTCGTTTACTTGACCCAAGACCTCCATGGGTTATCCTTCTTCATCCACTCTACGCAAGGATTGTCTCCTCTGCTAGGACTCAAGCTCAGGTTCGTCTGCTCGATCTTGTGGACCCATTTTGTCGAACATGCAAGCAGAGCCACTCTTCTCCCTTTGTTGCGCAGAACTTCCTCGGACGATGTTGCATATGCTTCCCTCCCAAGCGTAAGCAACCCTTCTTTTGTAATAGTAGAAAATAATAATAATAATAATAATAATAATAATAATAATAATAATAATAATAATAAAATATTCGTTGGCGGTTAGAATAGGCATACCTTCTTGAAAGCTTCTTATTTCATGTTGTTCGACCTTTCCCCCTCATTCAAACGTAAGAAACAGAGAGATCAAGAGAGGGAAAGATCGATCGTGCCCTAACTGACAAAGTAGGAGAAGTAGAATGAAGAAGGTTCATTCGGTTTTCATCGTCGTGGGTTCCCTATTTGAACGATGACGAAGAGGAAGGGGATCGACTTCGTGCGCTGCTACTGTTCTCATGTACAATGGAGGACAGGGTCGACATAGAGGAAGAGGATGCGTGCGAGCGGCTCTAGATCGAATCAAGAGCCGAAGCTTATGTCCTACTTGTGAAGTTTAACACGCATTGAGTCGCGACTAAAGGAGAAGAGGTAGGCTAGTCGAAGCCCCTGCGTACTTTGTGTGCGTAAGGTTAGGTCAAATGGTCGAACCTATAAAAAAGTTAAATTTATTAGTTTTAAATAAGTAAATTAATGTATGAGTGTTTAATATTTTATGATATTAATTGCTTGAATGTAAAATATCGGTTTACTTCCTCAATGCTAATAACAGGTTTAATCAGATATAAAGGTAGAAGATTAAATGTGAATCAATTATAATTGTAAGAGAAAAGAAGAAACTTGTTCAAGGAAGCAAACCAAATCTTTTTAAGGTAATGAATGGTATAATTATTTATTTGTGTTATTTTTATTATATGTCATTAGATATATAAGTCTTTCTTTTAGAATAGAATTCTTATTATTATACGCACATTTAATTAATAGCTAACAATCAAGAAGTGAAGTGTAAAATTAAGCAATTGCAACAGTCATTTAAGACTAAGGTGAGTGACTATTTTCTTTTATGCATTAAATTATTATTTCATTAAATGAATAATTATAATAAATGATTTAAAACTAGTAGTTCACTCATGAATTTCATTTTGCAAGCTGAAATGGTAAAAGGGTTGAGAGTAAAATAATAGACTAATGAAGTTACATTTTAAAGGATTTTAAATTCATATGAAATAAATGGTAAAACGTTTAAGATATACATGATAACCCTAAGATGGTACTGACAGGGGATGCGATGTACCCGTGCACGTTAAAGCAAATGGTAAAGGTGCGTCTTTGGGTGCAATTTGAGGGTACCTCGTGTATATTTTTTAGAATGTCTTCAGACATTTTTTAAAAATACCTTTGGTTATGACGATAATCTTGTTTTGACTTTTAAAAAGATTAAAAATGGTAAATATTTAAGTGAAACAGGAAATTATAGATTTAAAGCTTAAATGAAATGAATCGCATTTTCTTTTGGCTATTCATGCAAAAAATATTATAAGAATTTAATACATTTTAGATTATTATAATTACATATTAAATTATACTTATAGTTGCAATTATGGTTTCTTTCAAGAAATGAAAAGTTTTAAGCTGATATGTCAGTTAGGACAGACTTGGTTTATAGGAGGAGGACTGCTGCTGATAGGTACTAGTATGATATCTTTGTATTTTTTTTTTTTTGTATTGTTTCTTTTGGATAGACATATATGGTTTTGTAGATTGAGATTGTACTTGCAGATTTTCTTTTATCGTTAGTTTATTTAAATTTTTTTTGATGAACTTGTGGATTATTAGCGGCTCTTTTATATATATTGGAAGTTTTAGAAATGTTGATAGTTAGATGTTAATACTGTCCTATCGCAATACTTGCCTTAGTTAATTCTAAGAACTGGTCCGCGCACGGCTGAGGTTAAGCCAGCTTCTTCTTCCTTGTGCTTTTTCTTCCTCTGCACTCGAGCATATCATTGTTGCCTTAACTTGCTCGATGACACTTCCCACAGCAAATCGCAGCGTCCTCTTCTTCGCACGACCTCCACACTTTGGTAAGAGAATCACTCGACTTCTATTCCTCTACTCTTTCTGTCATTCTATCCTCCTCTATTCACGTCAATTTATAACACAGTAGTACCCTTCGTTCCTTGCTTGTTCGCTTCCTCCCCCTCTCTTGCACTCCCCTTAGAAGACGAAACAAGGCGTCACACTCTCAAGATTCCTCTTTTTTGCTTCCATATCATTTCAATTAAATATTTTTATCCCTCCCTTTCCACTCTCCTGTTGGTCTCTATTTTCAGCATTAATATTGTTCCATTTTGGACTGCAAAGAATGGTGATCTTGAAAGTTAAGTTTTTTGGTGATTGGATGGTAGGCATTCTAGGGACTTGCTTTACCAATTGGGCGCTAGTATTATTAGGTTATCTTAATATTCTAGATTGGCGACTCATTTTAATAGGGCTATAGTTATTCAATCAAGTCAAAGTTATATTTCGTTTTTTTGAGATCTGTAGGTAACTTATTGAGACAGCTGTTTAATCAGTGATTAACTCATTTAATCCTCATAAGCATCCAAGTGATCGACTTTTAATTTAGAAGGTTAGATGCTCTATAATTTGCACCTAAAGCTTGGAATTCAGCCAATAGATATTAATGTTTTACCCATGTTTTAAATCTCTGGGTGATATTTATTAATTTTTCTGCTGCATATATTTTGATTGATTTTTGGTTATCATTTTGGATAATTTTCTCAGTAGAATCAGCACTATTGAGCTATGTTCCTTAATAGAATGCTGATGGATGCTCGACCTTGATATGATTTGCTATTAAAATGCTTCAACAAAGCAATTTCTTTTTGGCACTCTTACTTGATGGATTGATATCATTTTTATAATTTTATATTTGTAATGGATGATTTAAAAGCCGGGAAAATTAAGGCGTACTGGGTTGTGCATGCTAGGCTAAGGAAGTTTTTGTATAAACTTAAATCATGGTTATAGTTTTTCTTAAGATCTTGCACAACTGAAAAATCTCTTACCAAGTCTACTCATTTGCGGTGGTCTTTATTGTGTCTGCTACCATTTGCCATGCAGTCATCATATTCAATCACCAAGAATGGCTTTCTAGGGACATGCTTTGCTAAATGAAGCAGATGATAGTGAAAATATCTGGGTGCTAGTGTTAACAGGTTATCTTAATTTCCTAGATTCGCAACTCTTTTTAGTGGGGCTATAGTTATTCAATCATGTCAAAGTTATCTTGGTTTCCCTCGTAAGATTTGTAGATAACTTACTGAGACAGCTGTTTAATCGATAATTAACCCATTTGATCCTTATAAGCACCCGGTGACCAACTTTTAATATAAAAAGTTAGATGCTCTGTAATTTGCACGCATAGTTTAGAATTCAGCCAATAGATATTGAAGTTTAAGCCATGTTTTTAAAGTCTGGGTGATATTTATTTATTTATTTATTTGTTCCATATATTTTGATAGATTTTTGGCTATCATTTTAGATAATTTTTCTCAGTAGAATCAGAACTATTGAGCTATATTTCTTAATAGAATGCTGATGGCTCGACCTTGAAATGATTTGCCATTAAAATGTTTCAACAAAGCAATTTTCTCTTTGGCACTCTTAATTGATGAACTGGTATCATTTTTCTAATTTTATAATTATAATGGCTGATTTAAAAGCTGTAAAAATTAAGGTGTGCTGGGTTGTGCATCTTAGGCTAGGGAGTTTTTTGTATAGAACCTAAATGATGGTTATAATTTTTCTTAAGATCTAGCAGAACAGAAAAATCTCTAACCAAGTCCACTCATTTAAAGTGGTCTTTATTGTGCTTTCTACCATGTGCAACACAATTACATAATTATAGATAAGAAGTATTGTGATTAAGGATTGGGGAAAAAATGGAAGAAACAAAGGATGGGATGGAATTTATCGTAGGGTTTATGTTTCTTCCTTAGTTGTTTTATGGTGCCTTGCATGTGGATTGGCTAAATATAATTTTCTTATGCTAAAACACATTTAATTAAGCTAAACCATCTCATTAATCTGCTTACCAGCCAGGCTTGCATACATTTAGCTTGTCCGCGATGTAGTCATGTTGGCGAGCTGTTTCCGTTGAAGTGGTTGAGAATAAGATGTCCATCATTATGATTTATCTTTACTCCTTTGTAGTTTTTTCTCTCATTTACATCAATTTTTCATTGCCTTAACACCAACTTTTCCTTAAAAATGTGCATTTGCATTAATATATCAAAAAGTACAATAACTATGCAAGTATGCAGCTATGTTGTATAAAACCTATCATCAACAAGTATAGTAGAAAGGTCCCCATTATCATCTATATGCATCAAAAAGAAAGTGCCATTTAGGGAATGCTCAGCACAAAAATGGGCGGCCCTATTACATTCATATGGATGTGCAAAAAAAGAACTTGTTTGAACTTTAAAAGGAAAGCAAACCCTGGTGCAAGTTGCAGTTGGCGTTGCCACATGTCCCTTGTTATTGAGGATCTCATTGTCACCTTTAACAATGATACATTTAAGCTCATACATCCATGGTTGGCAAAGGAGGTGAAGAAAACGGACCGCCAAAAACTTGATTTGAGTGCTGTCCCCATGCTCAAATTGTTGTAGCAAGTATGCCAATCCCATGCTCATCATGAACGATAGCTCCGATACCCGCAGTCTTGGAGGGTAAGAGAGCACCTTCATTGTTGATCTTTAACCACTCGGCGTTGGTACTCCACTGCCCCTGAAATTGGTAAGATGCGTCATGGTGAGAGCTTCAATGATAGTTGCTGCGATTATAGTCGGCGTGCCATGCATACGTTTATGGATCTCAGCATTTTGAGCCCTCCAGCGATGGTGAATAGAGTAACAAAATCACCGAGCTTGAGCAATCCTGTTTCTTGGGCATTGTCGTAGGTCATGAATAGCTTCATCTTAACACTGGCTTCTCCGGGCACACATGAGGTGCACTTGCGGGCAATGGTTAACTCGCAACTATGTACGGATCTTGAGCAATGAGGCCAGCTTTTGCTTGAACTAGCTGGTACGGACTGCAGTTAATTTGGAACTGTCACACAAACTTTTGTGGATTTCAAATTCTCCCAAATGGCAGTAAAATTTATTGATTTTTATTATGTATTTTATAATAAAATTACAATACTATCACTGAGATTGTGATCTATTTTAATTGATCAGAAGATTGAAATGGAATTTTATTTAGTTGCTGATCATTATACTATTTGTAGTGGGAAGATGTTGTTTGCTTTCCATCTTAATTGTCAAATAAAAGTATATGCTAAATCTTTACATTTTATAATATTGAATTATTGGTAGAAAATTGACAGTTTTTTAGCAAATCACGTGCATAATATGCATCACTGACGAGCAAATGAAATAATATATTTAACTATGCACTGACACATGGAAAATATCTATATTGACCTTGTATGGTGTCTTTGAACGCATCTAACTGGATATCATTATATATTTTATTTTATTTATTTTTTTGGTCTTTTCCTTTTAATTAAGTGCCATAGTTATTCTACTTTGTTGCTGTCGTAGATGGCTGCAATATTTGTGATTTTTTTCGTATGCATAGTCATGCTCTATTTTGTACTTGATCCCAATAATTTCATGGCCTTTGTGTAAGTAAAATGCCTTGCGCAGTTTATGTTGTGCCATATATGTTAGTTTTATTTTCCTCGTGGAGAAAAGGCGCCTCTTTGATAAGGTTGCCTTGTCAAATATGCAGGTTGAGATCTGGCAATGTTCTCTTTAATTATAGGTACTATAACAACAAGCTGCAAAAAACTGAAGGTATGTACTGTTTGTATTCTCTCTTTTGAATTTACTTGCTGTAATTTTTTATTGCTGGAGTTGACAGTCTCCATGATTATTATTACTAAGTTTAGCATGATATTTTTTCTATGCGAAATTGTGCTTGGTGGCTCATATGTTCTATTTTATGATATTCTGGCTCAAAGCTTTTTAATACTGTATTATTTTACTGTAATGCATTATGATGTGCTGTTTGGTAAAATGGATAATTGTTCAGTAAAACTGTTTTCAAATTTGCTGTCAAAAGTGTTGCGAACACTTAAATATGTTTGGTATGATTGTTGTGGCATTGATGTAAAATTGTTAACCATCTTTAAAGATTGAAATTTTTGGTCTGGAAGTGTGATAACAAGATGGCCATCATGGAAACTGGGAACATATAAAGAATAAAGTAAGAAATGGCCTATCAAGAGAAAGAAGAATGCTTTATCTTGAAGAGTGAGAGGTAATGGCTATCTCACAATTCTTCAATGACTCGAGGGATGATAGAATTACTCTGATTCATGGAGTAAATAATGTAAGGCTGATTCAAAACATGCAATGGCAATGGAAGGAGTGTTCAATCAATAAATTTTCTTGCAATTGATTTAAGCAACTGTTATGATTATTTAGTCATGCCTCTTTTTTAAGAAACCATCACATTGCAGTTGGTGTGCAAGGCACTATGGTCATAATTTGTCATTTAGTCAACCCACGCCAAGAAAGGCAGGCATGATTGTGTATAGAACCTGATGACTATATTCTATGGATCCCAAGAATGACGAGCATAAGAACTTGGTCATATTTTTGTAACTATTAACTAAAAGATTGCAGTTTATTTTTTGGACAACATTTTGTTAGAAATATTGCGATGCTTTCATGCCACCTTTGCAAGAGGGCTTACAAGAAGACTGTTAGGTTATGCCACCATTCAAAAAGGTGATCATGGTGTGGTACGTTTTTGCTGAGGATTAAGTTCATAAATTTGACTTGCTTAAGCTCATTTAAACTTCGTTTGTATTAAAGACTTTGTGTTGATCCTACTCTTGTATGTAGAGGATTTGATCATTGAGGGTTGAACTTATGATTATGTTTTGGATTTTAGAAAATGACACACACACACACACACACACACACGCTCGCGCGCGCGCTCGCACACGCACACATTTATTTATTTATTTATGCAGACTGTTTGCAAACATAAGACTAAGATGATTTGATGAGATTTGCGAGTGTTTGTTTTTCATTATATAACGCTGTCAAGCAAGTGTTAAGACCATTTTCCATTTTTAATTTGGCTTGAGTTTATTACTTGCATTTTCTGAAAAATGCTTTGCTTGTTAACTTTAGTTCTTTTAAGGAGGGTTTGACCAGATAAGTGAGGCTTATGCCATATCTTATATGCAGGGCAGCTTGCTTGACTGTGTGCATAATTTGATTGTTTTGAATTATATTTAAAACAAAGAGCAACCAAAATGTAGATGACATATGTGACAACACCTAATTTGAGTTTGAATTTTCTGAAATAGTTTATACCAACTCATTTGGAATATCATGATTAGCAAGAAAAGACTCATCTCGTAGCTAAGAAGCCATGAAAAAGTTGACAAATTACCTTGACATCGCACAAATAGAATTTGAAATGCCTTGATTGCAGTTGAAATCACTTGAACACCTTCCGCTTGTAAAACTGTTCATGTTGATGTGTTTGGATCTTCAAATTTACTAAGGGTTTTGTTGTCATTGATTTAATTAAGCATGATGATGACGATAGACGACAAAGATCATATTGCACAGACATGGTTTAAAATGCCTTGTTTGCAGACAAAATCATTAAAAACGTCATGTATCTGTAAAATAGGTTGAGTCGATGCATCTGATTATCAATAATTTCAAGAAATAATCTTCAAAATTGATTTGATAAATAATGATTAACATGACGGACTGGGCTTGATGTTCAAATAATGCTTGAAATGATTCAAGCGCAATGAAAGTTGCTCAAATATTCACTTTTTGTAAAATAGACTGTTGATGATTACTGAACATAAAAAAACTACCAACATGAACTTCAATGCAAGCTGTCAAGCCAATGAGAAAATGTGCAAAAAATCAATACATATATTATGTCTTCTTTCTTATTATTGCTAAAAAAATCAAATTTGAATTAAACCCTTTTCTATATAAATCAAATCCCAAGTTCTTGTACCCTTTCAAATTCCGCTAATCCCCAGCTGTCATACTGTAACAGTTTACTTGATGTTGTCCAGTCCCTTCCCAACTCGTAATTAAATGAGTGAAAGAACCCAAATTCTAAACATGACTCACTTTCGTTTCTCAAATTGCTGTCTCTCCTCCCTTTTTTTTTGTTCTGTCACATTGTGAGAGAGTCCCTATCTTTCTTTCTCCCTCAAACTTAATCGCTCCCAGTACCTCAACCCCTCCTCGCAATCTCTGTCAATCTCTTTTTGTTAATTTTGATAATGACATTCAACCAACAACCATCTTCTCTTTGAATTGCGAGTCTCCACCTTATTAGTTGCCTCTACACCTTTTTCTCTCAATCTATAATTTTATCTGCTCCCTCTGTTTGCTCCCTCTGTTTATCTCTAACCACCTTTCTCTTTATTTCTCTCTATATGTATTTTATATTAAATAAAAAGAATTAGTGAGAAGAAAAGAAGAGAAGAAAGAAGAAAAGCGGAGAAATAAATGAATAAAAATTTGAATTATTCATCATAATTTTTTTGATAAATAAGAGAGAAATTTAGAAAAAAAAAAAGATTTTTTTTGTGTGTTTTTATTCTCGCATCATCTCATTATCATCATTGCTTTACATGCAAAGGGTAACACAATCCTTTTAAGGGTCTGTTTGGGGCAGTTTATTTGGTGCGATGGCGTTTTGAAAACGCACCAGGCTGTCTGGGAAAATTGCATTTTGGCAACTTATGCTTTTCCAAAATGCTGAAAACAACATTTTCACACTGCACCTATCTTGGTGCGGTGACAGCTTTCTGGATGGGGTCTGATTTTTTTAAAAAAATAAAAATTTGTAATAGCCACCGCACCTAGCTTATCAGCATATTATTCAATAAGTTGCAGCTACCTCAAACAGACCCTAAGTCTCCACGAAATTGCTTTTACAATAAATTTGGTACTACAAGCGAAGCCTTTTTTTTAGTCTGCTAGGAGTAATTTGTAGGTGACACTCGTGATGCAGCGATTGATCCCTGTGTTTGCTTTTCTTTGCTTGATGGTGGAAATTATGTACGCTACAAAAAAATTCTCTTGTTAGTATCCCATGCATGCATTTCTTGGCATAAAGGGCTTTGGTATATACATGATTTTCTTAGCATGGTGGGCAAGACTAACACTTCCGTAAACTCTTGTGTGTTGAGACACTGGATGGTGATCAAAATTTGAAGTAGCTGAGACTTCATGAACTAAATGAGAAAAGCTTGTTTCAGCATATATGCAAAAAAGAAAAAAAAGAAATGATGAAGATGAGAATTATTAAAAAAGAATGGGGACAATAAATTTGCAAACAAGGAATTTGAAATGAGCCGACAAAAGACCAATAGGGAACTTGTAATGAAAAATAGTGTGCTTATGAAAAATAACAAAATCTCTCTGTAGCTCCTAGAACACCCAAATTTTACACACAAATGGCTAGGTGGTTCTAAATGCTTAAACAAACTAAGGGAGGGTCCTCCAGTTTATTGGAGAAAAATTGGTTCCATGATACGAAAATACAACAACAACAACAACAAAGCCTTAATCCCACTAAGTGGGGTCGGCTACATGAATCCTTTTTCTCCATTGTGTCCGATTTAGTGTCAAATTTTCGTTCAATTCTAATAAATTAAGATCATTTTTTATGCAATAAGCCCAAGTTTTCCTAGGTCTCTGCTCTCGCCTTTCTTAACATAAGTTGTATTTAAAACATCTACTCTCCTAATCGGATCATCGAGTGGTCGACGTTTAATGTGACCAAACCATCTAAGGCGACTCTCTCTAATTTTATCCGTCACTGGTGCAACTCCAACCCTTTTACTGGATATATTCATTTCGCATTTTGTCTCTAAGAGTAAAGCCACTCATCCACCTAATCATTCTCATCTCGGCAACACTTAACTTAACATTATGCTTCTCTTTTAAAGGCCAACATTCGGCACCATAGAGCATCGAAGGTCTCACCACCATCTTGTAAAATTTTCCTTTCGACCTAAGCGGTACTTTTCTATCACACAATAAGCAGCGACGCATTCCTCCACTTCAACCAACCAACCCGAATTCTACTATTCACATCCCCATCTATATCACCATCGCTTTGAACAATGGACCCAAGATATCTAAATCGTTCACACCTTTTAATAATTTGATCACCCAAAGTTACACTCGTCGTCACTAGTACCTACTATTACTAAAATTACATTCCATGTATTCGGCTTTAGTTCTACTCAAACGAAGACCTTTAGACTCCAATGTAGACCTCCATAATTCAAGTTTTTCCTGGACTTTTTCTCTTGTCTTATCCACAAGGAGGATATCATCGCAAAAAGCATACACCAAGGTACATCCTCTTGTAAATGCCCAAGTAAGACCATCCATAAATAAAGCAAAAGATATGGGCTTAAAGCCGATCCTCGATGTAAACCAACGTAAATAGTAAAATACTTGGTCAATCCTCCTTCAGTTCGAACACATGTAATGTCTCTAAGCATACATATCTTTAATGACTTGAATATAAGTTATATCAACACCTTTCTTCTCAAGGACTCTCCAAAGAACATCTCTAGGAACCTTATCGTAAGCTTTTTCTAAATCAATAAAAATCAAATGTAGATCCTCCTTATTATCTCTATACTTCTCCATCAAACCTCTCAATAAATGTATAGCTTCCATGGTAGACTGCCCAGCATAAATCCAAATTGATTATGAGAAATCTTCGTAATACGTCTTAACCTATGTTCAATTACCCTCTCCCATAATTTTAAAGTATGACACATCAATTTAATTCCTCTATAATTTGCACACTCTCGTGCATCTCCTTTATTCTTAAAAATGGGGACCAAAATGCTCTTTCTCCACTCCTCGTGCATCCTTTTAGTTTTTAAAATAATATTAAAAAGTTTAGTAAGCCAGAAACCCCAAATCACCTAAACATTTCCACACTTCAATTGGATATCATCGAGTCCTACGTACTCACTCTTAGTTTTCTTTAAAGCCTCATCAACTTCTTTTTTACTAATGCGACGGTAAAAATGAAAAGTTTTATTATTATTAACGATATTAAGATCACTAAGGTCAATCGTACTTTCAGCATCATCATTAAAAAGTTTATCAAAATAACTCACCCACCTATGTTGAATATCTTTTTCTAAGAAAGACTTTTCGATTTTCATCTTTAATACACTTTACTTCGAGTTAAATCTTTACTTTTCTTTTCTCTTTGTTTAGCTAGTTTATACATATATTTTTCACCTTCCTTAAGTATCTAACACGTTATAAAGATCACTAAAAGCAAAATTTTTAAGCGTCACCGATTATTCTTTTACACTCCCTGCAGCCGTTTTATATTTTTCCAGCTCTCTACGCTTTTACATTTAAACCAATTTTTATAACATAACTTCTTATATTTTATCTTTTCGTACATTATTATTCCACCACCAACTATTTTTATTTATAGAAACTTTTCTTTTGATTCTCCAAGTACATCTTTACTACTTGTTTAATAGTATTAGTTAATTTTTCTCACATAACATTCACGTCTTCACGAACATCCCAAATATTTAAATCTCGAATTTTACTCATAAAAATAATTTTATTTCGTGTCATTTAAGTGCTCTCATCTTATTCTACGATGTTGATTCCTAGTATTCTTTATTTTACAACTCTTCATCTTAAAATCTGTAACTAATAATCGATGTTGCGTACTTAATCGCTTCACTTGGAATAACCTTACAATCCTTACAATCTCGACGATCTCTTCTTCTGCATGTAAAATAATCAATTTGTGTTTTATTAGATCCATTCTTATAAGTAATAAGATGTTCATCTCTTTCTTGAATAAAGTATATAGAATAATCAAATCATACGCTAAAGAAAAATCTAAAATTGTTCTACCTTCTTCATTAATCGCTCCATAACCGTAATTGCACCTATGAATATTTCGAAATCTTCTACCACTCTACTCGATACGTCCATTTAAATCTCCTCCAATAAAAATTTTTTCTTCAAGCAGTATCGATTGTATAAGTCTTCTAAATCATTCCGAATTTATCTTTAGTTTCATATCTAAACCAACTTGAGGAGCGATAAAGCACTTATAATATTAAAAATCTTAAGTATCAATAATAATCTTAAGTCGTTATAATTCTATCTCCAACTCTATTAATTTTGACAACATTATCTTTCAAACTCTTATCTATAATTACACCTACACCATTTCTAAGTACGACTCTTACTAGGAATACCATAGTTTAAAACCTAAGTTATCAATCTCCTTAGCTTTTTCTCCAACCCATTTAGTTTCTTGAATACATAGGATATTTATCTTTCTATGGATCATAATATCAACCAATTCCATTAGTTTACCATTGAGAGTACCTATATTCCGGGATCCTATCCTAATACTAAGTATCATGGACTAACTTCTTTACCCGCATCCGTCCGTAATGTGGGAACCCTCGCTTACTCGACACTACACCCGGCGCCGGTGTAGCGGCCCTGCACACTTTCCATCGTATTCGAGCCATACAGTCGCGTCGCTCTGCGGGACGCCCAAGCACTTACACAATGATCAAAAGGATTCATGTCATGATTTTTTTTTGACAAGTTTTACGCTGGCTGTCGACTACCTAACGCAACCCTCCACTTTTCACATCCGGGCTTGGGACCGGCAACGGCAGTGTTAAAATAGCACTGTGTCTGAGCCCGGGCTCGAACCGGGGACCTCTAGTGTGTGAGACTAGCGTGATGACCAACTACACATAAATCAAGGCATGAAATATTTAAAGATTCTAATTTATTAATACACGCATTAGATCTCTCACTCACATATAAGTAGACAGAAGGCACTATACAATCAAAATGAAACTTTGAAAAGCACACATAAACAATCAAGTTTAGATAATTTCAAGTTTGACATGTGCTTCATGAAATAATTTTCAACTCAAAGATCATGTCTCGAAAGTTGTGCGAATTAATTTGAAAAGCAAATTCTCTAAATTATGTTAAAATCTATTATTCTACTGTCATATATGCTTCGCCAAATATGTTAACTATTTAATTTTAATATTTGTGAATACTGCACAGACTAAAAATAAATTGAACTAAAAAATCACCATGCATCCAAAGTTTTATAAGCTGCTTCGAAAATATGCAAGTTCTCTAAAGTATGCTTAAACCATTAAATTGAACATTTCCGCATGTGGTTAGGTAAGTTAAACTCTTAAATCAGAAGACTAAAAATGCTGTGCGAAATAGAAATAAGTCGAACTCAAACTACCCAGAGAAATGTGTCCATTCTTTAAGTAGATAGGTTTAATTTCAAGATATCTTTTAAAGAAAGCTTTTTTTTCTGAAGTATAAATGTTTAACGTCAAAACAAATAAGGAATGATCATCAGATTCAAACTGTAAACTTGATTCAATATGTCATATGCAAAAGTCCAAATGAATCTAAATATCTGGATAGTGTTTTATCTTGAATCTAGTATGCTTTCAAAAAATTTAATATAGAACACAAATATTCTCTCAGGTCGTTTGAACGTGAATTTTCAAAGCCCTGATAAATGTCAAGGCACTATGGCCGCTATTTATATTACTTATATCACCGTCACTAGGAAAGATGGTTTTTGTTGTGCATAACACCTGTGTGATGGTATTCTACACATGTCATGAAAGATGGGCATTACATCTTGACTTGAATGGGTTGAGCATAAAATAAGAAGAGTTGATTTTTTGAAGAAAGACACGTAATTTTTCACCTTACACAACAAGAAAATTTCACTAGTCTTTCTCTGTTCTAAAATAGGCATTCACGGGTCTTCACTAGGAGTTAGAGCTAAATGCATGCATAGTATCACTACCCTACAGATATACATCCCAGTATACTAAGAATGGCGTACATGGTTGGTATTTGTCTACCTATGATCTTTGTTACAAGACATTTGAGCTTGAGCTTTGGCTGACTTGAGCAAGCATAGAACAAAAAGAAAACGAAGAAAGAAGTTGAGATAAAAAAATTAATTGAAGAATCACCTCTTGAAAAAGCCTCGCACTACATTATTCTATATTGCTTTGCCATCCTTCAGGAATTATGATTTCAAAAATTCTAGATTAAAATTTTTATTAATTTCCGTTGATATTAACTTAGTTCCTTAAGTTGATATTAATTTAGTTCCTAAACTTCAATACCTTCTCCCTTTCTTGACACATGCAACATGGGATTAATGAAAAGGTTAATCATAGTGATCTTTGTTTATGTATTATGACACTAATTGTAAAATGTAACTAGCTAGAAACGTCTGTTAATTGTGTGAATGGTTAAAAAAAAATTACTGAATAAAATGTAAATTTTATGATTCATGGCCATTTTTAAAAATTGCGCTTTTGATCATGATTCCATTAATTAGAATCAAATTGGCTAATTTCCTGAAGATAGCTATTGTAGTGAATTGTGTATTGACCTCAGTAAACAAATTGTGTGATTAAGATGAGAGAAGATTAAAGATATGCTCAGTTTACTCTAAGAGATCAAAATCTTGATTTATGTTTATTTTATCCCTTATAAAATTGGAATCAACTTAAGGATTTGAAATTGTAGGGGATCATGCTACGAATCCACTTGCAATAAATCATGGAATTTTGATAAATATTGGTAAAAAAAGCACATTCTTGCAATAATTGAGATGGACTTGGGATTTTCTATTCGTGTAATTTAACTCATGTGGATTTGAGATTGATTTAACTGGTGAAACTAACATTAAAGGGATTGAATTACCCATCCACCATATTAGAAATAATGCGATTTTGACAACTGATGTTGATGACATTCTCAAATCATTATTACGTCACTTGCAATTTTGGTTAGTATAGTTGGGCTTTTGTACCAATTATTACAGATCAATCTGCAACCTCTCTTCGGTGTGTTGGACTTCTCAGTATTATAGGCTCAATTAATGGACCTAGATTATTGTTGGTTCTGATTTGAGTTATGTCTTATACATGGAGTAAAACAGTTATTATTTTTCTTATTTTTTGGGCATCATTGAAAACAATCCTTACTATTCTTTCTACCATGTACTTGAATTCTTAGAAATTGTGCTAGACATTTTTTTTGGGATTCAATTATGCTTTAAATGTCAGAAGGATAAAAAAAGAAAAAAAAAACTAGACATTTTTTTTCCTCCAAGTCTTATGTTTATTGTAGTTTCACTGGTCTTCCCTTTGCTTCACGTTAAAAATAGCTTCAGTTTATTTTTTTTTATTGAGAATTTGCCTTAACCTTATTTCTTTCTATTTAAAGTTAGTAAGCTTCATTGTTTTCTGTAAACAGTTACAGAGGATTTCTCCTGTCCATTTTGCTTGGTGCAATGTGCCAGCTTCATGGTTTGTTTTCCTGACATTGTATAAATGTCCTCATTACCTTTAACGGATAGTTGGACCTTCAAGATTCCAGTTGTCAATCTAATGCTCAAAGTTCCCTTTTTACAGGGTCTTAGGTATCACTTGTGTACATGTCATGATTTATTCAATTTTGAATTCTGGGTTGGTAAACTTCTAGAATCTTCACTTCTTCCATAATAATTTTAGATTTTTGAATTGTTTTGAGGAATCAACAAATTGATTTTTTACAGGTAACTGAGGAGTATCAAGCAGTAAATGTTTCAGTTAGGACAGATATTTCACGATCCGAGGTTAGTGATGCATCATAAATTGATATTTTATTGGTTTCGTGTTGCCCTACCATACAGTTTAGAGTCACTTCATCCTCATCGTTAATGTCATCATTAGGATTAAAACAATTATTTGGGGTCAGATTATCCAATTTACACATTGTATACATTCATTATAGCCGCCCTATAATATGATTTCTAGGCTCATCATCATCATCATCCTTAGCTTTATCTCAATTATTTGGGTGGCTTATCTTGTTTAGTGGCCATATTCATCAATTAGGTGTTACTTATGGTTGACATGAATCTATTTGTGGATACAATTTGAAGTCTCATACATTCTAGTCCACACTATTTTGTGAGATAATAAGAAGGTGAGCTTGGGGCATTATTTATGCTGTCTCCATTATAAACTAGAAGCTCCATGTTTAATAATAAAGACAAGCTATCTACATTGTATCAATGTGCTATACTCATCAGCCCCTTTAGAGGACGCCACTTTCTAGTGATACTATGCATTCACAGTGTCTTTCATTTGTATTGCAAGATAACCTTGCCTGAATTCATGCGGCAGGATCTTTCAGCTTTTTTCATCCATAATTTTCATTGCTGTTTAATTTTTCTTATTTTTTTTTGGATTTTTAATGTAGTTGAATAAGTTTCGAAGATCATTTCTATGGCTGAATGAAATTAGGGATGTCTTTTCATTGTGAATAAGAAATCTAAGTAAATGCAATTTAATATTGCTTTGTTTTAGTACTTTTTTTCCACATAATATTGGAGTTTGTCACTGAATTATGGATCTCATTCAGCTACTTCTCTACTTTTTAAATACATTATCAATGATTTACAATTAGCTTTACTCAAGAGTGAGGAGGTTTTAAGTTTAAAGTCTACAGGTTTAGGGAGAATGGACGAGTATGTAGATATACACAAACATGATATAAAATCAAGTTTTTCGTATTGCATGGCTTAAAAAAGTTGGGTCTTGACTCTCCTAAGTTAGAAAATAGTGAGCCTGTATGGATGGAGATTAATTCTTTGTTAATGTGTTGGAAAACATGTTTTAAAACGTTTGTATGGTTAAATGCGTGATTACCTGAAATTTTTATTATATAAATTTCATTTTTTACTCAGACAAAATGACAGATGCTGATGAGTTTAGCCATGTTATATATGCAAATTAAAATTAGTTTGATGCATCTGAGTTATAGATAGAATGAATTAGAAGATCTAGTTATTATTTCAAAGTAATACCTGTGATGATAAATGTTTTATTGGTTGCAAGTTTAAACAGTAAGATTGACAACATGCTCATTAAACAATTGAATAGGTGACATGAAAATTCGAGTTGCAATCACTTATGAAATTAACATATAGAAAGGTTTCTAACAGAAGTTTATTCTGTTTGACGTTTACATACATACTTTTATGTAACGTGTACTACACAAAAAGGCTTCTAACAGAAGTTTATTCTGTCTGAAGTTTACATATATACTTTTATGTAACTGAGTACTACACAAAACTAAGTTATATTATTAGTTAAGAAGGTATTGTTATAAAATTTTCCTAGTTTTGGTTGCATGCTGAAGGAAGAAGATTTTTCAATTAATCATATGCATGTGTATCATACCTACCCAATATTTGGCATGAACAAATCATGGATGTGAACATTGGGCTGACAGAGTAAAATGCTTATGGAAACATCTTTGAAATGTAAGCGTTTATTCTACAGTTCTAAATTCAATTTAAGGATATTGATCAAGGGAATAATATACAGAATATGTGGGAGGTAATTACTGAGATATGGAATCAATCAGGTCGGTGAGCCTAGGCTTTGTAGCTGTGGAATAGGTTTTACATTGAATGATGATTAGTTCAGCTTTTTAATGAGCTGATGCATATCTTTTCTTACCATCTTGTTGCAAAGAAGTTTTGGTTTATGCAAGTGAGCTTATTTACAATGCCTTATCATGTTTTAGGTCACTACTCTCTTCTCTTGTTGCAACGAGTTTACTGAATCAACAATCCTCGAATAAAATCATTTATTGTTTCTATCCAATGTTTTTGTGAGCGTGTTCCTTTTGATCCATTATGCCTATAGCCATGTTAATATATTCACATATAACAGTAGAAGAAATTCCATCCTTCATTTGGATAAGTCATGTAGCATGAAATATGACATACCAAATGTTGAGGTGCAATAACAAGAGATAAGATAACTCATGTTCAAAATTTAAAAAGGAGAAATTGGGAATCAATATATTTTGTCTTAGTGATCTGAGACGTAAAACCTACAGGGAGTAGAGGCATAAGCCTAAAAAAAGAAATCATAGTTAAAAATAATTAATAAATGACAAATCATTGATATACAACAACAACAACAAAGCCTTAATCCCACTAAGTGGGGTCGGCAACATGAATCTTTTTCTTCATTGCGTCCTATTTAGTTTCAAATTTTCATTTAATTCTAATAAATTAAGATAATTTTTTATGCAATAAGCCAAAGTCTTTCTAGGTTTACCTCTGCCTTTTTAACATAAGTTGTATCTAAAACATCTACTCTTCTAATCGGATCATCAGGTGGTTGACGTTTAATGTGACTAAATCATCTAAGGCGATTTTCTCTAATTTATCCATAACTCGTGCAATACCAACCCTATTACGGATATAATCATTTCGCATTTTGTCTCTAAATGTAAAGCCACTCATCCACCTAATCGTTCTCATCTCGGTAACACTTAACTTAGCATTATGCTTCTCTTTTAAAGGCCAACCTTCAGCACCATAGAGCATTGCAGGTCTCACCACCATCTTATAAAATTTTCCTTGCAGTGTAAACAGTACTTTTCTTTCACACAATAGGCCAGACGCATTCCTCCACTTCAACCAACCAATCTGAATTCTACTATTAACATCCCCGTCTATATCACCATCGCTTTGAACAATGGACCCAAGATATCTAAATCGGTCACACTTTTTAATAATATGATCACCCAAAGTTACACTTCTGTCACTAGAGCTACTATTACTAAAATTACATTCCATGCATTCAGTTTTAGTTCTACTCAAACGACGACCTTCAGACTCCAATGTAGACCTCCTTAATTCAAGTTTTTCTTGGGTTTTTTCTCTCTTCTTATCCACGAGGGGGATATCACCAGCAAAAAGCATACACCAAGTTACATCCTCTTGTAAATGCCCAGTAAGACCCTCCATACATAAAGCAAAAAGATATGGGCTTAAAGCCGATCCCTAATGTAAACCAACAGAAATAGTAAAATATTTGGTCAGTCCTCCTTCAGTTCGAACACATGTAATAGCTCTAGTATACATATCTTTAATGACATGAATATAAGTCATATCAACACCTTTCATCTCTAGGAACCTTATCGTAAGCTTTTTCTAAATCAATAAAAATCAAATGTAGATCCTCCTCGTTATCTCTGTACTTCTGCATCAAACCTCTTAATAAATGTATAGCTTCCATGGTAGACATGCCCGACATAAATCCAAATTGATTATGAGAAACCTTGGTAATACGTCTTAACCTATGTTCAATTACCCTCTCCCATAATTTTAAAGTATGACACATTAATTTAATTCCTCTATAATTTTCACACTCTTGTATTTCTCCTTTATTCTTAAAAATAGGGACCAAAATACTCTTCCTCCACTCCTCATGCATCTTTTTAGTTTTTAAAATAATATTTAAATCTTTAGTAAGCCATGAAACCACAAAATCACCTAAACATTTCCACACTTCAATTGGGATATCATCATGTCCTACAGATTTTCCACTCTTGTTTTTCTTTAAAGCCTCCTCAACTTCTTTTCTACTAATGCGACGATAAAAATGAAATATTTTATTATTATTAACGATATTAAGATCACTAAGGTCGATCGTATTTTCAGCATCTTTATTAAAAAGTTTATCAAAATAACTCACCCACCTATGTTGAATATCTTCTTCTAAGAAAAATATTTTTTTATTTTCATCTTTAATACACTTTACTTGAGTTAAATCTATATTTTTTTTCTTTATTTGGCTAGTTTATACATATATTTTTCACCCTTTTTAGTATCTAATATGTTATAAAGATCATTAAAGCAGAATTTTTAGCGTCACAGATTATTCTTTTAGACTCCATGCAGGCCGTTTTATATTTTTTCCAGTTATCTACGCTTTTACATCTAAACCAATTTTTATAACATAACTTCTTATATTTTATCTTTTCTTACACATTATTCCACCACCAATTATTTTTATTTATAGAAACTTTTTTCTTTTGATTCTCCAAGTACATTTTTTTCACTTGTTTAATAGTATTTGTTAATTTTTCCCACATATCATTTGCTTCTTTATGAATATCCCAAATGTTTAAATCTTGAATTTTACTCATAAAAATAATTTTATTTTTGTCTTTTAGGTACCCCCATCTAATTCTAGATGTTGAATCCTAATATTCTTTATTTTACAACTCTACATCTTAAAATCTAAAACTAATAATCGATGTTGGTTACTTAATTTCTCACTTAGAATGACTTTACAATCCTTACAATCTCGCTGATCTCTTCTTCTCATAAAAAATAATTAATTTGTGTTTTATTAGATTCATTCTTATAAGTAATAAGATGCCCACCTCTTTTCTTGAATAAAGTATTAGTAATAATCAGACCATACACTAAAACAAAATCTAAAATGACTCTACCTACTTCATTAATCGCTCCATAACCGTAGCCGCCATAAATATTTCTAAAATCTTTTATTACTCTACCGACATGTGCATTTAAATCTCCTCAAATAAAATTTTTTGTTTCAAGAGATATCAAGTATATTAAGTCTTCTAAATCATTCCAAAATTTATCTTTAGAGCCTATACCTAAACCAAGCTAGAGAGCGATAAACAACTTATAATATTAAAATTTATCTTTAAACTTATCCTAATGCAACTTGAGGAAGCATAAACACTTATAATATTAAAAATCTTAAGTATCGATAATAATCTTAAGTCGTTATAATTACTATCTCGAAACTTTATTAATTTTTACGACATTATTTTTCAAAGTCTTATCTATAATTACACCTACACGCATTTCTAAGTACGACTTTTACCGGAATACTTATAGTTTAAAACCTAAGTTATCAATCTCCTTAGCTTTTTCTCCAACCCATTTAGTATCTTGAATACATAAGATATTTATCTTTCTATGAATCATGATATCAACCAATTCCATTAATTTACCATTGAGACTACCTGTATTCCAAGATCCTATCCTAATATTAGTATCTTGGACGAACTTCTTTACCCTCATCCGTCTGTAATGTGGGAATCCTTGCTTATTTGACACTATACTCGGGCGCCGGTGTAGCGGCCCTTGCACACTTTCCACTGTATTCAGGCCATACAACGCGTCGCGTCAGGGACGCCCTAACACTTACACAATGATCAAAAGGATTCATGTCATGATTTTTTTCGATAAGTTTTACGCTAGCTGTCGACTACCTAACGCAACCCTCCACTTTTCACATCCGGGCTTGAGACCGATAATGACAGTGTTGACATAAATCATTGATATGCTGATTTAATTTTATTATCATAACGACATAAATCATAAATTTTAATATTAAATAATGATATAGAATAAAAGCTTAAAATGTGATTTTAGATAAACATTCATATAAAATTTAACTATTCCATGAGACTCCAAATTCAGTGGCATCATTCTTAATTTTACTATCTTCAAAAGAATCATCATACTTATTATCATCTAATTCTATCTCATTCACAATGTTAAAATATTCTTTATTCACCACAAGTTTCTTTTTAATATCAATTAAATTGAAATTCAACAACAACAAGGCCGTAATCCCACTAAGTGGGGTCGGCTACATGAATCCTTTTTCTCCATTGCATCCTATTTGGTGCCATATTTTTATTTAATTCTAATAAATTAAGATCATTTTTTATACAATAAGCCCAAGTCTTCTTAGTTCTACATCTGTATTTCTTAACAAAAGTCGAATTTAGAACATCTACTCTCCTTATCAGATCATTAGATGGTCGACGTTTAATGCGACCAAACCATCTAAGATGACACTCTCTAATTTTATTTGTCACTGGAGCTACACCTCTGCTCTGGGCAATGAGCGCTTTCAGTCAAGCCAGGTGCCTTATGACAGATATTCTATATTCACATTTTGTCTCTAAGTGTAAATCCACTCATCCACCTAATCATTTTCATCTTGGCAACACTTAACTTAGTATTATGCTTCTCTTTTAAAGGCCAACATTCAGCGCCATAGAGCATTGCAGGTCTCACCACTATCTTATAAATTTTTCTTTCAGTCTAAGCGTTTCTTTTTTAGCATTCAAAAGGCTCAAAGCATTCCTCCACTTCAACCAACCAACTTGAATTTTGCTATTAACATCCCCATCTATATTACCATTATTTTGAACAATAAACCCGAGATATCTAAATCGTGCACACTTTTTAATACTTTGATCACTCAAAATTACATTTTTCTCGCTAGAGCTATTACCACTAAAATTACATTCCATGTATTCAATATTAGTTCTACTCAAACGATTGCCTTTAGACTCCAATGTAGACCTCCATAATTCAAGTTTTTCTTGGGCTTTTTCTCTCGTCTTATCCACGAGAAGGATATCATCAGCAAAAAGTATACACCAAGGTACATCCTCCTGTAAATGTCCAATAAGACCATCCATAACTAAAGCAAAAAGATATGGGCTTAAAGCCAATCCCTGATGTAATCCAACAAATCCCTGATGTAATCCAACAAAAATAGGAAAATATTTAGTCAATCCTTTTTTAGTTCGAACACAAGTAACAACTCTAGTATTCATATCTTTAGTGACTTGGATATAAGTCATATCAACATCTTTCTTCTCAAGAATTCTGCAAAGGATATCTCTTGGAATTTATTCGTAAGCTTTCTAAATGAATAAAAATCAAATGTAGATCCTTCTTATTATCTCTGAACTTCTCCATCAAACCTCTTAATAAATGTATAGCTTCCATAGTAGACCAACCCGTCATAAAACCAAATTGATTATGAGAAATCTTTGTAACACATCTTAACATGTGTTCAATTACCTTCTCCCATAATTTTAAAGTAAGACGCATCAACTTAATTCCTTTATAATTTGCACACTCTTGTGCATTTTCTTTATTTCTAAAAATAGGGACGAAAAGTACCAAAAAGGTTGAAAAATAAGAAAAGAAAAAAAGAATAATTAGGAATTTATCCGATGTAGAACAATCATATGGATAAAATTCTTTGAACCATTAACTGGAAAGATGTGTCCCCCTTTTTTATCCACTCTCGAATCGATGACCTATGTATTGTATGGGTTCAGGAAGAGATATGATAGTTGTGAATGAATGAAAAGATAATCTACTTTTATTAAATGATTTATTAGTTAAGGGAAAACAGAGGATCTTGAATACCATTCGAAATTTAGAAGAATTACATAGAAGAGACATTGAACAGCTCGAAAGAGCTCGGGTTAGATTACGGAAAGTGGAAATTGAAGTATCGAACGAATGGATACTATGAGATAGGACGAGAAAAAAGAAATTTGATTAATGCTACTTGCAATAGTTTGGAACGAATAGAAAGTTACAAAAATGAAACTCTTTTTTAAAAAAAAACAAAGAGCAATTAATCAGGTCAGACAACAAATTTTGCAACAAGCCTTACAGCGAGCTCTAGGAACTTTGAATAGTTGTTTGAATAGAGCATTACATTTTTGTATTATCAGTGCTAATATTAATATCCTCGGGCCCATGGAATAAATAACTGATTAGCCTTTCCACCCTTAGTTTTCTTTAAAACCTCAACTTCTTTAACGATATCAAGATCACTAATGTCGATCGTATTTTCAGAAACTTCATTAAAAAAATAACTCACCCGCTTATGCTGAATATCTTTTTTTTATGAAAAACACTTTTTGATTTTCATCTTCAATACACTTTACTTGAGTTAAATCTTTATTCTTCTTTTCTCTTTGTTTGGCTAGTTTATACATATATTTTTCACTCTCCTTAGTATCTAGTCTATTATAAAGATCACTAAAAATAAAATTTTTAGCGTCACAGATTGTTCTTTTAGACTTCCTGTGAGCTGTTTGATATTTTTCCTAGTTATCTATAATTTTACTTTTAAACCTATTTTTATAACATAGTTTCTTATATTTTATCTTTTCTTGCACATTATTAGTCTACACCAACTATTTTTTATTTATAGAAATTTTTTCTTTTGATTCTCTAAGTACCTCTTTTGTCATTTTTTAATGAGCTGATGCATATCTTTTCTTACTTTCTTGTTGCAAAGAAGTTTTAGTTTATGCAAGTGAGCTTCTTTACAATGCTTTATCATGTTTTAGGTCATTATTCTTGTCTCTGGTTGCAACGAGTTTACTGAATCTACAGTCCTCAAAGAAATTTGAAATTCAATATAATTTAAAATAAATAATAAATTACAAACATAATCAAGTAATCATACTTAAATTATCATTTGACCTCTTCGAGATATTGTATCAAATATTTATAATATAATATAATATAATATAATATAATATACTTTTGTTATATAACTTGATCGAGATGCAAGATCAAACGTTTTGAGACCTAAAACTTCGAGGCACATAGTTCGAAGGAAAAATGTGTAAGCCTCACTGGTGACATTCAGACTTATGCCTCGAGGCTTTTCTTGTACGCCTTTGTTTAAGGCGTGCCTTGAGCCGTTAGCTTTGAAATGTTTTTTTATACGATGCTCATACTTGAGCATTTCAACAATTTAGTCATCATTCAATTGGATAATTAGAATCACAAAGGCATGGAATATGGCGCGTTTAATGTTGAGGTACAATTATAAGTATAGGATACAATAATTTCCTCTATCTTTTCAATGATTAATCGAAATATCATGTCTCATGGACTGAATCATCAAAGACCAAAAATTTTTATACAATCTGATGAATTTCCTAATTCTCTATATTCCAATGAATTTCTGTATTCCAATGAATTTCAGTTCATTCATGCAAAGAAGGGGACTTGAAGGTAATCATGCGTGGATAATTTTGCATGAATAGAGACACATCAAAATGTTGCAGACTGACATTTTTCCTCTATTTTTAAAGAAAAACTGTTTGATGGTTTGATATGTTAGACTAATTACTTCTTTCCTAGATAACTAGGAGACTATAAACAGCAATTTGTCAGTGTACTAATGTCACCAAATATAAATCAGAATGTTCTATTACTGGGTAGAAATATTCCTCGCTTTATAATGCTCATGAATATGTTATTTATATTAATTGCTGATGCTTTTCTTACGGAAATAAGTTCTATTATGTTTTCCTTACATTTTGTTACTTAGTTGTCAATTTAGAGATGACTAATTGGTATGGTAAGTTTTTTTTTTTGAGCAGAGTGAATGATTTTAATAACCCCTCTTGAGTTGTCTATTGTTTTGTTGGAATATAGGCCCTCTTAGATGGCGTTGACCCAAGACTGCAGACTTTTTTTTACTGGTAAGCACTCTTCCTACTACTTTATGTTTTTTCATTCAGTTGGACATGTTCCAAAGGTATAGGGATTTTCAAGTATACCTACATTTACCATCCTGTCCATGTGATGCAGCTCAAAATTCAGGAGGCGAAAGCGATTGAAAAACCTTGCTAAGAATGTAAATCATATTCATCCCCAAGTTTTGGAGCTAGATTCTCCTGAAGGAGCAATGGAAGGTTCGGATGATGGTTATTTGCAGAAAGGCACGGACTTATCTTCTTCCTATAGGCCCCTATCATATCCTGGTGTTGCTGAGCTTCCAAATGGATTTAGTGGTTTGTATCATTTTGTCGTTGTTTTCATTTTACTTTCAATGAATGATCCTAAGTAAGCAATCTATAAAATATTAAGCATCAGACGGAAGCTCTTACAAACTTGATGAAAAGGTTGAAAAATCCTTGTATGGGGATGCCCAGTTGCTATCAACAAGGCAGAAATCTGAAAGCTATGGTTCAGAGAATCAACATGTTGTAGAATGTATAGAACGTATGACCTCAAGTCCTGATACTGCTACATTCTGTGTGGCTACTGCTCAGGCTTCTACAAGTAATGACTGTGCTCATCTATTGTCTGGAAGCAACTCATTGCCTTCCACAATGTTGCAATTTGCAAAGACTCGCAGACTTTCTGTCGAAAGAGCTGATCCTAGAAGGTGGCTATCCTTATGCCATAATTCTCTAATATTTTTTTATTACTTTCTATACAATGATTTGTTTCATTCCTGTTTTAATTCATCAATCATCAGTACAATTCATTTTATGTATTGTCCATGATCATCGGTTGATTATATTTTTTATTTTCCAGTCGGGCTTTATTGACAAAACGTCAATTTTTTCACTCACACAGAGCTCAGGTGATATTTTATCTCTTTTTTTTTATTCTACATACTTATTATTATTATTATTGTTATGATTTTTTGATGTTTCATTCTTTTTCTTGTTGCATCTTATTTATGATGGAATGCCATAACTGGATGATTTTTTTGAGGGTACGAGTCCAATTACAAAATTGTGAATTTTGCATATATAGCATTTTATAGCATGACACGTAAGCGCAATTTAAACTCTAGACCTCAATCTGGGAACCAAATGGCATATCACTTGAGGTACAGATCATTGGTTGTGGCAAGGGTTGCAAAAATATTGAAAGGTGTAATAAGAGAATATGACAAAGGAAAACTCAGATTGCAAAATTTGGATCATTAAAGAGATGAACTGTCATAATTGATGTATCAGAAACTCATGCATTATTTAATGTTCTCAAATATTTGGTAGTCCTACTTATGAATAAAAATAAACAATAATAATGATGAAACTTTTCTTATCCTCATTTTCATAAAGAAAGATGATATAATCCTTATTTATTTCATTTAATTTAATAATAAAATTAAATAAATCAAGTACAACCTTGCCTAATTTTTTAGGTGCTTGATGGAGTTCTGAAAATTGGCTTGATCTCATGATTTGTTCATGAGAAATTGGACTTTTGAGGGTTGATTTGATTGAATATTCAAAGAACGTGGACAGTTCTTCATCAACTCCCCTGGGATTTAAAGTAATCCTCTGGAGAGTACGAAACAATGTAATAAACTAAGAGATGAGGTGCAACCTTTTGATTTCCCTCTCTTTTCATCCATGTCATTAAAAGCCTTATTTTTCATTTGATGAAGAATTTGTGCTCATTTGTTACCCCAAGTATAACTTCTTTTAGGAGAGATGAGCCAAAGAGAAACAGCTGTAGTAGAAACCTCTATTGGATAGAAGAATAAATATGCAAATCTAATGGTTAAAATAGGACTTCTGAATAAGAATCAGAACCAATCATCCTACTTAATTCAAAATGAAATGCATGCCATATATGCAATTTCTTGATATCTTGTTTGCATGAAATGCGAGACATATATGGGCCCTGTCAATGTTAGCTTCATCATTCATCACTTTCTGAGCACTTCTAACATTCAGTATTTGATTTGTTCATATTATGTAATTCAATCTACTTTCCATCTTTATTGTGTTAGTTTTGTAGATGTTGTGCAAACGATGTTGCGCAACTAGAATTCACGTGCAATATTAAAGAGATAAGATATATGAATTTTTTTAGAGTTTTATCTTGAACAATCTCAAATGGTTTCCTGTTTGTAGACCGACAAAGTTATTATGCAAATTTTTTGAAATATGTGTGTTTGAACGTTTATTTGATTGATTTACCTTATGAATTGAATTTCACTTCTCTAATTAACATCGACGATCTTATGCCGTATCATGCCACTTTTGAACCTTCTGTACCTTTAGGTAGTCTCTGTTTGGGTGGAACTTCTACAGATATGGGTAAATGCTGGTATTCTAGTACTTGAACCTGCCATTTGTGGCAAAAAATAGCGAGTTGTAATATATTATTACTGATGAAATCATAAGTTCTTATAATTTATATTGATAATTGGTTGGTTCATTGGAAGAATCAAACTTTTACTGAATATCCTTGGATCATTGCTTCTGACCTTCCTGGAGAGGACCATAGCTCTGACTCTCCAAAGGTGAATTCTTTTAACACTTGGGAGTTGATGCAATGCATGGTCTTCATTCAAAATCTTTTACTCTAGATATTTGACAGCATTCTAATCGGGATTGCACTGAGATCGCGATAGCCAATAGTTTTTTTTTTTTATGGTAATTTCATTATTAACCTGAACAACAATAATTAAGATTTTTCTTATTTATTCAATAAATATGAATGATTTTTTTCTTAGAATTATCTACTTTTGTGGTTTACTTTTGCTAATTGCTATGGTTTAAATTTGATTTAATTTAAATGTAATTTAATTTTTAAATATACGGATTGAAAAATGATATATTTTCTTGTATTATTGAAAGAAAATTTAAACTCCCCTATGACATTATAGCTATTTTCTTCATGACTTTTTCCTTCTCCCTCATGGCATGCTTTAGCTTTCAGTATACTTTTAAGAACCTGAGACTCCGTCAAAATATTTCCTAGGGGTTCTCCTCCAATCTCATATCTACCCTAACACACTTTTTTTCTGATTTATCTTTTCCTATAACAAACCATGTTATTATTCTTACTCTTCTCTACAATCTTGATGTAATGCTTGTTCATTTAGGGATTAAATTCTCAGAGAACAATGTAGTTTACAAATACGAAAGATGTGAACATGAAAATCATCTACAACGTTCCATCATCACACATGCTATATGAGTGATGTTCTGAGGAGCCGCAGTTTTGGAAGGAAAATTATACTGATCTGATGCTCTTTGATTGTGTAATATAGGATAAATTTAGCAGACCTCAATATCAATATTAGTTTAATTCATGTTTGCAATTTCGAGGGATTTTGAACTACAATGTACATCTTGCTCGATCATTTGATATTTTATTAACTGAGTTAATGTTATAGAATTTCTAGGAAGTCCTATTAAATCCATATTTGAAATATTTTACTGGTTTTTACATGAAAATTCCATTTCTTATAGGTTGAGCACTTGAGCTTGGAGCAATGATTAAATTGCCTTAATTATGACTAGGGTTTGCATGTTTTATTCACAGAATGAGCCTTAATTATGGGTATGTCGGCATAATCTATCTCTTCCCAAACCTTACATTTACACGTGCTTCATGTGTCGGATACCATTCATTCAGACACATTTATTATGAATAGAAAGCATGTGTTTAACTGAATTTCTGACTTTTATTTATAAAATATAATATCTAGAAACGATCAGAAAGAATAGTTAACACAAGGTTGTAACTGATTGAAGTAAGTTCGAGCAAGTCAGAGGCCAATCCTGACCATGGCTTTAAGACGAGATACACAAAGGTTGTGACTGATGGAAATAAGTTTGAGCAAGCGAGAGGCCAATCCTGACCATGGCTATAAGTCTGGATTGAGTTTTTGTTGTTTAAAGTTCGGTTTTGCAGAGAGAAAAAAGAGTGAGAGCGATAAAATGGGAGGGAGGGAGGGAGGGAGAGGATTTATTTTCTCATGTCTTTTAAAATATCATTAATTCGTAAGTGATATAAAGCCCTAAAATGATAAAGGTAATGTAAAGAAAAAAATGCTATGAACTTCTCTTTTAGCTACTCTTTATCTTTACTATTCAAAATTTGTGGTATGTGCTGAAAATGAGTGGAGATAAATAAAATGATTGCATGTTATTGAGCTTACACTTGTTCAGCTTGTCAAGGAATGTTTTTCATTTTTTTTAGTTGTTATCGATTAATTTATTGATGGCTCAAGCTCCAGCATATTGTAAAGCTACGCTTAAGAAGTTGAAGCTTTTCGTTACCATCTAACTAGTTAGCTTTTTGCTTAAATTGATTTTTAATTTTCCTGGTTAGTTATTTTGCTCACTAAAAGGAGACTATTATTGCGTTGTTTGTTACATTTTACTTTTTTGGATATACCTTTTTGCATGTTATTTGGTTATCTGATTTCGTTTCATATAGTTGAAGCTTCTAATAGAATCCCATAAAGTTAACCTCTTGTTTTCGTTTTTTTGCTTAAAGCCGATGTCTTTGGAACAAGTATTTTCTGATCATGACAGTGAAGATGAAGTTGATGACGACATCGCTGATTTTGAAGACAGAAGAGTATGATAAGATTTCTCTCATTTTAATTATCAGGCTCTCATATCCTTTTTTTCCTGCTGTCGTCACTATTATATACCTCTTTATTTACATACCACAACTGAAGTTTATTAATATGCATTAGTAAGTTGTTTCTTCAATGTTTCTAATCGGAATTATTTCTACTTAAATGCTGTTACTAAGATGGTTATTTTATCCTTACAACCACAGCGAACCATATTCTAACTATTCAAACCATTAGCAGATGCTTGATGATTTTGTTGATGTAACAAAAGATGAAAAGCACATTATGCATCTATGGAATTCTTTTGTACGGAAACAAAGGTATTTTATGCATTATTGTTAACTGTTATACCTTTGTGCATTTAGTTTATTAGGAGTTTCTTAGAAAATTATAACTTCATTCTAGCACCTTGTTTTTTAACAAGGTTTAATGGGATGATTGTCATTAACCTGTGTCATTTTTGTTAGTTCTTTTAAGGGATTCATTTTGTTTGTAAACAAAGAACATGTTCTCAAGAATGATACGTTTGTTTTTAATCCTTTTGAGTGTGCAAATTAATTCACCACTTTAGCGAGAGTTTTAAGGAATATATATATATATATATATATATATATATATATATATATATATATATATATATATATATATATATATAGATATAGATATAGATATGTGGAATTTAAAATCAATATTGATATCTAACTAAATCAAATGAAATGGTGGAACATGATTTCTGCTTCGCGGCTTAACCTTGAGAATAACAATGTTGTTTCTGCTTCACCATACTTTATAGAGGATTTTTCTTTCTTGAAATTTTAGCGAACACAATACGCCAGGAATAATAAGATATAAGCTAGATGGTAGTTTTTAATTTTCAATAGCTAAATGGTAGTTTTTTATTTTCAATTAATGAATGGTTGTCATTTTGACAAATGACTCACTTAAATAATTATGTGGCAGAGTGCTGGCAGATGGTCACATCCCATGGGCATGCGAGGCATTTACACAGCTACATGGGCAAGATTTTATTCAAGCACCAGCTTTACTTTGGTAGACTTATTTCTACAGTTTTTACTCAATTTTCTTTTGGTCTCCTCTTTAAAATAAGAAAGCTCGCTACTAAAGTTTAGCACAAGTTTTATGATTATTTGATAGCCTAACATCAACCCTTTGCCTTTTATGTTTATGCTTGAGATTAGAAATCTATACAATTATGCTAAATTGCAGTGGAAAATGAAAATTTATCTTAATAGTATTATGTGAGAATATGATAGAGATACAACAACAACAAAAACAAGCTTTTATCCCACTAAGTGGGGTCGGCTACATGAATTCTTTTTCTCCATTGTGCAGCACCTCATACGTTTTCTTACTATATTCAGTTTTGTCGGTCGTTAAAGTGGAACTTGTCGGCCGCCGAGATCCCGACGCTCGCTTTGAAAATATTTAATTTAATTTAATGTATATATATGTAATTTGTAAAAATATTATTTTTTATTTGAAAATATGAATCAAACTGATCTCACGTCCTCATTAGTTTAAATAAACGAACACTACAACATAAACAATGCATCCATTCCGAGAAATAGACACATTACTTGATAATACAGCTCGATTAAATAAACTAATAAATTTGTGACATCCAGTTACGGTCACGAATCTTTTATGTTGGCCAAACGAGTTCACTATTTAATACAAAAGAATTAAATAGGGTTTATATTCTTGGGTTCTTAAAGCCTCACTATAGAGCAAGACCCCTATAGTTAATTACCCCTCAAATGACCGAAGTCACCTAAGAGAACTCTCTATTTAGATCAGAGGTATCTATCTTCATGAATTCAAAGATTAGGGTTTTTAAGGTAGTGTGTAGGAAAGTCAAGTGGGAGAGGATCAAATAGGAACATTTATTTTCATAATCAAAGGAGCGAGGATTAGGGGACGTCACAGAATAGAGGTAAACCTCAATGATTTCCCAAACTATATTATTGTTGGGCTTTAAATTTTGAAGATGAATTTATTTTAGTCTCAATCCTACCAATTGTTAATTATAAGGAATACATTTGCATGATATCTGATTATGCAAGCAACCCAGAGGATTTACATTTTATCGGACGACGACCTTGAAATCTTAAGGCGAGTTAGGGCTTATATTGCACAACATGGCTGTGCAAAGGCCTAAAAGAAAAAGTGAGGATTTATGTCGCACTAGGCGGACTACCTCAAAATCTTATGGTTTGTTATTTAGACTAAGGAAAAGTTTGCTGATGTAGTCCCGTTTTGCTGTTGTAGATTGTCCTCCATTCGCTACATCTTCGTTGTGCTGCCCTCGAAATTTGTTCCAAGCTTCATGTTGTAGCAGTGTTGAATTTTAGGTTTAAAGTTTAAAGTGAATATGTAATTGTCAAGTCAGTGTTTTATTTTTAGATGTGTGCTTTACAGTAAGTAGGAGTATTCTACAGTAAAAAAGAGTATGCTACAGTAAATACAAGTATATGCTACAGTGAACAGGAGTATACTACAATAAACAGGAGTATATGATACGGTAAACAGGAGTGTATGCTACAGTAAACAGGAGTACATGCTATAGTAAACATGAGTGCATGCTACAGTAAACATGAGTATACTTCAATAAATAGTAGGAATCTGAAAATACTGTAAATTTTGGTTACCTGTAATGCACCGCTATTTATTATTATTTCTGCAGGGAAAAAAATTAGCGGCATAAACAAAGTAGGAGCAAGTAAAGGAAAGGGGTCGAGTATCTCGAGCTATCTGTGAAAAGTAAACCTAAAACACTGTGCGGAAAGCCAAAAGCGAGAAAATTTAGAAAGAAATCCTTGAAAAGCGAGAAAAAAATCAAAATAAGCCGTAGAAAACCCGAAAAGAAAGAAATCAAAATCAGCCCGTAGAAAACTTAAGAAAAGCCACGAAGTACGGGCTAAAAGCCCGAAAGGACTGTAAGCATGATGGTGGGGAGGACTCAGAATCAGGACCCAGGTCAAATCAAGACCCAACTGCCCTAACGAATCACCATGCATGTGTGATCCAACACTAAGTAAAATGTTTCTAGTCTAACAGCTACAAAAGGAAAAAACTCCAAACCTGGTTCATACGACTGACTCGTGAATTTTTTTTTTATAAATTGTTTAGGAAAGATTTCATTTCTTTTTTGAAAGGAATCTAGTTTTATCATTTATTTAAAAGAAATTTTTGATATCTTAAAGTGAATGGATCAGTCATATTAGCAGACGGGAACTTCCAACTACCTGTAGAGGCGAGGGATACCTCTTTACTAAGTGTTATAGATGTGGTACCACCGATCCCTCATCCTCGTAAGCGTCGTTGAGTCGGGGATCGTCTTGGGACCTCTCACACATGCCTAGGTGGTTCTTTTATCAATTGTGCCCAAACCTCGAACCATTCTACTTACAGTCTTGCTTGATGGCTCACATATAGCAAAAGACTATACGCGCACACATATGTCTCGTACATAAGTGCAAAAATCAGAGTAAGAAGCAAGAAAGGAGGAAACGACCCACCTAAAAGAACGACAAAAAGAAAGTGAGTCGTTCCTCAAAATCGCAGAAAACAAGCAATCCTGAACGCCCCCGACGACTCAGACTTGACAGACTTAGCTAAAACCTATTAGAGGGAAAAGCTTTGATGACCCTCGCAAAGCCTAAGACCTAAAGACTCCACATCTCACAGAAAGGCAAACATGTTGGACTTCCTAGAAGAGACACTCCTTCATTGAAATGAACAATTAAGACTCCCCAGAATGTCTCGAAAATACGACTCAATTGACTACACAAAACTTAACAGGAAACTCCAATATGTAACACATCAGACAAAATCAGAAGGCTCCAAAAGGTGCCACCAAAGACTTCTCAAATTCAACAACCCAAAACTGCCCGCATCTAAAGCTATCTCTAGCCCTAAGACCAAGACTCACAAACCCGAAACCAAGCCATTAACATATCCATGACCGAATCTGAGGCCTGTCACAGAAACAAGGCACCCTATACCTAGGCCAATCTCACAATTGTGCCACTTCAGACTCCAACAAATGTCAAACTCGAGCCACATGCTAGCTAGAAACAAGGTCATATCATAGCCAAAACCGAAATATATCGAATGCCAACATAGGGGCTGCAATGAATGCGAAACCAGGCTATAAAGGCAAAGACCGAACCTATGCAGGGCTGAAAATAGGGGTCGGGGGCTGTAGCAAGTGCAAACCAAGCCCTAAATGAGCTAAAACCGAGCCACTAAATGGCTAAAACCGAAGCCAAACACATCAAAAAACCGCAGCCCATCATGAGGCAAAAACCGAGAAATTCCAATTCGCATTAAACCTCCCCAATGCTTCTTCACTCTCCAATAAGCCAAACTCTTTCACATATGCAATAATGTAACGAAAAGAGAGTATAACAAATATGTATAACAATGAATGACTCTCCAAACATTCCAAACATACTACAAGAGCCTATTGAAGCTCTCCCAAACCCCCAAGCTCCAATTCAAACAACTACATTTAGAAGCATGTTATAATACTTGAAGTTGTTTGAAAATAACAAATATGCATAGGGCCTTAGAGGCATGCTTTCAACCTTCCAATTACACTAAAAACAACATGAGTAAAAGAGGAGCACCCACACGCCTCCAAACCATGCATGTGAAGTTTAGCACTTCCAAACCACCACATTCTTTTCCTTATCTATTTTATGTTAGGATGACATGATAAGTGACTAGCATTTTAAAAGGAGGGAAGCATAGACATCAAAGACTGAGGGGGTAGCCACATGAAAACGACCAAGCAAGAGGCACTTAGCAATTCCCTCCAAGCTTCCAAACTTCACAAAGAGCCCTTCCATTTTTTTCAGATTTTTGAAGAATAGAGACCATCATATCTCAAGCATACAAGTAGCATAAGTAAGAGGGGCAACATATTTCTACACATGAAGCTCAAGCCCTCCAAACAAAAATGCTTTCCCCTCCCTCTTTTTCTCTCTCTCCTTTTCTTTTCTCTCTTGCCCTCACTTTATTTAAAAGCAAAACAAGTCCAATTCATGCCCCAAGCCAAGCAATATACCACATTTAATCATGCATTAAGCCATGTATTAGAGCAAGGAAGAAGGAAAAAAAATTACCACATCCATAAGCGTGCACCTCGTAAGGATGCAAGCCCTAAATCATCCAAATGAAGCATATTACACCTAAAGAAGCTTTAGGAACATAGTGTAAAGCATGCATAAATGTATATGAGCAAGGTGATGAAGTGGAGAGTGAGTAAAAGGGTGTAAGCCACCATAAAACTCCAAGAACCACAAACTTCTTTTAAATTTCAGCAAAACCGTGAGGTGAGGAAAAGCATGGAACAAGGAGAACTCCCAAACTAGCCTTTAAATCATATCAACAATAAAGCTTGAAGCATGCCAAACCTTCCAAGTGAAGCATACTAAGCCTAAAGGAGCATTAGCAAATGGAGTATAACATGTCACCTACAATCTCCATCTAACCTCCAATACCAAATCTCATGCATTTGATGTCATCTTGAAGACAATAAGAAAATGTAAAAACTTGTAATGAGGAGAGAAGAAGAGATTAGCTAGTTAAACTTTGTCACCAAGAAGGCTCTTCAAAAACATAAAACATGCCAAGGTATGGAGCAAAGGGGCTTATACTTCAGTGATGAAACAAGTAACTAAGCAAGAGAATCGAGCAGACAGGAAAATCGAACAAGCCACAAGAATCCGGCAGCACCTCCTCCTCCTTCAAGAAATTCGGCCAACCCCAAAGAACTCCCTATATGGGGATTTTATAGCATAAGGAGAAGGAGAGGGCTTACCTACACTCACTCAAGGGGTGAACCGTACACAGGGAACGACCATAAAATCGCAGCAAGGGCGATAGGGGGAAGACTCGGGAAGGAGAAGGCCTTGCCGCATCCATGCCTCGAGGGACAAGCTCGACAGAGTCAAAATACCAAAGAAGAAAGTTTGTAGCAAGGGAGCCAGGCGCTGCTTTGGGAAGGAGGGCCTCGAGCAGCACATGTCGAGCAAGGTCAACTCTTTTCATGAAGGAGAAAACGCGAGAGGAGGGCGCAGCTAGGACGAGCCCGCCCCCAAGGTTTTCGCCTGAGTCAGGCGTGGGAAGCAGGGGTCAACCACAAGAGAGGGAGCTTGGCTAGGGCTCGGGCTCGTGAAGGAGCTAAATCGCGAAATGATTGGGGTGGGGGGGGGGGGAGGGGAGCTCGGTTGGGTGTTAGGGATTTAGGGTTTAAGTAAAAAAAAAAACATATTAAATTAAATTAATTTACTTAAATGCGCTGAATTCCGGGTGATTTATTCGTGCGCGGAATTATAGCAAAGTGTATGTCTTTCCTAAGTAAATTCGACGTTTCAGATGTGTCGGAGCAGTACGTTTCGTCATCCGGGATCGTTTGGACAACCTCGTCAACGGTCGGGTCAAAAATGTGTCGCATTTCAATTATTTGAAATTCTGCTGTCGGTCATCCTGGAGAATTGATTTCGGTTCCGATCGACTATAGAGTATTTGAGAGTGTCGAAGCCGCGAATGTGAGATTTGTGCGCGTGGTGGTGTAAAATATGAACGGGGCAATCCTATGGCTCAACGGTCCTATAGGGACTCCTGAGTTTCTCACGTTAATTTCAACCTTCTACGTGCTAGATTTACAGAATTACATGCGGGACTCAAAAAAGAATAATGAAGTGGTTTCAAAATTCCTAAAACGAGATGGGCCTCATACTAAGGTTCTAAGATAGTCGAACGGAAGACTCTTGGGCTAGAATTCTAAGTCCTAGGAGGAAAACTAGACCTCGACAAAAGTGAGGTCAACAATGTCATAGAATGTGTCATATTATTTCCTCTAACATTGATATAATGATTTGAAGGATTATGTCATAGTTTTTAAACAAAAGAAAAATATGTTAGTTGCTTACTACCTAGCACAATTTTTTCATCCAGGACTTGAGACCCCAACAATGTCAGTGTTTGAGAATATGATACATATGAAAAGAAAATTTAATAGATTTATAATTAGTTATATGTTTTGTGGATTTATGGGTGAGCTGTAAGGAAATTATTAATAGACAAATTGATTGTGACAGAAATGAGATTCATAAGATGGAGCGTGGCAATATCAGGAAGAATGACTGAGAAATTGTTATATGGTTATAGATATTTTTGGAGTATTATGTACCGAAGATAAAACTTGAACCTAGGTTTTGGAAGGTACAACAAAAGTTAGAAGATGCACTTGTTAGATGAGTATATAAAATTAATATAAAAGAATTTGGAAGAAAAGAGTTGGCTCAAAAGTAACTTGGGAGGCACAATTCATAAAGATTTATGCAAATATGTTTAACATCTTATGTAGGAGGAAGTAGGAATGAATGAAAATGAGAGTTGATGAAATCCAGATAATAATGATGAAAGATGTGACTTCATTCTTTCATCTTCAATACTAAACATATTATGTCCGTACGTTTATCTTTTGTTCTTTTTGCATATCTAATTTCATTTCTTTAATGAAATGCACTAAATGAACTTTTATATCATTAAGGGGTTTGTTTGGTCTATTGTACTTGATTGTAGTATATAAATGAAATGCAGGGATTTAGTAAATTTCGTTGTTTGGTTATATTAAAAGGAACGCCGAGAATTCGTTATTTTGTTCATTTCTGCCACCCACCCGCTGTTGGCTTCGGTCTTCCGGCCACTGGCTGCCATTTATTGGCCACTTGTCAATTGACAGGGCTGCCAACTGATGCATTAGAAAAAATTTATTATAAAAAAAGAGAGAAAAATAAAAAGCTGGGGTTTTTTTATAGCAATAGAAACTGATAAATTGTCGTCACTTCAGTCAGAAGATTAGTAAACACTGGCTTGTTGAACGTTGCACATATTATTTTCTTACTTTCAGGTGCTGGAGATTGTTTATGATTAAACTATGGAATCACAGTCTACTGGATTCTCGTACCATGAACAGCTGTAACATAATTCTTGAGAAGCATCAGAAGGAAAGCTCGGATCTAAAGCCTAATTGAAGGTGCCAATTCGCTCGCACGAAGCATTCCTTCACCAGAGTCTTTTTAGTACTCAAGCCCCGGCCCCATGGAATCCTTGGGGTGGTCGCTCAGTCGTGTCATTCTTTATACACATTATAGCCTGCTTGCAATTGTTTTTCTTCGTATAGATTCTGCTATTTTTTCCATTCATAATATAAGCGGTGGAAATGATGAATACTACATACATTTGTATTTTTTTTTAAAGATGCTATATATCATTCTTGTCCCAATTTTAATGCATATCCATTTTTTAAAAATTTTTTATTAGGATCACCCTCTTGAAGTTGCTTCTTAAACTTTGCTATGTCAATATGCCATGGAGTATTCTTTTAATGTTGTTAAGTAGTGTTAATTGATGTGTGAAAAGAAGAGCTTTTGTTTTTTTCGTTTCTTTCCATTACAAGCATTCATTTCTTGCTATTGCCACTCTTCCCATTCCGCAGTAGCCTCAATGTGGCAAATTTTTAGCCTCACCTCGAAGTAAAATTTGAGAAATTAATGTTTTTTTTTATTATTATATTGATTGAAATGGTATTTTGTCAGTGTCCAAAATACTACCACTTTCATTAATGCAAATCAATCAGTATCTAGAATATAGTATATGGATTTATTTAGATGTTAAACTAGTGAAAATACATTTAAATTAGTTTATAAAATCCCTAGGGAAAATGATTTTTAACTAAAATAAATTACTGGAATCAAATCATTTTATAGACATATACAAATTAAATGGTATTGATGTCGGCTCTAAATTTAGGCCATGTATTTGTTGTTATACGCTCATCTAAAAGTTTATGCTGAATCATCTTTTCTATAGTATTTTAGGTAGCAAATTGCTTTTCATTCAATTTTGATACAATAAAATTTTACCTGATAGTTTTCAACGTGTAAGAAAGCTTTTGTTCTTGATCAAGATAAGTTTAAGTGATAGAGTGAGCTCGTCAGCTCAACCCTCAAGAAGGATTTGTTGCTTTTGATGAGCATGTGTAGTACATTGGCTAGCTCGTACTTTGTAAGTGAATCACTGCACTTGAAAAACACTGCTGGGCCGGCTCAATTATTATTTATTCCAACTTATTTTAAGTAATAACAAAATTAAACTTTTTGAAGTTCGAAGGATTGGTGAATCAAGTTTGCAGTTGGTTAACTTGTTCTTATATATATATTTATACATATATACATATATCACAATTATTTTGAATTTTCATTATTAATACCTAGATTATGATATTTAATTATATAAAATAAAAGAAGCATGAAATTGTATAAAAAAATCTTATTAATATTAATATTTTCATTTGAAACATATTTTTTGTTGTTTTCATTTCCGTGCATAAAAAATATATAAACACGAAGCTTGAGGAAATCAAATGGTCTCGCTTATAAACCTTAAAAGGAAAGTGTTTTGAGATAGTAAAAACATGAGAAAATAAGATTTTTTTTAATATATCTCATTTATGTTCACAGCGCAGAACACTAGCGCTGAGAGTCATGTGGCATGTCAATCAAGAGCTAAATGAGAACCTGTTCGTACGTTGCTCGGTTTCATAAAGAAATTTTGAAAATATGAGATATAGAACCCACTGTAGCACATGTCACCCTAGCCTAATGGCTAAGGAGTGATTGATTCAAATATACTCTGGGTATGCAACAACCCAAAAGCCTAGTTGAAATCTTGGTATTAGCTAACCGTCACAATATAGCAGAGGAGTATGTCCACTCGTTTTACTAGAAAGCTTCTTTGTTCACAGAAGAGAGTCTCACGAGAAGATGAGTGAAGGTCGTAGGACAGCCCACAACCCAGGCGTAAAGACAGTTGGCTACCTTATTAAAATAGATGAGCTGATAGAAACCACCAGAGAGGAGGATTGAGTTGATCAAAAGATCGATCATGACACTCAGGAGGAGAGTCATGGGCCGTAAAAGGATAGAGTCGATCAAATATACTCTGAGTGCAGTTGTATCAAAAGCCACTTAGTTGAGGGTTTTGATGACTAAGATGGTGGAGGCCATACAAGACAATGAGTACCTCAAAAAGGTTCCACCAATGAGAATCAAAGCTTCTTTTTGGAACACAGATAAATTTTGTAACTATTATAGGGACAACGAATATGACATGAAAGAGTGCAGACACCTCCAGAGCCTGGTTGAAGAATTGTTTCAGGCCGGGGGCGTTAACCCAAAGGCAATAAAAAGCCCTGGTTGAAGAAGATTCATATGAGCTTATCTAAGCCAATTCTATTCACATCACAGGGATAGTATTAGCCATCCTTCGAGGAGACTTAGTCTGAAAAACATACCATAAGAAACACTGGACCATAGAACTTTAAACCACCTTTTTCGCTCCAATGAGGAAGCCTCGTCCTCATTTTTTAGTAATTCGGACTTGCACTTGAAGGGAAATCCTAACAATGATACTGTCGTGGTCGCAATAATGATAAATAGCTACCGGTTGAGTAGTATTCGGGTTGACACTATCAGTTTAAGGAATATCTTGTTCTAGTCATTCTTCAATAAGATGCATCTATAAGACGACGTGGTGGTGGTGCAGACCAGCCCCACTCTATTGTTTCTTGAGTGAACTAAAGGAAGTGTTGGGGCTAATAGGGTTATTATTCACTTAGGGGAAGGTGACAACTAGTTTACAAACACAAGATTTTTTGGGGTTTGATGCACCGCCCACTTATAATACATCTTCGGTCGCTCATTGCTTAAGGACTTCTGAGCCGTGATTTCCGCATACCTCATCACAGTAAAGTTTTTATGTGACAAAGAAATCATTATCGTGCGGGGAAACTTGTAGTATCCCCAGACATGCTACTTCTGGGTGGTCATCATTGGGAAACAGAAGTCGTTCGATATTCAGAACCAGTGAGAGAGGGGGGTCTCGAGACCGATGGGAACACTATAGAGATTCTTGCTACCGACAGAAATTAGGTAAATCATTCCTAATCAGTGAAAATTTTGATGCAGAGCACAAAAACTTGTTGATTCAAACTCCTCAAGAGCATCAAGACTTTATTTCCTAGTTAGCCTCTAAAATATCAGACGTCTCGATGATGTAGCTTGCCATCGCTTGAATGTTAATCTAAGCGCCCAACCAATGAATCATAGATTAAAACATCAGTCATGACATTGGTCGGGCTGATCCACAAAGAGGTATAAAAGCTTAAGGAGCCAATTATATTTGGGAAGTGTAATGCCCAACCTAGGTCTCAAATGTAGTCATGGTAAAAAAAACGAAAAACTGAGAATGTGCGTAGACTTCACAAACATGAAATCAACATGCTTGAAGGGAGCTATCCATTGACAAGGATCAATGCTCTGGTACAATCGACAGTCAACAATTCAATGATGAGTTTTCTGGATGCTTTCCCTGGCTACCATCAAATAAATATGCATCCTGCCAATGTAGGAAAATAGCTTTTATTATTAGAGATGAATTATATTATTATAATGAAATACCCTCTGGACTCAAAATGCTAAGGCAATTTATCAATGCCTCATGGCTGTAATAATTGTTAATCATAAAGGGAAAAACATAAAAGTGTATTTGGATGACGTGTTGATTAAGAGCCAGTCGGCTGAACATGTTAATGAACTAAAAGTGGTCTTCCAAACACTATGAAAATTTAACATGAGGATAAATCCACTAAAATGCATGTTCAGAGCTTTGAAAGATAAATTCATTGGATTTTCAAGAACAACATAGAGAAAGTACAAAAGCTATTAAATATGCCCTCCTACCAAAACATTAAGAAAGTACAAAAGCTAACCAACCAGATATCAACACTCGACATATTCATTTCCAAGTCGGTGACAAATGTAAATAATTCTTCAAAACATTAAGGAAAGCTAAGAGCTCTGAATGATGGGCTAAATGTGAGCAAGCATTCCGGAGTCTGAATTAATCACTAGCCTCACTTTGCTACTATAAATTCAAAAATCAAGAGAAGAACTCTCCCTGTATTTAGGAGTCAGCCCTATTAAACTCACTTATGTTGAGGTCTAGTCTTTCTTTAGAAGCCTAGGATCTAGCCATAGGATTTCCTGGTGACTATCTTAGAGGACTAGTGATGGAACCCTCCCCACTAGAAATTCAAAATGCTTCTTTGCTTCACTTGGAGTTTCATATGCTTGCTACCAACCTCTAGCACTTAGTATGATGGAGCCAAGCTTAAGGAAACTCAAGAGGAGTCCCCTATAGGAGGGTCAAGACTTAGGACTAATCTTGGGTGGTCTAGTCTGGGTTAGGCTTGCACACACGCACACTTGAACTTCACACTTTCACTCTTAAACTAAAACCCTAAACCAAATATGCCCAACCTTGGTTCCCTATTCTTTTGGAAACTCATGTGGGTGGTTGATCCACCTAAAAATTAATTATTTTTAATGTACATTTCATGATCATTTTATGTGCATTTTTATGATATTACACTTTAAAAGAAAGTATTTTACATTTTTTTTGTCTCAGATATAAGAAAAGGACTTTTGGAGAAAATGAAGTAAAAACGATTCAATTTGGAGCCAAAATGAGCAAGGAAAAAAATTTTGATATGACATATTGATATGTCTTTCTATGCTTAATCTCTTTTACATTTCTCACATATTTTTTGAATGAAATTACACTTAAAAGAAAGGTTCTTTTCATGCTTATTTTGTAGGTCTAAATGTTAGGAGCACAACTCAACTGAAACGGGGCGAAACAGAGCGGAAACGGAGCCAAACCGAGCAAAACAGTGAAGCTTCTCGCAGGGTGGTGCTCGCTAGAAACGGTTTGGGACTGTTTTGGACGGTTTTTGGTGGTTCCAAGATGTTCTGGAAGGTCCTAGATGGAAATGCATGCCCCAAGTAGTTATTTAAACAATCTAGACACATTTGAATGAATAGTTGTGTCTCTTAGAGCAAAATGAGCTAAACTAACACAAATTGGCAAACCAGCCAAACTGGCGCCTAGGCTCCAGAATGTAGAACCTGGCTGGCGCCTAGGCGTGATAGTTACCTTCTAGAAGATTCAATATATGTGACCAAATTTTGAAGAGGTGCATGAAGCAACCTTTGGTCATTTTCAAACCTATATAAATAGAGATTAATTCTACAGCCTAAGGGGTCGATTAGAGTCGTTTTGGAGTCTATGGAGTGTTTAGGAGAAGTTTAGGTGTGCCTATTCGAAGAGGCATGTCTGTGAGTCTATGTGTGAGTAGAAGATGTAGAATTCTATATTTTTTGGAGAGATTGCTGAGGGATTTTAAGAGATATATGTTAGGCATGTACGAGCGGTGCATGGATCGGCTGGAGACTTTGGTGAAGAGATTTTCTTCTTTCTTTCAGAGGAGAAAAAATAAGTATCATGTTTTTATTATCTTGTAATTGTTGTAAACACGTTCTAGTGGATTTTCTTTGATTTAAATGAAGTTTTCTGTTGTGTTTTATGCTTCATAAGTAATTTCATTTATTCTTTTCTTTTAATGTGAAGTAGTGACATGTGTACGAAAATAATTTTTATGATAGAATTATTTTTATTTTCATGTGATGAGTAATATCTCTTTTTCTTTATTGACATAACTTAGGTGGCAATAGGTTATGTTAAAATTTTTTTGTAAGTGAAACTAAGACTCGGGAGAGTGGTGATCTCGCAACTTGAGTGCACTCACATTGACCGGTTGACTTGTAAAATAGTTAGGCGACAATGCAACTTTTAAGGAAATATAATTTAATAATATGTTTCTATTAGATGCTTCTTGGTGACCGATAGTTGAATAAACTAATAGAATACTATAGAGATATGTTCCTTGTTGGCACTTAGTTTATTACATAATTCTATCAATTTTTTTACTTTTTATGTCATTATTTTAATTTTATTTTTCTTTTGCAATGACATAGATACATGTTTAGAAATATAGATTTGCTTAGATATTCTCTTATTTCATTAATGTGATGGTATTTTCACCGGCTCTTAATTTACTTTGCAAACCGATCCCTTGTATTGTTAAAATTTGTGGAGAAATCTTATAGACCTGATCGTGGGCTAAGATTTCTTAACTAGTGAGTACCACATTTCACTTTGGAAGATCAGAAGTAATCGTCTGGGAGTGTAAATAGTCAGGGAGATAAGATTTGATAGGTGTAGAATTGAATATTTCTAAAGTGATAGGCTAGATTCATCAATTTGGTAAAGGAAGAAAAAAGGGTCACTGGTAGGTCCTATAGAGAGGGCACAGTGGTTAATCTAGAAGTGAGAGACTAAAACCTACTCAGCACTACTAATAACACTCTGGCACTAACATTTAGAGGAAGTTTTCTACTGAAAGCCCCATCTCCGTGCACCTCTACACCAGACTTTCTCCTTAGCCTCTCAACTTGCTGAAGGAGTTATGAACCAAACCTTCTACTAGGCCAAACCAAAACTTTCAAGAGGTTCACCAGACTTCACTAAAGCTTCTGCAAGCACCTGATTGAGGCCACACCTCTCAGGCAGAGGTATAAATCATTTTCCCCCATTTTGAGCTCAATTTGAGACATTATGAAGAAAAGATTAATTTCATAGTTAATAAACCATATGGATATGTTTTTCTGGACTAGATGAAGGTGTAGGAACAAACCCGAATTGATTTGATTGAGTCTACGCAGAGATCTTAGGGTTTCAGTGTGAGCGGTTTATTGGTTAAGTATGTTTGGGATGATGAACATGGTCGTTTGATCGCACATGTATGAGACAGATGGTCAGGATTGCGCCGGATGAACTCTTGATGCGTGAACAGCGGCCTGACTCAGCTTGTGGCACTGAATGGGAAGACGTTGTGTAGAGACTTTGGAGGTTCCTAGGTCAACTTGGCGCCACACTAGATAAATAGAAAATTAGGGATTTTATGGATTTATTTAATTCTAGAAACTTTAAAAATGCATAACTTGGTGTAGAAAATTCATAAAAATAAAAAAAAATACTCCCTTGCTCAGTGAACAAAGGAGAATAATTTGAAAATAAAATTGGAATTATTTGATTTGTATTTATTTTTAAATTAATTAAATACAGTAAAACTTGTTTAAATCATAACCCATCACAAACATTTCATGATGGCTTGAAACTTTAGGGATTGATTCCTCATGTTAATAGGGATGTTTTCTAATTTTTCCAAGTTCAGATGGCATTTCTAACCATAGATCCCTAATTTTTGAGTTAAACCTCTCTATTTTGTTTAAAGATTATAATAAATAAAAGATAAATGCGAATAATACAAAACTTATTTTTGTAGATTCACTGTGGTTAGAGGATCCTAGGAAAAATATAAAATGGATTTAATTAATTAATAATGGTACTAATTATTATCAAATCATTAAAACTCTTAAAAAATAAATTAAATATAAATGAAAAAATCACAAAATTCATTCCAGAGTGTAAATAATAATTATGTTAACCATCCATAAAAATTTGAAGTCAAGTGGAATTGATTTAATCACAAAAATGGATTTTCTAAGTAAAATAGTTTTTTTTGCACTAAAATAATTATAATAAATAAATATATTGAAGAAAATTATAAAAATGGTTTTGGGAGTTCCTAGTGACCAGATGGACTTAAGAAAAATAAAATTGGAATTAAAATAAATATTTCATTTTTAGGCTATATTTTCAATTTTAAATAATTTAAAACATTTAAAAATAATTAAAAATCATAAAAGTCACAAAAATATAAAAATATACCAAAATGTCACATTTAGTTCCCTAGTTACTTGAGAATGATTAAATTATTTTTCCTAATTTTTTAAATAAAGTTATGAATTTTTGAAGAGCTAAAAATGAATTTTCCTTAATTTTGCACTGAAATAATTACAATAAATAAAAATAAAATCATAAAAAAATGAAATTTACTTCTCTAGGTTCTTAAACTTAAAGAAATTTATGAAAAATATAAACTTTAATTTTCCATTTAAAAAATATTTTTTTATTTAATTAATACTCAAAATTAACAAATAAATATAATAATTAAAATAAAACTAAAAAAAATCATGAAAATTTTCTTAGGTTGTCCTCTAACCTAAATGAAGCTTCAATAATTTTCCTAAAGACGGATGATTTGTTTTGGCTAAGTTATTAAATTAACATTGAAAACACCTATATTTGCATTAAAATAACTATAAAAATAAAATAATATCCTCAAATACTTTAATTTAATCATGAGTGGGGTAACACAAAAGTTTCAAAGTCATTTGAGTTTAATGAATTATGAAATGATAGGTCTTAAAGGGGCAAAATAGTAATTATGGAATTTAAGCTTTAAACTAATCTTTAAGCTTAATAAAGGGGTAAATGGGTAATAAATAATTTTAAACAACTTTGTTAGATGATTGAAACATAAGGTTTTAAAAGGTAGAAACCAACTCACCTCTTTCCATAACAAGTGTATAAATAAATAGTAATTTTACTTTAAGTATGGTAATTTGGAAGTTAATTAAATTGAATGATTCTAAGGTAAGGGGTTTGAATTTGAAAAATAATAACTCACTAATTTAAGAGTCATTGCTGATGGTTTGATGATAATACGATCATGGATAAAGAAAAAATAACATTTAACTTAGCATTCCTAAAATTACAAATTTACTCATAATCCTTAAGAGCTTAGTAGTGAACTAGGCTTAATACAAAATTTTGATTAATGAGGTTTAGAAAAGAAAACATAATTGATTAAGAATATTTTGAAAACACTACTAGCCCAACTTTAAATTAATTGAGTAAATTCCTTAACAAATCAATTTACCCTTAAATGACCTTCACCCAAATAATTCTACAAATGAAATATCAGTGATAGTTACCCCGCTCATAGGATAATTAAAACATTAAAGTTTACTAAACATAGGGTTAAAACACACTCACTAAATCTTAATTTGCAATGGATGAATGATTTAGCAACATAATAAGTTTTGAGGAACTCGAGACCTCCCAAAAGATTTTAAAAGTTGTTTAGCGTCATGCCCCGAACACTTTCATGGTCTTTTGGATATTTTAGAGGACAACTGAATCTATTTTGTTTTGCTCAAGAAAATAATCTATTACACAAATGAACATAAACCCACCAAGTTATGTTTTAGGGCTCGCTAGGCACACTTTAAAATAGTTTTTCTTATTTTCCTTCCATGCGACATATTTTAAATTTCCTCGCAAGATTATACATATACACTATAAATACTGACATTTCAAGTTGGAGTGCGAGAAGAGGACATGTACACTTTTATAGTTTATTTACGGTATTTTTCTTTACAGACACTTTACTTTCTAGAACTACTATATTTTCTATAAATTATGTTACCTTACACGTTAAACTAAAACCAAAATAAAACAAAATTCACAATAACAACAAAATAAGTCAACTCTAAAAATTAATTACAAACAAAACAAAACAAAGAAAATTACAACTAAATTAATACGTCTTTTTGGATGATCGAGAATCCCTCGAATGAGGCAACTACAGTCGTTAACGAGATTTCCCAGATTCTGGATGAACTTATTGAATTCATTTATTTGAGTTTGATAAATTCATTTATACTAAGTGAATCCGAATAAAATAGTGGTGTCGGAATGAGGGAACCATGGGATCCTAACTGGAGTCGCTCTAATCAACCTAAATCCCCCCTTTAATAAGGTATTTAAATAATTATGTCTATAACATCGAACTTGACAACTACACTTAAAACTTGAAATTCGAACCCAATACTTCTCTCGACCTCCTCGATTTGAAACTTCTAAACTTAAACACTGCTACAATGAGAAACTTGGAGATAACACCATGGGCAGCACGATGAGGCATGCAGAGGAACATCTTCGAGAGAGTAAACAGGTCTACAATAGCAAACCTACTTAGAAATAAAAAACAATCCATAGGCTTTTGAGGTAGTTCGTCTAGTATGACATAAAACCTCACCTTATCTTCTAAGATTTTGCACACCGTGCAATATAAGCCTTAACTCGTCTTAGGTCTCCGAGGTTGTCGTTCAATACAGTATAAATCCTCCTATCTTCCAGAGCTATACGCATGATTGGTATCATGCGAATGTAAGTCTTTAAATAATAAAAATTGGCGAGGATGAAAAATTAAATAGCTCTTCTAAATTAAAGCCAAACTGTTGGGTAGTCTGAGAAGCCATCGAGGTTCTACTCAGGGTTTGTGACATCTCCTAACTTTCTTCCTTTGGATTCTGAAAATAATTGTTCCAAATTTGCACCTTTCCCATTTGAATTTCCTATTGTCTGACCTTAAAAAATCCTACCCTTTGAATTCATGAATGCATTATTTCTTGATCTATATCGAGAGTTTTCTTATGTGACTTCAGTCATTTAAGATGTAATTAATTTTAGGGGCTTTCCATTATAGGAAACTTTAGGAACCCAGATAATATAAACCCTATCTACTATTCCATATTAAATAGAGAAACTTGTCGGTCAACATAAATAGTTCGCAGACAAAACAGATGCCATAGATTCCTTAGTGTATTTAAATGAGTATCATCACCGAAGTAATGTGTCCATTCTCCGGGATAGATGCATAGCTTGTAATCTTGTGTTTGTTTATTTAAACTATTGCATATATGAGATCGATTTGATTTCATATTTTTGAATTAAAAATAATATTTTCTAAAACCATATATGATATTAAATTAAATTAAATCCAACAACTTTTACACTTTTAACAACCGAAAGGCTCGAAATTTATCGACTCGGTCTTAGTCTTGAAGGACACGAAAAAGCGATTCCCGATCTAATACATCAATCGGTTCCTCAGAGGCACTGGAGTCAAGTACCCATCATGGAAAAACTAACATTTGATTAAATTGTGTCTGCTTGCATGCTCTGACTATATTTCTATATGCATCTAATCAAGGATCACTGACCACCCTTTCAAATCCGTACTCACACGGTCAGAATATTTCGATCAACTCCTAAAGTAGTTCATAGAACTTAGCAACTATGATATCACCTACATCTTCTGGATGAAGGTTAACGCTCAAAATATTGCAGACTTTTTGGTAGAATTCTCCAAAAAAGGAAAACAAGGCAAAGAAATTAACATCGGTGATTAAATATGGACCTTGCACATAGACATAGCCTCGAAGTCGAGTAAGAAAGTAATTTGACTAGTGCGAGCGGTTCAAGTTGGAGAGCATCTTTACCATTGAGTTTTCCTCAAGTTTGAGGTCACTAACAAACAGGAGAAGTATGAAATATTGATAGTTCGCCTACGTCTATCCTATAAAATAATGTCTAACATTTACTGATGAACATGAATTCTCAAGTGATGGTGAATCTAGTCAACAGAGAGTTTCAGATCAAAAAAAAATGATGACGAGATACTTGAACAAGGTGAAGACTTCAGATTGATTACATTAGTTAGAAAAAAAATCAAGTGGCAAACTTTCTATCTAAGGGCATTTTCTTGGAGAAGAGATGTCGATGAGATTCTTTGTTCGATCATTGAGGAACCTGAGGCCATGGGAGTAGAAATAGAAAGCATAAAGAGTTGGATGGATCCCTACATCCAATATCTAGAAAACAAAAAGATTATTGAAGAAATCAATGATCCTAGAAGATTCAAGTTCAAATATGTGTAATACTTCATGATCGAAAGAAAAATTTTCCGAAGATCGACAACCTCACTTTTATTGAGATGCGTCAAAAAAAAAAACTAAAGAAATCCTCTAGGAGGTACAATAGTGAGTGTGGGAGTCATTATGGAAGGAAAACTCTGGCACTTCAAGTTCAGCGACAATGTTAGTTTTGGCTGACCCTCATGAAAGATGCAGATAAATTTTCTAAAATATGCTACCAATGTCAGAAGTAGGCTCCATTGCAACGCCAACCGACTCATAAAATACAACTGATTGTTAGTCTCCAGTCTTTCACCATTTAGGGGCTTAACATCCTTGGTTGTTTCCTCCTTCAAATGACGACAAAAATTCCTCTTAGTCGTTGTGGACTATTTTTCAAAGTGGATTGAAGTGAAGGTGCTTGCATGGGTTATGGCATAGGTTTTCTAGAACTTCATCTGGATGGACATCATCTGTCATACGACTTACCCCTTAGTACTTATCATCTACAATGAGACTCAATTTTCTGACCAAGGAGTAAGGAATTTCGTTCAAAATCAAGGTATCAACTTAAAGTTCACATATGTTCATCATCCTTAAACCAATAGATAGGTGGAGGCTACCAACAAAATAATTATGAACATCTTATGGAAAAATGTTGAAGTGGTAAAAGAGAATTGTATGGACTTACTTCCATCGGTTCTATGGATCGTTTGAACAATGCCATCATTGGAAACTAGGCAAATCTATATGTTATCCCATGGAATGAAAGCAATGTTGCAAGTGGAGTACAATCATCATAGCCAGAGGGTCATCACTATGTCCACATTCAACAAAGAGAACATCCTCAACTAGCAGGAGGCAAAAGATGAAGGGATTATGCTTGCACTTAGTCTTCTTGAAGGTTATTAAAACATTGTAGTGCTTCAACATGAGGAATTAAAAAGGAGGACTACTCGGTACTACAACATAAATGTCTGAGAAAAAAAATTGTACCCGATGACATAGTCTCGAAGATATTCGAATCGAGCGGCTTTGAGGGTAAGAGGTTTAAAAACTTAACCAGACTTGGATTGGCTCATTCATTATCGATCAATGAGTCATCACAAGAGTGTATAAGCTGAAAAATATAATCTTGAAAAGAAGTTCACTGGATGTGAAGTAGAGATGATCTTAAGTAAATTCTCCTAGAATGACAATATTATATTGATACAAGAAAATAATGAAAGATTTTATCATTTCCAAAACATAGTTTTTTTCCCTTAACAAGATGTTATTGAAAACACTATCTAACTATGCGGAAACTTGAGAGGTTGATGAACTTTAGCATCGAAATGATACTTGAGGAACTCGAGTATCTTAAATGACAGTCAACTATGGTGTTAGGACATCTGATCAGCCAGAAAGTTAATGGTTCTTCTCACAAAACTCTCACCTCATAAACCCGAGTCTCTAAGCTTTGATTGGACAAAATTTTGGAGGCGGTTCCATGCCGAGTAGTGACAAGCACGAAGGGGACTGATACAATGAACCTATAAAGAATATTGAAGACTTTTTCTTTGAGGGTAGTGCAAATGAAAGGATAAGTGGATCTGATCAAATAGCTAACACTCGGGTTAAGATCCAAGTTAAGTGTTGACACCATAAAATAAAATGACAATGATGCATGTCGTTCGAGTAGTTGAGAAAAATATAAAACAACCAACAAAGATGACACAACGTCTGATCAGTGTACATGCAATAAATGCTGAACCTCAATGCTGATAAAAAAACCCTATGCATGAAGCTCAAGCAGAGCATGGATTTAGTGATTATTCCTTGAAACTCAAACCTATCCCTAAAACTCAAGATCATTCAAGGTAATAACGTGGTCGAGCAAAGAGAATAGACACAATAGAAGACTTGAGACAGACAAAAATCATATCAAAATCAACAAAAAATACTGATAAATAATGTGAAATATCATAATCAAGCTAAGTAGTTAAAGAAACAAGAAATAATAAAACATAGGTAAGAGTTGATTGAATATCGTATTTCATTTATATAATGGTTTGGTTACAAATATATATATTAGTAAAAATTTTTATATATAATGATTTGATTACATATAAAAAAAGAAAAAAAATATTTTGATGTCTAGGAGTTTTCAAGCCGCTCCTTCCTTTGAGCTAATGCTGAGGGAGCAGAGAAATGTTGTTCGAACTCATCTAGATCACATAACTTTGGGTTGACCATTCCAAATCTGATGAATTGGTCGATGACTACCTTAGTACCTATCTTCAACTGTGCGACTTGAGTGTAGAAAGATTTTTGGGTGTCTTCATCATAGCCGCTTGCTCCATTAGTTCTACATTCACCTCCTAAATGACAGATACTCACTCAGAAGTAATTTCCAGGTTTGTCTCAGCCTCTTCTAGCGAAGCCTCTGCTAGGGCCACTCGATCCTAAGCTCCTCTTGCTTGAGCCTTGCTTCTTTTGACTTTATATTTACATTTAAAGCACTTTCTATCTTCACTTCAAGTTAGAGAGAAGATATATGATGTGTGGCCACAACTCCCAACAGTTGGTATAGCTCTCTTGCCAATCATGTTGCATAGCTCTCTTGGTCGGAGGTTGTCTTGGTAGTTCTGTAAGCCCTCTGAACAAAGTGCATCAGCGATGGTCGAGGCATACTCCATTATTACAGGAGTTTTTGGGAACAAGTCCCTTAACACATTTATTAAGGTGAAGTTGGAGTTTGGGCTGAGGATGACCTCCGACCGCTCCTCTTGCAACAAACTCCAATAACCCTTATCTCTCTTATAATTTTTCTTTATAGGCAAAGGAAGGGAGGAATCATAGTCATCAGCCAAAGCTCTTCTTCTTTGGAGAAGGTCGACTCACACTCTAGAACAGATTATGACCCAACCTCCTCTTATCCACCCAGGCTTTCCTCTAAGATCATTGCTTCCGCGTGTTTCACCGATCCAACTGGCGATCTCAGAAAAATGCGGCTGACCTACCCTCTTTCAGATTGGAATGAAGCCCGAGGAATATAGTCAAGAAATCCTTTTGTTGACGGTCGTTCTGATGACCCCTCAGCATCCGATCAAAGAACGATGAGAGTTTGCTCCTTCTCATAGTTGTGTTCCCTCAAAGGAACTTAAAGTTTGTTTTCGTTCAAGTAGGATTGATTCCCTAGTGAAAATACTTTGAATAATAACAATAGAATCAGAAACAGTTTGAATCAGTTTCAAACCTCATACAATATCAAATGTTGACTACCAACTACATGGTTATCCTCTTCTACCTCTACCTCGACCACTTCTCTCATGAATTTGGGAGAGACAATCTTCTTTTCCTTAACTCTTTCAATGAGAGCCAAGAAATCATCATAATTTACAACCTCTCTTCCACCTCATATGATGCACCCCACAACTCTGCAGTCATGACACTAAAATGTGTGGGGTTCAACATCCAATTCATTGTGATAGGACAAGTATACTAATTAACTGACTGGTGTTCGTCTAGAACAGGAGACACATGTCCCAATACACATAGTGGAACTCATTTCTTCTTCTTATGCGACTCTCCAGTCGGTAGCTTTAGCAAATAATTTTCTTGTCTTTCTCGAGTGATAAAGAGAAAAAAAATGATTGGGTCAAAAGAAAATGTTATTTTGGGTTTTTATCAATAATTTTCCTGTGTAGGGGGGATCCAGTATTTTCTGAGTCCTTATGCAAGGAATTACAAAAGAAATTTTTCAACAAAGATGTGAGTTAGGAAAGATTGGTCAATGAAAAACTGCGGAGGAGCGAAATTTCCAATTTTTAATCTTGTTTTTAAGATTGACCATGCGGAACTTCCTAGTCGATCCCATAAAAAAACATAACTATTGGCCTCCACTGTGACAGAAAACATGTAAGAAAATAGCTCTCAAGATTAGAGGATCCCTATCAGCCACAAGTCTATCACTAAAGTGAATATAGATGCAATTGAGTTTGGCTTTATTTGCATGGGAATGACTCCGTAGTAGTTTAAAATCAATCGATTCTCAGGACAAAAAGTTTGTTGAAGTCACTAACGAAACTGGTTTAGGTAAAATATTAGATTTTCTTCAAAACTATTGGTTACTCTTGCCTTCAGTTCCACTACCTTAAGCATTATAATTGTATTGTATATGAAAATATCTTCAAGTAGCTCTGCATCAAATGATGAAAGGGTAGACCTCTCGTTAACTGGTAAAAAACCAAAGAGTTAGGGAGAATTATTTGAAGCCGTGTGAAAGGCTAGAAATAAACTGACCTAAGGAGGGAGAAAGAAAATGATTGAAGGGAAGGAAATGAATATTTGAAAATTTTAAAACCTTTTTTTCCTTTAACCCTTATATAGGGGCACTAAGAGAATTTGAATCGTCGCAAATCCATATCTCGATCAGCCAAAATTCTCATCAAATTTGCATGAAATTTGAGAAAAGAAAATGAACTAATATTTTATAATTCATGAAATAATATTTTTATTTATTTACTTAAGATAAATAAGTATTTTGTAGTGGGTTCTTTGGTTTCCTTGACGGATATAATACCACGACATTTTAGACTGCTGCTTACTGGAGCTCACCCTCCAAACTTAAACCTCTCGACGCTCTCCACCTCAGCCCTAATACGGAGGATCAAACAGGTCACCCGAACGATCATCAGCTCCTTTTAGAGAGTTTCCATGTCCACCCGGAGGGTTTCCAAATTGACCACACGTTTCTAGTGAAGGGCCGCTAGTTCTATTTTTTATCCTTTACAACCACCTCCGTTTGCAGACATGCTTCCATGGCGAAGAAGTCCACTACATAATCCATCAGGTGAGCCAGCGCTGCTGATGATCCTTGCCGCATGTCAGTCTCCCTCTCAAGATTTTAATGAGGGCCAAAAAAATGGCCAGATGCACATTCGCCGTGGGCTAGAGCTAATGTGCCCTCGAGCATCTCTGAAATTGAGAAATGACCCTTCCAAACATTAATGATTCAATGATTTGGATAGTCTCATTTAAAAGAATAATCAAACATTAGAACATAGAATAAAAAGTTTTTCAAGTATTGAGGACAAAGTTCATGCGTACCAAGGATTCAATCCACTTCAGATAGTTAGAAAAATGAAAGTCCCTCACCAAGAAGTGGTCGAACGTCCGCCTAGCTGGTCCCATAGATAGATGGAAGGGAATTTGTATTTCCACGCAGCGGAACCTAGGACTTTGCGACCACCTAATATGTTGTGGAGTCGGTTGCTCATAGATTGATGCAGTGACAAGGAACATCATAAATAGAGAGCATGCCTGTTCTGCTGTCCACTGTCCATCTCACGCTGGAGAGGAATTGAGCCTGACAACCTAGTAGCTTCCTTTAGCTTCTCTAACCTCTATTTTTGATGAGCCATATGTTTGAACTGCTTCCCTCTTTCTGATTGGCTCCTTGCTTATCTCTTTGTGTCGAACAACTAGCTTTTTCCCTTCGGCCTCTTTGCTATCACAGGCTGACTCTTGTCCCTAGACTTCTTCTTTTCCACGAGCCGACTAGCCTCTGGTTTCCTTTTCTCCCATGCATCTTTGGAAGAGTGGAGTTTTCTGGTTCAAATTTTGAAGGCCTCATTCACCTCCTCAACGGAAGCCTTCTTGTTGCTCGCCATAAATATCTCTTTTAACCAACAGATCAAAAGTAAGAAATTGAGAAAAATGATGGAGAAATGTTGACCACATCTTATTTATAGGGACTGTAGGCACGAAAATCTAAGAAGTTCAATTACTAAAAGTACTTATTACACGATAAGTAAGTCAATTTTTGCATTTAATTCTCCTATTCCTATCACAGTTCTCACTTTCAAGAAATAAGAGAATCAAAGAAATAACTATGTACATAAAAAATATGTCTTCATGAATCTCAAGGAAATCTAATGGTCCTCGCTTATAAACACCAAAGAACAATATATCTCGTTAGTCAAAAGACCGAAACATTGAGTCATTTCTTTCGGTTAGAACTCTTAGCCGACGGAACAGAAGCATAGCAGAACAAAGAAATAGAAGGAGTCCAATATGAATGACAGTCATTCATGACCAGATCCCTCGAACACCTCATAAAATGGCCAAAGCGCCCCCATTGAACGCCTTCATGACCCTTGAAGGCTTCTTGTTCAAGTAGTGTTACCCGTTAGATTACGGTGGTATAGCCTCTGTCTGACGGTCCAATTCATCTTAATGACAGGAGGGCCGCTTCTTAAAATTCTTTGGGTCGATGAAGACCTTTCTGCCGACCAACGTTTGCCAGCCGAGTAAAAACTTCCATCCGAGCAAGTGATAAAGTTACCATGTCATCAGTTGGTCTTCTTCAAGTGGTTATGAATATGAAACAGTACTAAGATCAATTATGAATACGAAAGGGGGCTAAATTTGATTACAATTATGAAAGATATCAAAATATCTTGTAGCACAAACATGTAATTTCACCCTTGGTACCCCCAACTTCTATAAATAGGTCATTTCTACAATAAAAGATTACTGAATTTACTCTACCAATTCTTCTGTTATTGTGTGCTCTCTGCTGAATTCGAATACAATTATGAAAGATATCACAATATCTTGTAGGACAAACCTGTAATTTCACCCTACAATAAAGAAGTGTTCAATTTACTCCATAAAAACTCGTGTTATTATGTACTCTCTCTCTTATTCTCCCTCTATAAAAAATCTTATATTATTATCTACTCTCTCTCTCTCTCATTCCCCTCACTTTCTTTCTCTTGTTTGTCATATATTTATGTTTTGAGTGTGATTCACAAGACATATCGAGTTAATATGATTGAGATATTAAATTGTTATGTAAGTAAATATTAAATATTAAATGTTAAATATGTAAATTTTTAAAAATTGCGTCGCCATTATAATTTATTTACTTATTTTCAATAACAACTTATTGTAGATATCTATTGGTTAGTCTGGACTCTTATTCCCAACTTCTTTTGACTTTCGAGCATGAGATTTGCGAGAGCAGAAATTTGATGGAGGCGACCATGTCTTCTATTAGTCTCTTCAACTCATTTGTAG